>CM025854.1:26689461-27289461 GCA_003952965.2 Morella rubra
CATGGAACACTAATGGCTCTCATAAGAATAAAACAATCTGTGGTGATCTAGGATGGACTTCAGTGATTTGGTACATTAGCTCGTATTTAACAGCTGTGGAGGATCAGTTGAGGTCATTTTGCCAAGTACTAAACATTCTTTGGTTTCAGAAAATTAGTGTATGGCTGTTCTGCCATACGAACATGTTTTTCCTTTGAACATATGCTATTGTCCCATGGATGGACAGATATGCTCTTAAAGACAAGGCAAATAGTTTGAATCATTTGGATGGAAAAGTCATTCTTGTTGGAGGTGATGAAAATTGAGAATGTTATATGTTTCTATTTGACTGCATTAAGATGTCACATTTTTTTGTGAAACTTGTTTATTTGATATATTAATCTTGCTACAATGATTTAATGCTAGGTTGGGACTCCTAATTTCTTGTTCTGGGTTTCATTAACAATAGTTTTTGTTTGCTTTTACTGATTCTAATGGTTGCTTTAGTAATTCATTCCTTAAAAACAGATCAAGACTGGAGGCTTGGTGGTTTGGAGTAGGAACAATACTCTTGTTGTCTATCGAGGTTTCAAATATGTATCAACTCCGAAGAATTTTTTAAAGACACGTGCTGAGGTTGCTGGCAGTCAAGCAGCACCTTATTACAAAACTGGTCAGGGGAAGTTGGAAAGAGACTCTGACATTTCTAGAGTTAACTCCAGTGAAAGTGGTGTAGATGAAAATATATGCAGAAAGGAAATCAACCAGGAGACTTTGATGAGTAGCATCTTTTCAGAAGAAGATTTGCGTTGCCAACAAGTTAGCGGATCACTTTATGAGAGAGAAATAGAGAGATTATTGGAGGGCTTGGGACCTCGCTTCATTGACTGGTGGATGCGCAAGCCTTTGCCTGTAGATGCGGACTTACTTCCTGAAGTGGTACCTGGATATAAGCCTCCATTTAGGCTTTGTCCACCGCGTGCTAGAGCGAAGTTGACAAACGAGGAATTGACATACTTAAGGAAGCTTGCACACCCTTTACCTACTCATTTTGTCCTTGGTATTACCTTGCCTCCTGACATATGTCAGTTTTTCCACAGAACATTTAATTTTCAGGAAAGCATAATATCGAAACAATGATGACGACAATGATGATAATACATATAATAATAACCAGCAAGAAGACAAGCGGAGGAAGTTTGTCATTTACTGATTGCAAATACTAGTAACTCGTGCATGAGAGTAGTATTATCATATTGAGTTATTATTTTACACATGAAGTCTCTGTGGTACATGGATTCAATGTAAGCCTATGTTCATTGACCTTAGAATGAATGGCTCTTGTGGTAATCACAACCTCACAGGCTTATTACAACACTGGAGCTATTTTTACAGAGTAATGTTCTTATATTGTACTCATAGGTGGATTAGTTTTGATGCCAATTGCATTTTAAAATCATTCAATTCTAATCTCAATGTTTGCTCAAGTTTAATATCTGCTGGAAATTTCCAGTGCAGCAGAGTCGTACCATCCACAATGTTTCGCGCGTACCCAGAGTGCCTGATTTAGTATGCGAAAGAGTTAAGAAATCTCATTTCTGTATTTGAGACGAATGTATCTTAACTAGCTTGAGTTTAAATCTGGAGCAAGCATGGATTACAGTGTGTCCTCTTCAAAATCTTTGCTGTTTAACCTAGTACTATTGCAGAGTCCAGTCTGTGTGGACTGCCATATAAATAAATCACTTGGATTCATCCTTACCTATACCTTGTAGAATTGTTGATGGCATTCCAGAAGCATATGTTATCTATATGAGACTTTCGCCAGTATGGTTAATCCTGTCAAATATCATGAAACCCTTTACTGTTCATTCTATATATTGTAATTTGTACCAAATATAGTGTAATTGCTCACAAATAAAAGCAGTCTTCAAAGACAATAAAACTTATGCTTAAAATTTTGGAAAATTCAGAGAATAATCATGATAAGTGTAGGTGTATGATAACTCCAGTTTACGTGCATGTCTATGTGATCCATAGTTAACTCCAGTTTTACTTTGATTCTTGAAGGGAGAAACAGAAAACTTCAAGGCTTAGCTGCGGCTATCTTAAAATTGTGGGAGAAAAGTCTTATTGTGAAGATTGCTCTAAAGTGGGGAATCCCAAATACAAACAATGAGCAAATAGCGTATGAACTCAAGGCAAGTTGGATAGAATGTAGACTTTTGGGCTGTAGATAGGTCGGTTCTATTGACATGCTAGCATTCCTTTCCATGTATGAAAGTGCAAAGTTTGCCTATATTAATCATTGGCAGGCTTTACCATGCTTGCGGTCTTCTGGTGACAGTATGTACATATTAGTGACCACCTCTTGATCTCCTTCACATGAGTATTATCCTTGTTTGAGTGCCATAGCTGCTGATTCAGTCTTTTATGCGTCAATCACCACAGCATTGCAGCAGAGAATGTGGTAGCTGCTACACAAGTGTTATGAACGCAAGACCACTTATATTGATGGCTGTCAAACTTGAATTTTTTATGTTTCTTCTGGAAGGATCATGGGTAGGCTGTTATGCCTCTAACATCAAGACATACTTGCCTACCCACCTGCATCCACAATCTATGCTTTGATGCTGACTATCTTTCCTTTGTGTATGCATTATCTCCATGAATGTACGTATATTTGAACATTGAACGCCATTGCAGCATCTTACAGGAGGAGTGCTTTTGCTGCGTGACAAGTTTCTAATAATACTTTATAGGGGCAAGGACTTCCTTCCTGACGGAGTAGCCAAATTAATAGCAGAGAGAGAAACTGAGCTGAAAAGATGCCAACTTCATGAAGAAGGTGCACGGCTGAAAGCAATTGATGCTGTTTGTGTGGAATATGTAGCAACGGTAAACACTAGTACATCTGGCACTTTATCAGAATCCCAAAATGCCCGAACAGAGTTCAGAAACCCAAAAACTGAAAATACAGAAGTCGAGATTAAATTGGAAGCTGAAAAACAAAGATTTGAGAAGGAACTACGAAACCAAGAGCACAAGCTTTGCATTGTAAGGGTCAACTGTGGATTTAATTTCCCTGTCATCTTATTTGATTACACGGTTGTTTATGAAAGATCTATTGTGAATTGGCAGCTTAACATAAAGATTGAGAAGTCAATGAAGGAGTTATCAAAGTTGAATGGTGCATGGGCACCAGCTGAGCGGGAAGCGGACCGGGAAATGATAACCGAAGAGGAGAGAGAATGTTTCCAGAAGATTGGACAGAAGATGGATAGTTGTCTAGTGCTTGGTAAAGCTTGGTTGTCTTGATGCATAATAGCTCTATCATATATTCGTTGTTCTCTGTAGAAGTCAATATTCTTAGTTAGACTAGTCCATTACCAACAATGAATTTTCCCTTTGCTTCTTATGAGCTTTTTTTTTTTTTTTTCTGGGATGGTAGTAAGTTGGTTATGGGGCTGTGGTTTTGAGGCATATGGTGTCAACTATCTCAATAGATTCTTCCGTAGTTGATCTGTGTAGTTTAGCAGTATTACTTGAGACACCAGTTTTTCCTAAAAGGAAGTAACGAAGGGACCTGAAAATCCCATCTGGAAGTGGTATTAAGAAGTAGTCTCAGTTGCCCAATTCTGTTGGTTGACTTTTTCTGCTTACTCATATCTCATTTAATGTTGGCTTCAGGCCGGCGTGGGGTCTTTGATGGTGTAATAGAAGGCCTCCATCAGCACTGGAAATACAGAGAAGTTGTCAAGGTGATTACAAAGCAGAAATTGTTTCGGCAGGTCCTTTGTACTGCCAAATTTCTTGAAGCAGAAAGTGGTGGAATTCTTGTTTCAGTGGACAAGCAAAAAGAAGGTCATGCTATTATTCTTTACCGTGGAAAGAACTACAGAAGGTCTCAAAAACCAGGGCCTGAGAGTCTTTTGACCAAGAGAGAAGCACTACATAGATCCCTTGAGATGCAGAGAATTGGAGTAAGTGTTCTTGTTTTGTCACTTGTATGTACGGGGGGCACCATCTCCTGGTTCTGAAAGTTTTTTTGTCAAATCCATTTTTATCATCATGTGGTTAGTAACTCTGATTTGAACTTCTGTTTTGTCTCAGTCACTGAAGTTTTTTGCTTATCAGAGACAGCAAGAAATCACATATTTGAAATGCAAATTGGTAATATTGAACCCTTAGCTTATACATGTTTCATTTGCATAATTTTTAAGTAGTTTTATAAGCACTAATTGAAGCAAGCTTCCCATATTTTATTTTTATCATTTTGAACTGAATAGACGATGTTTTCTACTTACTCCTACATGCCCCGTTTCATTGGCTTTGTAATTGGTGGGCACTAAACGTAGAATGTTTGGTTCATTGTTTAGCTAATGATTTTGCAGGCAGATCTGCAGCAAAGCAGGTCTATAGATACCAGAGAATGTGAAGTTTCACAAACCATTAGGTAATACATTTGCCTGCCATGATCCATCTTACATGTTCAGCTCATTTGAGGAAGGATGCAAATACTGCATACGAGGGGAACTCTCCATCTCCCACTCCCCACTTTATTTTGCAAATAAGGCTTTAGGTTGAACTTGGTTATTTCTTCATAGAAATATGCCTTAAATCAGAATCTTGTGTGGTCTTCCTTTTGTTTGTTTTTGGCTCAGTTTCTTGTATGCTCACATTGTCATTGCATCCACTTTTATGTGAGCTCTATAGCTCCTTGGTGCTCTTATTAGTTAATGCTACACATGAGGGAAGCTTTTTAACCAAAATCTCTCACTGGTCTCCAGAAAATGCTAATTCTGACTTTGTGCGCTCTTTTATACCTTGTTCATTTCCAATGGGAAGATTCCCTTCTATATAGCTATTGTCAAAGGTTGAGACCATCATGAATTACTTTTCTGGCTGTATACAATTTTATTAAGCTACTGATCCATGATGACATAGAATGTCAAACTATGAGTAAATACTTGATGTGTGAATAATAATGCAATGCCATCCGCTTTTGTTCTGGATATCCATAGAACGCATTTGGTAAATGTTTTTTGCTTTTGAAATATTGCTTTTATATATGCGTTTATGAAATGTTTTGGATCCAGATTTTTGAGTATCTTGCACTTTAGCTTGGCTGAGGATTCTCAAAAGTTTAAACAACTCAGATTGGTATCATTATATCCTTATTCCTTGGCAATTGGGGTGTCCAATATAATTAATAGGAATAAATACATAGTTCGTCCTTGTGATTTGGCCGAAAATAAAATAAGTCTTTCAATTTAAAATCTATCAAGACTTTAGTCCCTCCGCGTCCCTTCAAATGTGAATGATTTTAAATCTCAGGGACTAATTTTATGAATTTTAAAATTTAAAGACTTATTTGATTTTTGCACAAACTAGGGACAGACGTTGTATTTATCCCCAATTAATAACAAGACAAAGTGCTCGACTTTCACTTATAGCTCTGTATTGTGGAGGCTCTACAATAATTATTGAGAAAATGTAGCTATTACTTTTGTTTATTGACATGTTCTTTCCAAGGTATGTATTACTTGCTATAATGAGGCTCAAATTTAAGGCCTATTTGTTTGATCAATTAGGATCCTAAGCTCAATACTTTGGACCATGATCAGAAATTTCTCTCTTTGATTCTTCTCCTGCCAATGTGGGGGTTGGGAGGTTCATGTATCCGTCTGCAGCATTTTTCCAACAACATAAAGATGAAGAATTGTCTAAATATTTATCTCCACCTAAAAACAAAGTTGAAATATATGTACCTCCTGGGCAGAAGCAGATGGGTTGGGAGTAGCCGGTGTTATTCCCACAATGCCCACCGGAGCTGACACATTCTGAATATGCTGTATGATCTATAATCCGATGGATTCAGAACTTCAGTGAGAGATGATACATTATTTCTAAGGGTTTTCGCTGCTGTTTGAAGCACTGGGACAGTGATACTGACATTGCCTGTTCTGCTGTTTTGCCAGTTGGAACGGAACCAATCATGTGAAAACCAGTTTTAGCGGACAAATCATTGCTGCGACAGCTGAATATATTGGAAGCCGAAGATGGAGTGATTGATGAAGAACCGTAGCACAAGGTAAGGTTTCTAAGGCATGGGCATAGCTGAAAAGGTAGTTGATTACGTCTAAAGAATAATGCGGTAGTTGTAGTATAGCTTTGGAGTGTCAATTCTACGTAGAGACAAATTAAAAGAATAGCAAAAGGAACAAAGAAATTAAAGAAGAATATTAAATGATCAATAGAGATCAAAGATTAATTTTAAATGCAAATTGAAGTGAAGCAGAGTAACTAACAGAAAAAGTATTCAAATTTGACGAACAGCAAGGCGTTGGGAATCCCTTGCACAACTCCGGTATTTTAATTATTCTTAATTCAGTGAATAACTCAATTGGGAACTTAATTCTCAAAATTCCCAATCGGAAGGTATAGATTTTATTAAACCAAATGTAATCCTTTGAAAAATCATTCACCACTTTTAGAATACATAAATTATTATCCCTATTGAGAAAATCCAACGACGACAATATACTCAATGAGCAATATTGCAACAGAGAAGTAAATCAATGTAGATAAATAATTGATCCAAACATAATCAAAGAACTAATTCATTCAATAGAAAAAGCATTACTGAATCCATAAACAAAATAAATTCTATGATTATTCGGAGAAGAAAACATTAACAATGAATTGAGAATGATAAAACAAAAGAGTTTTAGTAATAGAAAATCAAATACACAAATTAAGAATGAATTTAAAATATCATCTAGTGTGCAAGTTCATCCATAACCCCACTTGAGAATTTAGTTGCCCATACTAAGATGAATGAAAAAGAATTCT
This sequence comes from Morella rubra, assembly GCA_003952965.2. Lineage (NCBI taxonomy): Eukaryota > Viridiplantae > Streptophyta > Magnoliopsida > Fagales > Myricaceae > Morella > Morella rubra. The sequence continues at coordinate 26,696,296 of CM025854.1, forward strand.
AGAGAAAAGAACCTCCAGTCCCCAAGTCTGCCGCCCCCTTTTACAATGAAAAGTTTAGCTTATATATGTCCCCCAACAAAACCCTAAAAAACGGAATAATAAAAAAACGCTAAAAAAATATCCTTTGGTTTCCGGGCTTGGATTGCGGCGCACTTTTGACCCAGTAAACTTTCGAATTAGAGAAATATCATCTCACAATGAATTGTAGCCCCTTAAGATAGCTTTCCAACGCATCAAGAATCGCATCCGTTCGATACGTGAATGGAAAATTACGATCAAAATACTAAAATATGTCCAGGCTGTCTCCCAGTGAATTTCGGGCTTGGACTTCTTGCAGTTTCCTTTTGTGATCCTTTTTCCTTTTTTTTTTTCCTTTTTTTTTTTTTCTTGATCCAAATTGCTCTCAACCCCATGAGAGTCCTCCTTTGAATTTGACTGGGCTTTAACTTGCTCTTTTATAATCTTTGAAATTAAACATAAAAATCTGCTTAAGAATAGCCCAAAGTAAATAGAAACTCAATTCAAGAATACATATTAATTCCAATTATTTCTATTCACATTTTAGCATTTTAGCCCAATAATAGAGTATCTAGAGAGCACTTTCGTACACTCATCACTAGTTGAGGGTTGTGTTAACATATCTAGAAGGACAAGTATTATCGTGCCAATCTATTCTGGCAATTCTCAGGATATGTTTTCATGGTTCATCAATAAAACCCGAAATCTCTATGTCATGATATGTAGGACAGGGATCTTCCCAGAAAGTGTCCAAAACATCAGCCACGCTGGAAATGGATGCAGGTGGTGTAATGCTCATCAACTGCAACCATAGGTACTGGAAGAACAAGGACGATAGTGAAGCAAAGCTGGAGAAGTTGGAATATCAAGGAGAGTTGGAGCATTGTACTGAATCCGTTGACTTCCAGCTTTGGAGGGAATATATTATTGGGTGGGTGGACGATATTGCCAGTCTATGACAATGAAACCTCTTGATAATGCCTCCGTAAGCAAATGTCTGAGAATTTTGATGGGGTGGCCTAACATGGGTTTTCTTTTCAGACACCCATGACATGTGATGCTGATTTAGTAGATTTACTTCAAGATGTGTTCCATGCGAAGGTATTTATGGTGTGTAATCATGGATCCTCCTTTTTCAGCTTCCTCAGGAAATTGCTCATTGTATCGGTAATTGTCGAGCTCATTATTCGTGAACTTGGAAAATCGTGGAACTTGTAAAAACTAGGTGGTATAGAAATACTGTTTAAGATTTTGTCGCTATCGGTGATTGTCGAGTTGTAAGAACAGATTTCCTTTAACATCGGCTAAGATCTGTCTCTAGCGATTCTCAGGTGGTATACTATACTCCTTGAATATCGTCAAAATTTCTGTTTATCATAACAACCACCCTTGATTTCCTGAATTTCATGTGATTTTTTTTCTCTTTTTTCTGTATTTTTTTTTCGTTCTTTTTACTGGACTTTGATTATAAATTACTAGACCGTTCTTTTTTTTTTCTGTAATTTTATAAATTCATGTTTCCAATTTCTAGTATAAGGGATTAAAATCTCCTTTGGGATGAATACACTTTTTGTTCGGGAATATAATTTAAATAATAAAATCTACATCTTTTTATCGGCTTGAATTTTTAGGACTTTGATTATAAATTACTAGACTGTTCTTTTTTTTGTAATTTTATAAATTCATGTTTCCAATTTCTAGTATAAGGGATTAAAATCTCCTTTGGGATGAATACACTTTTTGTTCGAGAATATAATTTAAATAATAAAATCTACATCTTCTTATCAGCTTGAATTTTTAGGACAAATAGTAGATTCGTAGAGTATTAAAGTCAAGGTCATTTCAGTTTCATCCATCAAATATAGGAGGTTTGACTCATGCACTATAAACAATAAACTTTGTACCCTCCATCAAATTTGTTTGTCAACTTTGTGGATGAAAGTTTAACTGAAGGACTTGTTTTATAAAAATTACAAACTCAGAACCTCATCAATTGACTCCATCCCTTGGAAACAAAAATATTTTTTTTTTTTTTGCACCACTCTTTGGAAAAGACAGTTGAACACATCCAATTCTTCAAAATTATTGTACAATCTTACTCACTTTAAATATTGGACTTATGACACCACGAAGGTATGGAAGAGTACAACACCTAACTCAAAATTCACAAAGGGATGCTTTCTGAATTAGAAGATTCTTGAGGTGACCTTGTAGGCGAAACTAAGGAAGGTTTTGGTGGTAATTGTAGGGATTGAAGGCTACCTTCCAGCATCTCTATCACCTTACTCATTGATGGACGGTCTGAAGGATTTGCCAGAATGCACCACAAACTCACTGTTATCATCTTATGTATTGTGTCTTCTTCTTCTCTTGTTATTTCCCCAAACCTATGTAAACCCTCTGATCTCCGTTCGAGTTTGGTATAAATGTAGTTTGGAAAATAATTTTCACTGCTCTGAGAGGTTCCATCTGGAAATTCTTCTCTTCGGCCTCCAACCATTGCTAGAATTAACATGCCGTAGCTGTAGACGTCAGACTTATGAGAGACTCCACCCAAGCATCGATTGACTACCTCTGGTGCAATATACCCAATAGTTCCTTTCATGCCTGTCATTGACACAATACTCTCATTTGTTTTGCAAATTTTAGCAAGGCCAAAATCTGAGATCTTTGGGCACAAATGTTCATCCAACAGTATATTGTGGGGTTTTATGTCGAAGTGTAGAATTCTTGTTCTACAACCACGGTGCAAGTACTCTAGTCCTCGAGCGACGCCAACTGCAATACGGAACAAGGCTCTGATGTCCAGGTGACAATTTGTATTGGAAGATCCCTTATTATTTAGGAATCTATCTAGGGATCCATTAGAGACGAACTCGTAAATTAGAGCCCTTTTATTTTTGGTCTTCTCATAGCAGAACCCCAAAAGAGCGACTATATTCACGTGTGATGTTCTACTGATGCTAACCACTTCGTTAATAAATTCTTCTCCATTACCTTTTGTCTCGTTCAAGACTTTCACTGCCACAATACGCCCATCATCTAACGTCCCTTTGTATACCACACCAAATCCTCCTTGTCCGACTTTATCTTTGAACGACTTGGTTAACTTCTTAACCTCTGCGTAAGTATACCGCCTTGGTGCTATTGATCCATAGCTCCTTAAGATTTTATCGGCGTAAAAATCATCAAGATTTGCATCTATTCTCCTCCGAACCTGCGAATTATTTGACCCGCGTCTTCTTCTTCTCCTCAAGCAGCAGCATATAATCGAACAAGCTCTCTTCAAGCAGCACCATATAATCTCGAACAAGCACTCTTCAAGCAGCACCATATAATCGAACAAGCACTCTTCAAGCAGCACCATATAATCGAACAAGCTCCCCTCAAGCAGCAGAATATAATCAAAGCTATTACTACAATCACGATCGCAACTACTATCAAGACTGCTCCTGCAACTCCACCTGCAAGCAAGGAATCATTTAAGTCAATTAGTATAGTTCATTAAGGCACACACAATATTACAAATGAGAAGTATGGAAACAAAATGAAACTTTTTTAGGACGATGGTTGTTCTCAAATTAGAAAGAACACACACAAACAAATGACACACAGATCTAATCCAGAAATATCTATATATGCTTTTCTAATGTTAATCAAGCTCATGAGGCTAATAGAATATTGCCAAGCTAATTATTTTATGAACCCCCTCTTAATGACTATTTTCATCCTTAATTTCCATCACTTTTAAAAATTTGTCCCAAGGTTTTCACGTAGTCATGCATAGTCCCTAAGATTTATGATTGTTAAAATAGTTCTTCGGTCCACTCTTGTTAGTGAATTGTCCAGTCAACTAACGGTCCTACACGTCATGGCCAACCAAAAAATAACACATGTAACAAAATGTATTTAAATATGCTACGTCAATTTTATTGCGCCATATCAGTAAAAGAAAAAAATCAATTAACAATTTAAAATAATTTCTTCATAGTTGCTACTTGGCTCAAACTTTGTAAGCCCCTGAAAATTTCTAGGACTCATGCTTGATGGTTTACAATGAGCAAAAATTACTTTTCGTCTCCCAACTATAAAATTAATATCATTTTTAAATCTAAACTACCAAATTATATTTAGTTTTCGAATTAGCAAAATTCATTAACATGCACCATCTCATAGAATTTAATAGTAAAAAAATGTGCCATAACATATTTCAATAACAGTAGCTATATCTAGTAGTGTAAACCGCAAATTAACATTGACCCATAATTGCAGAGCAAAAAATGATCTTTCCCAATTTATAATACTTATAATCAACTTTATGCACTTTCTTCTTTTGCAGAGGTCAAAGGACATTCCAGATTTGATCTTTCATCCTTACGATCGGGGGAAATTAAATAGCCACACGATGCATCTACACCTATAATTAGTACATAACCCAATTGCATTTTTTCTTTAGGGTAGTAGCCCAATTGCATTTTCATACTGCTGCGACTAGCGACTTCACCATTATTTTATCCAGCAACCTCAAAAAAAAAAAGTGACCAAAACATAAATAAATAAAAGGCGCAGACCTGGAACAGCTACAAGTGCTGCAGATCCAGATCCACCAACCGACGTGATGGAACCATGAACTTCCGTGGTGGCACAGTGAACCGCCGTGGCGGAAGTGGAGTTCGGACGTTGACGCACTCAACGGGTTGTTGCAGCTTACATACTGCTGGTTGTCATCAGACTCAGCACAGAAAGAGTTTGGTATAGAGATCAAGACGAGACATGCAAACATGAAAAAACAAGGAAAGGATGGTATGCTTGGAATCATACTAAAAGATATTATATGACATCCAAGAAACCAAGGGGAGACGCCACAAGATAGACTACGCGTATAAGTGCGCGACACAGAAATTGAGAATCATAATGTAAGAACTTCCGCCTGAAGAAGCTACGCAGAAATTGAGTGGCTTCCAAACGTCTGATTGTCTGCGTTTTTCTTTTTTGTTTTTATTGCTTGGACGAGTTTAGGTCAAATCGTCAAGAATTTTATTGTCGGTCTTTTCTATGCTTTTCCAACCACGGACTATTGAACCTATCGACTCTGAGCGCAATGCAATTTCATAAAGTGGCCGAAGTTGCCTGTGTGTTTTGGTCATTTAAACAAAAATCCGCTTTGACTTAACAAGCTTGCTGACCCAAAGAAGCAACCAAGAGAAAGAGAGATCAGGGAGTAATTTTGAGGTATCTTGGAAATAAATGCTGACGGTAATTATAATCCCACTAGTATTCTTAGCACCCATTTAGCTCATTACCTCAAACCTAGGTGGCATGTACTAGCTACGTAGTTGGTCCAAAAGAGGCATGTGATAACTAATTTTGCACAAAGCTGCCGTTGCCCTTCCGCATTTCGACCCCATGCATGCATGATTCCTGGCAATTAATCTGCTAACTGCTTGAAATGGCAATATATATATGCAGCTCAGCCAGTTTACTAAAAGTTCTGGACTCCTTAATTGTACCAAAGACTTTAATACAAGACCAACCCCGCACCAATTATTGAGAAACAATAGAAAGGAAAAAAGGAACATACATCTGGATTTTCCAAGAGATTTACAACAGCAGTAGGTTCCCGCTTCCCTTAACCTGGTAGAATGTCTCTCCAAGTAGAATGCCAACTTAAGAGACTAAAAAACACAACTGATACTGCACCATTTTTGTGATAAGATGAGGCTGTTGATATTACAAAAGATTAGAAAAAAGTAAAAATGCAAGATTCCTCTCAATCTCTGAGCATACATACAGTTACAGAAAAAAATTATATGAAGGATCACACCCGCCCTTGATAGATTACAAAATCAAGAGTGAAAATAGATTACTTTCTCTAGCATACCTTATTTAATTGCTGTACGTGTAAATTAATCACCAGACTAATCCCTTTCTTCTCCTAAACCTGTCAACACGGTCAGTGCTCATGCGAGACTTTTCAGGCTTGTTTGACTTTCTAAACTTCTCGAGTCGGCTGTCTAAACTGTTTCTAGAAACCTCTGGAAGATCCGAACCCAATTCAAATTTATCTGAAGTTCCACTTTCAGGTTTGTCCGAAGTTTCACTTTCAGATGGTTTGCTCTGAGAATCAGATTCAACTGTTATTTTCTTAGAACCATTTGTGGCTGCTTTCGATTTCCCAATCGTCTGTACAAATTTCTTGAGATGTTTAATAAATTCTGGGTAAAGCTCAAGGTTGCAATGTCCACCTCCACTTAACCACAATGGTTCAAATTTTTGCTTTGAAAGCTCCCAAAGCCGCTTCCCATGGGACCAATCTACAACTTCATCCGCAGTCCCCTGAACATGGGAATACGTTTATTAGTAATTTCTGCAAGCAATTGTGGAAAAGAAAAGAAAACCTCAGGAAAAACCAGACATCATAGTACGGGCCATATCTATGGGAGTTCCAAAATATTTGATTCAATCAATCCCGCCTTCTGTTTGATTTGGCGTTAAATTATATGTAAAATTACCAAAACTAAGAGAAAATTACTGTAGAAACTGAATTTTCATGTCGGTCAATCACATCACTTTCCGTATGACTTCGGAAGGCTATGCATAATAAAACATTTTGGAACTTGCTAATTAATTTTTGCCATACTAGATGTTTCCCCAAACTTCATACTGTTTCTTTTTGAAGCTAACAGAAAGGCAATGTGATCAGGAGGGAAATCCAAACCATGTAATAAAACAGCTCCCCTTCCCAACATCCGTATGATGAATAAAATGAAGCATCAATAGACAACATACTGCTTATGCTTGATCTATTGTGAAGAATAACTATCACTCCATTAATAAAGGCATCATAAAGGATCCATTTAGCTCCATAAATCTGCAAAAAGCTTGACAGATGACGTTGGATCTAACTTGCTATGCTTGCAAGTCCAGAATAGCAAAAGAACAACTATTGATCCTTGTAATTTCACAAGGTTCTTTGTGATTCAGATGGAAAATTTTCACTAGTTTGCCATGCTAACTCTCAATTTCTTATGTGACTAAGAGAGCATTATTCTACCAAACGAAATATATTCGTCGAAGCCAAGTTAAACGACATGTTCATAATTTGATTTCACACCCCCATCACCACACCCACCACACATGCAGACAGACAGACAGAGAAAATGATGGTAGCAATTATGAAGAGCCAAAACAGACTGCAAATGAAAACTAATTACTACTTACATGTATAACAAGGACAGGACAGTCCACCATGCCGATTTTGTCGATATTCTGAAAGTAAAAATGAAAAGATATCAGTTACCACCAACCAAATGAAACAGGCATGTTTAATAGAATCCTTGTTATGAAAATACCTTAAAGATATCAAACCAGTATGTCCGTTTGACTGGCTATAATACTCTTAACCCAGACAAAATTGGGCTATGTAGAATCACCCCCCTCAAGTTTGGTATTCTTGAAGCAAGATCAAGAGTGGGACCACTACCAACAGACTGACCATATAATATTAATTGTTCATCTTTAACTCCATACTGCTCCTTGAGGCATTTATATGCTGCATCAATGTCAGCATATGTATTACATTCAGATGGCTGTTTCAAGAGAAAAGGAGTGGCTGTTATATTATGAGGATTAGAAGGTAACAATGTCCATGAAAGTAATCAAAAAAATAAGGGAGTCATTCAGAATTGTGCAGAAACTTTGTACTGACCATCATAGAAACAAAGAAACTTAAGAAATCCTGAAAATTTCAGATTACCACCCTGCTATCGCTCAATAGACAAAAGAATCCTCAAAACAACAAAACCAGGTTGAGGCATAACCCAATGAAGATAACATGCTCTCACATGGTTAATGGTAGCACCAATTAAAAGTTATCAGTAGTCAAAATCCTACATGCGTAGCCTCCCAAACCTCCAATAAGCCCCAAAAACAATAAGCGCAATAAAGCTGATATGCAATATCATCTGATACAACAGGCTACAGTATATTTTAAAGTTCTAATAATGGTCAGGAGAATTTTTGCAAGTGTTGCCATTCTTGCGTGCAGTTGATTCTGAAATCACAATCTTCAAGCCTTTAAATACTTTCAACTTTGTGTAGTGAATAGTCACAAGTTGGACCGGAAAGAACAGGAAAATGCAAAGATCATCAGCCTTGAAAATATTCCCTTTGTCTCAGTAATGAGCTAGTAACTCTCCTCTATTTATAAGGGGCAATCTGTAGTTCAACCCATGGGAGAGAGGATTTGGGAGGCTTTAGGCTACCTCCCATTGAGTACCCCAATAAAATAAAAAACTAACACATAAAAAGGATCCAAGAAAGAAAGGAACAAACTGGTTTTGACAGACTATTTATTGAGACATTACCCATTGATCCCAAGAACTCAAAACAAGACATATCTGGTCACCATACTTTAAAATGTGCAAGCACTGGGCATACAACAATTTATAAGTAAATTTCAAGGTCATCGTCTTCGATGCCATTAGAGCTCAGTTGAAGAGGCAAAAGAGATGGGAGTGGTCACATAGGTTATAGATCATACTGTACTTAATCCGATGCTATATATACTTGTTGCACAAACTGTTGCATATGCTTGTCATTCACTACATACAAAAATACTTATCCACATTACTTATAAAAAAAAAATACTTATTCCACATTACACATTGCTACATGCCTAGGAATCTTATGGTAGGGCTCAGTAGGTGAAAGATGATAGTCACATACTTGTTGACATTCTGCCTCCTTGAATGTTGACTCATAATGTCAGTTTATTGTAAAGAAGGGCATGACAGTATGTGAATGAAGTCCAGAAATACCAAAAGGAAAAAAGGATACCATTATTCTTTTCTATGAGATTTTATTTCAAACAAAATATAAGAATATTTAAGTACTCTATTAACTGACACCTAGATGGATATAGAAAATTAGTACAAGTCAACATAGGTAGTAAATTTTTTCTTCTCATTACGAAAAGCTGGGAATAGAGAAGCTAGGCATCGAACCTTTCCAGTTGATTGTCCATAGCCAGAGTAATCATACCTGCAGAAGCCACCATGTAAGCAAGGTTAACTAAAATAAACCAAATGACTATATTATTATCAAAGCTCAAGAAAGAATAGTATATCAAAAAGGCATGCACTTCTGTTTTACTTACAGCAGTTTTTAATTGATAAAAAGTATCCTTTAACTGTATCTTCATATTTATCCAGCTCCAATAATTGGATCAAATTCCTTATCCATATCACCTGAAGAAATCCAAGATACATGCATTGCAAATGTGATATCAGACCAGACACTCATCAAACCAGACAAAGCAGTGACACAGGCAGCAAGAGGCTCATGAAAGAGCAGAATTAAAGATCAGAATCCTTCAAATATAGTTGAACCATGATATGGGGCCAATTGGCAACTCCTCCATAGGATATTAGCCACTATTAAGTCTTATTAATGTTTTTTTTTTTTTAATGAATAGTCTGAAGGGAAAAATCTCATTAATGTTATTTAGCATAAGTATCTGGTTCAGTTTTATTCTATTATTGAAATTTAGGAGGCAGAGACATTCTGTCAAAATTTCAAGATATGTGCTGCAAGTCTGGATCATCAGTTATAGATTTCTAGAGGTTTTTATATTTTCAGTTAAATCCTCTAACAATCTGCAGCAATTATCCTCTTGAAGTTTGTATGAGATCCCATTCTTCTCTGATATGGGATGCTGGGAAAACACATGCGCGGTTATTGGGAAAACTGTGTGGATGCCAAGATCTATCCTCTGATTCCTCTTATTCTTCGTTTCCTCCTAATATTCTCGGATTACTATTTAGAGCCCAAAAAAGCAACCCAGAAACTGTGTTTCCCCTCTGTTTCAGCTACAACCAAAGCCCTTCCCTAACCCTAATTGAAGTCGAAACTTAAAATATTCTTCCCATGTTTTCCAGTGACCTATTTCCTAGCTTAATTGTTCACAGCCCAGGCAAAACCACCCTAAACTTATATTTTCCTTCTGTTTTATCTCCCAGACATATCCTTCCTTTAACCATTAGAAATCTATGTTCCCAGATATCTGCAGAGATTCCTCAAAAAAAAAAAAAAAAAAAAAAAACCTTAACCTTCATATATCAGCTGTCCTCAATAGTTTGGCATCGGAGCTTTTGTCTTCTGTGAAGCAGTTTCATGTTCAGCACAGGTGCACTCATGGAAGAACGGATATTCCATGCTTGCTTTTATTTAAGAGAACAAGTCATCATATCCCAGACCTTCAATTCCATTAAAAAAAGAAATGAACACCCATAAGGTGAGATCTATTGCATAAGTAGCATCTGTCTAACCACATACACGAAAACAAAATTTCCAAATATAATATTGTTGCTTTCCTTTGATATTGTCTTGAAAGCATGTCGTAAAACATTTTTTTTTTTTTTTGAGTTTAGTTTCTCTCTCTGCCCCCAAGCTAGTACCTTGTGCAAATGGCTAAATAGCCATGGTAGATGAGAGCTCAAAAGCTTATGGGCCAAGAATTTCATAATTGTCCTCCTATAGAATAATGAAAATATCCCAAAAAAAAAGGAAAGGAAATTATACGGCCAAACCAACGGAGCGTGTTTAGTCAATTAATAGGGCTAAATACATGTGTGCAACGTCTCTAATTATTTTGTGACGTGTAGTCCAATATTCCTACAGATAAAAGAAATTTTGGATAGTGACACGCCACTGGCAGAGAATGGATGATAAATGCTAATTGTAATTATTTTGTGATATGTAGTCCAATATTCCTACAGATAAAAGAAATTTAGGATAGCGACACGCCACTGGCAGAGAATGGATGGTAAATGCTAATTGTTGTGATGCTAAAAATTAACCATAAAAGAGTTTCAGGACATTTACAGCAACAAATCAAACTTCAGGTTCTCTGAATTAATGTACATCTAAAAGCAAACTATACAACTAAACTAGAATACAACATTGGATTCCAGGGTAAAACATATACAAACTTAAAAGGATGAGCTTCATAAAAAACAAAGCAGCCTTTTAAGCAAAGAGAACTATCACCTATTCCCCACACAAAATTACATATGATTTGATTGGATTGGATTGGATTGGCTAGACCAACAGGTAGTACAGGGAACATACAATCAATTCCCAGGAATTTTTGGGACAATTCAGCACTACCTGCACTACCACTTCTGTGGAAACAAGAACTACATCTCCTTCTTACATGTATAACTAGTCTCTAAAGCCGCTATAAATGCATATCAGGATAAATGAATGCTAAACAGTGACTTTAGTATCTTTGGAAGTAGCAGAGACTATTTTACTTTTGATGCTGGTCAAGAAACTGTGCACAAGGATACTCCGACAGGAATGTTGGAACTTCGGTATCTGAAGGATCAATTGCAGGAATTGCAATGTCTATGTCTTCAGTGGAGAATGGAAATCTGTAATGAAAGAAAAACAAAGACAAAAAATTAAGGAATACAATCAAAACCATGAAAATTAAGGCATACAATCAAAACCATGAAAATTTCTAAACACCATCTTTACGGAAACTACAGAAACTCTCTAAACACCATCTTTAGTAAAGATTCTTTACGAAGAAATTAGGCTTTCTCTCTTATGATATTACATGCGAGTCCCTAATCTCATTAAGAGATTCAACAAGCAGAGCAATTTGATGTAATTAGTGGTATTATGACATGTTGTCTTACAAAAATCTAGATTAGATTCTGCCAATGGCCTCCCACAATAAAGTGAAACAAAATGCAGACTAGATTAAAAGCGAACCCAGCAATGTTATAAAAAACGAAAACTAAAGCAATCAACTGACAAACTAATACCTGTGCGAGGGAAGAACTAGAGAGACAGTCGAAAAAACTATTAGCCTAAAAACAATGGTCCAATCGAAAAGAGTGCCTATAAAAAAAAAATAAACATGAAAACTAATTACTAATCCATTGCAGCAGATATTTCTTTATTATATTCCTTAAAAATAAATTATCCCTCCCACATAGGACATGCTCAAAAAATTTGATGATTAATAAAGTGACAGTAAAAACTCCATCATTATTACAACAGGGAGAGAAAATGTAGTTAAAACCGGGCGATGTTTTTCTTCAGCAAATTGATAGATATATGGGCGATGGTGTGGAGCACATGGACCTACAATTGGAGTCTAATGTTTAATATTTTAAGTCAAAATTAATTTAAAACAAAAAGACGTTTAGCTTCTCTTTGCGTAACCTCTAACCTCCAAACACAAACACAGAAAATAACATTCAAACTAAAACTACTCTACCGAATAATCTTTGAAACTTATCCATAGACTTTTGTCTTAAAATTTCACAGAACCATGGCAAAAACTAAAATATTGCAAAAGAACTTAATTGTGCGAGAGAGAGAGAGAGCGAGAGATAGAGAGAGAGAGAGAGAGTGTGAAGCAGAGAGAAGAAATTTGAAACGGATCGGTTTTTTCAAAAACGGGTCGGTAAACATAATATGGGTCGGTTTTGTGGGTCGGTTTCATTAAATGAGGTGGCATTGTTTCAGCCATTAGATTGCTATCTTCTAATCTAGGCCGTCCACTCACACAATAACAATTCGCACAATTTGAACGACTTGGTTAACTTCTTAACCTTTGCGTAAGTATACCGCCTTGGTGCTATTGATCCATTGCTCTTTAAGATTTCATCTGCGTGAAAATCATCAAGATTTGCATCTATTCTCCTCCGAACCTGCGAATTATTTGACCGGCGTCTTCTTCTCCTCAAGCAGCGTTTAATCCAACAAGCGACAATTACTACAATCACGATCGCAAGAGCTGCCAAGACTGCAAGCAAGGAATCTTTCAAGTCAATTAATAGTTCATTAGGGGGCACAGAAAGAAAATGGATAGCTCTTGATTGCACTTTAGAGGAAGGATTAAGAAAGAAATTAGAATAACTTTTTATACGATATTCGTTATCCTACCAGCCAATATAATTAGACCCACCAGCGGGTTCTCATGTTCTGCAACAAGAAGAGAAAGTTAGAGCACGTTTGGTATACAAAAATTCTCAGGATTTTTTTGAATTCTCAGAATACAAAATATTCTACAACAAACATCATTCTTAACACTACATAAAAATAACTAAAACACGAGAGTTAGATTGTTGGTATGGAAAGCTGGGAAAGGCCGGAAAGGGAATATTACAAATGAGAAGTATGGAAACAAAATGAAAAACGTGTACCAAGAAAAAAAAAAATGAAAACCGTGAAAGATCCTCATTGCCACCCGCATTATAGAATACAAAAGCATACGATTACGGCCCATACCTCGTGAATCTTGGAGTTGGGACGCGGCATGAGAGGCACCTGAGACAAAAAGAAAAATGAAAATCCGGAAAAGAGAAAAAAGAAAGAAGAATAAATATTTCTTCTTTTTTTTTTTATGGTGATGAGGAATTTTCACATCAATTTTTTTTTTTTAAAAAAAGAATATCCAAACATAATATTGCCCTATGAGCAGAATACAGAAATATCTATATATGCTTTTCATAATGAGGAAGATATCATGCATATCGTATCCAAGCTCAGGCCTATTTTATACCCTTTGGGTGCTTTATTTTTTTTTTTTTTTTTTTCTATAGATTAGGGGTTTTGAGCAGAAGAGAACGTTATTTTCTTGCTAATAATTTATTGTGTTAGCTAATTGGGTCAAATTTTGTAAGCCCCTGAAAATTTCTAGGACTTATACATGCTGATGGTTTACAATGGGCAAAAATTACTTTTCATCTCCCAACTAAACAAAATTCATCAACATACACCTTTTCATAGAATTTAATAGCAAAAAATATGCGATAACATATTTCAACTATAATATTGCTAAAGGGTAAATATTAATGAATTCTAATAGCTCTAAATATGATAGATCTAATAGTTTGAGCCGCAAATTAACATTGGCCATAATTACTGAGCAAAAAAATATGATCTGTCCCTAATTTATAATACTTATTTAATCAACTTTATGCACTTTCTTCTTTTGCAGAGGTCAAAAGGACATTCCAAATCTGATCTTCTCAACCCTTTGATCAGTGAAAATTAAATAGCCACACGAGACATCTACACCTGTAATTAGTACACAACCCAATTGCTTTTTTTTAAGGATAAGTAACCCAATTGCATTTTTCATACTGCTGCGAATAGTGACTTCACCATTATCCAGCAACCTGAAAAAAATGACCAGAAAATAAATAAATAACTTTGCAACCCTGGAACAGCTACAAGTACTGCTTGCCGATCCGCCAACTGTCGTGATGGCACCATGAACTTCCGCGGTGGCACAGAAAACCGTCATGGCGGATGTGGAGTTCGGACGTTGACGCATTCATACAGGTTGTTGCAGCTTATATACTGTTGGTTGTTATCAGACTCAGCACAGAAAGAGTTTGGTATAGAGATCAAGACGAGACATGCGAACATGAAAAAACAAGGAAATGATTGTATGCTTGGAATCATACTAAAAGATTGGAATGATATCCAAGAAACTAAGGGGAGACATCATGACTACGCGTATAAGCACGCGCGACGGAGAGAAAAAGAGAGCAACTCCGAAATTGAGTGAAGCATTAAGAAAGAGAAATTCAGAATCATAATAGACCGTTTAAGCCATATGTATGTATTCATTGTATTGTGCAAAGGGCTATTATATGAGTGTGTGCGAGTGGAAGGCTGAGATTAAAAGATAGACATCTGACGGCTGAAAAAGGTTACATCATGTAATGAAAACTCAAGTTAGATCCGACCCATTTTTTCCATTACCGAACCGTTTTTAAAGACCCAACCCGGTTTCACTTTCTCCATTCCCTCTTTCTACTTCGACGTTGTCTCTCTCTCTCGCTCGCACAGACCTCTCTCTCTCTGTCGCACAGACAGAATCGTAAGTAAGTGGACAGACTCCATGACTCCATCTTCTTAAGAGTTCGACTAGCTCCCTTCTCAGCTGGCCCTTTTGCACATTGCAAAAGCTCCCTATAATTTTGGGAATCAAACAGTATATGCGGGAGAAAGTTCTCACCACAAACCAAAAAAGGAACAGTTTTCGAACTATTCACACCAGTTTAAGCTCTTTATTATCAAATTGTATTGAGATAAATAAAAAATTCCATTGCTGACCACATATAGCATCGCCACAATGCAAATATGCAAATGATGAGATCATATGGGACAACTCTTTTACTAGGCACAATAGTTTGCAATGAAAAACAAGTTAGTAGCTAGTCATGAGTCACAATTTGGGATTATAACACCTGGTGTATGTGAGGGATAAGAATGAGGGTTGGATTGAAGGGTTGGAAGAGTTCTTTCTTCTTCTTTGTTTCCAGACTGGGTGATGAAGTCCCTCAACCAATACCACAAGAATACATGGCAGGAGTTGTAGAAATAGAAATATGTACGCCTATTGATCGAGTTCCTGTTTCATCGAAATCGCATCTTATTCATATCTTGTGCTTCACAAACAGGATTGCTAGCTCTCATTCTAGTTCGGCTTTTTTAAATGCCTCAAGAGATGCAGAAATGGTTGCACAATCACTAGAGTCACTCTTTAACACCCAAAAGGGGTAAAATTTTAAATAAAATATTGAAATTTGGAGAAATAGAAAGAGAGAAGCAAAAGAGAGAATACAAACATTAAGGTCGCTCTAAGTCCACTGTCCCAAGAAGTCCTGGCTGCTTCATCTTAATTAGAATGGGATAATTAGAAGCGTACGCGAAGGACATTTATTGCAGGAAAAGTTTTTTGATCCATCGCATAACATCAAAAACAATTAGCAACCTCAAAACAAGCACAAATTTTTGAAGCAAACGTCAAGACGATGAAGTGTGAAGTGCTATTTAGAATTTCTACCCAATGGATCATTAGGATGACACAGATCTGTGCGATAGAGAGAGAGAGAGAGCGTCGAAGCAGAGAGACAGAATGGAGAAAGCGAAAACGGGTTGGGTCTTTAAAAAAGGTTCGGTAAGGGTAAAATGGGTCGGATCTAACTTAGGTCATGTGATCTTTTTTCAGCCGTCGATGTCTATCTTTTAATCTCAGCCCTCTACCCACGCACACTCATACTAGCACCTTGCACAATAACCGAACCCGAAGTTCCTGAAAAAGCTGCTAGGCAGAGATTGAGTGGCTTCCAACGTCTCTTCGTCTGGGTGTTTGTTTGTCTTCTTTGCTTGACGAGTGTAGGCCATGAAAAAGTTATTCAGTCTTTATCTTTCTTATTTTTATAAATTATTTGTCAGTCTTTTGTCGGTGCTTTCGACCGACCTTGGAAATTAAGCCGTGAAATAAAAGCCATTGACTTCAAAAGTCGCCAAAGTCGCCTGTGTGTTTCTAGAAGGACAAGTGTTGTCGTACCAATCTAATCTGCAATTCTCAGGATATGTTTTCATGGTTCATCAATAAAACCCGAAATCTCTATGTCATGACATGTAGGACAGGGATCTCCCCAGAAAGGGTCCAAAACATCAGCCACGCTGGAATGGATGCAGGTGGTGCATGTAACGCTCATCAACTACAAACATAAGTACCGGAAGAACAAGGACGACAGTGAAGCAAAGGGTAGGAGGTCTTGGCATTCGCCTTATGCATGAAATTAATATTTCCTTGGTTTCTCGTCTAGCTTGGAGAATGGTACATGAGGAGGATAGCTTGTGGGTTAAGATATTACAGAGCAAATATTTTCGAGCAGGTTCCTGTTGGCAATTTAAGGTGGGCAACAATTCTTCATGGGTGTGGAAAAGTATTTTCAGTGTGCTGGCCCATCTTACAATTGGTGCTTGCAATATTATAGGGGATGGTCATAATACCCGAGTATGGAAGGATTCGTGGATTCCTTCCTTGCCCAATTTTGTTCTGCAGGCAATAGACTATAGGGGAGTTGAGGATAAAGAGCTTATGGTGGCAGATTTAATACTACTTGAGCCTCCTCGCTGGGACTTGGTTAAGTTGGAGCATCTTTTTTCTAGTGGCTCGGTGGCTGAGATTTTAAAAATTCCTCTCCAGATTGATAGTAGACGGGATGCACTAGATTGGATTCTTGATACCTTGGGTAAATTTTCAACAAAATCCATGTCTAGTGCCCTGGTCCAGCAGAGATTTAATCTGAATTCTCCTTATGTGGAGAAAATGTGGAAAAGGCTATGGGGTCTCAAGCTCCATGATCGTCTCAAGCTTCTATTGTGGAAACTTGCATGGGACATTCTTCCTACAAAAGGTAAGGTGGTTGAAAGAATTGGTGGGAGTAGTGAGGAGGAGGATACTCTTTGTGGTCTCTGTCAGTGTGGGGTAGAAACTAGCCAACATCTCCTACTAGATTGTGTATTTGCTAGAATTATCTGGCGTCAGTCTCCTTGGAAGATGGATTTGCAGGCTTATGCTCATATGTCTATGCAGGAATGAGTTCATTGTATTATTGATCTAGTTGTTTTGCTTGGGCTTCCTGCTGAGGAGATGCATCGCTTCCAGATTTTTGCCACAAATATGGCTAATTTAATATGGGTCGCTAGGAATAAAAAAAGTCCATGATGATAAGTCTACGGAGGTGCAGCTCCTTTCTAAACAGATTAATCGGCTTGCTCGAGAACACTCTAAAGCTTGGGAAACCAAAATATCAACAGGGTGTCAAAGATGGCAATCTCTTCCTCCTAGGTTTATTAAAATAAATTCTGATTGTGCCATTTGAGAAGAATTTTCTGCGATAGCAGCTGTGCTTCGTAATAATCTTGAGCGAGTAGTGGGAGCTTGTGTGCAGAAAGTAGGGCCTAGTCATCCTTTAGTTGGGGAGGCAATAGCAGCTCAGATGGGAGTTGAAAAAGCCAAGAATTTTGGTTAGGGGCGAGTAGTTCTGGAATGTGATTCTTCAGAAGTGGTGCGGGCTATAAATTGTTTTCCTTTAATAACGGATTAGAGAATCAACAATGTTGTTTCTAATATCCATCATCTTTTAGGTGATATGTAGGAGTGAAGGGTCATACATGTTCATCGTGGTGCAAATTCGGTTGCACGTCTTTTGGCTCGTTGGGCCGCCTCAAAGATTTCTCTTGGAGGCTTCCCCGTTTTCATTGAGCATTTTTCAGATTTATTTTGGTTGTACGAGGGACTGATCCCCTTCTTTATTTTTGTGTTTCCTGTTTTTTCGTTCCGGATATGAATAAAGTTGCTGTTTTGCAAAAAAAAAAAAAAAAAACTACGCATAAATTGAGTGGCTTCCAACGTCTGATTGTCTGGGTTTTTATTTTTTGTTTTTATTCGCTTGGCAAGTATAGGTCAAGAAGAATTTATTGTCGGTCTTTTCCAGCCACGAAAATTAAGCCAATGAAACAAAACCTGTTGACTCTGAGCGCAATGCAATTTCATAAGTGGCCGAAGTTGCCTGTGTGTTTCCTGGTCAATTAAACAAAAATCCGCTTTGACTTAACAAGCTTGCTGACCCAAAGAAGCAACCAAGAGAAAAAGAGAGATCAGGGAGTAATTTTGAGGTATCTTGGAAATAAATGGCTGACGGTAATTATAATCCCACTAGAGTCTAGTATTCTTATCACCCATTTAGCTCATTACCTCAAACCTAGGTGGCATGTACTAGCTACGTAGTTGGTCCAAAAGAGGCGTGTGATAACTAATTTTGCACAAATTAAGCTGCCGTTGCCCTTCCGCATTTCGACCCCATGCGCGCATGATTCCTGGCAATTAATCTGCTAACTGCTTGGAATGGCAATATATATATGCATCTCAGCCAGTTGGAACGGAACCAATAATGTGAAAACCAGTTTTAGCGGACAAATCATTGCTGCGACAGCTGAATGTATTGGAAGGCGCCGAAGATGGAGTGGTTGATGAAGAACCGTAGCACAAGGTAAGGTTTCCAAGTCATGGGCATAGCTGAAAAGGTAGTTGAAGGTTGTGTTAACATATCGAGAAGGACAAGTATTATCGTACCAATCTAATCTGGCAATTCTCAGGATATGTTTTCATGGTTGATCAATAAATCCCGAAATCTCTATGTCATGATATGTAGGACAGGGATCTCCCCAGAAAGGGTCCAAAAATCAGCCACGCTGAAATGGATGCAGGTGGTGTAATGCTCATCAACTGCAAACATAGGTACTGGAAGAACAAGGGCGATAGTGAAGCAAAGCTGGAGAAGGTGGAATATCAAGGAGAGTTGGAGCATTGTACTGAATCCGTTGACTTCCAGCTTTGGAGGGAATATATAATTGGGTGGGTGGCTTTTCTCCCTATGTTAAGAATGATCTGGTAGAGACGATATTGCCAGTCTATGACTATGCCTCCGTAAGCAAATGTCTGAGAATTTTGATGTGGTTGTCAAACATGGGTTTTCTATTCCAACACCCATGTAATCATTGTAATGTGATGTTGATATACTCTAAGATGTGTTCCATCCGAAAATATTTATGATGTGTAATCACGGGTCCTCTTTTTTCAGCTTCCACAGGAAATTGCTCCTTGTATCGGTAATTGTCGAGCTCATTATTCGTGAACTTGGAAAATCGTGGAACTTGTAAAAACGATCTGGTATATAAATACTGTTTAAGATTTGTCGGTATCGGTGATTGTCTAGTTGCAAGAACAGATTTCCTTTAATATCAGTTAAGATTTGTCCCTAGCGATTCTCAGGTCGCATATACTTCTTGAATATCCTCAAAATTTCTGTTTATCATAACAACCCCCCTTAATTTCCTGAATTTCATGTGATTTTTTTTAATGTATTTTATTTTTCTGTTCTTTTACTGGACTTTGATTATAAATTACTGGACTAAGAGCATTCATGTTTCAAATTTCTAGTATAAGGGATTAAAATCTCGTTTGGGATGAATACACTTTTTGTTTGGAAATATAATTCAAATAATGAAATTTATATTTTCTTATCAGTGTTAGAAATAAAAAAATTTAAACTAATAAAAAATTATTTATACTAAGAAAGGGAGAGAATAGATAAGTGAGACAAAAGATTTAAGTGGTTCGGTTCATAGACCTACATCCACTGTGGGAAGGCTCAACTGAGTAGATTTGTTTTCTCACTTATATGTTTGATGAGGTTACATTGAGGCTTTTTATAAGCCTTTGATTTCAATAGCCCACATTGATAAAGCAATGTGGGACTCTAATATTTTTAACATTCCTCCGCAAATTCAAGGTGGACACACGTTGAGTTTGAACTTACAAAAAATAATTTAAGGGAAACTAAAAACGCCGGAAGGTCGCCGGAGTTGTGCCGGAAGGTCATCGGAATGATGCCGAAGGTTGCCAGACTGAAGCCGGAAGGTCGTCGAATTGATGCCGGAAGGTCGCCGGACTGATGTCGAGAAGTCGCCGGATTGACGCCGGAGGTTCGCCAGAAGGCCCAAGAAAAGAACTAAATCAGTCCAAACTAGACTAGGCCTAAACTAGGCCAAGCTAAGCCAACAAGAGTGCTGGCTAGCATGGGCCAAAGGATCGAAATGGCTCCAATACCATGTTAGAAATAAAAAATTTAAACTGATAAAAAATTATTTACTAAGAGAGGGAGAGAATAGATAAGTGAGACAAAAGATTTAAGTGGTTCGGTCCATATACCTACATCTACTGTGGAAGGCCCAACTGGGCAGATTTGTTTTCTCACTTATATTTTTTATTAGGTTACATTGAGACTTTTTATAAGCCTTTGACTTCAATAGCCCACATTATTTTAGCAATGTGGGACTCTAACATTGCTTTAGCCTACATTCTTGAATTTCATGTGATTTTTTTTTAATGTATTTTTATTTTTCTGTTCTTTTATTGGACTTTGATTATAAATTACTGGACTAAGAGCATTCATGTTTCCAATTTCTAGTATAAGGGATTAAAATCTCGTTTGGGATGAATACACTTTTTGTTTGGAGATATAATTCAAATAATGAAATTTATATTTTTTTATCAGCTTGAACTTTTAGGACAAGTAATAGATTTACATGGTATTAAAGTCATGGTAATTTCAATTTCACCCATCAAATATAGGAGGTCTGACTTGTGCACCTGCATAAATAATAAACTTTGTATCTTCCATCAAATTTGTTTGTCAACTTTGTGGATGAAAGTTTAACATAAGGACTTATTTTGTAAAAATTACAAACTCAGGACTTCATCAATTGACGCCATCCCTTGGAAACAAAAATCTTTTCTTTTTTTTTTTGCACCTCTCTTTGGAAAGACAGTTGACCACATCAAATTCTTCAAAATTATTGTACAATCTTACTCACTTCAAATATTGGGCTTTTGACATCACGAAGGTATATATGGAAGAGTACACCAACTAAAAATTCACAAAGGGATGCTTTCTGAATGAGAAGATTCTTGAGGTGACCTTGTAGGCAAAACTAAGGAAGGTTTTGGTGGTAATTGTAGGGATTGAAGGCTACCTTCCAGCATCTCTATCACCTTACTCATTGATGGCCGGTCTGAAGGATTTGTCAGAATGCACCACAAACTCACTGTTATCATCTTATGAATCGTGTCTTCTTCTTCTCTTGTTATTTCCCCAAACATATGTAAACCCTCTGATCTCCGTTCGAGTTCGGTATAAATGCAGTCTGGAAAATAATTTTCACTGCTCTGAGAGGTTCCATCGAGAAATTCTTCTCTTCGGCCTCCAACCATTTCTAGAATTAACATGCCGTAGCTGTAGACGTCAGACTTGTGAGAGACTCCACCAAAGCATCGATTGAACACCTCTGGCGCAATATACCCAACAGTTCCTCTCATGCCTGTCATCGACACAATACTCTCTTTTGTTTTGCAAAGTTTAGCAAGGCCAAAATCTGAGATCTTTGGGCACAAATCTTCATCCAACAGTATATTGTGAGGTTTTATGTCGAAGTGTAGAATTCTTGTCCTGCAACCACGGTGCAAGTACTCTAGTCCTCGAGCGACGCCAACTGCAATAGGGAACAAGTCTCCGATGTCCAGGTGACAATTTGTATTGGAAGATCCCTTATTACATAGGAATATATCGAGGGATCCATTAGAGACGAACTCAAAAATTAGAGCCCTTTTATTTTTGGTCTTCTCATAGCAGAACCCCAAAAGAGCGACTATATTCACGTGTGATGTTCTACTGATGCTAACCACTTCGTTAATAAATTCTTCTCCATTACCTTTTGTCTCTTTCAAGACTTTGACTGCCACAATACGCCCATCATCTAACGTCCCTTTGTATACCAGACCATATCCTCCTTGTCCGACTTTATCTTTGAACGACTTGGTTAACTTCTTAACCTCTGCGTAAGTATACCGCCTTGGTGCTATTGATCCATAGCTCTTTAAGATTTCATCTGCCTGAAAATCATCAAGATTTGACCGGCGTCTTCTTCTCCTCAAGCAGCATATAATCAAACAAGGCACAACCACCACAATCGCGAACACAACTATTGCTCCTGCAACTGCAAGCAAGGAATCATTTAAGTCAATTAGTATAGTTCATTAAGGCACACACAATATTACAAATGAGAAGTATGGAAACAAAATGAAACCCCCAGACGCTTGGTAGTAACCATTGTTTGGGTCTGGGTTTGGCGTAGTTATCCATGACGGATTTGGGGCTGGAGATGGACCTGAGACAAAAAGAAAGAAGAAGAAATATTTCTTTTTTAGGATGATGGTTGTTGTCAAATTAGAAAGAACATATAGACATGAGGAATCCTAATATCATTATTGACAAAATATATATCATATCCAAACATATTGACCCCCCCCCCCCCCCCCCCCCCCCCCCCCATACGCTGATCTAATCCAGAAATATCTATATATGCTTTTCTAATGTGAGACTGAACCAGTGAACCATAGGGTTGCATAACAAGTAACAAGATATCGTATCCAAGCTCAGGCTAATAAATCTTTCCCCAATTTATAATACTTATAATCAACTTTATGCACTTTCTTCTTTTGCAGAGGTCAGAGGACATTCCAGATTTGATCTTTTCATCCTTATGATCGGTGGAAATTAAATAGCCACACAACGCATCTACACCTATAATTGGTACACAGCCCAATTGCATTTTCATACTGCTGCGACTAGCGACTTCACCTTTATTTTTTCCAGCAACCTCAAAAAAAAAAAGTGACCAACACATAAATCAATAAAAGGCGCTGACCTGGAACAGCTACAAGTGCTCGCAGATCCAGATCCACCAACCGACGTGATGGAACCATGAACTTCCGTGGTAGCACAGTGAACTGCCATGGCGGAAGTGGAGTTCGGACGTTGACGCACTCCAACGGGTTGTTGCAGCTTACATACTGCTGGTTGTCATCAGACTCAGCACAGAAAGAGTTTGATATAGAGATCAAGACGAGAAATGCAAACATGAAAAAACAAGGAAAGGATGGTATGCTTGGAATCATACTAAAAGATATATATGACATCCAAGAAACCAAGGGGAGACGCCGCAAGATAGACTACGCGTATAAGTGCGCGACACAGAAATGAGAATCATAATGTAAGAACTTCCGCCTGAAGAAGCTACGCAGAAATTGAGTGGCTTCCAAACGTACAGGAGTGCGTTTGGATTACGTTTTTTAAAACAGTTCTCTATTGTCTGCGTTTTTGTTTTTTGTTTTTATTTGCTTGGCGAGTTTAGGTCAAATCGTCAAGAATAGTTTATTGTCGGTTTTTTTCTATGCTTTTCCAACCACGGACTATTGACTTTGAGCGCAATGCAATTTCATAAGCGCCCGAAGTTGCCTGTGTGTTTCTCGGTACCGTGTCGCGGCCTATTCATAAACCTTTCCTGGTCATTTAAACATATATCCGCTTTGACTTAACATCCTCGCTAATTAGGGCCGAACAAAATTGTACCGCAGACCAGATTGGATCACAAAATCGGACCGAATTTGCGATTTGGTCCGATCTTATTTGTATAAATACGGTCTGGTCCGGTTCAAATTTTTTGTAAATGCGGTCCGGACAGGATCGGACCGCATTAATTAATATAAATAAAAAAATTTTTTTATATTTTTAATATAAATTACAAACTTAAAAAATTTAGTTTTAACTTAAACTAAAACTCTACATTTTGACATGCCCTTCTCCCTTCGAAATTAACTTAAAAAATTTTAAAAAATTTAAAAAAATGGAAAAAATGAAACCGGTCGGGACCACTTATAAGTGGTCCGGTCCTACCATTTATGTACAATCGAAAATCCAGTCCAGTCTGGTCCGGTCCAAAAAATCAGACTAGATTTCCGGTTGTGCAGCCCTATTGCGAACCCAAAGTAGCTACCAAGAGAAGAGAGAGATCAGGGAGTAATTTTGAGGTATCTTGGAAATAAATGCTGACGGTAATTATAATCCCACTAGTATTCTTAGCACCCATTTAGCTCATTACCTCAAACCTAGGTGCCATGTACTAGGTACGCAGTTGGTCCAAAAAGAGGCATGTGATAACTAATTTTGCACAAAGCTGCCGTTGCCCTTCCGCATTTCGACCCCATGCATGCATGATTCCTGGCAATTAATCTGCTAACTGCTTGAAATGGCAATATATATATGCAGCTCAGCCAGTTTACTAAAAGTTCTGGACTCCTTAATTGTACCAAAGACTTTAATACAAGACCAACCCCGCACCAATTATTGAGAAACAATAGAAAGGAAAAAAGGAACATACATCTGGATTTTCCAAGAGATTTACAACAGCAGTAGGTTCCCGCTTCCCTTAACCTGGTAGAATGTCTCCTCCAAGTAGAATGCCAACTTAAGAGACTAAAAAACACAACTGATACTGCACCATTTTTGTGATAAGATGAGGCTGTTGATATTACAAAAGATTAGAAAAAAGTAAAAATAATGCAAGATTCCTCTCAATCTCTGAGCATACATACAGTTACAGAAAAAAATTTATATGAAGGAGGATCACACCCGCCCTTGATAGATTACAAAATCAAGAGTGAAAATAGATTACTTTCTGTAGCGTACCTTATTTAATTGCTGTACGTGTAAATTAATCACCAGACTAATCCCTTTCTTCTCCTAAACCTGTCAACACGGTCAGTGCTCATGCGAGACTTTTCAGGCTTGTTTGACTTTCTAGACTTCTCAAGTCGGCTGTCTAAACTGTTTCTAGAAACCTCTGGATCCGAACCCAATTCAAATTTCTCTGAAGTTCCACTTTCAGATGGTTTGCTCTGCGAATCGGATTCAACTGTTATTTTCTTAGAACCATTTGTGGCTGCTTTCGATTTCCCAATTGTCTGTACAAATTTCTTGAGACGTTTAATAAATTCTGGGTAAAGCTCAAGGTTGCAATGTCCACCTCCACTTAACCACAATGGTTCAAATTTTTGCTTTGAAAGCTCCCAAAGCCGCTTCCCATGGGACCAATCCACAACTTCATCCGCAGTCCCCTGAACATGGGAATACAATGTTTATTAATAATTTCTGCAAGCAAATTGTGGGAAAAGAAAAGAAAACCTCAGGGGGGGGGGGGGGGACATCATAGTACGGGCCATATCCATGGGTAAAAATCAATAACCCCCTTCAAGTTCCAAAATATTTGATTACGCACCATATGTTTCAAAAACAATCAATCCTCACCTTCTGTTTGATTTGGCCTAGGAATCTTAATGGTAGGGCTCATATCAGTAGGTGAAAGATGATAGTCACATACTTGTTGACATGCTGCCTCCTTGAATGTTGACTCATAATGTCAGTTTATTGTAAAGAAGGGCATGACAGTATGTGAATGAAGTCCAGAAATACCAAAAGGAAAAAAGGATACCATTAT
The DNA here is from genome assembly GCA_003952965.2 of Morella rubra. Classification (NCBI taxonomy): domain Eukaryota; kingdom Viridiplantae; phylum Streptophyta; class Magnoliopsida; order Fagales; family Myricaceae; genus Morella; species Morella rubra. The sequence continues at coordinate 26,722,102 of CM025854.1, forward strand.
TCTTTTCTATGAGATTTTATTTCAAACAAAATATAAGAATATTTAAGTACTCTATTAACTGACACCTGGATGGATATAGAAAATTAGTACAAGTCAACATAGGTAGTAAATTTTTTCTTCTCATTACGAAAAGCTGGGAATAGAGAAGCTAGGCATCGAACCTTTCCAGTTGATTGTCCATAGCCAGAGTAATCATACCTGCAGAAGCCACCATGTAAGCAAGGTTAACTAAAATAAACCAAATGACTATATTATTATCAAAGCTCAAGAAAGAATAGTATATCAAAAAGGCATGCACTTCTGTTTTACTTACAGCAGTTTTTAATTGATAAAAGGTATCCTTTAACCGGATCTTCATATTTATCCAGCTCCAATAATTGGATCAAATTCCTTATCCATATCACCTGAAGAAATCCAAGATACATGCATTGCAAATGTGATATCAGACCAGACACTCATCAAACCAGACAAAGCAGTGACACAGGCAGCAAGAGGCTCATGAAAGAGCAGAATTAAAGATCAGAATCCTTCAAATATAGTTGAACCATGATATGGGGCCAATTGGCAACTCCTCCATAGGATATTAGCCTCTATTAAGTCTTGTTGATGTTTTTTTTTTAATGAATAGTCTGAAGGGAAAAATCTTATTAATGTTATTTAGCATAAGTATCTGGTTCAGTTTTATTCTATTATTGAAATTTAGGAGGCAGAGACATTCTGTCAAAATTTCAAGATATGTGCTGCAAGTCTGGATCATCAGTTATAGATTTCTAGAGGTTTTTATATTTTCAGTTAAATCCTCTAACAATCTGCAGCAATTATGCTCTTGAAGTTTGTATGAGATCCCATTCTTCTCTGATACAGGATGCCGGGAAAACAGATGCGCGGTTATTGGGAAAACTGTGTGGAGGCCAAGATCTATCCTCTGATTCCTCTTATTCTTCGTTTCCTCCTAATATTCTCGGATTACTATTCAGAGCCCAAAAAAGCAACCCAGAAACTGCGTTTCCCCTCTGTTTCAGCTACAACCAAAGCCCTTCCCTAACCCTAATTGAAGTCGAAACTTAAAATATTCTTCCCATGTTTTCCAGTGACCTATTTCCTAGCTTAATTGTTCACAGCCCAGGCAAAACCACCCTAAACTTATTTTTTCCTTCTGTTTCATCTCCCAGACATATCCTTCCTTTAAACCATTAGAAATCCTATGTTCCCAGATATCTGCAGAGATTCCTCAAAAAAAAAAAAAACTTAACCTTCATATATCAGCTGTCCTCAGTAGTTTGACATCGGAGCTTTTGTCTTCTGTGAAGCAGTTTCATGTTCAGCACAGGTGCACTCATGGAAGAACGGATATTCCATGCTTGCTTTTATTTAAGAGAACTAGTCATCATATCCCAGACCTTCAATTCCATTAAAAAAAGAAATGAACACCCATAAGGTGAGATCTATAGCATGAGTAGCATCTGTCTTACCACATACACGAAAACAAAATTCCAAATATAATATTGTTGTTTTCCTTTGATATTGTCTTGAAAGCATGTCGTAAAACATTTTTTTTTTTTTTTGAGTTTAGTTTCTCTCTCTGCCCCCAAGCTAGTACCTTTGAACTTGTGCAAATGGCTAAATAGCCATGGTAGATGAGAGCTCAAAAGCTTATGGGCCAAGAATTTCATAATTGTCCTCCTATAGAATAATGAGAATAACCCAAAAAAAAAGGAAAGGAAATTATACGGCTAAACCAACGGAGCATGTTCAGTCAATTAATACGGCTAAATACATGTGTGCGACGTCTCTAATTATTTTGTGATGTGTAGTCCAATATTCCTACAGATAAAAGAAATTTTGGATAGTGACACGCCACCGGCAGAGAATGGATGGTAAATGCTGATTGTAATTATTTTGTGATATGTAATCCAATATTCCTACAGACAAAAGAAATTTAGGATAGCGACACGCCACTGGCAGAGAATGGATGGTAAATGCTAATTGTTGTGATGCTAAAAATTAACCATAAAAGAGTTTCAGGACATTTACAGCAACAAATCAAACTTCAGGTTCTCTTGAATTACTGTACATCTAAAAGCAAACTATACAACTAAACTAGAATTCAACATTGGATTCCAGGGTAAAACATCTACAAACTTAAAAGGATGAGCTTCATAAAAACGAAGCAGCCTTTTAAGCAAAGAGAACTACCACCTATTCCCCACACAAAATTACATATGATTTGATTGGATTGGATTGGATTGGCTAGACCAACAGGTAGTACAGGGAACATACAATCAATTCCCAAGAATTTTTGGGACAATTCAGCATGCACTACCTGCATCTACCACTTCTATGGAAACAAGAAGTACATCTCCTTCTTACATGTATAACTAGTCTCGAAAGCCCGCTATAAATGCATATAAGGATAAATGAATGCTAAACAGTGACTTTAGTATCTTTGGAAGTAGCAGAGACTATTTACTTTTGATGCTGGTCAAGAAACTGTGCACAAGGATACTCCGACAGGAATGTTGCAACTTCGGTATCTGAAAGATCAATTGCAGGAATTGCAATGTCTATGTCTTCAGTGGAGAATGGAATGCTGTAATGAAAGAAAAACAAAGACAAAAAATTAAGGAATACAATCAAAACCATGAAAATTAAGGCATACAATCAAAACCATGAAAATTTCTAAACACCATCTTTACGGAAACTACAGAAACTCTCTAAACACCATCTTTAGTAAAGATTCTTTACGAAGAAATTAGGCTTTCTCTCTTATGATATTACATGCGAGTCCCTAATCTCATTAAGAGATTCAACAAGCAAAACAATTTGATGTAATTAGTGGTATTATGACATGTTGTCTTACAAAAATCTAGATTAGATTCTGCCAATGGCCTCCCACAATAAAGTGAAACAAAATGCAGACTAGATTAAAAGCGAACCCAGCAATGTTATAAAAAACGAAAACTAAAGCAATCAACCGACAAACTAATACCTGTGCGAGGGAAGAACTAGAGTGACAGTAGAAAAAACTATCAGCCTAAAAACAATGGTCCAATCGAAAAGAGTGCCTATAAAAAAATAAACATGAAAACTAATTACTAATCCATTGCAACAGATAGTTCTTTATTATATTCCTTAAAAATAAATTATCCCTCCCACATAGGACATGCTCAAAAAATTTGATGATCAATAAAGTGACAGTAAAAATTCCATCATTATTACAACAGGGAGAGAAAATGTAGTTAAAACTAGGCGATGTTATTCTTCAGCAAATTGATAGATATATGGGCGATGGTGTGGAGCACATGGACCTACAATTGGAGTCTAATGTTTAATATTTTAAGTCAAAATTAATTTAAAACAAAAAGATGTTTAGCTTCTCTTTGTGTAACCTCTAACCTCCAAACACAAATACAAAAAATAACATTCAAACTAAAACTACTCTCTGCCGAATAATCTTTGAAACTTATCCATAGACTTTTGAGAGAGAGAGAGAGAGAGAGAAATTTGAAACGGATCGGTTTTTTCAAAAACGGGTCGGTAAACATAATATGGGTCGGTTTCATTAAATGAGGTGGCATTGTTTCAGCCACTAGATTGCTATCTTCTAATCTAGGCTGTCCACTCACACAATAACAATTCGCACAATAACCAAACCTCACCATATCCTCCTTGTCCGACTTTATCTTTGAACGACTTGGTTAACTTCTTAACCTTTGCGTAAGTATACCGCCTTGGTGCTATTGATCCATTGCTCTTTAAGATTTCATCTGCGTGAAAATCATAAAGATTTGCATCTATTCTCCTCCGAACCTGTGAATCATTTGACCGGCGTCTTCTTCTCCTCAAGCAGCGTTTAACCCAACAAGCTACAATTACTACAATCACGATCGCCAGAGCTGCCAAGACTGCTAGCAAGGAATCTTTCTAGTCAATTAGTAGTTCATTAGGGCACACAGAAAGAAAATGGATAGCTCTTGATTGCACTTTAGAGGAAGGATTAAGAAAGAAATTAGAATAACTTTTTATACGATATTCGTTATCCTACCAGCCAATATAATTAGACCCACCAACGGGTCCTCATGTCCTGCAACAAGAAGAGAGAGTTAGATTGTTGGTATGGAAAGCTGGGAAAGGCCGGAAAGGGAATATTACAAATGAGAAGTATGGAAACAAAATGAAAAACGTGTACCAAGAAAAAAAAATGAAAAACGTGTAAGATCCTCATTGCCACCCGCATTATAGAATACAAAAGCATACGATTACGGCCCATACCTCGTGAATCTTGGAGTTGGGACGCGGCATGAGAGGCACCTGAGACAAAAAGAAAAATGAAAATCCGGAAAAGAGAAAAAAGAAAGAAGAATAAATATTTCTTCTTTTTTTTTTCAATTTTTTTTTTTTAAAAAGAATATCCAAACATAATATTGCCCTATGAGCAGAATACAGAAATATCTATATATGCTTTTCTAATGAGAGACTGCATAGGGGTGCATAACAAGTTACAAGATATCGTATCCAAGCTCAGGCTAACTATTTTATGAACCCTTTCGGCCGTGCTTTACTTGTTCTTTTTTTTTTTTTCTATAGATTAGGGGTTTTGGGCAGAAGATAACGTTATTTTCTTGCTAATAATTTATTGTGTTAGCTAATTGGGTCAAATTTTGTAAGCCCCTGAAAATTTCTAGGACTTATACATGCTTGATGGTTTACAATGAGCAAAAATTACTTTTCATCTCCCAACTAAACAAAATTCATCAACATACACCTTTTCATAGAATTTAATAGCAAAAAATATGCGATAACATATTTCACTATAATATTGCTAAAGAATAAATATTGATGAATTTTAGTAGCTCTAAATATAATAGATCTAATAGTTTGAGCCGCAAATTAACATTGGCCATAATTACTGAGCAAAAAAATATGATCTGTCCCTAATTTATAATACTTTTTTTTTTTTTTTTTGCACCACTCTTTGGAAAGACAGTTGAACACATCCAATTCTTCAAAATTATTGTACTATCTTACTCACTTTAAACATTGGACTTATGACACCACGAAGGTATGGAAGAGTACACCAACTAAAAATTCACAAAGGGATGCTTTCTGAATGAGAAGATTCTTGAGGTGACCTTGTAGGCGAAACTAAGGAAGGTTTTGGTGGTAATTGTAGGGATTGAAGGCTGCCTTCCAGCATCTCTATCACCTTACTCATTGGTGGCCGGTCTGACGGATTTGTCAGAATGCACCACAAGCTTACTGTAATCATCTTATGTATTGTGTCTTCTTCGCTTGTTATTTCCCCAAACATATGTAAACCCTCTGATCTCCGTTCTAGTTTGGTATAAATGCAATCTGGAAAATAATTTTCACTGCTCTGAGAGGTTCCATCGAGAAATTCTTCTCTTCGGCCTCCAACCATTTCTAGAATTAACATGCCGTAGCTGTAGACGTCAGACTTGTGAGAGACTCCACCAAAGCAACGACTGAATACCTCTGGTGCAATATGCCCAACAGTTCCTCTCATGCCTGTCATTGACACAATACTCTCTTTTGTTTTGCAAAGTTTAGCAAGGCCAAAATCTGAGGTCTTTGGGCACAAATCTTCATCCAACAGTATATTGTGAGGTTTTATGTCGAAGTGTAGAATTCTTGTCCTGCAACCACGGTGCAAGTACTCTAGTCCTCGAGCGACGCCAACTGCAACAGGGAATAAGGCTCCGATGTCCAGGTGACAATTTGTATTGGAAGATCCCTTATTATATAGGAATCTATCGAGGGATCCATTAGAGACGAACTCATAAATTAGAGCCCTTTTATTTTTGGTCTTCTCATAGCAGAACCCCAAAAGAGCGACTATATTCACGTGTGATGTTCTACTGATGCTAACCACTTCGTTAATAAATTCATCTCCATTACCTTTTGTCTCGTTCAAGACTTTCACTGCCACAATACGCCCATCATCTAACTTCCCTTTGTATACCACACCATATCCTCCTTGTCCGACTTTGTCTTTGAACGACTTGGTTAACTTCTTAACCTTTGCGTAAGTATACCGCCTTGGTGCTATTGATCCATAGCTCTTTAAGACTTCATCTGCATGAAAATCATCAAGATTTGACCGGCGTCTTCTTCTTCTCCTCAAGCAGCATATAATCAAACAAGCCACAATCGCGAACGCAACTATTGCTCCTGCAACTGCAAGCAAGGAATCATTTAAGTCAATTAGTATGGTTCATTAAGGCACACACAATATTACAAATGAGAAGTATGGAAACAAAATGAAACCCCCACCCCCCGGCGCGGGTCTTTTATCTATATATGCTTTTCTAACGTGAATCAAGCTCATGAGGCTAAAGAATACTGCCGAGCTAATTATTTTATGAACCCTTTTTTCGTGCTTTACTTGTTTTTTTTTTTTTGCTTAATAACTATTTTCGTCTTTAGATTCTCATCACTTTTAAAAATTTGTCCCAAAGTTTCACAATAGTCATGCATATTCCCTAAGATTTATGATTGTCAAAATGGTCCTTCAGTCCACTCCTGTTAATGAATTACTCAGTCAACTAACGGCCCTACAGGTCATGACTAACCAGAAAATGACACATGTAACAAAATTTATTTAAAAATGCCACATCAATTTTATTGCGCCATATCAGTAAAAGAAAAAAACATTATAAAAGAAAAAAATCAATTAACAATTTAACATAATTTCTTCATAGTTGCTAATTGGCTCAAACTTTGTAAGCCCCTAAAAATTTCTAGGACTTATGCTTGATGGTTTACAATGAGCAAAAATTACTTTTTCGTCTCCCAACTATAAAATTAATATCATTTTTAAATCTAAACTACCAAATTATATTTAGTGCTCCAATTAGCAAAATTCTTCAACATGCACCATCTCATAGAATTTAATAGTAAAAAAATGTGCCATAACATATTTCAATCAAAAGGCAAACATTGATGAATTTTAGTAGCTCTATCTAGTGGTGAAAACCGCAAATTAACATTGACCCATAACTACGGAGCAAAAAATGATCTTTCCCTAATTTATACTACTGATTTAATCAACTTTATGCACTTTCTTCTTTTGCAGAGGTCAAAGGACATTCCAGATTTGATCTTCTCATCCCTATGATTAGGGGTAGTTAATGGTAGTGTAAGTGACCGTCACCGCAATTGATGGAATCATATAATTGACACCGCCACCGCACCGCTAAGGCACAATAACCGCTCTTGCTGGTGACAGTATTAACGGTAATGGTTATACGGTAACCGCTTAAACCGTATAACCGTTGGGAAAAAAAAACTTTTTTTTAGGCTTTTCATTTTTTTCACTATTTTGGGCTGTTTTCCTTGGATTTTTTTGGACCATTAAGACCATTTGATGCCTATATATAAGCAACAAATATAATCATTCAAATATCATAACCTGTTTAAATTTCCAACATAATATCATAATCAATAATCATATCAAATGGAAAAATATCATAACCTATTCAAACATAATATCATAATCATTAATAATCATAACAAATATAATAAGCTGTCCAAAAGTCCAACATAATATCATATTCAAACATAATGACTAAAGTCTAATAAAAGTGTCAACAATGTGACATAAACCAACTAACATATTCCAATAAAAGCCCAACAAAAGTATGTCACATAATCAATAATCATCTCAAGTCTCAACTAGGGGGGTTAACGGTAGTGTAGGTGACGGTTTGGCGAAAACCGTCACCGTCACCGCAATTGACGGAATCACATATTTGACACCGCCACCGCACTGCTAAGCACAATAACTGCCCTTGCCAGTTACGGTACCGGTAGCGGTGGCGATTTTAGCGATTAAAACCACCACCGCCGGTGAAAATGAGCACCCCTACCTATGATCGGTGGAAATTAAATAGCCACACGATGCATTTACACCTATAATTAGTACATAACCCAATTGCATTTTTTCTTTATGGTTAGTAACCCAATTGCATTTTCATACTGCTGCGACTAGCGACTTCACCGTTATTTTATCTAGCAACCTCAAAAAAAAAGTGACCAAAACATAAATAAATAAAAGGCGCAGACCTGGAACTTCCATGAACTTCCGTGGTGGCACAATGAACCTCCGTGGTGGAAGTGGAGTCCGGACGTTGACGCACTCAAACGGGTTGTTGCAGCTTACCTACTACTAGTTGTCATCAGACTCAGCATAAAAAGAGTTTGGTATAGAGATCAAGACGAGACATGCAAATATGAAAAAATAAGGACAGGATGGTATGCTTGGAATCATACTAAAAGATATTGTAATGACATCCAAGAAACCAAGGGGAGACGCCACAAGATAGACTACACGTATAAGTGCGCGACAGAGAAATTGAGAATCATAATTTGACTATTTAAGCCATATGATGTAAGAACTTCCGCCTGAAGAAGCTACGCAGAAATTGAGTGGCTTCCAAACGTCTGATTGTCTGCGTTTTTCTTTTTTGTTTTTATTTGCTTGGAGAGTTTAGGTCAAATCGTCAAGAATAATTTATTGTCGGTCTTTTTCTATGCTTTTCCAACCACGGACTATTGACTTTGAGCGCAATGCAATTTCATAAGTGGCCGAAGTTGCCTGTGTTTCTCGGTACCGTGTCGTGGCCTATTCATAAACCTTTCCTGGTCATTTAAACATATATCCGCTTTGACTTAACAAGCTTGCTGACCCAAAGAAGCAACCAAGAGAAAGAGAGAGATCAGGGAGTAATTTTGGTCATTCAAACAAATATCCGCTTGGACTTAACAAGCATGCTGACCCAAAGAAGCAACCAAGAGAAAGAGAGATCAGGGAGTAATTTTGGTCATTTAAACAAATATCCGCTTTGACTTAACAAGCTTGCTGCCCCCAAAGAAGCAGCCAAGAGAAAGAGAGAGATCAGGGAGTAATTTTGGTCATTTAAACAAATATCCGCTTTGACTTAACAAGCTTGCTGACCCAAAGTAGCAACCAAGAGAAGAGAGATAGGGAGTAATTTTGAGGTATCTTGGAAATAAATGCTGACGGTAATTATAATCCCACTAGTATTCTTAGCACCCATTTAGCTCATTACCTCAAACCTAGGTGGCATGTACTAGCTACGTAGTTGGTCCAAAAGAGGCATGTGATAACTAATTTTGCACAAAGCTGCCGTTGCCCTTCCGCATTTCGACCCCACGCATGCATTATTCCTGGCAAGTAATCTGCTAACTGCTTGAAATGGCAATATATATATGCAGCTCAGCCAGTTTACTAAAAGTTCTGGACTCCTTAATTGTACCAAAGACTTTAATACAAGACCAACCCCGCACCAATTATTGAGAAACAATAGAAAGGAAAAAAGGAACATACATCTGGATTTTCCAAGAGATTTACACCAGCAGTAGGTTCCCGCTTCCCTTAACCTGGTAGAATGTCTCCTCCAAGTAGAATGCCAACTTAAGAGACTAAAAAACACAACTGATACTGCACCATTTTTGTGATAAGATGAGGCTGTTGATATTACAAAAGATTAGAAAAAAGTAAAAATAATGCAAGATTCCTCTCAATCTCTGAGCATACATACAGTTACAGAAAAAAATTATATGAAGGAGGATCACACCCGCCCTTGATAGATTACAAAATCAAGAGTGAAAATAGATTACTTTCTCTAGCATACCTTATTTAATTGCTGTACGTGTAAATTAATCACCAGACTAATCCCTTTCTTCTCCTAAACCTGTCAACACGGTCAGTGCTCATGCGAGACTTTTCAGGCTTGTTTGACTTTCTAGACTTCTCGAGTCGGCTGTCTAAACTGTTTCTAGAAACCTCTGGAAGATCTGAACCCAATTCAAATTTATCTGAAGTTCCACTTTCAGGTTTGTCCGAAGTTTCACTTTCAGATGGTTTGCTCTGAGAATCAGATTCAACTGTTATTTTCTTAGAACCATTTGTGGCTGCTTTCGATTTCCCAATCGTCTGTACAAATTTCTTGAGATGTTTAATAAATTCTGGGTAAAGCTCAAGGTTGCAATGTCCACCTCCACTTAACCACAATGGTTCAAATTTTTGCTTTGAAAGCTCCCAAAGCCGCTTCCCATGGGACCAATCTACAACTTCATCCGCAGTCCCCTGAACATGGGAATACTATGTTTATTAGTAATTTCTGCAAGCATATTGAGGGAAAAGAAAAGAAAACCTCAGGAAAAGAGGGGAGGGGACATCATAGTACGGGCCATATCTATGGGCAAAAATCAATAACTCCCCTCAAGTTCCAAAATATTTGATTACGTCTCATATGTTTCAAAAACAATCAATCCTCGCCTTCCATTTGATTTGGCCGTTAAATCATATGTAAAATGACCAAAATGCCCCTCTAAGAGAAAATTACTAAAAGTATTATTAAAAAATAATATATAAATAAGAAGTAATTTTTAAAAAAATAAAAATACTGAAACTATATTTCATTAATCTATTTATTTTTAATTTATTTCTTGAATTTTTATTTATTTATTTTAAATTTTTTCTTGGAAGGGCATGTCGGTCAATTCACATCACTTTCCGTATGACTTAACAGCCAAATCAAACGGAAGGCAAGGATTGATTGTTTTAGAAATATATGGGGCATAATAAAACATTTTGGAACTTGAGGGAGCTAATTAATTTTTGCTTAAAGATATGGCATACTATGATGTTTCCCCAAACTTCATACTGTTTCTTTTGGAAGCTAACAGAAAGGCAATGTGATCAGGAGGGCAATCCAAACCATGTAATAAAACAGCTCCCCTTCCCAACATCCGTATGATGAATAAAATGAAGCATCAATAGACAAACATACTGCTTTATGCTTGATCTATTGTAAAGAATAACTATCACTCCATTAATAAAGGCATCATAAAGGATCCATTTAGCTCCATAAATCTGCAAAAAGCTTGACAGATGATGTTGGATCTAACTTGCTATGCTTGCAAGTCCAGAATAGCAAAAGAACAACTATTGATCCTTGTAATTTCACAAGGTTCTTTGTGATTCAGATGGAAAATTTTCACTAGTTTGCCATGCTAACTCTCAATTTCTTATGTGAATAAGAGAGCATTATTCTGCCAAACGAAATATATTTGTCAAAGTCAAGTTAAACGACATGATCATAATTTGATTTTACACCCCCATCACCACACCCACCACACATGCAGACAGACAGACAGAGAAAATGATGGTAGCAATTATGAAGAGCCAAAACAGACTGCAAATGAAAACTAATTACTACTTACATGTATAACAAGGACAGGACAGTCCACCATGCCGATTTTGTCGATATTCTGAAAGAAAAAATGAAAAGATATCAGTTACCACCGACCCAATGAAACAGGCATGTTTAATAGAATCCTTGTTATGAAAATACCTTAAAGATATCAAACCAGTATGTCCGTTTGACTGGGTATAATACTCTTAACCCAGACAAAATTGGGCTATGTAGAATCACCCCCCTCAAGTTTGGTATTCTTGAAGCAAGATCAAGAGTGGGACCACTACCAACAGACTGACCATATAATATTAATTGTTCATCTTTAACTCCATACTGCTCCTTGAGGCATTTATATGCTGCATCAATGTCAGCATATGTATTACATTCAGATGGCTGTTTCAAGAGAAAAGGAGTGGCTGTTATATTATGAGGATTAGTAGGTAACAATGTCCATGAAAGTAATCAGAAAAATAAGGGAGTCATTCAAGCACAGAATTGTGCCAATCAGAAACTGTTGATAATCATACATGCTAAGAGAAGTTAGTTTCAGGATTCCCGCTTGAGATCCTAATGAATAATAAAGGCAGTTGGATGCATCACACTACAGCCCAACTTTCAACTCGGTGACAAACAGTTCTACGTATTGCTTAGGTTGTGACCTAGTTCGTGCTGAACAGAGAATCTAACTCCACCTCTATTTATCAAGAATCAAAGCCCCAAAAACAATAAGCACAATAAAGCTGATATGCAATATCATCTGATACAACAGGCTACAGTATATTTTAAAGTTCTAATAATGGTCAGGAGAATTTTAGTCAGTGTTGCCATTTCTTGTGTGCAGTTGATTCTGAAATCACAATCTTCATGCGTTTAAGTACTTTCAACTTTGTGTAGTTAATAGCCACAAATTGGACCAGAAAGAACAGGAAATGCAAAGATCATCAGCCTTGACAATTTTCTCTTTGTCTCAGTAATGAGCTGGTAACTCTCCTCTATTTACAAGGGGCGATATGCAGTTCAACCCATGGGAGGGAGGATTTGGGAGGCTTTAGGCTACTTCCCATTGAGAACCCCAATAAAATAAAAAACTAACACGTAAAAAGGATCCAAGAAAGGAACAAACTGGTTTTGACAGACTATTTATAAAGGCATTACCCATTGATCCCAAGCACTCAAAACAAGACATATCTGGTCACCATACTTTAAAATGTGCAAGCACTGGGCATACAACAATTTCTAAGTAAATTTCAAGGTCAACGTCTTCCATGCCATTAGAGCTCAGTTGAAGAGGCAAAAGAGAAGGGAGTGGTCGCATAGGTCCTATAGATCATACTGCACTTAATCCAATGCTATATATACTTGTTGCACAAACCATTGCATATGCTTGACTGCTTGTCATGCACTACATATAAAAATACTTATTCCACATTACTTATCAAAAAAAAAAAAAACTTATTCCACATTACACATTGCTACATGCCTAGGAATCTTAGTGGTGGGGCTCAGTAGGTAAAAGATGATAGTCACATACTTATTGACATTCTGCCTCCTTGAATGTTGACTCATAATGTCAGTTTATTGTAAAGAAGCGCATGACAGTATGTGAATGAAGTCCAGAAATACCAAAAGGAAAAAAGGATACCATTATGCTTTTCTATGAGATTTTATTGCAAACAAAAAATAAGAATATTTAAGTACTCTATTAACTGACACCTAGATGGATATAGAAAATTAGAACAAGTCAACATAGGTAGTAAATTTTTTTCTTCTCATTATGAAAAGCTGGGAATAGAGAAGCTAGGCATCGAACCTTTCCAGTTGATTGTCCATAACCAGAGTAATCATACCTGCAGAAGCCACCATGTAAGAAAGGTTAACTAAAATAAACCAAATGACTATATTATTATCAGAGCTCGAGAAAGAATAGTATATCAAAAAGGCGTGCACTTCTGTTTTACTTTCAGAAGTTTTTAATTGATAAAAGGTATCCTTTGACCATATCTTCATATTTATCCAGCTCCAATAATTGGATCAAATTCCTTATACATATCACCTGAAGAAATCCAAGATACATGCATTGCAAATGTGATATCAGACCAGACACTCATCAAACCAGACAAAGCAGTGACACAGGCAGCAAGAGGCTCATGAAAGAGCAGAATTAAAGATCAGAATCCTTCAAATATAGTTGAACCATGATATGGGGCCAATTGGCAACTCCTCCATAGGATATTAGCCACTATCAAGTCTTATTAATTTTATTTTATTTTTTTATGAATAGTCTTAAGGGAAAAGTTTTATTAATATTAATTAGCATAAGTATCTGGTTCAGTTTTATTCTATTATTGAAATTTAGGAGGCAGAGACATTCTGTCAAATTTTCAAGATATGTGCTGCACGTCTGGATCATCAGTTATAGATTTCTAAAGGTTTTTATATTTTCAGTTAAATAGATAACACTCCTCTAACAATCTTCAGCAATTATGCTCTTGAAGTTTGTATGAGATCCCATCTTCTCTGATACGGGATGCTGGGAAAACGCATGCGCGGTTATTGGGAAAACTGTGTGGATGCCAAGATCTATCCTCTTCTTCTTCGTTTCCTCCTAATATTCTCGGATTACTATTGAGAGCCCAAAAAAGAAACCCAGAAACTGTGTTTCCCCTCTGTTTCAGCTACAACCAAAGCCCTTTCCTGAACCTAATTGGAAGTCAAAACTTAAAATATTCTTCCCATGTTTTCCAGTGACCTATTTCCTAGCTTAATCGTTCACAGCCCAGGCACAACCACACTAAACTTATATTTTCCTTCTGTTTTATCTCCCAGACATATCCTTCCTTTAAACCATTAGAAATCCTATGTTCCCAGATATCTGCAGAGATTCCTCAAAAAAGAAAAAATTAACTTAACAACCATAATTCCCTTCATATATCAGCTGTCCTCAATAGTTTGGCATCGGAGCTTTTGTCTTCTTGCTTTGTGCACTGAGCCGCTTCAACTCATGGGTACAATCTTTGTGACTTATTCAGTCCCCAAAGAACAGGGCTCCTCTATTACAATTTCTGCAAGCAGTTGAGGGAAAAAAGAATGCAAGATTCCTCTCAATCTCTGAGCATACATACAGTTACAGAAAAAAATTATATGAAGGAGGATCACACCCGCCCTTGATAGATTACAAAATCAAGAGTGAAAATAGATTACTTTCTCTAGCATACCTTATTTAATTGCTGTACGTGTAAATTAATCACCAGACTAATCCCTTTCTTCTCCTAAACCTGTCAACACGGTCAGTGCTCATGCGAGACTTTTCAGGCTTGTTTGACTTTCTAAACTTCTCGAGTCGGCTGTCTAAACTGTTTCTAGAAACCTCTGGAAGATCTGAACCCAATTCAAATTTATCTGAAGTTCCACTTTCAGGTTTGTCCGAAGTTTCACTTTCAGATGGTTTGCTCTGAGAATCAGATTCAACTGTTATTTTCTTAGAACCATTTGTGGCTGCTTTCGATTTCCCAATCGTCTGTACAAATTTCTTGAGATGTTTAATAAATTCTGGGTAAAGCTCAAGGTTGCAATGTCCACCTCCACTTAACCACAATGGTTCAAATTTTTGCTTTGAAAGCTCCCAAAGCCGCTTCCCATGGGACCAATCTACAACTTCATCCGCAGTCCCCTGAACATGGGAATACTATGTTTATTAGTAATTTCTGCAAGCATATTGAGGGAAAAGAAAAGAAAACCTCAGGAAAAGAGGGGAGGGGACATCATAGTACGGGCCATATCTATGGGCAAAAATCAATAACTCAAGTTCCAAAATATTTGATTACTCATATGTTTCAAAAACAATCAATCTCGCCTTCCATTTGATTTGGCCTTAAATCATATGTAAAATGACCAAAATGCCCCTCTAAGAGAAAATTACTAAAAGTATTATTAAAAAATAATATATAAATAAGAAGTAATTTTTAAAAAAATAAAAATACTGAAACTATATTTCATTAATCTATTTATTTTTAATTTATTTCTTGAATTTTTATTTATTTATTTTAAATTTTTTCTTGGAAGGCATGTCGGTCAATTCACATCACTTTCCGTATGACTTAACAGCCAAATCAAACGGAAGGCAAGGATTGATTGTTTTAGAAATATATGGGGCATAATAAAACATTTTGGAACTTGAGGGAGCTAATTAATTTTTGCTTAAAGATATGGCATACTATGATGTTTCCCCAAACTTCATACTGTTTCTTTTGGAAGCTAACAGAAAGGCAATGTGATCAGGAGGGCAATCCAAACCATGTAATAAAACAGCTCCCCTTCCCAACATCCGTATGATGAATAAAATGAAGCATCAATAGACAAACATACTGCTTTATGCTTGATCTATTGTAAAGAATAACTATCACTCCATTAATAAAGGCATCATAAAGGATCCATTTAGCTCCATAAATCTGCAAAAAGCTTGACAGATGATGTTGGATCTAACTTGCTATGCTTGCAAGTCCAGAATAGCAAAAGAACAACTATTGATCCTTGTAATTTCACAAGGTTCTTTGTGATTCAGATGGAAAATTTTCACTAGTTTGCCATGCTAACTCTCAATTTCTTATGTGAATAAGAGAGCATTATTCTGCCAAACGAAATATATTTGTCAAAGTCAAGTTAAACGACATGATCATAATTTGATTTTACACCCCCATCACCACACCCACCACACATGCAGACAGACAGACAGAGAAAATGATGGTAGCAATTATGAAGAGCCAAAACAGACTGCAAATGAAAACTAATTACTACTTACATGTATAACAAGGACAGGACAGTCCACCATGCCGATTTTGTCGATATTCTGAAAGAAAAAATGAAAAGATATCAGTTACCACCGACCCAATGAAACAGGCATGTTTAATAGAATCCTTGTTATGAAAATACCTTAAAGATATCAAACCAGTATGTCCGTTTGACTGGGTATAATACTCTTAACCCAGACAAAATTGGGCTATGTAGAATCACCCCCCTCAAGTTTGGTATTCTTGAAGCAAGATCAAGAGTGGGACCACTACCAACAGACTGACCATATAATATTAATTGTTCATCTTTAACTCCATACTGCTCCTTGAGGCATTTATATGCTGCATCAATGTCAGCATATGTATTACATTCAGATGGCTGTTTCAAGAGAAAAGGAGTGGCTGTTATATTATGAGGATTAGTAGGTAACAATGTCCATGAAAGTAATCAGAAAAATAAGGGAGTCATTCAAGCACAGAATTGTGCCAATCAGAAACTGTTGATAATCATACATGCTAAGAGAAGTTAGTTTCAGGATTCCCGCTTGAGATCCTAATGAATAATAAAGGCAGTTGGATGCATCACACTACAGCCCAACTTTCAACTCGGTGACAAACAGTTCTACGTATTGCTTAGGTTGTGACCTAGTTCGTGCTGAACAGAGAATCTAACTCCACCTCTATTTATCAAGAATCAAAGCCCCAAAAACAATAAGCACAATAAAGCTGATATGCAATATCATCTGATACAACAGGCTACAGTATATTTTAAAGTTCTAATAATGGTCAGGAGAATTTTAGTCAGTGTTGCCATTTCTTGTGTGCAGTTGATTCTGAAATCACAATCTTCATGCGTTTAAGTACTTTCAACTTTGTGTAGTTAATAGCCACAAATTGGACCAGAAAGAACAGGAAATGCAAAGATCATCAGCCTTGACAATTTTCTCTTTGTCTCAGTAATGAGCTGGTAACTCTCCTCTATTTACAAGGGGCGATATGCAGTTCAACCCATGGGAGGGAGGATTTGGGAGGCTTTAGGCTACTTCCCATTGAGAACCCCAATAAAATAAAAAACTAACACGTAAAAAGGATCCAAGAAAGGAACAAACTGGTTTTGACAGACTATTTATAAAGGCATTACCCATTGATCCCAAGCACTCAAAACAAGACATATCTGGTCACCATACTTTAAAATGTGCAAGCACTGGGCATACAACAATTTCTAAGTAAATTTCAAGGTCAACGTCTTCCATGCCATTAGAGCTCAGTTGAAGAGGCAAAAGAGAAGGGAGTGGTCGCATAGGTCCTATAGATCATACTGCACTTAATCCAATGCTATATATACTTGTTGCACAAACCATTGCATATGCTTGACTGCTTGTCATGCACTACATATAAAAATACTTATTCCACATTACTTATCAAAAAAAAAAAAAACTTATTCCACATTACACATTGCTACATGCCTAGGAATCTTAGTGGTGGGGCTCAGTAGGTAAAAGATGATAGTCACATACTTATTGACATTCTGCCTCCTTGAATGTTGACTCATAATGTCAGTTTATTGTAAAGAAGCGCATGACAGTATGTGAATGAAGTCCAGAAATACCAAAAGGAAAAAAGGATACCATTATGCTTTTCTATGAGATTTTATTGCAAACAAAAAATAAGAATATTTAAGTACTCTATTAACTGACACCTAGATGGATATAGAAAATTAGAACAAGTCAACATAGGTAGTAAATTTTTTTCTTCTCATTATGAAAAGCTGGGAATAGAGAAGCTAGGCATCGAACCTTTCCAGTTGATTGTCCATAACCAGAGTAATCATACCTGCAGAAGCCACCATGTAAGAAAGGTTAACTAAAATAAACCAAATGACTATATTATTATCAGAGCTCGAGAAAGAATAGTATATCAAAAAGGCGTGCACTTCTGTTTTACTTTCAGAAGTTTTTAATTGATAAAAGGTATCCTTTGACCATATCTTCATATTTATCCAGCTCCAATAATTGGATCAAATTCCTTATACATATCACCTGAAGAAATCCAAGATACATGCATTGCAAATGTGATATCAGACCAGACACTCATCAAACCAGACAAAGCAGTGACACAGGCAGCAAGAGGCTCATGAAAGAGCAGAATTAAAGATCAGAATCCTTCAAATATAGTTGAACCATGATATGGGGCCAATTGGCAACTCCTCCATAGGATATTAGCCACTATCAAGTCTTATTAATTTTATTTTATTTTTTTATGAATAGTCTTAAGGGAAAAGTTTTATTAATATTAATTAGCATAAGTATCTGGTTCAGTTTTATTCTATTATTGAAATTTAGGAGGCAGAGACATTCTGTCAAATTTTCAAGATATGTGCTGCACGTCTGGATCATCAGTTATAGATTTCTAAAGGTTTTTATATTTTCAGTTAAATAGATAACACTCCTCTAACAATCTTCAGCAATTATGCTCTTGAAGTTTGTATGAGATCCCATCTTCTCTGATACGGGATGCTGGGAAAACGCATGCGCGGTTATTGGGAAAACTGTGTGGATGCCAAGATCTATCCTCTTCTTCTTCGTTTCCTCCTAATATTCTCGGATTACTATTGAGAGCCCAAAAAAGAAACCCAGAAACTGTGTTTCCCCTCTGTTTCAGCTACAACCAAAGCCCTTTCCTGAACCTAATTGGAAGTCAAAACTTAAAATATTCTTCCCATGTTTTCCAGTGACCTATTTCCTAGCTTAATCGTTCACAGCCCAGGCACAACCACACTAAACTTATATTTTCCTTCTGTTTTATCTCCCAGACATATCCTTCCTTTAAACCATTAGAAATCCTATGTTCCCAGATATCTGCAGAGATTCCTCAAAAAAGAAAAAATTAACTTAACAACCATAATTCCCTTCATATATCAGCTGTCCTCAATAGTTTGGCATCGGAGCTTTTGTCTTCTGTGAAGCAGTTTGATGTTCAGCACAAGTGCACTCATGGAAGAACGGATAATCAAATGAACACATTTCCCGCGATGAAACAATTATAGGACACAGGTCAATATGTCTAGAACTTTAATTCCAACCATAGCGCCTGTCCTGCTGTCCTAGATCCCATCATAACTCATAAGATGTCCTTGAACGAAAGCTATCACCAAAACTATCATTTTTATCCTTCAAATATGCTACGAGTACAGTCGTAAACAAGAAGATTAATCATTTTCTGTTCTAAATCGGCGCCCTTTAAAGCAGAACTATCAGCGTTAAGGTTACACATGAAACACCATACTGCGGTGGTTCAAAAAACAAACGGAAGCAGAGATGATCACTTACGACTTATGCACTGGTAGTATCTTTAACAACCTAAGTAATGATATCCACAAGCCCTCCCGCGCCTAAAATTTCAGAAAGACGACAAGCATAGGCCACGAAACCAGAAACCCATTGCTCGAAGTCAAATTAGAAAAATTACTTAGAAATTACCCCCACAACGATTGAAAATAACGACAAAGAAAAAAATACCCAAGGAGATTGACGCGAAGACGAATGCTGAGTTCGACAAAGAGCTCGAACATCTGTCCCAAATCAGCGGCATTCCCGTGGGAGTAGAGCAGCGTTGCCGATGCTTTGTGATTCTTCACGTGGATGGCCACGATATCGTTGCCTTTACAGTTCGGGAGCTTGAGGACATCCACGTTGACGCCGTCCCTCCTCGGAGCCTCGGGAATATACAGTTGGCCACCGCGCGAGTCGTCTGGTATCACGGTATAGGATGGTGGGGTCGGCGGGAAGAAGGCAAACTTGGCCGCGATTGACGACGTGATTCCGCCCATTCTGTTATCATCAACGGCCACAGAATCATAAAGCTCACAACCCCTCAGATCAGAAACCAAAGACAGACAGAGAGACTCAGCGAGGGAGAGAGAGAGAGAGAGAGAGAATGAGGGAGGGAGATAAAGCAGAAAAAATAGGAAAGGGAAGAGATAGAGGAGAGAAAGAGGACAAAAGATGGGGGCTAATGGTACTGGTGGCGCGTGGGAGACATAGTGGCGCGTGGATTGTAATAGGAAGGAGCGTGTCAAACTTTGCCAAAGAATCCACATATTATAAACGTTAATCCGCCTTAAATGCGAGAGGGGGGGGGGGGGGGGGGGGGAGACAATGGGACTGTTCAGTGGCTGGCAATATTATGATTGTGAATATACAACATACAGCCAGAGCACGAATATTCGAGGGGAAAAAAAAAAGAGAGAGAAAAAAACAACTAAAATAAGATTCTTAATTTTTTACATCTCGGATAAAAATAGTATGATATGTTAGGGTAATTAAAAAATGTATACATTAATATGATTCTTAAAATAGGAGATAGAATACTAAATTTTTTAAAAAAAGTACTAAACTTTTATTATGCATTAATAAGTTTAAATATTTAAAATATCTTTTAATGAAGTATTTATCTTAATTAGAACCTCAACTAATACTAAAGAGAAGCATATCTTTTTTAAAAAAAAAATTGAAATAAATCAATGGGTAACTTCAAATACTCCAAAAACATCTCAACTAATTTTAAATGGAATTTTAATGTTATAGTGAAAAGAATTTTTTATAATACTTGATTCTCTATGCTTACTGGTTCGAAAAAAAAATCAAAGAAATAAATTAATTGAAGAAAAAGATAAGCGAACAATTTCTTTTTTTTTTTTGTCTAAGGCCAAATGGATATAATCCGGTATACCAGAATACCTGTAAAGAAATTGGAAAGAGAGAAAGTGGGATTTTTGTGCGGGGTCCACTATAGCGATTAGGGTGTCGATAATTGTCGGATACATGGGCTCACGGAGCGTGTCGTGGCGGGACACAAACGTGGAGTCGATATACGAAGGAGTTAGTGGAAATGTCGGGGGCAAAAGCACGTTCTGGATCTGGGGCTGTTCTTTATTTTCGTTGGCAGCGCCACTTGCTACACTGAGGCGGTTCGTTTTACGCGCCGATTACAGTTCAACGACTACCAGGTGTCCATCCTCGTCCATAGATAGATAAATCACACGTCAGATCCCACTCATTAGAGCATGGGCCCCATCTGACCTAAATTCGGTCCTTCTTTTGTCTAAGCGATCTGTAGTACTACGTATAGTATTAAGTATATACTTGGAAGCAGTAACTTTTTAATAATGGAAGTATCATAATCTCTGCCAACCTGCTCTCCGGAGAAACTTTAACAATAGATTTAACAGTAATAAACTAGGGTTATATGAAATAAAAATAAGCAAATAATAACAAAATTTATTTAAATATATGAATAACATATAATAGGATAAGAAAAATTCTCAGCAAGTAGAGTACATTTTAGGAAAGTATACTTTATTTCACCCCATTTTTAGCTCCTTGAAGAAAATATAACCATCCATCGTTGAAGAAAATGTGAGTCCTATCAAGCTAAAGTCAAGTCTATAGCTGTGTCGTCTAATCCCAAAACCGTAGAAAGTAGGCTTATATTTGACTAAAATGTGTGGAAAGTCGAAACCTCAAAGCAATTTTCTGGTGCTTTTAGTAAAGAAGCTTTCGCCCTTTTGCTTTCATCGGAAAAGGGCGTTACCCACTTTTGGACTTTTCTCAGCTTCCAGAATCAACTTGATACATATGCTTTTAGTTGGACAAGTTCAAGACGACAAATTATTTTCCTTTGAAGTGGATGCATTAAACTGCGCAGAAACTATGCTCCTTTTTCCCTCTTCTTCCCTATCGCCAAACATGATTATATGACTCGTCTGTTTCTTTCTTTCTTTTAGCTAACAGTGAACTTATACAGCTACTTGCCCAAAAATAAGTTCGACGAAAAAGTGTAACTTGAAAGCATAAATCAGAGAAAAAAGAACCAAGAGACTCTTATTTTAGCCTGCTTAGTGCTTAAAGGAACTACTCATACGTTTTTACAAGTAGAAGCTACGGATTGGCACAAAATCTGCAAAACGAAAATAAGCAGACAGGAGAAGATGCTGGTAAGTCATGAAGAAATGAAGATTAACTAGCGAAGAAAAAAAAAAAAAAAGAGATTACCTACCAGATCAGAACTAGATAACTCGAAGATGCTAAATGCTGCTGTAGTGTAAATCAGTTAGTCCATTGGGCCGCAAATTTGGGTCTTCGTTGACCCGCTTTGAGCCCATTAAATCAATAGGCTAAATTTTTTCGTTTTATGGACCTCCTGGTTTGGCCCATTTGACGGATAGTCGGCCAGTGGAAACCAAACATGAAACATGGACTCTAACATCTGCATGCTCTTCCAGCAAGGTCATTTGTCTTGCAACATCTAAAAGCATCATAATGTAGCATATTGTTCAAAAACCAAATTGGTCGGTTTGGGATTGGTAGAGTTTCATGATCGTCCCTAAATCGCGAACTGAATAATGATTATGTTTCTTAATAAATTTAAATTGAAGGGATATTTTATAATAAGAACATAAAGAAGGATTAAAAAAAAACATTACTTTGGTGATAAACAAATCCAATAAGAAGATGAATCATCATCAATCTCTCTCTCTCTCTCTCTCTCTATATATATATATATATATAATTTCCCGCCGCAGTCCGTATGAACCGCATGTAATTAATCATCGCTCTTTGCCCCTGCGTTGCTTTAAAAGAGCAAGATCATTGGGAAGGTCCTCCAAAATACAAATGAGAAAGTCAGCGTCTCAAATCTCCAACTTCGATCTCAAACACCTGAAAATATATTTAATAAGAAAATTCTTAAAAAAAGCAACTAATTAATTATCTTATTGTTCTTTCATTTGTCGCACATGTGCAGACGCACAGTAGATCACAATATGAGGGGTTCATTGATGGGTGAGCGATGGGGTAAATACTAATCTTTGAAGCATAGACGTGGTCGTCACTCCGGGACTCTGACTCCTCGTGTCAGGTCGGCGTATATTCAATGCAGGCTTGCCTCCAGTCTTCTACCAAGTTGGGAGGACAGTGTGCTTTAGCACCAAACTATATAAAAACTCTAATTCTTTTACGTGCCGGAGTGTAGAAGAGTTAAGTCTTCTAAGAAGGGCAAAGAGGAAATGATTTGTTAATAAAACCTTGTCAAACTACAACACTTCAGTCTTTCATTAAGTAGTGCTCCATCACATTTCTCAAAATATTAAGTTTTGTTAAATAACTTAATAATCCCACCCCATTCCATTTTCTCCCAAATCCAACAGAAAAAATAACCTTCATCTAATTTCAGTCTCTTTCTTCTTCACAAATATGTGATACTCCATATCGCACGTGGAGTAAGAAAAGAGAAAAAAAAAAAAGAAATAAGTTACTAGATTTAATTGAATTTTATAAAAATCCAAGAAGCTTCTAGATCAATTTTGATTAGTAATTTTAAAGTCAAATCACTGATATAATTAGTGTTTTTCTCTAGTGTAATTAAATCTAAGAAGAAATTCGTACTTAAGCCAAATTTGATGCCCATGTGAAAACTTCTTGGTCTGTACATTGGTCAAAACATATTTATGCATTACAGCTCAAAAGAAGGTGCATTTCTTGTGTCCTTTTGCTTTTACAGTCCGTTGGAGGACAAGGCAAAACAGATTCCTCTCACCTCTTCTTAGAAAGAACTTGTCGCCAGTTTCGTTGAGAGACTCCAAACCAATACAAAATGTACCCTCTAATTCTTCGTCTTTAGAATAGGAACTTGACGCTTAAAGACGGGCAAAGAGAAAGTGAGAGAGAGAGCAATTCACGTTGCCCGTACCTTTTGCATCCGGGAAATCTAGCCCTTGTGTAACTTGGAGGGCCTCAACTAGTGGAAAAGGACTTTTTTATATTCGTTGGAATGGGGACCAAGGGTTTGTAGCATTCCTAATTGTGGGAATTAAGAATAATCTTCTGAGGTTGCTATTCCTAATTGTGGAATTTCATAGCAAAACTTAGCCGAAAGACCATAGGGCTAAAGTTCCTAATTACTTTCTTTTTTCATATTAATTTTAGACTCTATCTAGTATTATTATTCATGCACCTTCATAATGTAGTCTTTACTAAATCATATAAATATATGAAAAGAGCTTTCCCTGTAGTAGTAGCCCTCCATAACAGTAATCAATATTTTACAAGCTTTAAAACAATCACGCCCCAATCTCACACTGCAAAAAATTGACAGTATGTTAGACACGTTGACACGAATTCGTGAAATGTTTCCGCCACATCACGAGCCAGTCGTCGCCGGCCTAGGACAAGCACTCCGGAGGCTATTGGGATCTGAAATCTACTCTCTCCGTCCACTTTGTTTTATTTACTGTTTTACGCGTCACTTCTTTAGTTGGAAACCCAAAACATTTTCATAGGTCGGGACAGCAAATTACTGATTTTTTAAAATAAGTTGTAAATAAATAGATTATCCCTCTTTCTTTTTTACGCAAGAAAAAATTATGTGTAATAAGTCCACTAGAGTAAGACTACTTGAAGCATAGGTAAATTTCGAGGAGGCTAGTACATAATCCATGTTGAAAAACTGATTAAAGAATTAACATTAAAGAGGAGACTGCTAGATCCTCTGGAACTGATCAAGGATTAAATTCAAAATTTGTACTCAAATTCTTGAGAAATGATAGGATGACTTGGCAATTAAGCACAATTCAAGCTTTATTAAGCACGAGTCAATTTCATGGCAATAATCATACTTGGCATGCCTGCCAAAATCTGAATTAGGTGGGGGAAGGACGGAACTCCTCAAAATGTAACAAGCATGATTACCATGTAGCATTGTGCTTTTGTATTATGATTAAAACCCATCATCAACATGAGGGTCTAAAGTACCCTCAAGAAAGACCAGTCCAAGCATTCTTCGCCTCAACTTACACTCGTGGCTGGCACGTCTTACCGGTTTGGAAGTAGAAGTACACCCATTTGTTCGTATTCCAAATTGTTATCGGAATGTCCCTAATGGCCAAAAACGACACAAGCAATCTTCACTGTTATGGAAGAATCTCTGCACAACCACACATATGGAAGCTGCAACAGGGACAGAGCTTATATTAACAAGATGAAGGCAATTAACTTGCTTGTATCTTTGTCTTCTCGGCCTTGTCCTCATCAACCCAACCCCACCCAACACGCCAACACTCACACACACAGCAAAAAAAAAAAAAAAAAACCCCAACCCACCCAAACGCCAAGACAAAATCGCCTTTAGCTCCATTATGTACATTTTCCTTATTTTTTAAATTCTCATTCTAAGATGCGCCCGTGCTGCTATGCGCCTGTACATCCCCACGTTCTCTGGTCTATCTTCTCGCAGAGGCCGTTAGGCCCGTTACGTCTGTCCGAGATGCTCAACCCCCAGTGTACGTTAGCAACCCGAAATATACAATAATATCCCCTCTTAACTCGCTCAATTTTTTAACTTTCCAAAAACACCACTGATGTTGATGGTATTCACTGAAAAAGACAAAAAAAAAAAATGAAATTATTAACGAAAATTTTCCGTACATTGCCGTTGTTTTCTGCTACTCAGGGATGGTGACCAGCACAGGTCGCCAAGCTCTTCTGAGCAATCTATACCGAAAAGTCGCCGTGATTGGCCTGAAAGAATTTCCTCTTCCGGCTCCGCCTCGACGAGGCACAGCGCCGCTGCCACCGACACTTGCGGTTGCCGGCAACAACACTACCAATTGTTCTGTTTCTTCTTGCTCTTCCACTCTCTTATCCGGAACCCTGTCTTCGAGCGGCGGAGAGGACACGAACAGGTCCTTCAGCTTCTGTCGGATCCTCACCTCCTCGTTCTTCTCCTTCTTCTTCTTCTTGTCATTCTCCAGCCTGCGATTGGAATCGGAGTCCATGGCGCCGAGCTCCGGGGAGTCGTCTCGGCGAGAGAACCGGCCACGTCGGTCTGCTCGGTTGAGAAGCATGCGGAGGGTCTTGCGGCGGCGAAGGTGGATGACTGGGCTGGCCGTCGGGCTCCGCGTCGGGCTTGCGGCCACGACGGCGCACTGAGTCGCTAGGAGCTTGAATTTCTGCAAGGTAGCCATTTTTTTCCCCTTATATCTCTGTGAATTGGGAGTACGCGGAATGGGCTGTTGCTTGTTAGAAGGAGAAAGTGAGATCTGAGGGCATATGATTGTGTATGGATTTGGATTCGGTTTTCTTTGTGCTTTACTCTTTGGACTGACCGAATTCAGCTGTGGATTGCATTTCCTAGAGAGAGAGAGGGGGGAATGCAGTTGCTGTGGGGGTTAAAGGGCAAAAATAGTGAGAAAATGGACGGCTTTCCTTTGTATGCGTTTTTATTTTGGTTTTTTTCTCGGGGGAAAATGGGACGGTTGCGCGTCTCTTTGGGTCTATTACGCTACCCTTACATTAACGGGAGGCTACTTGTCTCCACGTGGCAGACTCTGGTGGTTTTGAAACTTATGCCATAGCTAGAGTCAGCTTGACTTTGTTATTTTTCTTCGTAGGCCGCTAGATCAATTTAAAGTGGTCACAACTGCCAAAAAAAAAAACCCTAAAGAATTAAGGTTCACTCTCACAGTTATAAGACAAGTCCATTAATGGAGGAATTTTTTTTTTCTAACCCATTAATTGAGGAATTTAGGTGGTTAGAACAATCAATAGCAATCAAGAGAAAACAGGTAAAACTATCTATTCAATCGGGCATATTGGGCCAAGTTTAAGTTTAAGTTTAAGGTGAAGTTCGAGAACTTCCTCTCGTAGACTATCACGACTCACCTCATTTTCATATAAACTAGCAGACTTAAATCTAATGCAAATTACTTACCTGAAAACAAGAAAACAAAAATCCAATGCAAAATATATTCTAGTTTCAAAGTTTCAATGACGATTACCAGGTGACAAATTCAATAATTTCAATGGAATTTTACATGTCTAAATATCCTTTGGTCTACATGGTGGGCTCATTTTACTGTTAAAGATATCTTCATCTTTTTTTTCCACAATTTCTAAACTCAGGAAAAAACGAAGAAGAATTTTGACGTGTTTTAAAAAATCATCTTTATGTTTTCAAATTGATCATTGAGTTCCCTAATGTGTGAATCATTAATTTTGTAAATAGAAATTTAAGGTAAGAGCTTGTTTAATAAAAATTACAAATTCAAGAATCTTTATGATTAATTTAAAGACCAATAACAATTTTTTAAAAAGAGTCAAAACCCAAAACCCGAATAAATACTAAACCTAAAAAAAAAAATTCAAATTAGATTTTCCTTGCAATAACATGAAGTTGAGATTACTGCAATTAATCGATGCAGTAAAAAGACAACTGATATTATTATTATTATTATTATTATTATTTATTCGGTTCATGTGGCATATATTGTTATGTAGCTTAAAATTTTAAATTGAAGTAATAAATTTATTTAATTTTAAGTGACATGTGTCGATTAGAATTGACATGTAAATCATTAACTTTGTAGGTAGAAGTTTAAGGTAAAGATTGTTTGATAAAAATTGCAAATCCAAGAATCTTTGACTCATTCAAAGACGAAAGAAGATTTTTAAAAAAGGGTCAAAATCCAAGAACCGAATAAGTATTTAACCAAAAAAAAATCAAATTAGATTTTCCTTGCAATAACATGAAGTTGAGATAACTGCAATTAATCGATGCAGTAAAAAGACAGCTGAAATTACTTTAGGTCAGAAGAAGGCTTTGAGGCGGGGCCGCTGTCAAGATCATATGAAAAATATTGCTTGTATATATTCTATACATATTTGAATCCAGTGGAAGCTAGAATGCACGAAGTCGAGCACAGAATCGAGGAAAATCTGCCTCAGCTAATTACAGGTAGCGATTTATCCTCGGTTCCCAACTCATATACTATGGCCTCTGCTCCAGACGCCAGTCTTCCGTATATGCAACTAAATAACGTGCTGTCCTAAGGCATTAGAGCAGAACATTCTTTAGGCTTCAACTTAGGGTTCTTATTACCTGGAAATAAAAGTGTTTGGAACCAAGGAGTAGGCTCGACATGGCCCAAAGTCACACCAAAATTTTCGAGCAAATGCACATGGAACGAGCTAAACCAGAACCCACTTGCCAGATTTCTAATTTTCTAAATAAATGACACCTTCCTTGCCTGCACGTCTTGGATCAAGTTGTCCTTCTGTCCATCTGCGTCTGCTATTGACAGAGAGAGAGAAAAACAAAGAAAGAAAAATAAAGAGAAGTAGATTTTAGCAGTTGCAAATATTTTAATCATCAGATTGTCACTACTTTTTCTTTTTGTCATTCGAGTCCTAGGCAGACACAAAGGGCTAAATAGAAATTTCACATGAACTTGGAAGATTACAGGAACAATTCTGTCTCTTTCTTAGCCCTAAAGTCAAACAATGTGGGTCGAAATCTCAGATTGGAATATATTTCTTAAGCATCTGAGCATGTGCATAAATACATCCCAAAATGAATTAATAAGTTCATTGTTCAGAGCTCCATTTACTATGTACATTGCCCAACAAGCATCTGTGATTCTTTTTCATCCACCCCATATCAAGACAAAACAAAACCAATCAATAGTGCAGAAAATTACACACTGACCCGCTCATGGACATCCAATTATGAGTATACAGTCCTTTTACCATCTATCATAGTGTTTAAGCAAGAAAAAGAAATGGAAATCTCAACTGCTAGAAGGAGTTGGGGGGGGTAGAGCTGCTAACCCATTTATCAATCACAACCGAATCAGGTGAAAGCGGGGGAGGAACGTTCTTCAAAAGCCCAACAGTATCAGCCCTAATATCCACCACTTCAGCTTTCTCTTCGTTCTTGATTGCCCTTAAAACCTCCACTACTTCGTCCATGCTAGGCCTCATATCCCTCTCCTGCTGCAAACACCGAAAAGCCAATTCTGCAACCGCTGTTATCGTCCTCCTTACAACATATTCACTTTCAAACCCAAGAGATGGATCAACCAACTCATGTACTGCATGATTCTGAATCTTGTTGATAGCCATGTTAGCCAAATTTATATCGTGCTTGTGTCTGTTAGTGTCCACAGCTGGCAATGATGATATAAGCTCAATCAAGACAACTCCAAAGCTATAAACATCACTTTTGTCAGTCAGTTGGTAGCACTGGTAATACTCAGGATCAACATATCCAGGTGTCCCTTGTGGAGCAGTTGACACATGCGTGACATCAGTTGGGAACAACCGTGACAAACCAAAATCAGCCACTTTCACTTGGAAATTATCAGTAAGGAGGATGTTGTTGGTTTTGACATCACGGTGTATCACATCTGTTTTGTGGAGGTAGGCCAGTGCCTCAGCTGACTCCATGGCTATGCTCAACCGAACAGGCCATGTCAGCAAATTAGGGCTCGATCTGTTCCCATACAGATGATCGGCCACTGTTCCATTAGAAATGTATTCGTAAACAAGAAGAAGTTCACGGCTACGTTTTGAGGTGCACCCATATAATGTCACAAGGTTTTGGTGCCGAATACGAGTTAGGATCAGAACTTCATTCATGAACTGTTCAACACGTTTGAAATTGTTTTCATACAGGCGCTTCACTGCAACTATGCGCCCATCGCGGAGCTTTCCTGGAAATGATTAGAAGAATATTTCAGAGAAAAAAACTAAAGGAAACAGTGTGTAGGAGAGTGACAACACCGTAGAAGTAATAATCCCACCATAGTAAACTGCGCCAAAGCCTCCATCTCCGAGTTCTTTGGAAGGGTCAAAGTTGTTGGTTGCTTCTTCCAGTTCCTCATAGCTGAATAAATGAGCTCCAAAGTACGTGCTCCCCTTTTCAAGATCAGACTTGGAGGAGGGATAAGATGGGGTGGTTTGAGAGAAATTGGTTGAAAAAACAGGAGCACCGTTGGTTGAAGGAGGTGTAGGCAGGTCTTTGCTTTTAGATTCCACAGCACGTCTTTTCCTCTTTTGTCTTGTGGAAAAGATCCACCAACCCAGAAAAATGCCAACAATGCCCGCACCTGCTATGCCAATACCTGAACATGAAGCAAGAGTTTCGTTCAATTTTGCTCACTATTCACCTCAATGAAACTATGCAGTATGGTTCTAACGCCAAAAAATATTACCTACTCCAAGTGATACACTAGAGGAAGAACTGCCTGCAATGGTCAAGAGATAAACAAATATCAGCCAAATGAGAATGAACAGATATTCTAGAGAAACATCTTCAACCTATATCATAAAAAAGCAACATAGCAGCTTAACAATTAATCCAACTTCAGTCTTTTCAAACTGATTTTCCATAGGTGGTCAAACAATCCAGCAATCGAACAAACAAATAGCTGTTATAAAGGGGCAACTACAAGCAAGTGACATATTGGAAACATCAAGAAAGAAACAATTAATCAAAAGAAAGTCGGCGGATTATCTCTTTTTTTGAATGTATCCTCAGGAAATTAAGGATGGACATACTGATAATTTCTACGAAATCAGATGATCTCGTCTTGTTAGGAGATATAATGAAGATATCTCATATTGGCCGGAATAGATCTCAACTAAATCCCTTTACTGGTCTCATTGACAGTGCGGTTCATACAGTGGGACAGACTCCATTTCATGTAAATTTGGTAAAAGAATGAAAGGATCCAAGGTGCTTTTGAAAATATATAGCATTTTCATTCACAAGAACTCTCAGAAATTCTGCTGTATTAACATTGTCTGTGAATATGATTCTCATTGATATCCTCCAAGCATCTGTCTTATACAACTGACACAATTGTACCAACAAAGGTAGGGAATTGCTGGAACTGCAATGCCTAAGCTTAGTTTTATATCTTATATATACCTATTTCTAGGTTGTAACAACTTACAATCTTAAAGAAAGTCAACCCTTTCAAAACTATCCATGTTTAGGAGCATAAAATCTCAGTACATGTATATTGCTCCATTCTTTCCACAATCAACAAGGAAAGATTTTATAAATTTCACACTTCCCTTGGCCTAAATAAAGAGAATCTATTCAGCCACTACAGCTTGAGGCAGCTAAGTATGTTCTACAGGGTTTATCAACATTACTAAAGGGACAATTGTAAACAGGATGGTGTAAAAACAAAATTATACTGGTCTCCTGGTTTTAGTTTCAAAATATAAATAGCACTCTGCCCCCCCCAGGCTGGTTTCATACTATTCAGATAAAAAAACTTTCTGACTACCAAGAATCAATGTACAGGTCAGATGAACTGTATAAATATTTGTATCCTGAAGCAACTTTAGTCCTGATATAACTTAATATAAGCAAGGAGCAATTGTCATGCATTTCATTCAGGTAAGCAAGATGGAGATATTCTGTGTAAAGTCAATTGTAAAGTGAAAACACCGACATGGAATTCCAAACCACAGGCAACAGTGAGACAAGATCGATTTGAGCACAGACTACAATGAATACAACAATGACTCGGACTGCAAATTCAGGATAGCTGGGGACTCAAACGGAGGAATACTATTGTAATCAGGGATTATGAACAAGGACGGCACCAAAATGTTCTTTTAGCTGCTGCAGCCACAAACAAGTAGTGGAAGAGGAAGAATGTGACTGTTAAATACTGAGGTTTTGAGCGAAACGACATTAGATTAAATTTAACTCAACTAGTCAGGAATAACACAAGAAATAGGAAGCTTGGTTTTGAATTTTCAATACATGGAAGTAACAGAGTATCTGCAAATACCATAATTTTCCGATTGACTAAGACCACCCCACTTGGACCCCCATTGTGATCAAGGGAGTGGCAGAGCATTAGAGTAATAAAAATACTCACTCCAAATAATTGAAACCATTCAGAGACACAGTAATAAATTACATCTAACAATTGCACTTATTCATAATCAAACTTCTAGAAGCTACTAAAATACCTTCGCTTCCCCAATAAAGACAAATGTCCTTCTTAGCCGGCCAAATTTATCGATTTCCACATCCATTCCATCTCAATGATCAATCGCAATATAAAAGACAACTTTTTTGGAAAAAAAAAAAAAAAGGCTGAATACCTGAGCAAATGGATTGGTTCGAATGCGAATCAAACACACATCGCTCACCGGAACCCACGCACTTGTCGCATTTCTCACTATACGGACCACTGTAATTCACATTGAAACCCTCCATCAAAACCTGCCCAAGGGTGGACTTATTGGCTGTAAGCTCGATGGCCGCTGTTTTGAGGATTTTCAACCTAACACCAACGCTGCAGTTAATAACAAAGCTCAGAACCGGATCGGTCGGAACCGTACCGGTCAGAAAGTAAGCATTGCTCGAGTGCCCATCGATGGTACAATTGAACTGATTAGAAGGCTTCACTGTCAGCGGGGAGCAACCGTAATAGATGGTGAGGTCCTCGTTGTCCGTACCATAGGTGAACAAAGTGGCGTTAAGAGTAGAATTAGCGAATTCGTGAGGGCACGTGTTGTTCCAGAGGTCCAATCGGGCAAGTGTCATCGTCTTCCCAGTCTGGTCGAGACGGAGGACTCGGTAACTGATCGGCGAGCTGCTCAACTCGGGCAAGTCGTCGTCGCAAGTGAGTCGGAACTCGGGTGGGCCGCAGTTGTCAAGGAGGCTGAAGGGGTAGGAAAGGTTCTTGAGGGGCCCGCAATCGAAGGTCTGGGGACAGTCGGAAGACGGGGTGGGGGCGTCATTGGACGGGAACGAGGTCGTGAAGGCAACGGAGAAGAGGAGGACGAAAACCGGAGAAAAGTAGAGAACCGAAGGGAAGGTGATGGCGTGCATGGCGGAGGAGGAAATGAGGAGGGGAGCGGAAGGGTGGAGAAGCGAAGAGGCATGAGGTAATAGGGGCAGTTGGTCGCTGCAGTGGGTGGAGGGCGGTTGACTGGTAAGAAGGCTACTTTAGTTGACTTTACACTGTTTGCGAGGAACCCCTTCGCAAAAGATCGGAGGCTACCAAAAAAAGAAGATGTTTTGGTTGACCAAAGTCACACATTGAAAGTCAAAAAAGAAAAAAAAAATCAAAATATTCTGATGGATCAAAGTTACAGCTATTAATATATGATAAATAATTATTTTATGGCTACGAAGATTGAATATGACTTTTTAGCCCTTGAGCATTCCAAAAGGGGGCAATGAATCAAACACAAAAACATGAGTGATTAGAAAGGTAAAATGAAAATAATAAAATTTAGAAGTTGTTATGATAGAAAAAAAAACTCATAAAACTAATAAAAGAAAAAAAAAAAAAAAAAAAAAAAGACGAAGAAAGAAGAAGAAGAAACAACTGGAGGCATCTACCATTTAAGTGACCTACGGTCCGGTTTATGGTCAAAGTAATAATATATTAGATACAAAAAGAGGAGAAGATTATGAAATACAGCAAATATCAGTTAGAAAATTCAGCAGCTCTGATTTGAGTGATATGATATTCTGTAATTCTTTACTCAAATTACGTAATAGAATTCGAAAAGAAATAGACAAAATGAATGGACTTTACACTATTTGATATTGTCTATATATGTTAATATAAAATTTAGTGCAACATGAATCCCATGATAGAATCCACTTATTGTATCTATCTCTCTCCGAATTCTATCATGTAATTCGGATATGAAATTGTAGAAGATCTTCATCTATATATAGAGGCAAAACTTCAAAGCAGATAATCGGCCAAGGGAGCTACTAATTGAGTGATTATTTGTCATTTAAATTTAATTTTCATAAGACTTTTGCCAACCATATGATCAGTCAAAACAACCGGGTCCGAAGGGGAAGGTTTTTTTTGGAAGTTATAACATTGCTATTTTATGTCCGAGAGAAAACAATACGATGATTGATAAAGGATACCGACCGACTACAGAAAATATATTTTGATAATAAATAAAAGAAGAAGTCTCATAGTGAAGTTGGTAGCAATAATACAAGATATGCAAGATTCTCTTATCTTGCGCTGCAAAGGTCATCTAAAGCGGCTTGCTTTGCTGGAAGCACATAAAAGAACTACAGAGTATAAAACGTGGACAAGCATTCACAGATCAAGTTGGAGTTTTGAATGGAGGCTTTGTTTATGGTGGGGGCAAGAAAAGGATTTGGATGGAATTGAAGACCAATAAATACGAGTAAAAAAAAAAAAGCAATTGGTTAGGACTTTCCCATGGGAAATGAAGAAATTTTAGCACCTACTCATTAACAACCAACAAATAAATAAAAATTGACAGACAAAGTTAGTTTGCGGTCAAAGAAGGTTCTCAAAAAAATCGTGGATCACGGGGGCTGCCAATGGGAATACGAGAAACTTTGCACCTTATAGTGTTGAAAGTCTTATTACGAGCACTTGTATAAACAAAACTAACAGACAAAGTTGGTTTGCGGAGAAGGAAGGTTGGTTAGGTCTGTTTGCAAAATCAGACGACTCGGACTAGTTGAAAAATAGGCTATACCGCCATTAATGGCTCCTGGAGGATGTCGCTTTCTAAGGTGAAAAGCTTGGTCAAGGTCAGCAGCTTTTTACCAAGGAGATGCTCGGCCTTGGTTGCGTCTCCTTTGATCCCACCTAAGTGGTTCGACGAAATCCTAATCATCCATCAATTTAATATCCAAAGAACTGGTCCATACAATTGGGAGGAGGAAAAATCTATCCAAGAATTAAAGGAATCAATTTCTGCGATGCTACGCCGGATGCAAAAAGCAACGCCTCCTACAGATCCTCCGCCACAAAAATTACTGACCACGATAAATCATCACACATAAATCCAGATTCTATCGGGTTCAAATACAAGACCGAAGCTATGGATGCCCGAAAAGTTAATTGGAAGTTTTTCGAAAGTGCTTGACCTTAATCTTGTCCATAGAAAAACTAAAGTAAGCTGCAAATCGTCAACTGGGGAGCTTTTTTCTTCATTAAAGTGGGCAGGCTATATGAAAATTGTCATAAGAAAAAGGCAGCTACTAATCTGGATGCTGAGTTAGCCGAGAATCTAAACGATATATTGGCAAGGAACTAAAGAACAACAAAGCGGAAACTAATTACCTTGTGCTGCTGATCCACCACACGTGGATGAAGAAGAAGTCCCGTCTGAACAATAGCAGACGAAAGCACTCGTGCTCTCGTTGGTTCCACACTGCCCAGTGGACTTTTGACATGTATCACACAAGTTATTGTTTGCATTCCATTCCAGCGGGAAGCCACCATCAATAGCTTCATTCAGTGCAGCCTCAGTTACAACGCTGGTCGCTGCCGGAACTGCTGATTGCGCAACAGGCACTTTAACGTTGTACTGGCATGACCACAGGAAGTTACTAATGATCGGATTAGTGGAGAGCATCGAATTATAGTAGCCAGCGGCGGTGTTGCTGGTACTGTTTACATCGCAATCGAACTGAAAAGTACCGACTGTCGGAATTGTATTACCACTGGGAGGAGCAGGGCAGCCATAGTAGAGCGTTAGGTTCGTAGCAGTTGAAGTATAGGAAAAGATGGTGGAATTTATGGTGGTATTAACGATTGTAGCAGACAAAGCTTGTTCCAATAATCGGCTCTAGCAACTGTGAGAGACGATGACGCGGCGCTGATGGAAAGGACTCGGAAATTCAAGAATGTGATGTTCATCTCTGTGACCACCACCGCTGCAATATAACTGAAAATCTGGGTGACACAATAGCTTGGCCGATTGATCCCCAGAAAGGATACTGACGCCCTTAATAGTGTCCCCACATGCGAATGTTTGGCTGCAATTCAGGTATTTCTCATCCTCAATGGCGTACAGACCTGATGGGAAGTGGATTAAGCTTATGGCTATTATCATGAACGATAAGGTGATGGTTGGAAGGTGAAGGCGGGACTCCATTTTCAGATAGAGAGAGGGAGAGACAGAGAGGCGGGGGGGAGAGAGAGAGAGAGACTAATCAGATAGCAAAAGGAGAAGGTGAAGATGATATAGATTTCAATTCCTATCAACCATCACAATGACGCTAGTGGGCTTTGACGAAGTAAGGGGTGTAATTTTTCAACAGAAGCTTCTATTGGAATGTTACCGCTGCCCGTCAATTAAGAATCGGGTGACCTAGGCCTATATGACAGCTCCTAATATTTCTAAGCGTTCCCTCCACGAAACCTTCATTTTCTTCCCGAGCTTTGGAACTTCAAAAACTTAGAGGGCCTGCAATCAGTTCAAACTCTTACCGAGTCAAACATAGAAGCCGCCCAATAAAACAAAATCACTCAACTAATCTCTAATTTTTCACATAATACAGCCGTGGCATCTTACATAACCAAAAAGGGTCAGAGTCAGAAGGCAAGACTCTTCGACTCTGGCAAATTAGGGTCCGCGGGCTTCTGGAATGCAATATCCCTAAAAATTGGAATATATGGAGAAGAACATATACAAGCTGGGGAAACAGACCCAGAGAAACAGAGAAAAAAAAAATTGGTCTTTGAGGGATAAATTGAGGAACTACCAAGGGCTTCAAATTACCAAGACATGAGAACTTGAAGGATGCAAGATACAAATGGGAAAGAGGACACAACGGCATCATTTTAGGTGGAAGGTTCTCTCAACTGCCAAGCCTAGCAAATGAAACTCGTGGGCTCTTTTTTATTACCGAAATTTCCTCTGTGAAGTCCAACATCACTGCTACATTTGCCCACGAGCCCCAGAATCCTCGCGTTACAAGTATTTCTTTTTCTAATGAGGATGGGTCCTAAGATATTTGCAGATCATTGTGGTTCTAAGTTTAGGAATTAGGAGAAACGATCTAAAGTCTTAAAGTAACCTAAGACGTGCAGACCAATTAGTTAAAGTCTCACTTCCTTTTTCTATGTAGTAAGGCAGGTTTTTCACTTCATTAAGAGTAACATATACAGAAGTTAAGGTCAACAGCACCTGCCAAACCCACACACCAAAAAGGACCTCAGCTCCCTCGGGAAACAGGGACACCAAACTGAAAAGAAGCCAAATAAAAGGCACAACAACAAAAAACCATGCATAAAATGTGCATCTATGTACGGTTCCTGCAAGAAATAGGGCTGTCGTGATTACAGCTCCAGCACTCGAGAGAGAATATTCGAGCCATCCTTTATCCTTAAATTGCAAAGTCAGATCCGAGTATAATTAGTACTTAAAATTTGAAGGAAGAAAAACTGTTCAGTTTATTCCTTCCAACTTGAGAGGGCTATTTGTCCTCGTTCAATTCTGAAAGGGACAAGTCACCTAACCCAGTGTTAAGTGCTGCCAAAATATGCTAGCGGACCTAATTACAAAATATATATGCCCTAAATATTATTAGAAGCCGTGACAACTTTAAAATGGATAAGAAAGTAAGAGTATTCGTTGGTAGTTCCACTAGCCAATATAGTAATCACTATTTACGATATGCCAGCGACATTCGCTCTGAGCTGGACTCGGTTCGATTTCAGAAAGAACAACGCTATCACCTAGTTCCGTCTCATTGTGATCTCTGCTGTGAGTAGCAAGACCATTTACGATTTTTTATTGAATTGTATAGTATAATTTTAAAAAATAGTCACATTAAGTAGATCTCATTGTAGTATTCATATTATTAGAAGAAATTTATATTAAATTAATGTGAGCTTATCTATTAATCTTTTTTTTTTTTTTCAAATTCCACCAACACAATTTAGGGTAAAAATAGCAAAAGATATAATTCGAGTTGTATGTATGGTGATAGCCCTTGATTGTCAAAATAAGGTGTCAAGTCGCAAATCGGCTGATAAGAGGCTAGAACTATTATGGAGGGCGTGTTTCCAACCCAATTCTTACTTAACATTTCGACCTTATAAAAAATTAAAAAATAATATTTTTTTCTCCATTAAATATTCTTTTTCATTATAATATTCACTAATCTTCTCTTCTTTCATTTTTTTATCAACTTCTACAAAATATCTTTTTTTTTCACCAACTCCATACCTCAACATTTCTACCACTCTAAAATTTCCACAAACAAACACCACTTATACTCGCTGGCCTAGAAAGTTTAAAGGTACGCACCTGGTTTGCTCGGAGACGCTTGGGGGGTTCTGGCAGCCGGTGAGGAAGGACACGTTTTGGACCCATAAGGTGGTTGATTTGGGCAAAAGCAAGTAGTTTGATTCGTAGACAGGTCATAGCCGCAAACTCCTTTAGAGGCAATGCAGGCATTACAGGCTGCAGTGTCTTCCTTCCACTGCACATCAAAGCCTGATTTGATGACTCCTTCAACGAGGAGCCAATTCGCTATATCTTTATAATTCGCCAAAGGAAAAGGAAGAACCACGCTTGCACTACATAAACCAGGGCCTTGAGCTCCAACTTGTATGAATCCACCCTTATTAGTAAACCCATTAATGGAGCAAGAGAATTGTGCCTCCACGGGACAACCGTAGAATAAGGTGATGTTGCCGTAGCCAAGGCCATAGTCAAAAAACTGGGGATCGAGGGTGGTATCCACTAAGTCTGGCGAGCAAATTCCGTTCAAGTAGTCTTGCCTCGCAATTTTGAGGATTTTGTTACCAGTATTGACAGCCAAAACTCGGTATAACACACCCTTGATTCCTATGGTAGTGATATTTCGGTCACAATTGAGCTTTAAATCTGGATTGCCACACCCGTCCGGTCGGCCATCTCCCCAGAACGGATAACCCACGTTGGTTATCTCACCACAGCTGAACCGATTATTGCAGGTCGAGTACCAATCATAGAAGCAAAAAGAACCAGGAACCTCGACCAAAACCAATAACATAAAGAAGAGAAGAACAGGAAAAGGAGACTGTAAAGGAAGCCAGGAATTCATTTCTGACGAAGAGAAAGCAGTTAGCAGCGTTTCAAGAAATGAGCACCAAGTGAGCCATTTGAGATTTTGGCCACCGAAGTAAGATGTTGAAAACAGAGACAAGCGACGTCAGTTGATGTGGAGATAATGTTAAGGGAATCAATGAAGACGACGACTTCAGGATTGGAATGTATGACTTCAAAGCTAGACGGTGCAACGCATATCTCAGTATATATCTACGACATGTTACTCCAATAAGATGAGCTGTTGCCATTTATCAAAGGAATCTTCTCATTTCAATTAGAATTGGGCATGTTAGCATTTTATATTTCAACACATAAGCATTTTCATCCCATTCCCCCAATTAAAGATTAGGCTATTTTGTCTACCAACTACCGAAATTAATTTGTTTTTCCTATAAACCCGTCTCTATCAGTCCAAAATTCCACCTACCTAATTGCTCATCCGTTAGTCATATAGCCATTGAAGTATCTATCACAGTGTGTAAGGGGGATTATGATTCTTCGAATACGAAAACAGAGGACGAAGACAAATTCTCAGCAGATTTGGAAAAGACGGGTACATCTGCGAGAAAGCAACCCCCTAGTCCCCACTGAACGTCCCACCACGGTGTGACCATTTACCTTTCGAGGTGAAGCTTTCCTTCCTTGAATCCGTTCTTCCCCTTAGCTTCTAAACTAGTCTCTTCTTTTTTTTTTTTCAGAATAATGTAGAGGCTTGCATTTCAAAGTTAGAACCATAAATAGGAATGTAAGGAAATTCTAGCTAGACTCAATTTTAATCATGTTGTAAAGAAAGACTAGCTGGATCCTATAAAAGACGCGAAAATCACAAATACATCATTCTAGATAGAAAGAGTGATGACAGAACACAGTAGACTTAGGTATCGAAATTAATAACCTAGTAATTGAAGCACCGAGAATTCGAACATAACAAAGCCCATCAGAGGGCCGAGATAAGCCTACAAGAGACCCACTAGGGGGCCAGGACAAAGTAAATAAACAACTACAAGGTCAACAAGCGCCATTAGAAACACAACCATAACCTAAAAACTAAAATTCGAACTTGAAATGAGAGAGCTACCAAAAATTTTAATCGGGTAGTAAAGAAAGACTAATTGGACCCCATAAAAAAGAAACCTTGGCAGTTAGGACAGTCACTGGAGGACGAAACGAGAGGCCAAATACGAATTCTCCAAGCGCGTGCCACACGAAGACATGACCATATATACAGTGCGACTCCCAGGTTTGTCAAACTACAATTCAAGCAGCGGTCGTTAATCTCGACGGGGCATTTACGATATCGTGAAAGGTTTCGAAAACCTGACATTATTTTATAATTTGGTTGCTAATCACGCATAACAGTAACTTACTTTTGAATTATAAAAGATATTTTATGGTGGACCCAATGCTACCAGCCGGCCCACATCCTAGTAGTATTAATATAATTCTTTGCGGGGATTCAACTAAAATTGGACCACGAAGACATAAATCTATAGACAAAACTATACAGATATAAATAAATTTGTTTTCATATATATATATATATATAAATATAAGGAGATGAAAATGATACTACGAAGGTAACGTACAGAGCTTATTAGATAGTGACATTTATGAATCTGACATTTTCTTGAAGTTGTACAAGAAATTCATGGTTTGGGCCATGTGTAGTTTAGAAACACAATAGTCCATGATCCATGTAAGAAGACCACTTAGAGGGCCTACATAAACAGGAGCTTAGCTTTCCTCGAGGAAACGATGGGCCATCTTTTGTTGAGTAGAGCTCGCAATTCTATTCTATATTAGTTATTTTAGTTAGTAATTATAGCTATATATGATTAATAAATCATATCAGACAATATATTATATAGAACAGCACAAAATAAACATTTTATTTATCCGTAGTAAATTAAGTATGTAGAAAAGATACTGACCCCAATGAGACCTCTGACCTAATGCCTCCTACTCAAAACGGAATAAATGTTCTCAACAAAGCAAACTGGCCAAGAAGATCAAAGATTATAACAGATCAGCTTGTGTTGTTTCTACCCTTTTCTA
The DNA here is from genome assembly GCA_003952965.2 of Morella rubra. NCBI lineage: Eukaryota > Viridiplantae > Streptophyta > Magnoliopsida > Fagales > Myricaceae > Morella > Morella rubra. The sequence goes on from CM025854.1 coordinate 26,762,899, forward strand.
ATTCCTATTAAGAACCCACTTGGAACCCCACAAGTCATAAAATTGTTCTTCCCTAAAAACCTTTGTATATTCGGGTAAATTCATAGAGGTTATTTGTTGGGCTTAAGTGGCCTGGAATTCTACCAAACGAAGTCTTAACTCGATGGAAATAAACATTTCGTAAAATCTATAAATAGTGAACTACGGTGGGTTCCGCTGGGGAACAAGGCGGGGCTGTGATTGTGAAGTGGATACACATCAATTGGAGAACTTGGAGTGCGTACCTGGTGAAGGATAGCACGTTGGTCGATTCATCTGCAAGTCATACCCACATGCTCCCTTGGATCCCCTGCAGTCTCTGCTACATGCTGCAGTATCCACCTTCCATGTTACCTCAAAGCCGTCTCTAATTACTTGCTCTAATGTCGGCAGAGTCCATATTTTCAATACGTCAATCGTATTCGTCGGGATGGGAACAAACACGCTTACTTCACATTCGCCAGGGCCATAAACTCCTAAATTGATTTGCACAGTCCCATTCATGGGACTGGGGCAAGTGAATTGCCCAAGCAGAGATATCCAAGAAGCAGCACAACCATAGGCTAATGTAAGATTCTGGTAACCGGAGCCAAAATCAAAAAGTGTGGGATCGAGGGTGGTGTTCGCGAAATCTGGGGAGCAAATTCCTGTCAAGTAGTCTTCTCTTGAAATTTTGAGGGTTTTGGTATCGGGATTGACAGCTAGCACGCGGTACGTGACGTTCATGATGTCTATGGTAGTAACACTGCTCTCGCAGTTGAGCTCTAACCCTGGATAGCCACAACCACGGGGTCGGTTCACTCCCCAGAAAGGAAAACCCACGTTGTTGATCTTCCCGCAGTTGAACATATGGCTGCAGCTCGAGGATAAATCATCATGGCATATAGACGCAGGAATCCACACGAAAACCGAGAACAGGAACAGAAGAGAAATAGCAATTGGAGACGACGAGTGAAGCCTGGAATCCATTCTCAGAGAGATGAAGGCTCTTAGAATTGATGGGGTCATCTTTTGTTGCAGAAACATTGAATGAGCTAACATGGACCCCTAGTGCAGTGTGGAGGAAAGCTTGGGGAAAGTGATAGCAGACTTTGGATGTTTAGTCGACTAATAAAGTAGAACTTCATTAATCAAATGCCCAACCAATTTTTGTCCTTTGAGGGCAATCAATACGACATCGTTTTCGTGTGGCTGGTTGCAGAAAATAAATAGATACTTTTAACTGCTTCCGGACACGGTATGCGTTTTAATACTTCGTCCGCATGCGTTTTAACACGGACTTTAAGCCTATCAAATATGGCTAGTTGTTGTCCACCCTACCAGGCTATTACACAATTTACACGATACAATAAAAAGATCGACTAATTCTGTAGCGCTCCTATAAATAAAATATTATTTTATACCGATTTTATTTTTTTTAGTAAGGTGAGTTTTTTTTTTTTTGGATAACCAAGTATGGCCAATAATTTTGAGATGGCTTAAAATAGAACTGGACACATTAAAAAAAGAAGAAATCCCTAAATCCTAATTAATCACTAAACCAACCGGTTGAATTTGGTCATCGCCTAGGACGAACCGGAAAGGCCGAAGAAAGAAGAAAGGCAAGCTTTGACCGTAGCAGCAACTTTTGCGGTTCTCGCAGAGTAATTAAAAATGCGGCCCGAATTAGGACAGTTGGACGGCAACGTGTAACTCGCAGAGTAGAGGCAGAGCTAGTGGCGTGGCTTTCCAGAGTGTTATTTTTTTCTTTTTTTGTTTTTTATTTTTTTATTTACAGCTATTATATTCTTGAAAGAGTTATTACTCCTTCATAGTTGATCCCAAAATAAACTGCTTATCTTCACGTGATACTCTTATTTTTTTTCCCAATGTTTATTCTATTTTTTATATAATATATTTATAGATATATAAAATATTTACGATTTGATATAAGATTTGTAAACATTTTGACAATATAATGTCTTGGTAGTAATGTTTACAATTTGTAAGTTAAGGTGGGTAGAAATATGATAAAATAACCAAAGTCGGCATTAAAAGTCATTATTACGAATAGAGAATAGCACTTCTAATTAATTTCTAAGTGCCCCACACCCTACGCAGCACGTACGCAGACAGGATCAAGCCCCCTCTAAATGATATGTCTCATGTCTGCCACCAACCGCGAAATTTCCACGACTTTTACTAGCAAAAACGACAAAGTTCTCTCCAGAGTTCCTACCTTACACTGTCATGTAAAGTGGTTAAATTTTAATTAACTGTTTTAGATTTCATTCATTAGGATGCGCCACAATATGGTACAGATACAGTTGGTAAAACTAAGTAAAAAATAATTTTAAGCTTAATTAATTCATCAATTCTTGTAATTTAACTTTTTTTTAAAAAAAATCTTGGTTATTTAGTTTTAATTCTTCTCTTGAAATTTTCTGAGGTTAATTATTTGTTCAAAAAAAATCATGTCGTTTAATCTTAACGCTGTGATGGACAGAATATGCTCTAATGGAAGATACATTATGACTAATTATCACTTGGTATCCAGATTCCTTCAGTACAAGTCCCTTATTGTGACACACGTTTTCTATTAATGATTCATGCCTTGTGTGTGGTCTGTGTGTGAAAGGAAAGACCTTCTTTAGAGTTAACTCCAATAACTCTCTTAAGGGAAGAATTAAAATTGAGGATAAAATTAGATAAAAAGTTAAACCACAGGGATGAACTGATTAATTAAGCCTAAATTTATGATTTTTAAATCTTCTAGTAATGTTCCTCTGTGTTATTCAACTTTTAGGGCAGGCATTTTTCTCGAAGTTTGTCTCCAACTAAGTTCAGTTGGATGAATCCTTACAGGGGAAGCAAATCCGTGGAATATTATCGTACTACGTAGTAGTTAAAGGGGATTATGGAAGTAGTGTTATTTGATGTTCAACTCGGCTGCACCTCGCAAAGGAAGAAGATGACAGCCTAATTGTCCTCCCTTGAAGTAGTGAATCTTCCAGTGCATTTAGGAAGACAATTCTTATCTGGTCATGGCAAACCGAAACAATTTCCTCTTTTCTTGCTTTGCTGCCGTCTGGGCCATTGTCCTGCAAACAAGTCCTCTTCGCAGCAGTTGCAAAACTATCCAATAGCAGTTGTTAAGGGCATGGATGCAACTGACATAGCTCTCTATAAATACCCAATCTCTCACACTAGCTTTCTGGTTCCTTTTTGGGCCATCAGTTGATACACAATACTCAACCTTCCAAGCATGCAAGCTCAGCCCATTACACAACTTTTGAAGAGATGTTTGGGCCGGAAACAGGAAAAGACAAGCACTAAATAAAAAGTAAGCACCCAGAAATTATATGCTCTTGGTTTCATGGAGTTAAGGAAACACGAAAAACGAAAGTAACATCTTATTGACTTCTAGAAAGATACAGTAAAGGCAAATACAAGTCCATCAAGGAAGATTCATGTGAGTCTTCTCACGAGTAGTTCCTCCTTTTTACACCCAAAAGCAGGGATAGGGAAATAGGTCAGGAATCAGGGTCATTGACGATGCCATTTAGCTTTCTTTCTAACGTTTCTGAACAGATCTGTGCCATCATGTGGTAGAAAGACATGAAATCAGACAACTGTTCTACTGACATTTTCCCCATCACACTCTCCTTGCTAACTCTTCTTTCTCTGCATTCAACTTCAATCTCTCGATGTAGAACCTGCATTCTCTCACTGTTGCGCCCATCTGCTTCAGCCTATTCTGTTGCAAGCTCAGCGCTGTGTTGACTGCAACTCAAATGAATACTCAAATGAATAAGAGTAAACAACCAGACAGAAAAATTGAAAAAAAATAAAAGATTAAAATACAATAGGCAACGACAAGAAGACTTAATCCTGCTTACAAAAAAAACAAAAAGAAGACTTGGAGGAAATAAATTCCAGAAAAGAACTCATCACAGGCTTCTTTGATATATATATATATATGTCTGTACAATACCTCAAGAAATTCCGCTCCAGCCTGGAGTTCAGATTCTTTCCAGGGAAGCGTCCCTCGGCCAGTTGTGTAAATATTTTTTGCTAGTGAGAAACTCCGCAAGATAACTTTTCTTTTCTTCTCCATCTCTTGATCAAGTATTACCGGTCCGGCCGGCACTGATTTTGAGCTATTAAGCCTTTTCTGATAAGCAATGACCGCCTTCACAAATTCCTGTACAATTTACTATCCATATATAAATCCATTAAAAAAATCGACATCTATTTTCATTGAAATCTGCTCAAACTTTATATATATATATATGCATATGCTTTTATATTGTTAGGGAGCAGGAATCAAAAGAAACCTGATACGCAAATGGACATCCGGGATAGTCAAATTCGTCAGAATCGGATTGCCTCATTCTCTCTGGATGAAATTGGAGTCCCATGATAAATTTACCCTCGTCGGGATTGTAAGCGTCCGGATCGTAAAACCCTTCAATTAGACCATCTGGTGCAAATGCCATAGGAACAAACCGCTGAGCCAATCTTTTGACCCCTTGGTGATGATAACTATTCACCAGAACCTCCATTTTCCCTTCCGATAAAGAATCCTTGAACCAACGATGCAAGGGAGTGTGTTCCACCACTTTAACCACATGCCTATGCCCATCATAATTATCGTAATCAATATGCTCGACTCTTTGCCCTTCTGGGCACTTCCTCGACAGTTCTTTCTATGTCTTGGGTAAAGGATACCTCCACACGCAACATTTAATACCTGTGAACCCCTGCAGATTCCCAAGTAAGGTATGTTCTTTCTAGGCAAAGCTTTGCGAGCCTTAACTCGATCGTATCCTTTCTTTATCAATAGACGTATCACTGGAATGAAGGCTCCTGATTTGTTCCAATTCTTCTGCGAAGAACAGAGACTCCGTCTTCATATAGAGACGGATCGATGTCCTCTCCTTCACAAAGAAGAACACCGTGGATTGGTTCAAAGCTATCTAACAACATATGAACCCGCTAACACGGGAACAATAATCGGTACTGCACCGTAGCTTACTATAAAGATCCAGATGGTATTCACCTGAGAATCAAATACACAAAGCTTTATTACTTGGCCGAAAGAAAGAGGGTTTTTCAAATCTTGGAGTATTTTGAAAGAGGCGATCAACAAAATCAATCATATGATTGTGCGGGACGATCTGTTTGATGTAAATGAAACGTACCTACAAAATCCACGAACTTGTTTTTGCGAACGGTACGTCTAGAGACGATGAGAACGCGAGGGAGGATCACAGAAAGATCGGAGGCCATGTTGGTGACGAGAAGCCTTCTCTTGTTCGGCTTCGTAGAGGGTTTCTTTGCATATAAGTTACAACTGAAGAAGAAAAAGACGACTTGCAAGCTGGGGTTGATTTGCAAATATCGGTCTCAGATAGAGACGGAGTCACAGACAAGTGCGTAGTCCTGGCGCCGCGTATTTTCCAAAACTCCCAAGGACTAGGGGTTGGCCAGACACTGACTTACTTATAATGCATAGAGACGAGAAATATATATTTGATGCGTTACTCGTGGTCTAATGCATTAGTAGATTAATATTAATTAATTATGAAGAGCATCTAATAATTTAGAGGTGAATATGCTATAGTTACAAATCTAGATCATATGTTTCACATTATCATAGAATCATTATTCTCATACCTGAATATACTATACATATATGTTTGGATCTTAGAAAAAAAATACCATGTTTGGATGGGTTTTAAATATTTTTTTCATAAATTCTATGACCTACCGACTTATTCTGATCTACACTACTGGAATAAAAAAAATATTCCAGTCTGGCAATCTTTCTGAACTTCAAAACCAGTGAGTAGAGTTTGTGACACGTGGCTAGGTGATGCATATCTTGGGGGAGGTTCACATAGGACGGGTCAAAGCTGAGGAGAAGCTGAGCTGGAGTAGGTATATTTAAAGCATGGATTAGAACATGATGTGGAGGAAACGGCCGCATTATTCGGTGGGCGCACTTATCCAGTTGTCAAGACTGAAGAGAATCATGCATGCTTTGGGGATATGACTAATTACACGTGTTATTGGATTGACGAGTTAATGCAGGTACAAATGAAGAAAATTAATAGGAATGATTACATGCGTACGTGGATCCTATGTGGAATATCATTCAAGTTTAGAGTTGTTGAACCGCCGGCCGGCAGGTCGACCCTGCAGTCTCGTAGCAGGTAGCTAATCTTAATTCCATATATATCAGATATATGTATTTGCCCATTTTGGTGAATCTGAAGAGTCTGCCCTTATTTATTGATTGGTTGGATACTTAGGTGTTCGGGATTAAAAATTTTGGTAATTAGAAATTTTGGGAGATTTTGAAGTTTATGGAAAAATAAAGATATTTTATGAGATTTGATGAAAAAGTGAAGAGAAAGAAGATTTCAATAAATATTATAATAAAAATAAATAAATTGAGAAGGAAAGAAAGATTATTTTATTATTTTTTAATATGAGTAGAAATTTTTGAGGGTGAAAATTTCTACCTCCAAACACCACCATAATAGTATAACTCCTATTCACTCCCAAATCCTTAACTTTTGATAGGGTTCTATTTTCAAAAAAGGCTCTTAAATGGTATACTGTCATGAAATCAAGTCGAAACTCACTACTATTTAAAGTCTGAAATTTCACATAACATCAGGACTATCAAAATATAATAGGACTAACTGATTCGAATATTCGTTGGATGCAAATCCTGAGTCCTAGCACAGCCAGTGGTGGACTGCCTCTTGCCACCCCTTAATTCCGTAAAATTAATTAATTTTTTTAATACATGTTTGCCCCCGCGGGCGAGGCCCGTCCCCTTGACCCACCCTAGCCGGCCCCCTCTTGGGCCAAGCTTGGTATTGCTCTTATATCTTTCTTTTTATCTTTTTGTTCTTTACTTGTGTTTTCCGCGAAGTTCTTCCTTTGCTCGAGTATAAACGATAGAAGAAAGAAGAGAAAAAGAACCAGCGTTACCTAGTCATTCCCAATGGCCTTCTATTCAATAAAGCAATTTAATGTTTTAAAATAAATGCTTTTCTCAATATTTTGAAACTTTGGGGTCTAGTTTGCACTTGATCGTCTTTTGCTTTTTGAAACTCAAATGTGGTAGATAACAGGGGAGTGTTTTCTTTTCATTCCTGTTCTCTACAACGAAATGGAGTTACACAGTAATCAAATATAATAGACAAAAGGAAGTGTTTAGAATTACATGCTGTCTGTTTAAAATAACTCTTTTCATTTGCTTTTTGTTGTTCTGATGGATTTGTCATGAATGCATGCAATTTTATTATATATATATATATAGCTGAAAGAAAATGCAGTGCATTCATGTCAAATATGTGCAATTATATTAGGAGGAAAGCTGCTTTGCGTTTTCAATTGTTGCAATTAAATAGTAAGATACGTGTATTTTAATATTTTTAATATTTTTAATCTTTAATTTTCGATAATTTAACTCTAAGACACTTTTTACATTATGTAAGAAAATTTTTTGAGATGTCATTTCGCCTTCCCAGTTTGCCCTCCCTCTATTTGGGTCATGGTTCCGCCACTGAGCACAACCTACAAATCACTAATTTCCAATGGGGTTCAATTACCTTCAATAGTGCCTAAATGTGAGAGCAAGTTTGCTTCTTTTAAAATCAAGTCAACACGTTCGTGGGTTGTGAATTGAACCGAGTCTCCCCATCCGCTCAAAGTCTCAAACTAGTGTTGGACCTTACCAATAAGCAAGCCAAGCGGCAATTTGATACTATTTATAGTTAGTATATGACCGAGAGCAAAGTCTCAATGTATGGGAAATCTTGGAGACGTCACTCTGATTTCAATTTCAACGACTCCATCCATCCACCTGGTTCAGCCCATATGGAACACATGGAGCCCGTATTCTGGTGGGCCGCCCACGAAATTCGATTTAGCAGCGGAGACAACAGCCTTCAGAAAACTCTCTTCTTTTTTCTTGCAAACTATTTTATGGACCATGAGAGTTACCAAAGGGAAAAGAAAATAGAGAAGAGAGAGAGAAAGAGGAGCATTGGCAAAATCAAATTTATTTATTCATGAAGCACAAGTACAAGCAGGAGGGAGATAGACTTCCTTAAAACAGAAATGCAACAAGACACACATTATTTAGGCATAACTAGTAAATACTGTTATTCTCAGGTACCATACCTAAGTCATCGAGGAGCATATCATGGAAGAGCTTAGTTCTTTATTTGTAATTCATATGTGTTAGAGTTTTACTTGTTGCAAACAAAAGGACTTGATAAAGTTCAACAATTCGGGAAGGGAACACCACAGGTGCTGGCAACCTTTCTGACATTGGGTGAGTTGATGTACTGGCTGAGGTTGGGATCCTTGAGATACCCACAAAGGCAGGGCCTCTGCTCCCTCATCTTGCGGCAACACAAGCTTGAGGGCGGCGTTAAAGTCGTGATCGCGGGTATGCACACATTCATCTCTATGGGACTGCATGTCACCGCATTCGCCGTGTGTGCTTCGCTTAAGAGCACCGCCAACACCACCATGGCAAACAGGGCAGCAAAAGGCACCGTCTTCATTTTCAACTTCTTCAACAGGCGCAGAGAGAAAGAGAGGGAGGGAGACTATGGTGCATTCGGCCAAGGAGGCGTGACATTTATAGACGTGGGCTGAGCGGCATGAGCTCGGCGGGTCAAACGGGCAATTTTAGTGGGAAGTTGCCCGGTGTGCTTGTTAAAGGACTTTCGCGAGAAAATAATCATAGGATTTACCAAAGATAAGGTACAATTTGTCAAATAAGTGCCGAACTGGGTTCAAATTCAACGAGTCAAATAAATTCTTCTTTTCTATGTCCCGGTTCAAAACGGGAGCCTCGGTTGTGTGCCGAACTAGGGTGATAAACAACTACACCAACCAAATAGCTATTGAAGTCTTTGTCCATCAAGTCACAAGTGAGGAAAGAATCATTGCAGAAAACATATCTGAAAAAGAAATTTGGCTCGTAGTTACTCCTTATCAGGCTTGAATCTTGACGGCGTTTGGTTTCTGAGGACTTTGGTTGTAGCCTGAAGTGGTTCCAAGTATGATGGCTTCAACTTGCACGAAGATTCAGTGCTCTGTTAAGCAGGAGATAAGCATAGAGGTAGGTGCCAATCACTCAAATCTGATTAACTTTGAGAACTCAACCTTAACCAATCTATGTTGCTGGTTAACTCATAACGCACTGAATTTCGACGACTCTGTTATTAAGGAAATCAACTTGTGTAATAATATTGGGGCGGTTTGTGTTGGGTTTATTCCTTCTATGTGGAGGAAAGCTCAATGGGGGTCTTTAATAAGGCCCAAAACCCATTAGGATTTTAACTTATAACCATAAGAAGAATTCTTTAAGTTGTACGGATTAAAAGAAGAGAAAGAAAAGAAAGAGGTAGTTTTTCTCTTTCACGCCCAGGTTTCATCAAAGGCTAGATCCCGCTTCGTCTGTGGTCCGATCGAGCTGAAATTTGGAGGAGACGTTCACGACACAAGGGCTATAATCTGAACGGTGAAGATCAGATTTTGAGCTCGTTAACAGTTGTTCGTACACGTGAACAGTAACCTCGAATTGTTGATATTTTCTCTACATTGTTTTTCCGTAGTATTTGCCAAGATTGATATCATCTTGAAGATATGAGTTATAGCCTCTAGTTGTAACTAGAGAAGACTTTGTGTACCCATTATTTGGTTTATAGTGGAGATTTGACTGGACTAGGTCCCGTAGTTTTTTCTTCCTCACACCGGAAAAGTTTTCCACGTAAAATTTGCTTGTGTTGTTCTTGTTTGGTGTGATTGGTTATTCTTCAGTACGTATAATTGTTGAGATTACGCTCTATTTGTTTTCATCTAGAGAGAAAGATTTATTCCGTTGTTTATTTGTCGATATTCCTCTCAACAGTTTGCAGGGTTCCTCCACCCTCCGATGTACTGTATTTTGGTTGAATGCTATGTTTGCTTGCCTAAACAAAAAAAAAAAAAAAAAAAAAAGAGGAGTAAAACCTCTTGTTGCTCTTATACATACAGGAGTCTAACTTCGACACTTGTTGATGCACCGGGGAGGGAGGGGGGAACCGCTGTAAAAACACGTCTCCCTGACATCCGAAAAAAGAAAGAAGAAAATTCCTTTGATACACTTGATCTTTCTAACCTTCTTCAAGTGAGAATCAAGGGAATTATTGTGCAAGTAAATTCTCGAACTGTAAACCAGTTCATGTGCTACACCCCCTATCAAAACTCTGTTTCACACTTAAAACTCCCGCTTCTTTAGAAAATAATAATTTGTTATCCAAAATTTTTCGGATTTTCAAGCATTGTTCAAATGCCTTCCTTTTCAATTGCTCTACATAATCTGGCAGTAATCAATTGATTCCTATGTACTGTGCATCGTGGAAATCCATTGGCCTCACTGGAGCTCAGTTTCCCGTTTCGTGGGGATGGGCCGAACTCCGTAAGGAAATTCTCGCGCAATAGTACTAGACCAAAACACGTTCAATTGTAGATTACCCTGAAGGATATCACTTGAAAGCCAATCGTACGGCAGATTCCCAAAAGCCGATATTGCGTTTATGGTGTGCGGGGCCTAATCTCTCTTGTTGAAGTGTTGTACGTATCAGAATTTGGCTCAATTGTTAGCAGATGTTTGGGTATGTGATAGATGTTTTATACACCTATATTATTATAGAGAATCCTTCCGAGTTCTAAGAAAATTAATTTGGAGAGAGAGAGAGAGAGAGACCCAAATGTCAACATAAAGAGTACCTTCGTTGCACAAAATTATTCATTACATATACAGACGACATCCATCCTACGAGATTATTCATTATTCATTATTCATTCAACGGGTACTCCCTAAGGGGAAGGCTACGAGCCTAATCACACATTAATTCTCTAGAACCAATCTTTATTTCTGCTGTGTACAGAAACTTCATAGCCAACAAAGGACCCTGAAATCTAACAACGAGGGAAGGGAACACCACAACTGCTAGCAACCCTTCTGGCCCCGGGAGAATTGACATACTGCCTTAGGTTTGGATTCTTGAGATACCCACAAAGGCAGGGGGTCTGCTCCTTCAGCTTCGTGCAACACGTTTTAGATGGTGGTGCCGAGGACGTGATGGCCGCTGAGCATGAGCTCAGCTCCGTGGGACTGCACGTCACTGCCTCTGCTGTGAGTGGTGCCTCACACAGAAGCACGGCTACCGCCACCACCGCACAAAGTGCTGCAACATAAGACGCTTTCTTCATCCTAAATTGAACTCTCACGCTCTGAAAGACGGACAAGGGGTGGATGTATTGTGGGATGTGGGATGTGGCCGTGGCCTAGCTCACCACCCACTTCATTTATAGGCCTGGTCCCGGGGAGGGTGCACTGCTTGGACTGAACAACGTAGGTCCCACCTCGTTTGGAAAGAAGCTCGCGAGATAGTGACATGTGTATTATCAAATAATTTAGTCCTACAGTGAAAAGAAAAGAAAAAAAAACAAATAGTGGTCATTTATGAATCACTGTAGGATTGGATAAAAAATCTGTTGGGCGTTGCATTGATTCGAACCATTTAATACGAGCTCTAAATTACAGGTATGATGAAAACCTAGAGAATTATTTTCGCCTCGTGCCTCCATCGCATGTTGCCAAGTCTTCGGGCCTCGAGTCGAGTCTTTTTCCCACTTGTCTGCAACGAAAAAGGTCGAACCGCTTGATCTTGTTTTTTGTTTTTGCTTTTTTCTTTTTATCAGCACTAAGGATCCACCATTGCTGCTAAGTTAACATCATCGGAGGGTCCGTTCTCGTATACAATCAATCAGTTGAGATCAAATTGTTGATTGAGGGGATGAATTTCTTTTCAGTATTGTGGATCAGCCCGTCAACTCTCTTTGAAGCTTTAAGAGCCTCAATCGCACCTAGCGAGACTGCTTGACTTGAAAGAAGATCAATGTTTGCCTAGCAGTGTTAACTAGCCTTACAGATTCAACCACTCGAAGCTTGCGCTGTGGCCAGGCTGCGGGAGAGATCCATAGTTAATGTTTGAGATACTTAGAGAATCGCATCGTATAATTGAATACTACTTTCTAGTTTCTAGAGCCTATGAAAATTAACCAAAAAAAAAAATGGAAAAATTGGAATCTGAAAATAATATCATATCATGCTATATTGTCAAGAAAAGAAGATGCATGTGAAACCACAGCAGTCAGCAGAAATGGGGTTTACTTAAAAGCTGATTCCGCCACGCCATGTCTTCAATTGTCATGACCATTGCAGCAAGCAACCCAATTACTATTTGTAATTTTTTTTCCCAATAATTTGACGAAAGATGAAATCGACCTCAATTCGTCAATCATTCATATTTTACCGTACACTAGAATTTGGTACACTAAAATTTTATTACTTTTTTATTTTTATCCAGTCACATTTCAAAATTTTATTTATTTTTATCATTCTTTCGTTAATTCTAAATATATCTTGTTTTTAACACCAATAACAAAATTTTAATAAAAACTTGAAATCAACAGGAGAAATAGGTCTAGCTTCATAGCTAATATAGAGAAAAAAGAATAAAAAAAGGTAAAAGTAGGAAACAAAAAAAAGAAGAAGAAGAAAAAAACCCTCCGAGGAGAGTCCCTCCACCCCTTAATTGTGTCTTACTTTGATTTTCGGGTCGTAAGCTCTCTTTATTTTTATCTTTTTTCCTTTGTGTTTTTTTTGCTAAGTATTTATATGCTTATACACGGATTTGAGTGGAGCCTCTGTCGATAACTTCTCAATCAATCATGTGATCGAAAATTTGGGACGTTTTCGTTTTAAATTGAACAAAAACTCACGAATCTCTTGAAATGATCAAACTAATTAAACAGTAGGAACTTATAGTAAAACTGTAAGTGTGAACACCAATAAAAACGGTATATATTTTCTAACATTTTTTGTGTACAAATTAAATACAATGCAACATAAAATATAATCAAACAACCATAAAACGAGACACAAGAATGTTTACGTAGAAAATCGTCCCATATAATTCAGTTAAAACTTCCGCAGTCAACATTAACCAGATTACACTAATTCTTTTTAGGACAATTTAAAGACTAAAAATACTATATTTTTTAAATTACAACATATAATATCACCCAAAATAGATTGTATCGGTAACAACAAATATATGTCACAAGTCAGTAGAAATTACCAATAAACTGCAGAAAAATTTCAACTATCGATATGGATACCAGTCGAATAGCAGCTCTCTCACCAAAAAACATTCAACCAAAACGTTAAACGGCCCACCGATCAATCTCCGACGCAAAGATGAAGAATTTTTCAATTATTTTGTTTTCACTGTTTCTGTCTCTTCTTTCGAGAAGGCGCTTTGGTTTGTTTCATTAACCTTGTCACGTGGTCCCCACCACCCAAGAAAAACAGAAGAAAGAAAAGGACAGGAGCGACTCCAAGAATTTTCCCTTGAAAGGAACAATATAACTTCCATTAACCACGTCCAAGTCGTGGAGACGAGTAAACCACAAATATGATGGTGCAATGAAAGCAGGTATATACTGTATACCACAATAAATGCGTCCACTAACTTCTCCTACCCTCTTGCAATTTTCAACCACTGACTTGAAGGCAGCTCGATCGATCGATCCTGAGAAGATCAAAGGAAAAAAAAAAAAGTCACGTAAAGCGACGGATATTGACCATATATATCGATCATGTATTGAAAACCTGTTGGGAATCTTTTGTTTTCACAAACAACTTTGGACCCTAACGTTGCTAGCACTTGTGGTGGGAAAACTGAGTACCAACCACCAAGAAAGAAAAACGAAAAGCAGCAACTAGCACAATTGGTCGGCCGGTCATGACTTGTGCAATTTCCATTTACGCAAGGATCATCCAAAATCCTCTCTCCACAGCTACTGCATGCCCGCGCGCCAGCATTGAATACACTCGCATATAATGAATGCCACAGCCCAACCCCACTAAAACTTGTGTGTATCTAGTCTTAATTGCTATTTGCTTGCTTCTCTACCTTTCACCCTTTTTCTTTTCCTCCAGACTTATTAAAGCAGCATACTCGTAAGAATATAGCGCAGTCCTAACACAGAAACCAAAAAGCAGTGACGTTTAATTGGGGTTGGATAACTAAAAGAAATAGAAATTATCAGAAGAAAATTAAGAAAATAACACATAATTTTGTGATTCCTATAGGAAGAGAAGCGATTGATCTATTGGGATAATGCAGACATTTAATTAATGAGAACAAAAAAGAGACGCAACAGACTTACCAAGTTAATTACTTGGGGAGACTGTTTTTAGAGAATATTTTTTCCCTCCTGAAGTAAGCTGAAATTAGAGATGGATATATAGCGTATTACAGAAGGGTTTTGTCCTCATTAACTCATTAAAGCCCTTCTTGGTGCAACACAAGTAATCTTACACTCATGAAGCAAGCTGCTGAAATGGGATATTAATGATAGGGCTACTATTACGTATGAGTAGTATTCACTACCTCAATAAAACTATATCAAAATGGTTTGCTTAAATAATTGATATTTCGCCGTACACTAGAAGATTCATTCAATCTTGCAGGTCAAATTTAAATGTCATTCATGTTAGCTATCTGTAGAAGATGTCGATTTGTTAAAATTGGATAGTTACAAGAGTATATAGTCAAGATGGCCGAGTTGGTCTAAGGCGCCAGTTTCAGGTACTGGTCCGAAAGGGCATGGGTTCGAATCCCATTCTTGACAGAGAAGTGTTTTAAATTCTTTTATTTTTCTTTCGTTTTTTTCCAGTCCTCTGAACCGGAAATAACGACATCAAATAAAGGCGTCCCATCTTATGAACCCAAGTCGCCAAATTGGCTGGTTTAATAAAAATTTGAGACATCACGCTTTGGTCCATTTTGGGTTGGGGGGGCTATGGGTGTTTATGTAGATGTTGACTCAAACTCCTGCATTGGAGGTTACAATGTGGCTAAAATGGGCTATTTGATTGAATTTTTCCCGCAACGGCCCTTTGTTAGCTCCGTTCACTTTCCAGTAAGAAAAAAACTTCATGAAACGATCCTTACAGTTACAGGTGAAACCCAAGCCTCATTGAAATGCCTCATGATTTGATAAGTACTGTGATCATTATAAAATTAGAAACGAGATTGACAAACGAAGTTGGAATGTTTTGAGGATGAAGAAAAAAAGAATTCTTAAGTTCATAACAAAACAAAGAACATAAAATAAAGGAAAGAAAAAGAAAGGTTAGTCAGATGTATGAGAAATCGGAAGCAAGCCGTCAGAATAATTTATACATGGAGCATAACTCAGTGCCCGAGGATCCTAAACCGACGCTGTTGGCAACAAGCTTAGAAACCAAGGCCAAGTATACAAGCTGATGATTCGACAAGTTTCATATTATTTTGTGCCGATTGGAACATCAAAATTGCAATAGAATCTCTACTCTCGCCCCCGGGGGCAGCTGCCTTTTTTCTTTACTTTTGCTATCCCAATAATGGAATAAAGAAAAGAATGAAAAAATTTAAAGAAAGTTCCCCGTCTTCATGACCTTATAAACTGGGAGCAAAATGCACTTCACGAGACATAATAGGAGGTGAAAAAGAAATTCTCTCCGCAGGTCACTAGAAGGGAAAATTCGAACTTCATTGGTTCTGAGTTTCCTCTTGGCTCTTTACTTTTCCCCTTAGCATGTCTGTGAAATTGCCCCTCATGATTCGACTGAATCTAGTGTCCTCTACTGCCTGTTGTGGCTCTGCCTTCGGGGATTTCACAGGCTCCTGTGGGGGCTCTGCATTTTCCTTCTTGCCTAACAGCCCACTGTCACCAAAGAAACTGCTCATTGATGAGGCAAGCCCGAGATGGGCACCCATCACCTTACTGATTGTCTCAAAAGTTCCACCTGATCTTTCCTTCATAATGATTTCAAGGGCTTCCTTGTGTGCCGGATCCAGTGCATCTGAGTCTTTTAACAGGTTCTGGACGGCAGGTAAGAGGAAGTCTTTAACACTAGCAGCCGGAAGATCTGCAAGAAGCAAAGATGGAAGTGATCCTCCTCTATAGCATGTAAAGAAGTTGAAACACTAAACAAGGATCAGCAATACGGCACTGACAAAGTATTCGAAAGGGACATACAATACTCTTTCATTACCTACATAAGACTTCCAAGAAAATGTATCACAATGGCTCAGAATTTTTGGACCCTACATTTTGGACCTACCTTAGGAACTGTTGTTGGGCACTAAGTTTTATTTTGCATACTCTCAGACGAAATGGTTTTGGACATGACTGCATTTGTTTTTATGGGAGATATTTCTGATAAGTTGTTGTGAAAATGTGAAGAATCTAAAATACTTGAGAATCTCAAAGTGTATCTCATGATTTTAAATTCCCGTCTCTAAAGATAAGTTGGCCTGCTAAGGGACAGCAACCAGCAGCAACGAAAATAACCATGCTCTAACAGTTTCCATCTAACTAAAAGGAAATTTCCTAAACAGGGCTGTCATAAATGAAACCCATTCAAAATGACACCCGAGGAGTATTATAAGGGCCAAGGCTGTGATAGGTAGTTAGATTAAAAAGGGCAAACGGAGTAATCATTGTTTTATTTTCTTCTCCTGCACAGAAAACAGAATAATAGACAAATAAATCCTCATTCACCTCATGTTTGATATATTTAACGTTAATCATGCCCGCATGATATAAACAGTTCACCCAACATTTTGTAAACACATTCTTCGCCAGAAATATAACTTGCTACATACACTTAAATCTAAATTAGGCTACTATTCTTAACATAAAAACAATTTGGACATTGAATGGTTTAAAAGAACTCATGCTGGGTTCTCATACTTGAGTCCGTAGATGTGTCTATCTTTTAGGTGCTTAGTTCCAAAAAGAATGTCTACAAAAGCTAACTAACAACCAAATAAAATGACTATCATCAGATTGTAGACCATTAAGGCAAAGTTCTGATGACCTTTCAAGATTTATGAGATTACTATAAATAAATAAACATCATTGCCAAATTCAGATGACTAGCCATTTCAAATCAAACACAAACCATACATAAATCTCTGATGTTTTAGGCCAGATATTTGCCCAAACATCCAACAGAAAGACAAACCAAACTTGCGATAAATTTGATGACTGGAGAGAAAAAAAAAACCAAAGTGGGGGAAAAAACCTGTAGCGTCCAGGGCACGGATTGCCTCACAAAATGCATTGGCTTTTTCACGGCGACGCAGCACATCACTCCCAGAAGTTGGCATGGCTGAGAATTGGAAAATCTTGGACAAAAGATGTATCTCATGTTAAAGAAACAAGCAGCATAATCTGGTGGCTTGATATTACGAGTCAACAATGAAAATGATACATGCACTTAAAGCCATGAGATGATAAGTCCACAAAGCAATCTTCTAGAGGAAGAAGGTTGAGGATATAATCTCGTAATCTCTCCGTTGTATGCGGTACAGCAACCACCAGTGCACGAACCACAGCAATAGTAGCTTCATGAGATCCATCTTCAAGAAAAGCATCCATTTGTACTCGTATCTTATCAACAATCTGGAATATGTCACACTTTGATCAGCAAAATGCGTTAAAACTGCTATATTAACATGGTAATGTCAATTGAAGAGCAAAAAATTCATACCATATCATTTTTGAAATGCTGGGCCACAGCTCCAAATGCATCTATGCTTGCATACTTCACATTTAGGTTCTGGTCAGATCCCAGAGTCACTAGGGCAGGCAAAATGTGAGCAGAAGCAACTTTTGCATCAATATATGGTACCTATTAAACAAATTCAATATTAAAATTCAAATCTCAAGATTATATGCAAGTAGAGATTATGATTTCACAGAGATTGTATCCTTACAATGACTTTCAACAAATTGGCAGCACTTATTTTCATATTTACATTGGATGAGACAACCATTTCCCATAGTATATTGAATATCATACCATGATGTTCTTCAAATGTGCTGCAAAAAAAGAAAAAAAAAAGACTCAGTCGAACAATGTATTACAAAATAAATCATTTTGAAGCAATGTTGATATACGAACCAAAGAAAACGGATAGCATTGACAATCTCATTGCGCCTTGTTGGCCTACTTTCCTCCGTGCTACCTTCAACCAACAGCTTTCTCAAGTACTCGGCTAGTTGTCCATGCTTGCTAGGAGCAGCCAAAACACCTGCCAGCAGTATTGGTAGGACACACATAGTAGCGAGTTTTTCAGCCACAGAAGTTCTTGGTCTCAAACCTGTAATCAAGAAACAGTCAAAGATCTGACAATGATGTGAAACAACAGAACATCTTGAGATCCATTACCTTTTATTCTTGATTGGACACTGGAAGGGAAAAATGTCAAATCAGCGTTATCCCCAACTGCTACCAAAAATACAGGGAGCATTATGTGTGTGAGATAAGAATCCCCAAATTGTTCAGAGATGGCCAACAAAAACTGCATTACCAATATATAGATTAGCAGCAACCGGATGAGTACTATTCTCATCATACAACATGTGAAGATGAACAGCCTTAAAGGGTACACATTGGTACCTTCGTAGTTCGATTTCTTAAACTATCTTCTTTCTGAGGTAACAAGCAGGCAAGCTGAATCAAATCAGGAAGGCAGTCAACATGTATCCACTCAAATGCAGACCATTCCACACATCCCCTGGTCACGTATAATAATAACTCAGAAGCAAATATGGCGACAAGGCTATCAACTGGAATAGTGATATTATCTCTAGAAAAAAGGTTATGTAATAACTGGCACCAAAAAGGAGTTCATAAAAGCAAATAAAAAGGTAAACTCAGATACCCTGTATACAATTCAAGTAAGGAGGTTGAAAATGTTGTTCCTGCTGTTTCAGGATCAGAAGAAAATGGACATGTTTCAACTGCTTTCTGGTAAACGTAGGGCAGCAATTCTATCAGCAATCTTAGTAAAACATCAATATTCCAGCGTTCTCGTTCTCCTAAAACACGAAGATGAGACTCCACAGACCCTTCAACCCCCGAAAGAGGTGGACAGCGCTGGATAATTAGAGAGGTGCAAGAGAAACATATTATAAAATGAAGGGAATAGTTCTTGCTAACGACTGAGAGCAGCAGTAAAAAGAAGCATACCTGAGCAGAGCTCAAGATATGAGAGAGTAAAACTCTTGAAATATGGTCTAATTTGTTTCCCCAATTTAGTACTGCAGGAACCAGTTCTTTGAGTGTAGTTTCGACCACTACTCCAGAAGGATCGCAGACTAATTGGAACATGATCTCCTCCACCTATCAACAAAGAACAAAAGTATTGAAGAAACTTCTTGTTTTTCTTTTCTTTTCTTTCCCCAATTTTCATTTTTTATTTTCTATTTTCTTGTCAGTCATCATATTATGGTAAGGGGAAAAGGCTCCATATTCCCTAGACCATGTGTCATCAACCTGTTCTAGAGCTTACATTGCAGCCAATTCTGTCAAGTCAGAATTCTTCTCCATGACTGCCTCGAAGCATATTTAGTGAGGCTGACCTTGAAATATTTGTCCACATTCGGAAAGCGTGGAAGCAGCAAGGCCAGATTATGAGCAGCAGCCTCCCGGACAACAGTTGCAGAATCTTCAATTAATTGTTGCACAATTGACAAAATAAGAGAATCACGAATCTCAGGCCGGACAAATTCTGCAAGCTCTCCGCATGACTGAGCAACTAGCAGCCTACGCTCCTCATACAGGTGATTGATCTGAAACACATTAGAACCAAAGAATGGACACCTATTTGTTGAGGTAAAAGCATTGATGTGGTGATGAAATCTATTGCACCAAGAAGAAGGCAAAACTTACTTGTTCCCAGCACTGGGGAAGCAATTCTGTTTCTGTTCTCATCTCTCCAACATTCTTAGCGAGGCTCACGCATGCCTGAAACAGTTGTAAGAGATTAAACATCAAGTTACAACTGTATAGACAACATGAATTTAGTTCGTCAAGCAATAACCTACATCCATTATAATTCGTCTCTGCAGCTCATCTGGGCGTTTGATTAAATTAAACAATGTGTGGGTCAAGGAATCTCTAGTGCTGCTATCTGGATGACGCTCAATTGCACACATTATCAGGGGAAGAAGCTCCTGTAGTAAATATTCAGACCATTTCATTAGAAAATCCAGAGTTAAATGGTAATGCAAAATAAATTTCCTAAAAGCAAACCTCGCGATGATTGATCAAGACATAGGGTACAATCTTAGGCAAGGCATCCGCCAAGATCTGTATGGTTCCTAAGCCCTGTCAAAGTATAAATGTGTGTCAGATATGATGAACAAAGTAGCATGTTGATCCACTGATCCATTGACCTAAGGTCCAAATTATGGTAGAAAGAGGTGTTTTTACAACTCAACCACTTAGTCAACTCTGTTAGACTATATAACAATATGCAATTTACTCATTTTAGTTTTTGCAGGTAGGGGATGGGATTTCCGACTTCTTAAATTGCACTTGACAAGTTTGCTCTATAAATGGAAGGTCAAACAAGAACATTAAGGGCACTGCAAGGGTGACAAAAAGAAAGCCATCCCAAATCCCTGCAGAAGAAAAAGCTTTTGGCAGAGCCCTGAGAGAAAGAGAATATAATGGTGAAAGGCAAGAGAAAAATGAACTTGCCGTATTTTCGGGAACAGCTCCACCCGATAAATCGTAAGATTTTAGAAGTGGCCTCCTTTCTTCTGGCCGTGATTCACTGTCTGGATTGGAAACATTTTCAACATTCTCAAAGGTGTTATGACCATTTGAAGTAGTCATTAAAAACTCTTGTGAAACTTCCTCATATTTATTTGTATTTCCACGAAAAGATTGAGTTGCCTGTAATTGAGCAACTTTATTGTCTACAACTATTGATGGCGCATCAAACGGATGAGGTATTATACTTTTAACTTCAAGTATCTCAACAACTTTCTCTTCTATTTGTGCAGATTCTCTCTCTGAATGGGCAGAATTTACAGAATCTGGAGCATTCCTCGTTTTTTCTTTTAAAATTTCTATTTCCATCTGCAGTGATTTTATTTCTTCCTTGTATTTTTCTAAAGGCTGGGATTGGACATGATCAACATCACTGGCTACCAAATTCCGTCCCAACTGAGATCCTTCTATGTGCATTTTCAGTGCAGTGATTTCAGCTCTGCAATCGTTGAGTTCCTTCCGCTGCCGCTCCAAGGATTGCTTCAATTCTTGTACCTGAAAGTCGAGAAATCATCAAACGGTTTGCTCGTGTAGTTGAATGAGAATTGATTTCAAAATGTTCCAAAAGATTCAGTACAACAAGGAAAAAGTACCAGGTTGTCTTTGTCTTTAAGATCCTTCTGAAGAGCTTCTGAGGATCTTGTTAATGCACTTATTTGACCCTCAGCCAAATCTCTGTTCTTTGATAAGAACTCCTTTTCATGAGCAAGCCTCTCATTTGCTTTTTGTAATGCTTCATTTTCACAAAGCATGACAATTTTCTCCTGTAGCACAAGGTCCATTGTAGTTTATGCAGGGTTCAGAGCAAACAGAAAATGGTAGAAGTTTAGAGGAACATCAAATGATGTGATTTATGCATAAATGAGAAAGGAATCTCGTATTAATTACCATATATCTCAATCAATGCACAACTCAGAAAAGGATAAAAGTCATTCTGCGCAATGGCAATTGGCAACAAATAACTGAGCAGTATTTACAACTCTTAACCCTACAACTGCTATGAATTCAAATCTATATATAATTTACATATTGAGGTTAGTGATCTAAGGGAGAATGCCACCTTCATGAATGGTGATTTTTCAAATTAAACGTCCAAATCTTTACTCATGCCCTAATTCCTATCCCAATGGCCACTGCCAATAGATACATTGATATGAGTGTCCAGTTTCAGATCAAAACCTCTTTATTATGTCAAAATGAATAAAGAGCATAGATACAAAATATCTTCGTGTGCTCACAACGAACATTATAACTTAAATAACACTATCTTCAAAGTCAAAAGAGATTATTCAAAGTTCAAGCAATCATCTAAAGTTCAATCTCATTGTTTCGCCATTTATACTCTAGTTAGCGACAATAAATCTTCTAAGCACACCCCGGATTAACCACAAGAAAGAAAAAGAGATTGCAAAGGTGTTGATCTTATTTTAAAAATCTCCCTACAAAGGACTATGTACATATCTTAGAATGTCTTTGAGAGTACAAAGCATCAACTTGCCCAAATGTCTCAAGGAATACCTCGGCAGCCTCTGTAGTGGAGGAAAGATACTGATAATAGTAATGTCGTAAGGCATCTGGAACACATGCAGGTGTATTCTGCCAAACCTCTAGATTTTGATCTGTGACCTGGAATAAAAAATAAATGGTTATTTTAATCCTTCAAGACTAATTCCCTATTAAGTTACAATCATACGCTTATAACAGGCTTTAGATTTGGACTGGGGAATCCAAACAAGTTAAAATCAATATGAGATATAGCCTCCAATGCCATCTTTATCGTAAACAGCAGCTGAGCAACATATAGCCTCTCTAATATCAACCTTTTCTAAAGCTCCTCTTATCTTCTTTACACCTACTATAATGCACAAATATTTCACCATGACCATAATATGTCCATGAAATTCCTTTCTCAAAACCGGCAATTCAGATGGATTAAGTTTTGTATTTCTACAGCCAAGTTTTCGGTGCTTGTGAGTGGCTCTCCTGAGGGGTTATTTGGTAGCTCTAGTGGGTTGCGTCAAGGCGATCCTCTCTCACCTCTCTTATTTGTTATTGTTATGGAAGCTTTCTCTCAAATGATGTTGTCGAGATTAGTTTCTAATGGGGCTATTGAGGGTTTCAGGATTGGAAGAGTTAGTGGTGAGGGGATTGATGTTTCTCATCTGTTGTTTTCCGGAAAAATCAGAGGTGATCCCTATTGGGAATGTTGTTCATGTGCATGAGTTGGTCTCAATTTTGGGATGCAGATTGTCGTCGCTGCCTATGTCTTATTTGGAATTGCCGTTGGGTGCATATAAAAGCATTCAAATATGGGATGAGATTCTGGACAGGATGGAGAGAAGGTTGGAGGGAAGGTTGGCCGGGTGGAAGAGGATGTATTTATCTAAGGGTGGTCGGATTACGTTGATTAAATCAGCGTTTTCAAGCCTTCCAACTTATTTCTTATCCCCTTTCCCAATTTTGGCTGTGGTGGCAAATAGGATGGAAAAATAGCAACGCGATTTTTTATGGGGTAGTGATGGGGGTGTCCACAAGTTCCATCTTATTAAGTGGGATAAGGTTTGCTCTCCCATTTATTGTGGGGGGTTAGGGATCCGGAGATTGCAGATATTGAACAAAGCCCTGTTGGGTAAATGGTTATGGCGCTTTGCTACTGAGAGGGATAGTTATTGGAGGACTGTTGTAGCGAAAAAATTTGGTTCCTCCGAGGGTGGGTGAGTACATTGCCTGTTCATGGTTCTCATGGTGTGAGCTTGTGGAATCACATAAGCAAGGGTTGGGAGTCTTTTAGAGAGCATATCAGATTTTGTGTGGGGCCTGGTCGTAGAATCAGTTTTTTGCATGATAGTTAGTGTGGTGATAGACTCCTTAGGTGCTCATTCCCTACTGTGTTTTCTTTAGCTAGGCATCCTTTTGCCGCTGTGGCGGATTGTATGGTGGTTGATTCCAATCACTCTGGTTGGAATGTTCAATTCATTCGATCTGGGAATGATTGGGAATTGGAGGAATTCTCGGCATTTTTCTCATCTCTTTATGAGAAGCCTATTCAAAGGGGGTCAAAAAACTTGATGCTATGGGAGAGTTCTAGTGATGGTTCTTTCGCTGTCAAATCCTTCTATGGCTTTATTGATGGTGGAAGATCTTAGGTTTCTCCATGGCGTGGGGTGTGTCGGTCTAGGGTCCCTACAAGAGTTTCCTTCTTTGTGTGGGAGGCCATGCATGGTAAAATTTTGACTATTGATAACTTGAGAAGGAGGGGAGTTTGTGTGGCTGATTGGTGTTATTTGTGCAAGGAAGATGGAGAATCAGTTAATCATTTACTTTTGCATTGTCCGATGGCTAGAGGGCTATGGTTTTTTGTGTTCCATATTTCGAATCTTCATTGGGTTATGCCAAGGACAGTGGGGGATGTTCTACTGTGTTGGGGACTGAAGTTTGGGGATCCATTGGCTAAGGCTATTTGGAAGATAGTTCCGTTATGTATTTGGTGGTGTTTTTGGAGGGAGCGGAATAGTAGGTGTTTTGATGATGCTACTTGTCTTTGGAGAGTTTGCAAGGGCGGTTTCTTATTTTCTCTCTTTCTCTGGGCTAATGCAATGTTGGGGGCTCCTTTGTTAATTTTCATGATTTCATTGGCTTCTTTGCTTGTATGCTTTGAGTGATTTAATACAATCTTTGTACTGTTTTTGCTCTTTTTCTTTTTTCTTTAATAAAATTGTGCTTATTCATAAAAAAAAAAAATGAAGAGATGTCGCGCTAAAAGTTTTCAAATGACATTGAAAAATAAGGGAAAGATAACACTAAACGAAATGGGATAAAAATTTGTCACTGATAGGTTAAAATGTCACATGCAAACATGCATGTGTGTGCCCACTTGTGGGTTAAAGTGTGTACATATGAATATATATATATACACACATACTAGAGCAACCAAAACAGCATTGTTATGCAAACCACAACCCCAAGTAGTAAACCTCGTAAGCCTAGGACAAATGGAGACTGTAACAGTTATAGGAGAATGCTGAACCCTATACCTATCATGAACTCAATGTACCATGTTGCACATAACTTTTGAGTCATCCAAGGATTGAAAAAGAAGAATAAGAAGAGGAGGAGGAGGAGGAGAAAAACTCATGGACAGACGTATTAGAGTATGTGTTTTCCCTGGTCAGGCTGGCAAGACAGTTGTTCTAGTCTTCTACTTGTGATTGAAATGGGTTGCCAAGAAAAAAGCCAAGGAAATTAGAAGAAAATAACCAGGGAGAAGAAGAGAGATTTGTGCATCTTGATTCGAAATAAGTCATCCTTAGCAAACCAACAGAGAGATAGAGAGTGAGAGAAGGGAAAAGAGACAAACAGAAACAAGGAGACAATCAACATTAATAGTCTTGCATACCTCTTCGTAAAATGTCATTGCAGTGAGCCGATACCCTGCTATAAGCAAATATTCCTTTACAGCACAGTTAAGATCCCGACGTTCATTTTCCTTCAAAGGTCCCAAATCCGAGAAGGAAGAATCTCTCTTCTGCCGTTGAAATTCTGGCCCATGACTTGTAGCAACATCTATACTGGACTCTGCAGAATCACCCAAAATAGAAAGAAGGCTCAAAATGATAGTGGATTAGACAAAGCATGAAAAATGTAATACACCACTAATTGCCGTTACATAATTGCATAGCGTTTGTGAAGTAAAATTTTAACAAAATTTTAATAAAATTTTACTTTTATCAAACACACCTCAAAATTTTACCTTTACTTTTATCACTCATTCACCAATTCCAATACACCTCTTTTTTAACACCAACATAAAATTTTAATAAAATTTTACTAAAATTTTATAACCAAACACTATGTTGGAGTTACACAAAAACGGAAAACCAGCATACAATAATTTTAACAAGGGCACAAATACGGGTGTCCAACTCCAATGTCTCTGTTGTTGGTGAAAGAGGAATCTAATCCAGTATAAAAACAGAAGCACATTATCAAATCCATCATTTACATAAGCAAGAACAAGAGAGAGAGAGAGAGAGAGAGAGAGAGAGAGAGAGAGAGAGAGAGATTTCCTTAGTATTTATATCAAACTCACAAGGGATGCACCTAGATATGTTTGGTAGCTCATTGTGAACATAAAGCTTCAGAGACAAAAGAACAAAAGAGCATGAACACTTTTGTATAGAGCGCAGTGGTCCATGTACAATATTATCGTAACAAACCATGAACTTCCAAACAGCATACAGAAAAATCCGTCTTACAAATAAGCCAAAACAAACAGAAGGACATGATATAAAACATCATGCAGACAATAGAAACTACCTCTCAGTTCATCCAGAGGTATTTCTGTTATCTTCTTTATTTCAGCCTTCAATTTTGAAATGTCCTCCTGTGCTAAGCGAAGCTCATATTCGCTGATAGCTAATTTTTCTTCCATTGCTTCTTTCTCTTCTAGCAAACTTTGAGGGTCTGCAACTGCATTTCACAAATGAGAGAGGAAGAAGAGAGAATCAGCTATGCTCTGAATTGAATGAGAAAATCTCAAAAGGGAATTAGGGACTTCAATTTGAGACTTGGGCATGGACTAAAATCATCTAAGGGTTCATTCATCGTTAGATTGGCTGCCTGCATAAAGATTAATGAATCTCTCTTTCTTGTTCTGTTAGTGACACTTACCAAGAAATGCACCGAGCTCTGGTTTTAGAGGAATATGCTAGTCAGAGCTTTAGATGCTCTTCTGGTTGATGATCAGATAAAATCTAACCTATTTACAGCATCTTTCTGCATTATCCAACCATGTCATGCAATTTTCCCTACTCTGTAGTAGTTGACAATTCACTACATTGACAAGGCATAATACATGTGGCATAGATGGTGGCTAGGTCCTCTGAACACACTCTGCGTTAAAATGAGCAATTTCTCAAGTTTTCAGAAATTCTATTTCATAGAATACGTTGTCCCACTCCTCATCACTATGTCATTTGAAGACCATTTTGGTAGGCTGAAGTGAACTAAATCTTAGTGATGTGGTGGAAAAAAGTATCTTCTTTTTTAACTTTCTCTGAATTTGCTTTGATAGCCAATATTTGAATCTGTCTTTGTTTAGGATGCCTATCTCCCTCACATCAATACAATCTTCCTAGACATCAACTCGGGTTTTCTTAGTGGCCCAGAAAGGAAACAGTATGTTGCTGCTCCAGCAAAATTACCTTCATACTGGATTTGGAGACCAAAACAAAATGAGGATAAAAACCATGGTAGGATCCAATGTTTTGTGCCATTTCAATTCAGAATGACTGAGCGGCTCCCTAAGCCAAGCTAAAATAAGTTTCTTGGAGGAATGGATTGTATTGCGTTTTTGCCACCGGAATGAACCAAACAGCTAAGATCCAAACTTTCCAGTCTCATTCACTTACTCAACAAAGAGATGGAGCGTATAAATGTCCTGTATATTGTACTTAAGATGTAAGGAAGTGGAAATGCCTTTTGGATCACGGAGTTCTCAACTCCGCAATTCGACAACCAAAATGACAGGCATTTCTATTGGTAAAAACGCTTTTTAGACATTCCTCCGGGACAAAGTTGAGTTCTTAACTTTCTAATTACACTCGAAAGCCCAGCAACAACTCAGTAAAAGAAGGAACAATATTCTACAGTACTAAACCACACTAAAATCAAACTCTCCCGGAAACGGACCGAGAGGACCTCACTTCGATAGGCATCCATTCATCAACAGACTTCCAAACTTTGCCAAAAATAGAGACCTCAGATACCAATTCCCCATTTCTCACATTTTTTCAGCGACCAAACAGCTCCATAGTAATGGAAAGACAGAGAGAAAGACAGAGGACGGAGGGAGAGAGGGGAACCTCTTAGAGAGTTGAAGCGAGAGATCTGA
The DNA here is from genome assembly GCA_003952965.2 of Morella rubra. Lineage (NCBI taxonomy): Eukaryota > Viridiplantae > Streptophyta > Magnoliopsida > Fagales > Myricaceae > Morella > Morella rubra. Next base: position 26,790,561 of record CM025854.1, read on the forward strand.
TCGGGAGGGAATTGAGAGGGATCGGAAAAGAACTCCTTGAGGCGAATGGCCTGAGCGTCTCGGCCATCGTCGAGGAGCTCGTGGAGTAGCTCGAATGCCGTTAGCAAGTACCTCTCTTCCAGTAGAAAGTTCACCACGCAATTGCACAGCGACGACCTCTCCACGTCCATCTCTCTCGCTCTATCAGATTGATAGACCAGAACCCTAATCTCTCCCTCTCTCCAGCGCCATTACAGGATGATAAAAACACTCGTGCTAGATCTCTGCTCCGGTGTGTGTAGTTGTGTGTGTGTGGGTGTGTACGGGAAAAATGAAACAGGGCTTTGCGCGAGCTCGCGCCGTTGAAGGAGAAGCAACGGGGTTGCGCTGAAACGCATCAGCATTAGAGTTCATGGTTGACAGCAGTCAGAAGCTGCCCCCTTGGATTGCCTAATAATGACCGTTGGATTTCGCTGACTTGGAATTTGATTTGGATGACGCATATCAGGGCCCCACGCGGTTCAAACTCCAGATCTCGGCTAAAAGTCAGCGATACATTTACGTAGCGTTTGATTTTAAAATTTTAATAAAAATTTATGTTGATATTAAAAAAGAGACGGCGTTGAAATTAATAAATAAATGATAAAATTAAAATTAAAATTTTAAAATGTGTTTGATAAAAATAAAACTTTATTAAAATTTTAAAATAATAAACGTCTTATTATAATTTTGTAAAATCCTTTTCTCCTATAAACTTAAATATCCAAATATTTGGAAAAAAAAAAATCAAAATAATCCCACCATCCTCCTATCATGCATTAACCATAATGATAAATGTGTGATCGTCTATAAAAGTTTATTTTTTTAAAATAGACCGAATGTACAAAGACGTAAATGTCCATCTGGGCTAGACTTAAAGCCTGGCCTGATGACCAGACGTCAACAGGCAGCTACGGTTGTAAATTAACGTGATTCTTTCTCTCCTCTTTTTTTTTTTTTAAAAAAAGCTTGATTCTTTGGCTGGTTTGATTTTGAAAATATTTTTTATGTTTATTTTTTTGAAAATAGTGTAAATTCTATTAAAATTAATAAAAAATTTGTTAAAAATTATTGAAGTTTATAAAAAATTTATTAAAAATTATTAGAATTTGTAAAAAATTCTTAATATAGAAAGATATTAAAATTTATAAAAAAAATAACTGTGAAAAATGTTTTTTTATACCAAACCAAACAAAACCTTTATCTCTCGCTGGTGCGGTTTGGCATCCAAAGACGTGGCAGATCCTCTACCTTCGATCCATGACAAAATTAGCTCGATTCCATTCCACGTAGATGACATGCATGTCGTTTTGCTCCCGACCAAAATGTACATTTTCTGAGGACTCCCTCTAATGTGAACAGCTCAGTGGAACCAATATATTTCCTTATAAAAAGAATAGAATTTCTTAACGTTCCCTTTTGCTTCAGAAATTACGGCGCAAACGGCAAAACAGTGTCAAAATAGAAATATCGGGTCTTTATAGTTTATAAGCCGGAGAGGGAAAAATCATATGGATGTTGACGATGCTTCCAACCAATATCAGCCAATCGTTAGGACTCCCTCTGATTTGCAGTTTTATCTTTTCTGTTCCCTCTTCTTAGGAGTGCCTACTGAAACGTAACATTCTCTCTGCACCTCAACACAACTTCCATCTTGCAAACAGGAACAACACAGTACACCAACAGACATTCTCTGGTAAGCGTTTCTGCTTATGTTATCAATCTCATTCTGTGTCTCCGAACATTATTCTCAAGTTGTAACTTGCACTAGATTGTGGAATATTATTGGTTTTTTTTTTTTTCTGGACAAAAGCATTTGATTGGGGAATATTAACCTGTACTATACTTCTGTTCTTGAGTAGCAACGGCCTGATGTTGGTTTTTACAGAATTGTTTTCAATTGAGCTTAAGAATTCTAGGTTAAGTGCATGCAGTTTTCACTTTTTATTTCTTTCTTTCTTTCTTTCTTTCTTGGGCATGTAGTTGTCACTTGCTTGGGTATAGAACAAGGAAAATGGATAGAGCAGCGATTGGTAACAGAAGAAGAACTGGGTCAGTTAAAGCAGCCAATAATTTATACGGAGAGCGGATTCTTGAAGGGATCCCTTCAGTCAGGAAACCCCAGATGGATTTCTTAGAGGTATATTCTTGAGAACTGTCTCAACGCCTATTCCAGCCATTAATTTATCCGGTGATGTTTCTCTGATATCGTTCTGTCGTTTGGATTCTTTAGAAGTCCACTTCGAGAGCAACGGAACTCCATGTAGCACGATGGGAAATTGGCCGATACGAAGAGAGCAAAACAGCTTCCGAGTCAGAAAGAGCTCAAGCAGAATATGAGCTCTCTAAGGCGAAGAAAACGGTAAAAGAACTGTCTTTGTTGATCGAGAAGTCGAACTCAAAGGCAAAAACGCTGGTGCGAGACATTAAGGCGCTAAACAAACAGAGAAGGCGTGAAGAACGGACATCGGTTGTTAGGAATATTGAGAGTAATCAGCACGCAGAAGTGATGGCTGAATTAGAAGTTGTGAAACAGGAATTGAGTAAGCTCAAGCTCGACATGGCTTATGTTTTGGAGGAGAAATCACGGATGGAGAAGGAAGTTAAATCCTCGAGTCTGAAAATGTTGCGTTACTCGGACTCTGCTCAAGCCCTCAGGAAGGAGATTGAGGAAGCCAATGAGGAACAAGTACTCGTTGAGTTGGCACGTATTGAGGCTTTGAAAGAATTTGGAGAGATTGAAACTCAGAGAGAAAAGGAAGCCTCCGACTTTTCAGCAGCAATGGAGAAAACCAAGCAGAAGATGACGGATATTGTTGAAGAGATTGACCAATCAAAAGAGCTTGAATCCAAATTGGCTGCCACACTGTCCGATGTTGATGTGTTGCAAAATGAACTTAAGGTAGTGAAAGAAATGGACAAAAAAGTTCAGAGAAACGATAGTTTAAAACGAGCCAGTTTTCGAGGAGGAGAAGAAATGGGAGCTTTGCCTTCCTTGCAGTCAATCTTAGAGGAATTGGAGGCAGCAAAAAAGGAATTGGCTTCGGTCAGAGAAGAAGGGTTTCAGTGCATGGCGTCCATGGATGTTATAAGAAAGGAGTTAAAGCATGTCAAGGAAGAGATGGTTCGGTGGAAGAGTACACAAAAGAAGGCTGATTTAACAGTTCAAAATCTCAATTCAAAACTGCTCAGAGCCAAGTCCAAGTTGGAAGCTGTATCTGCAGCTGAGGAAAAGGCTAACTCAATTTTATCCAGTCTAGCGCTCACTGTTGAACAGCTTAAGACAGAAGCAGAGGCTGCACAGAAAGAAAAGGACCGAATTACGTCAGAAACTGCTACCGTTAAGGCAAACACTCTAAAAACTGAGTCAGAGATAGACTTAACCGAGGAAAGATTGCAGGTTGCTATGCAAGAGCTTGAGGTTGCGAAGTCATCAGAAGCTTCAGCTCTTGAGAACTTGAAAACTTTTACTGAGAATGCCATGAAAGCGAGGGCTTCAACATCTCAGCATAGTTCCAAGATTACCATTTCGAAGTTTGAATATGAGTATTTGACGGCGCGTGCAGGCGGGGCCGAAGAAATTGCTGATAAGAAGGTTGCAGCAGCTCATGCATGGATTGAAGCTTTAAAGGCCAGTGATAAGGAAATACTGATGAGGACAGAATTAGCTCAAAGAGAGATCAGAGAGATGAGTATGAAGGAAGAACGAGATGCCTACAGAGCACACAAGTCACTTTCTGGAAAGCGAATGATGGAGGGAGGTTTCCATAACCGGAGACAGAAACGTGAGAAGAACACAGAAAATGCAGAAGCAGAACACTTGCAACGAGCATTGCCTAGAAACTCTGCGAAAGGTAATGGCAACGTGACTCCATCCAGGCGAGCCAAGTTTCGAAAGTCTGCCTCTCCAGCAGCTCGGAAGTCTGCCTCCCCAGCAGCTCGACATATTAATTCTTTCACTATTAAGAAGAAGACGAAGGTGATTCCCAATCTGGCCAAGTTTTTTATTGGTAAAAGGAATGAGAAGGATCTTTGAGCGGCCTTAGATTATTCGGGCCTATCTGCGCCTGTTTACAGAAGCTCCTTAGGCAAGTGATTCCAATCCCGGGAAGAGGAAATGAACTGTTTGACATACTTTAACGGGCAATTGGATGTCTTCCTTACAAGTGCTCTTCTTCAATGTTTCGTTTTGCTTTACTTGAAAGAAACGAAGCTCCTGGTTCATCGTGGATGCATCTGAGTCTCATGCTTTTGAGTTTCGACTTTATAATTTTGGGTTCAACGTATTTCTGAGGCAATTTTACTAGAGAAACTTCTGGCCATTCTTATCATAACAGTGATTCCCAACTGTTGTTTTCTTATACCGTCTGGCTGGATGCGTTCTGTTTATGAGCTGTAGCCCCATGCTTTATGTATACCTGGGTATGCTGTAGTGCAGCTTCTGTTCTGTCAGACCACTCGGTCAAAAGCCAAAACATGTTATCCTTACTAGACCTGATCTGAGTCAAATAAATGGCCTTGAGATGTTTGTGACTCGCCAATTAATGATGTGTCACTGTATGAGAAAGAGTTTATAGTTCAGAAAGTAATCATCTTAGTGCATAATATAAGAGATGGGTGAAAAATCAAGAACAGTGAGTTGGAGGAGGCAGCAAGCCAATTACTAGCAGACAATAATGTTAGGATGGAGCCCTGTAAAGTAGAAGGCCAAGCCAAGGCCCAAGGCCATCGAATAGCAAATATCGAATAGCAAATAGCATCAATTAGACAACCAAGGAAGACCGCTTCGTAATGAACCTTAGAGCAGCAATAAGTTACTCGTGCGATAAGTTATGAGACAATTGGTTATGGACATTATATCAAATTTCCATACGAAAAGCTACGAGATGCCTCAATATGAATGTCTTAAAGTTAAGAACTAGACTTATTAATTAGTGATTATGATGTACTTAGCCCAAGCACTCTGCCTTTATTGGTGCCGCAACTGACGTGACAAAAAGTTTCCAGTCTTCCTAATAGCAAGCAATTTGAGGTAAGACATTCTTTCATTGTCATCGAAAGAAACTAGAAAAAGGAGGCAGAAGCAGCAGTCAAACACACGCTGCCAAACTGGTTGTGCCACATTCAGCTGCTTTCATGCGCAATAAACATCGCCTCCAATCACGCTAAAACAGGTCTGGACCTTTTGAGAGGAAAACGATCCTCGAATCGATATACCAATTGCCACCCAACAGGACAACTACGAGGAAGCAGACAGTGTCTTCTCATGCCTCGCTAATCGGTTCTTGGTTATTTTCGTTGGGTCATTTCCTTTTGTCCTGTCATGGTTATGTCTATGTAGTGAGCACTACCTCTGATTCTCTCAGTTTTCAGTCTTAGCGCTTTTTGAGTTCTGTCGCATGCATCAATTCCTGAGGAAACCCGTTTCGTCTTTCTATTGCCTTCAAGAATCGGTCTCCCAAAATATGGATTTACAAATAATGTTCTTGGCTTTCCTTATATGCAACTATTTTGCTAGGGCGGGTTCAGTAGATGAGGAAGGTCTTGCTCTTTTGTCATTTAAACAATCCATAAAAGATAGCACAAATGGTTATTTGAATAACTGGAACGCTTCCGACATAAGTCCATGTTCGTGGGATGGAGTTACATGCAAAGAAGAAAAGGTTGTCTCTCTTACTGTTCCAAATGGAAAACTTGTCGGGTTTATTCCTCCTGCTCTCGGGAAGCTCTCTGCGCTTCGCCACGTTAATCTGGGGAACAACAAGCTTTTTGGAAGTCTACCAGCTGAGTTCTTCAACGCAACAGAGATACAAACCTTGGTCCTTTCAGGGAATTCTTTATCTGCGCCTATTCCTCCTGAGATAGGGAAGCTGAAGAACCTACTAACCTTAGATCTTTCACAGAATTCATTCAATGGTTCAATACCTTCATCTCTAGTTCAGTGTAAAAGATTGAAGATACTTATCCTTGGTCAGAACAGTTTATCCGGTTCTCTTCCAGATACGTTTGGAACCAGTTTAATGACTCTTCAGAGAGTCAATCTTTCCTTCAACAGACTATGCGGTTCAATTCCTGACTCAATGGGGAATCTGTCAAGCTTGAAAGAAACACTCGATCTGTCTAACAACTTCTTTAATGGTGCCATCCCAGCAAGCCTGGGGAGCCTACCTGAGAGAGTTTTCATTGATCTCCGATATAACAATCTCAGCGGACAAATTCCACAAATTGGTGCGCTGTCGAATATAGGACCTACAGCTTTTGTTGGCAACTCTTTGCTCTGTGGAACTCCATTGAAGGTTTCATGTTCTTCAAGCATCTCCGATTCTCAGTCATTATTGCATAGCCCATCTCAAAATTCAGATGGCAGCTCTGGCAAGAATGGGAAAGGCAATGACTCAAGATTGGGCATTTTGATCACTGTTGTTGGCAGTGTAATGGTGGGGGTAAGCCTTATTTGGTTGCTAGTCTCCTATGGGTGCAGAAAGATTTCTGCTTGTGCGGCATGTGTAGAAGTCAGTGGCGGCAGTTTTGAGAAAGCATTGATGGTTAGAAAAGAGTTTTTCTGCTTTGCAAAAGACAACCCAGAGACCTTATCAGAACACATTGAGCAGTACAATTTTGTGCAATTGGAACAGGAGCCTAATTTTGATCTAGACCAACTTCTGAAAGGATCCACTTTTGTTCTGGGTAAGAGTGGAACTGGCATTGTGTATAAAGTTGTTCTTGAAGATGGACCAATTTTAGCAGTGAGAAGAGTGGGAGAAGATGAAGGCTCTCAGAGGTTTAGGGAGTTCCAAGCTGAAGTTGAAGCAATTGGAAAAGTTAGACATCCAAATATCGTGAGTTTACGAGCTTATTGCTGGTCTGTTCACGAGAAGCTGCTCATCTATGAGTACATACCCAATGGTGACCTTGGAACTGCAATTCATGGTAAAGTTGTCACTCTACCTCACCAAACTTTCTTCTGTGTACGAGAAACATGGATTGTTCTTTGTTTCCCCTCTTTCCTTATTGTGAAAAATTTTGTTGATTAAAAAACGTTCAAGGAGTAACAAAGCTGCATATAGGAGGCTGTTACCGTATCCAGGTAGCTCTGACGGCCGCCTGTAGTCATCAATAGCGCTTACAAGTTATAACATACAAGAAACAGATCACGGTTCCATTGGCGTCACTTTGCAAAACCTATATATGGTCCCTTTTTTTTTTTTTTTTTCCTTCTTTTCTCACTTCAGTGATTGAATCATTTGGTCTGAGCAGGGAAAGCTGGAATAGTGCCTTTCAAACCACTTTCATGGCCTTTTCGTCTAAGAATCATTAAAGGTTTAGCGAAAGCTTTGGCTCATCTTCATGAATACAGTCCAAAAAAGTACGTCCATGGAAACTTGAAGCCTAGCAACGTACTACTTGGGCACAAAATGGAAACCCATATCTCTGATTTTGGACTTCGCCGCCTTCTTAATACTGACAGAGGATTCAAAATGGAAGAAACGACTAAAGTAACACCCCAAAGAAATTCTCCCTATGAGTTTCTGCCAACAAGTCCAACATTGACAGTGAGCTCTAGCTATCAAGCTCCTGAAGCGTCTAAATCCCCTAAGCCATCACAGAAGTGGGATGTCTACTCATATGGAGTGATTTTACTTGAGATAATTTGTGGGAAATTTCCAGTGATAAAGATGGGTTCTCAGGAAATTGATCTGGTTCAATGGATTCAGCTCGCCGTTGAGGAAAGGACACCATTCTCCCATATCTTAGACCCCTTCATGGCTCATGATTCAGACAATGAGGAGGAGATAGTTGCTGCGGTTAAAATTGCTCTAGCCTGTGTTGACAAGAGCCCTGAAAGAAGACCTTCGATGAGGTATGTTTCTGATTATCTGGAAAGATGGGCTTCATCCACTTACGAGGGTTCTAATACTTGAGAGAATATTTGTTGATTGTCCATACGAATTGCAGACAGCGAAGTTTGTATCGTATCTCCCCATGAACAAAGTTTCTAATGTTTTTTCAGAAGTCGGCTGCCTTCTGTGTCGGACTACTTTGAAGTCCTTTTTTGTTTTCACTTCAATCGAAATAATGAAAGGTTCATTTCCTATTCGTCGTAATTCTCTAAATCCGATGCTTTAGAAGCAAAGCATTCAATAATTACACGAAAACTTATTCGGCAGACTGTCGAGAGTCAACGACAGCTTCAATTGGTTAGCGATTGGGGTAACATGTTCTTGAGGCCGTATGCACATGCATGCAACTGGAAAACAGCCCCTGCCAACATATTGTCGAGGCTTTGTACACATGGTGGTATCTGTTTTCATGAAAAATTCTTGGGACATTTTCACATATTTAACAAAAAGACAAAAACACTTGAGGCAACCTGCTTTGCAAGGGAATACAATACCATAAGAGGCAACTTTATCCCATAGTGATCACTCGATTCATTCAAAACAATAAGGAACACAAAACACATTTCGGGTACTAAATCATGTGTGAGATTATACAGCCAGATGTTTTCATTCATTTTTATGGGAAGTTAGACGCTTTTTTCTTCAGCAAATGAATGCAATGATGCCCCCATTCATCAATTATTGCACCCATGAGCACTTGAAAAAAGGACAATGAAATCCCTGAACAGGAATATTATTAATGGGGAAATAGTTTTATCTTCAAGCACAAAACTATCTAGGGGTTCTACTGCTCATTTGAAACATTACATACCATATACAACGCGAGCAACACAACATTGTAAAGAAAAAAAAGAAAAAAGGTAAACAGGATTATATCGATTTGTTATTTTCTATCCCTGATGGCTAACACATACCAATAGAGGGAAAAGAACTCAAGTACCAAAATTTTTCCTCTCAGAGAATGGAATCCGGGGCTGCAAATGTCTGATCTCTCGGTTTAGAATGAGCAAACGCCTCAGAAAGGAGGTGGAGGCTGAGATTTGTAAATTTGGAAGCACGCAGGGTCATCATCAAGCTCATTACTGAAATTAGCAGATTCCCTAGAAGGAACAGGAATAGATTGAGGTTGGTGACGCATTTGAGGAATACGCATGGGTTGTTTCTGATTTTCGTCATGATGATCTCGCACAAGGGGCGTAGCTACATGAGCCTGGCCACTTCTGCAAACTTTTGAGGCTGAATCAGGCTTGGCAGGAGCTACTGTAGCCTCCTTGTAAGCAACTTGGGAAGCGACCAAAGAAGCGTTTGAATGCAGAGAGGGCTGATAGGCAGCAGCAACGGTATTAACCAGACCACATTGCCCTGGCAAATCATAAGGTGCCATCTGCCCAACAGGCACAAAGTAAACTGGGCAAACCTGATTGGGCTGGTAATGCAACTGCTGTTGCGGCTGCGCCTGATAGAGTGGGTAATAAGATGAAACTGGCACTACGCCCTCAGTGTTATGGGGTATATAGTTGGCACCCACTTGTACAAACTGCACTTGTTGCTGCTGCAGTTGATTTACTTGTAAAGGTAATGGAAACCCAGAAACCGTATGGACACGGGAGGAAGAGACAGAGATTTTACTCTCTGATTCAAGCGGTTTACGAGATAAGCCATTCTCCAGCAAAGAAACATGAACAACTGGGTCCTGGCAAGTTGCAGCCAGAGGGAGTGAAATGGCACTTGTGATGCTGTTATCACTGCAAAAATTACACAAGCAATCATCCAATCAAGAACTCCACCGATTAATTCCGCCTGAAAGAAAGCCTTTTAGCTTTGAAGTTCCATGTTTGTTGTGGAGAAAATTAAGATGTGGGAAACTAAATGAACTAAAATTGTTAACATCTAACATGAATGTCCAGATCCCCTTAAAAGTTAGTCTAGTAGAGATTCTTAACCTAATCACAGTGAGATTTCAATATTACTAACTATACGGACTACATATGAGGCTGAAAAATCATTGCCTCTGCTTTCCTCACGTTTTCTTGGCAAAGGACCATTGGATAAAAGAAAAAGCACGAAAACATAGCAAAACAAAACATAAGCGACAGAAAATATAAAAGTGTACCTTGTAAACGAGTCGGAAGACAGCAATGAAACCTTATTATCCTGCAGATTGCCCCCACCATTAGCATCCTCAACCTGAGCTTTAAGCGAAGTCAAATTGCTCGAAGAAGCCGAAGACGACGTGGACCCGAATGACGAAACGGACTCCAAGGCAATCGACTCCGCACTCGAAGCGCCACCACTGCTCAAATCCCCACCGCTCAAACTCTCACTCTGGGCCTCACCATCAGCGTCCCTACCTCCTACCACTCTGTGCATAATCTTGGCGCTCTTAAGCGCATCATAGAACCAGACCTCAGTCTTGGGATGACGAATGACCGAGGGAGGGAAGAGGAACAATCTGATGCGGGAAGGCGTAGTAGAGGAGGAGGAGGAAGAGAGCCGGTGGAGGTGGTGGAGGAAGAATAGAAGGTCGGGATCGGAGGCGAGAGGAATGAGGGAGGAGAGGTCGTGGTGGGGAGGGAGTAGGTACTTGAGGGTGAAAGGGAAAGGGACAGAGAGAGTGGAGGACAGAAGAGCGGTGAGGGAGGAAAGGGTGGTGGTGGTGGTAGGGTTGAGGCAGATGATCTTGGTGTCGCCGCCTACATAGCAGAGAGAGTTGCTGCGTGGCCTTGGGACTATATGCCCGCCGTAGCTGCACATCAAACGGAGCTTCGAGGTGGTGGTGATGACGGGTGGCGGGTCCATCATGGGGATGGCGAGATCCAAGGGAAGACGGAGCGTTCTTGATGGGGGGGATTCTGGAGCTCAAGGTTTGGTTTGACCGGGGAAGTTCAAAGCGAAGGAAGCGGCTTTAGCCGCAACTCGAGAGAAGAAAGAAATAGAGAGAGAGAGAGAGAGAGAGAGGGTGTCGGATTGAGTGAAGTGTTTACGTTATAAGGGAGGTGCGCGTGTCGGGAAAAAGGGGCCACGTCATCTTCATTAGATTTGCGAAAACGGACGTGCAAAGAAGTGAGGATATTAAGAGGGACCCACGAGGAAAAGAACGACCATGTGTCGACGAGAGAACTTCCTTTTTTCGGGAATGTTGGAGAGGCTGAGAAATGGCTCAATTATTTATTTTTACCCACGCTTGTATCAAACAAATAAATTTTCTTAATGCCTAGGGAAAAAAAAATTTCTTAATACCTAGAAAAAAATTACGTTAATAATGGTTTCATATTTCCTTGATTATGGATTATCTATATAAAAATTTTTGCTTCTCATAGGTATCTCCTTATACACTCCAGTATCTCAAATAAATTTCTACTTATTCGATTAAGAAATAACAAAACAATTGGTTCATTTTTTTTTTTCTAATTAAAAAAATTGGTTCTATTACTTCCCTTGACTAGACTTATTTTTTTAGTAACTTCTTTCTCCATCAACTCTTACAAATTATAATCTCCAGATATTTTACATCAACTTATATATATTTCTATAATCCTCCTAAGAAGACAAGGGGGCTGGCGGGGCCATCTCCCCTAACCATGTAAAAGCTCCCCTCAAAGGCAGTATATTATTTACCCTTTTTTAATGTATTTTTGAAAAAAAAATATGTTTTATTCATTTTGATCTCCTAAAATATATTTTTCACCGGTAATAGTTAATTCTTAGTTTCATCTCTGCTCGTAAGATATAATCTCGCTACATAAACTAATAAATATTCTCATATATCCAGGATAAGATCCGCTTATCATACTTTTCTAAAAAAAAAATAACTTTGTAAAAAGAAAGACGTGAATAATAACCAATATTGCTATAATAATGGATGGAATTTGTTTTTCTTCAGGAACCACATGAAAATATATTGCATTTTCTGTTTGCTATTTTTAGCAAGAAGATATAGAGAGTCAGAAGTGATAATCCTTATTGAAGTTATTGTTGCCCAGACATATTTAAGTAAGTGTATTTTATTTTGCTAAGTAGAGTAAGGGCAATCAATCACCACCCTCTATGGCCAGTGGCGGATGCAGGGGGGGCGACCCTGGGCGGCCGCCCCCCATTGCACCCCCCAAAACAAAATTTTATATGTAATTTTTTTTTTTTTCGACCTGGACTTGTGGGGGCCCGATCCCCATAGACTCAGGCCAACCCACTTCTTCTTCTCCTCCTCCTTCTCCTTCTCCTTCAATAATATCTTAGGGTTACAGAAGTTTCTACCTGAAAATTTCTAATTTTTTAATTTTTTTTTTCGAAAATAAATAGAAAATCCACTCATATTTTTGTGTCCCAAATTAATTATTTAGTTGATTTTTGTTTGGTTAGGTTTTTCATACCCTTGAATTTTCATGCAGTTCTTACTGCTCAAACTATCATTTTCTTATATATATATATATTTTACAACGTGTTCAGAAGATGCAAATAAATAGGATTATTTGTCACCTTCACTTTCAGCAAATAGTATGTACGTGTATTTTAAAATTTTTAATACTTTTAATCCTTAATTTTTAGATATTTTAACTTTAAGACATTTTTTGCATTATGTAGGAAATTTTTTTTTTTGTCATTTCATCTTATGTGTTCGCCCCCTTCAAATTGGATCCTAGATTCGCCACTGTCTATGGCACCTGTCTCCTTGTTCTCTTTTAATTTGTGATCAGTTTTTTGCCCTTTAAGTCGTTTCCTGTTAAGGGAATTTGGGAAACACTACTCAATACCCTGCCGTTACTCTTGAACTAACGGATACCTTAAACGACAGAGACCAAAGAAGATTTACTGAACTGCAGTTGGAAATATATCCCAAATTCTGTGAATCCCGTTCTTAACCGCCGAGTGCACTTCACGAAGTTTTCGCACGTGGCCTCTCCTTTGCGCTTGGCACAGCTACACACACATCCGAACTCGACAGTCTCTTCCTCGGACAGTGGACACACTAGTAACAGACGCACGCGCAAGCGTTGACATGGGTCCCAGTAGGACCCTCAGTTTGTGGTTTGGAATTTCACTGCTAAAATGGGAGCCTTCAGGTAATGAAGCCCTTTCCTTTCGGAAATTCTGTATTTTGACCGTCTCTTATTTCTCCGTCGGCGACAAGCAACTTGTTTGTCCTAAATCTACCTTCTGCGGATTACACTCTTTGTATGTATTCTCCTTAACGTTTTCAACCCAGCCATTACGAAGCTTCCTACGGCATTTCTGCTGCCCTTGCGTTTTATCTGAAACCCAATTATAAGGTCAATTATCTAGTGCGCAATTGAATGGTTTTGGTTTGTTCGCAAGATGCCTTGGTGGGATTTGGGATCCCTTTCTCGTTTCGTCTTTCGGGTTAGTGGGGTTTTATGCCTGTTAAAATTCATAGCTTTTGAAAATTGGTGTTTGAGTTCATTTTACTGATTATATAGGAAGATGCCGCTTGGACTCTGGCTGTTTTGATGTATTGCCATTTCTCGTATTCTAGCAATGGGCGACTTATTCATTACGGTCAATAGAATGCTAGAATTTGTATGTTGTCGTTAGTATTATTCCGTTCCCCCTTTTACTGGGGGTTGGGGGTGGTGTGGTCTGTACCCGTGATTTTGGTATCCTGGATTATGTGTTCTAGTGCATTGGATTAATAGGGTAGTAATTGTTACGCTAGAAATATCATGGAGAATCTTGTTACGCTTAAGGTTTTTGACCTGCTGGATTTAGTTAGTTGATCATGCAGGATGATTAACTCACGCACAGGTATGGTTATTTTTTCTGGTTGAGACAGTTGCATAGATTTGCAACTTTCTTAGCTGGCCTTTTGAAAAATTGCAGATATCATGCCAGAAGCATTATATCTTCTAAACAGACATATTGCGTTAAACATGTAGGATATGCACTGAAGTATTGTATTTATAGTTATTTTCAAGATTAAACGAGGTGAAAATGGGGTTTCTCATGATATATGTTCTGAATATTGACCTGTTGGAATTACCTAGGGTGTATCGAGCAAGAGGTCAGAGCTTTCTGTGGTTACCTGTGATTCATTTCCTCCTGATGACTTTCCTTTGATAGAACAGAAGAATGTAGAGGTACTTGTTAAACTCTCCTAACTATTCGTTTGAATAAGAACCTATATACCTTTACAAGTATAGACACTTCACTGTATCCATGAGTATATGGAATGTCGTCTCCTTGAGTCTTATTACTCTAATTATTTGTTTCAAAGCAACTGTTTCTAGGTTATGTACCCCGCAACGATCTCTTTATAGTCCTCCTGCAAATTCTACCCATTCCAGCGGAATCATTTCCTATTCAATTAGATATGGTGAAATGCATGACAGTGTTTATAAGTCATGTATTACTGGTGCCTTATCAGGAGGAGCTAACAGTCTGATATCATATTATTCCAATCTCTCTGTGGTTGGTCTGTATAACAGGAAAGGATGAGGGAAGTCCAGCTTATTTCACATACCGTAAGGTCCCATGGACTCACAGTTGCAAGTACACACGTGCATGACTGGTTGATAGTTATGCTTCTTGTTCTGATTGAGATTGTCCTAAATTCCATCCATCCATTTTATCGCTTTGTTGCGAAGGACATGCTGACTTACCTCAAATATCCCTTGAAAAGTAATACAGTGCCTGCTTGGGCTGTTCCCGTAAGTTTTCGTATGTGATGAAACCCAAGTGTTGTAAGTACACTATTGCAGTGGTGAAACTGATGAAGGCTTTGTTGTTCTGTTTTTGTGGAAGGTTAGATTTATTCAGTTATGTTGCCAATTGCGATTTTTCTCTTCGTCTATCTCCGGAGGAGAGATGTCTATGATCTTCATCATGCCATACTAGGTGAGAAATCCTACATCACCCAATCAATTTATCTAGTAAGATTGCTCTTAGTCTAATGATGGAAAAATGTTTTTTATGCAGGTCTCTTGTTCTCTGTGCTAGTCACAGGGGTGATTACAGATTCTCTGAAAGATGCTGTTGGTCGACCTCGGCCAGACTTCTTTTGGCGTTGTTTTCCTGATGGAAGGGATGTATGTCTTGAATTAAAATTCCTTAATTCTTTAGGGACGTATGTGTTGGATAAATTTCGTAACATTGACAATGATACTTGGTAACTGATTTCTTCTCAGGTTTACGATACCTTGGGAAATGTTGTATGCCACGGTGCTAAAAATGTTGTAAAAGAAGGATATAAGAGTTTTCCTAGTGGCCATACTTCATGTAAGCTACACTCTGATTTGTGCTTGTAGACTAATGAAATATAGTAAAAATAAAAATGGAGGGTAAATTACATTTCAACTCAAACTAATATTCCATTCCTGATTTCACCAATGCATTATTGATTTGAAATAGTTATACCTTCTGTCCCAATAGTTTAAATCAAACGTTTTCTGACAGCAATTGCAGCGCCTGACCAACATGTGTACTTGAACCTACAAAGCAGCTGAACCTCATTTCCAGCAGTGAGAATGTGTACAAGCTGGGAACTCCGACCTGCCACTACAGAGCCCGATGAATTGGGTTTAGATGGAGGCACTAGCTTTCTAAGCAAGTTACCATTGAATGGTTGCTGTGTATATCTGGGGAAGCATTAAGTATGGTTTTTTGTTTTGAAGTTTGAGACATTTGGACAGCCCATTAGTGGCATGTTGGATTGTAGCATCATGCGGCAGGCGGTACCAAATGTCGTGGCAGTGGGGTACTGTTCAAGGTTTGAGTTGGTGTCAACAGTGAAGTAAATTGGTGGATCTTGGGGTTTTTGGTGGCTTGTAGCCCTAAGCCGTAGCACACCAGTGTTTCATGAGGGTTTTGCGGTTATTTTGATTGCCTTTTTTCGGGCTCAGTTTCTCTTAGGGTTAGGGGTTTTTTGGGTTTTTTGTTTTGTTTTGTTGACATAGGATGGGTTTCAAACTTGGTTTCCAGAGTCCCAGGTTTTGTTAGGTTGCAATCACTTGTGGTGGGGGAAGGATTGGATGCATTGATGAGCTTTTAGGTTTTGGTAGGTGATGATTTTCAGATATGGCATTTTGGAGTGATTCAGTCCTGATTGGCAACTGGGGTGGACATTGAATGCTCGGGGTTTGTTGTGTTTTGTGTTGGCAGAAAGGGTGGTTGCCGGCAGGGAGCAGGGACTATGGTTTTGGGTTTGTTTTGGCCCTAGGTGGATTTTGAGTCGTGAGGACTGGTTGATTCAGCGTCATTGAACTTTTAAAAGGCAAAGTGAGGTTCAGCTGCTTCTTGGGTCCAAACTACACGTGTTGGTCATGTTGCACTTCCCATCACACATAACTAGTTTCTTAGATGGCACCGAGCCACACTGGGGGTGTGGAGGTGGGCGCATTGATATGATTCTTCAAATTGAGGTGTTAACCAATCAAATTGATAGCAAATCATGTTTACTAAACCCTTAAGAAGGAATTCTTACGTTTGAGGAAATCTTGATTTTTGCAGGGTCCTTTGCTGGTCTAGGTTTTCTATCACTTTACTTATCTGGAAAAATAAAAGCATTTGACCGCAGAGGCCATGTTGCAAAACTATGCATGGTCTTTTTGCCTCTACTCTTTGCAACACTTGTTGGGATTTCACGTGTGGATGACTACTGGCACCACTGGGAGGATGTGTTTGTTGGAGGGCTTCTAGGTTTGTGACACTGTAATTTGTCAATTAGTCTTTTGTGACTTCTTAGCCCTCTAGTTTTTTTTTCCTCTCGGTCTTAGCAGTCTAGTTGATGCTTAACTCTGTTAATTATTGAAGAACACTTTTTGCAGGGCTCACAGTGGCAACTTTTTGCTATTTGCAGTTCTTTGCACCACCATATCATCCTGAAGGTATGCTCACAAGCTATTCCTACTGTGGCTGTTTTGGTTTTTCGGAATAATAGCTCTCCTAAAATGGTATTGGAAGGCCCATTGCTGCTTTACACGATTGCTATATTTGTTTATGATATCTCTTATCTGAAAAAGATTCGAGGTGATTTTTCTTAAATGATGTCAGCATTGTCACCATTACATGGTTCTTCTCCATTTTTCCTCTATGGAAACAGAGAGGAGTTGTTACATAGTTTTCTTCTAACTGTTGTTAAAATGAGGGTGGAAAACTGTACCTGTAATGTTTTTTTGTGGTCTCTTCTCAAGAGCTACTAAAAACTTTGCTTCGTGCATGGATAAGGATGCATGCCATGGATTTGGTCACACCACTAAAAACTTTTCAGCTCTGATTTTGATAGACTTGACCAATGACCATTCCTTGTACAATTATGCAAATTGGTTTTAATAGGAAAGCACCCTTTTGTTGCTATGGGAACATGCACGTACTGGTTTTATGGTGAGAACGAGTAGTGATCCCATGCACTTGATGTGCAACCATGTAAGTTTCGATGTCGTGTAGTGGAAAAGATGCATTCATGCAATAAGCAAGATAACTTGTTGGACACAGGTCCACAAAGCATCTTGAAATACACATCCAGTTATAGGAGTGATCAAGAAAAACTCGTAGGAAGCTTTCGATGAACCGGAAAATTATTCTCATCTTTGTTGGACATTGCTCTTTACTCGGTGTCTGAAGCTTGACTTGTCTGGTCCATATTGCATTGTCATGCCAACCCGGATACTAAATAAAATCTATAATGGTTGAAAGTCATGGCCAGTTGAAAGATGGCCTTAATTGTATATGTATACTGTATGATGTTTCCTTCTTTATCAGAAGTTTTGGATTTAGCTTCTGTACGTACTGTTTGTAGGTTGGGGGCCTTATGCCTACTTCCGAATGTTGGAGGAGTCGCGTAAAAGTTCTCGAGCAGCCAACGCTATGGCTGCAAGCAATTTACAGATCATGGAGGCTCAGGTTGAGAATGAACAACAGCATGAAAGACAAAGCCGTGGACGTTTGTGTGTATCTCTGGAGCGTAATTCTATTTCCAGATTGGAAGAAATCGAATCCGGAGTCTCGGAGAATAAAGTTCGAGAATTACGCCATTAATATTGAAAATTAGTTGTATCGCCTCTTACAACAACAAATTAAACGAGAACGGCATCGCTTTCCTTGATTTATCATATTGGCTCATGCACATTTGAAGGAAGAGAGAAGGGAAGAAATTACAACGTACGTCCGTCCAAATTACCAACCATTCTGCGATTCATGTAATCCTTCTAGAACTAGAAATGTTAAAATTGTCTTTATTTTTTTGTGAAAGGACAATATCATATATGCAAATACTGTAAATAGCTGGTTCAAATATAACAAGAGTAATTTAGAAATTTCAATTTCTACGTAATATGTGCAGTAAACGAGAGATAATTCGGGAGGCTAATTACTTGACCAAGATAATTTGAGAGATTAATTACTTGACCAAATCATTATTTGGAGGTGACATTAAAAGAGATGCAATTTACCTTGAAAAAATTACCCAGATTACCAATGAAAGAGAGCCAGAGAATTATTGATGAGAAGTTCCTTGAAGCTGACTTGAGAGAGAGCAAGATGAGAGAGAGAGAGAGAGCAATGTATTTTTGGTTGATTGTACGTAGATTTACGGATATTTATTGCACGATTGTGTGTGTCCAATCAAATTTGACAGGCCACCGCGGCATCCCTTACCAGATTTGGTATCGAATGGTGCAATAATTACGACGGATTTCGGAGAATAAAGTTTGAGAATTTGAAATCCCTTGAAAAACTCGTTCTCTTTATTATACGAGACAAGCTCGTGGAAAACTCCATTATTATTTTTTGCATCAGTAATCAGTTGTGTGAATCAGAAAGAGCTGTGAGAAGCCATTAAGGACCTAGGGTACGTATGTTCTTCCTTTACTATGCTTTACTAATCTATAGAACAAAACCCATACCTTTTGTCATTGTAGTTGCCGTTATTTTCCTTTCCAGTGGTTTGTGTTTCCTTTCTCGACGGTGAATTCTTTCCCGAGCTGGTTTTCCCAAGAGAAGGGTTATACAACTAGCAGAAACATTCTTATGAGTTTATTTTGAACGGTGATTCTTGAAGTTTAAAACTTTAGAAAGAAATATGGGCAACTAGGCCAACCACAAGCTCTCACTAAAAATTACTACCCTTCGTGGGAAAAAGATTATGTTAAAGGAGTGTGTTCAAAGTTATTCAAAAAGACAATACATCAAAAAGTCAGAATTTGGCCACTTAATTAACGTGACATGAAACAAATAACAAAGGTGGCCTTTGAAGGAAAACAAATTATCACTTCGGTCGCCATTTTTTCTTTGTTAAGGATTAGGGTTGAGTACTTGATCAGGGAAAACACAACATTTCTAATTATTGTTCTTGATGCATCTTTCCCTATGTTATTTCAGGAATGGGTCGCGGAAAACTAACGATGGAACTCATAAGCAAGGAAAAATCTCGTAGTGCGACATTTCAGAAGAGAAAGAAGGGTCTAATGAAGAAGGCTGAGGAGTTATCCACCCTTTGTGGTGTTAGTGTCTCCATGATCATATACGGCCCCAGACAGCGCGACCGGCTATTGGAGCTTGATATCTGTCCCCAAGACCGTGTTAAACTTGATATCGTTATCGACAAGTATAAGACCGATACCTCGCTTAAACGTGCTAGGGGAGCCTTCGATCTGTCCGACTTTTTCATAGAAAGGAACAAAAGGGTCGAAGTTGAGGTTAAAAGATTGCGTAAGAATATTTTCCAGGCGAAGTACCCGACATGGGATGATCGCATCGATGTTTTGACTGAGGATCAACTAAGGTTGCTCCTTGATGTCATTGACTCAAAGGTTGAAGGTGCAGTGCTGAGGATTAATATGATGAAAGCTGGGAATCAGCATGCAGTGATGGAGAAAGCGATGTTTGGAAGAGCAACATCAGGGATGGTTTATAGCCATGGACCTCAACCCGAGTTATTCAGAAGCCATTTTAATGGCACGCATACAGCCTTTTACCAAGATCAGCTGTCTACCTTTCCTATGAAGCCATATGACACTCAGTGGTCCTCTCAATTGCAAACTGACCAGGGTTCTCATTTGCTTCCGTTGGATCTGAATCCTATGGACAATAATTTCATGAAGTTGTTGCACGATTGGACTCAATTTGGCACAGCGTCTACCAGCAGTACTCTGCATGCAGCTCCCCCGCATGATCCTTCTGAATACAATATGATGTCCGGTGTTTTGGAGAATACAATCTTGAATAAGCCTGGTGCCTCCGTCAACTACTATGACCTAAGCGGACAATTCACGCCACAATACATGCAGTACCCGGTGACAGCAAATATTTCTTCTCACATGATGCATGGTTTTCAAGTGAATCATGAGTTATATGATATCAAAGAGATTGATGCGAAGAACAAGGTTTTGATATGAAGAACAAGAGACATAACTTAGCTAGGGATCTTAATGCCTAATGGGTATTGTTTGACATCCATCCATGTTTAATGTTTAGCTTCGGAGTTGTTTGACCTTGGCTCCTTTCTAGTTCCTTACAAAAGATTTAGATTCAGCCTTGACTGCTAATTCGACGTGCTTGCTTCTGCACGTATATGGCTCGAAAATCCTCTTTTAAATTTTGGATGTACCGTCCTCTTTCTCAAAAAAAAAAAAAAAAATCTACATCTTTAAATTTTGTTGCAGTGGTGGTGTTGACTGTTGAGATCGAGTACTACTCTTCGTTATCACACGGGAGTACAGTTATCTGACGGTGCAGGTATCTTTTTGAAATGCAATTGTTGGATTAACATTAATTACTACCTTACATTTACTAGCTTTAGAGCTTTTTTATTTTAATTTGTTTATTTCATCAGTAGCAAGGTTGTAAATACTAAAATCTAGACCGTTTCATTTAGAATTGATATCAAGAATTTTTTTAGTAGCTCTTAATTGCCAATATGTTAGGAGTAAGAAAAAGCAACGTAGTGGAATTAGGTTCTCTTATGGAATTGGACCGCTTTTGTGGTCCAATTTGGTGTCGAGACTAATGTCAAACACTTGCTGCGCAAGTTCGAGTAGGACTTGTTTAATAGTATAATTTATGTATCCCATCGCAAAATTCCAAATATGAGTGTTTTTTTTTCCTCTCTAAGACCAAATACGAGAGTCAAAAACACTTGCATCGAACACTTTTTTGTGTTTGAACCCTCTTCGGGCTGAATGCTTAAAATCACAAATGCTGCTCAGGAGTCAAATATACCGGAGACAATCTTATTATTCCAATTCATTTGTAAACCATCTGGTTTCAAAATTTTCCAGAACAATACAAAAATAATAAAAAGTCAAGAGAAAAATCCCAATCGTCAGGTAAGAAAGTGCAGTTCATTTGTCAATTAAAATTCTCTTGCGTGAATCGGAAGAGCTCTCTTTGGACACGTATGATCTTAAAGAATCCCAACTAAGACCATATCCAATGCCCAGGCCGTATCCGAGCCCCACACCCACACCACAACCGACACCAATCCCAAAAGCCAGCTGCAGGTGGTTCCACGGCCAGCCACTGTAACCAACCCCTCCAACCAACCCAAAGCCAATTCCAGCCCCACATCCAATCCCAGCACCACCCCCCGGTCCCAAAATTGCTTCTTCTGCCTTCTTCTGGTTGTTTTGGAGGAATTTAGCAACTGGGAATTGCTTCTTCTCATTCTTTTTCATGTTGCCGTGGTTGCCCTTCCAATTCCAGAAGGAGTCAGTATCAGCTTTGATGCGCTTGGAATTCGTTAGCATGGTGCGAACTGCGAAGAGTCTAAGCAGTGGGTAGAAACAATAACGCTAGCATACGCTGGTCCAATCGTTTTTCATTACCACCTTATCTTCTTCTTCTTTTTTTTCTTGGCTTATTACCACCTTATTAGTTAATGTATAGATATGTCCTATGTACCTCCCTCATCTAAGAAGTCTTGTCCCATCATCGTTTGTTTGTTTCTGAAGGAATTATTAGGTACCCCTTTTGCACGCAAGCAAATAATCTCAATGTTGATAAAATAAAAATAAGGGGAAAATACACTTTTCACCCACAAACTACCGGAGTAGTGACACATTGCACCCCAAACTACCATCTTTAAGACATTGCACCCTCAAACTACCAATGTTATACATTTTGCACCCTAAACTACCCACTTTGACACATTACACCCTCCAACTACTAATATTAAACACTTTGCACCCTCATTTGACATAATACCCTTGAGAAATTAATGAATTGACAACAATATCTAAGGGCATTATCGTCATTTTAGTTTGAAAATTTGATAAAGGGTGCAAAGTGTTAAAAATTGGTAGTTAAAGGGTGCAATGTGTCAAAATTGGTAGTTTAGGGTGCAAAGTGTAAAATATATGGTAGTTTGTGGGTGAAAAGTGTATTTTCCCCTAAAAATAATAATAAAAATTTCAACGCATTCACTCGCATCCGGTGTAAGACGAAGGATTCTGTGTACATTCTGCACTATATAGTACAAGACTTAACTTGATTACATTAATTTGACGAAACTACTAGTTTTTGTCTACTTCCTTGTCAAGTTGATCCATGTCCCTAGTCCTTGGGTGATAAAAGGGCGTGAAGTAGGTTGGGTAAGTGTTTGCCTTAAGCTGCATGCATACATGTAGGAGTGGCACGCCAATTTGATAGAGACAGAATCCCTTTTTTAGGTCGAAAGTGGGAAACGAGGAACTCACATGGTCATTGATAATACCATCCAGCTTTGACAAAAAAATTTAGGTGTAGTTGTTTCCTGAAATTTTCAAGAATATTTTAAAAATTTTAAAAATTTTTTAGATATTAAGATTTATTAGAATTTATGAAACTTTTGAAATATATATAAATATTAAAAATTTTAAAATATATATGACTTCTTCATACTTCAAAATATTGAGTAATTGAACGCAAATTTAGGCTGCCCAACATAGACTTATGGGCTAGCCACATCTTTAAGCAGCAGGTTGAAATTCTCAACCTATGAAAGACATGTCTAAGTTCATGAATTTGACTATATAAAACCTTTGATCTCTTTTACTCGTTGGCCCATCATCTCTTTTAAACATTTAATTAGTCTCTTAAAACGTATTCTTAAAATTTTTAAACCACTCTTATTCTTAATGAAATAACTGTTTTGATTAAAAAAAAAAAAAAGTAGTTTGACTCGACATATTTTGGGGGGCTTTTGTTCCTTTCATCGATCTGCCCACACAATTGGTTGGTGACAGAAAATTCCAGCAGGATAAACTATTTTTTTTTTTATTCAAGCAGTCCGATAAACTAGCAAGTTGGTCCTTACCATCACGCGATAAAGCAAAGCCGCACCCACCATAGTCTTTTCTTGGGGGCGGCACCAGCCAACAACCACAATCAATACATCCATGTTCCTAGGCTTTACGTCCTCAGAATTCAACGCCAATATATTATTGCGTCTCAGTAAAAAAAGGCAGCCCGGAAAAGGTGTAAAAACACGTCCACTTAGTTGGTTAAATATTAGACATAGGGACTTTCGTGTTACTATTCGGTCAGGTCTTATTGTGTGAAGCCATCGTTCCCAAATTCATTAACTAGAGTATTTAGCTGCAACATTACTTTGAGAAAACAGCAGTCTTTATTATATTATGTATGGGAATTGACCCAGGCTATTGCAATTCCCTTTTCTTTATGGGATTATAGAAAAATGTCTCTTCTATTTTCTATCAAGATTAACAAAAAGAAACAATTAACGGGACAATTCTCTCAAAGCGAATTGCTAATCGTCAAACCGGCTTTCTTGACCTGACTCCTTATCTGTTCCACCACAAAAATGAAAACTAATGAATCTGAATTTGCCACGATTTCCACTTTTCTACATATATCTATGAGATCTACGTAGCCCTATATAATTCGAGGGCCTCCCTCTCTCTCTCTCTCGCTTCAAATGGAGTTGATTCCTAAACCCATACAGGGTAGCTTAAAGAGATTCTGGCGAAGACAACGATACCGACGACTCCATGGGTCGAAGACAAGCCGAAAGATCGTAAAGAAAGCGAGGTTTGGAGACAGCCCGCGTAGAGGTTGGAGAATCAGATCAGAAATTCCAAAGCTGCGCTTGAAGATCGGCTCACCTTTGAAACTTTGGGCCAAGCTAAAGAATGCTTATATGAACATGATGCTTAACCTTGCTGGCAACGTCGGTTACTTGAGTACTGGCAACGTCTTCGGAGAAAAACGCATTCCGAAGGCTCGACAAGCTCCCGTCGTTTATTCCAGCGAAGAAGTTGAGAGCAGGCTGATTTTCGAGATTTATAAGGCCTTGCAGTCCTTACAGGCTTCCTCTGAATTAACCCACTCGTAGAGAAACTATTCTTGTCTGTTTTCCCCAGTTTGTTAGGAACTTTGTCCATCGGTCTGGCATGGATCCCTTTGGGAGGTCCGGACAAGTAACTATGCGTGTTTCTTTCTTTTATATATATATGTTAGTTTGTAAATCTTTTTTCGTTCATCCCAAGTTTTTAATGAAAGATCCTTCAATGCCCAGCAGCCCAAGAGGTCTTGTTTGGTATCGACAATATTGAGCTCACATGATGAACCTTGCAGGCACCAAGAAATCCGACATTCGAAATTGTCTAATTACAGCACAAAATTTCACCACCAGCTGGTAATTACAAAAATGAGAGCCAAAAAGATATAAGGAAAATGGGAGGATGCCCTTTGTTTGTTGCTTAAACATGATGGAATTGTAAATTAGAATCTGATCCATTTTTGTGATTGAAAATGGAGCAGAAACAGTGTGAAAGTTTGGAAACCCCATAAATAGATGCTGTTCAAAAGGCTCAAATATCCTTAAATCGATAATAATTTTACTATCATGGTTGTGTGAAATGGCTCGTAGCCAATATACTCCATGGTACTATTGCTGCCATATATATCTCACACGAATAATGGAGCTTAATTATCTGAAGGATGTGTGTATATTTACAACTTAGAAGCGGAATTTGAGCAAAAAAAGTGCGATTTCTGGACTTTTCTGACTAAGATAATTGAGTCAATGAGGACATGCTACTGTAGTATAACTAAGAAGAGCTTTGTGGGGGCCTGCATTGGGGATATGCAAATTTGGCGTGAACTTAAAGTTTTAGGGGTCTTCTTCTGGTGTTGGACCACCAACTAGGAACTCATGTCTGTTAGGAGAGGTTTGACAGATCCATGAAGAGCCTGCTGAGCAAGGCCAATGTGGACGATCCATTACAATATATATATTTTTTAAAAACTCTCGTAAAGTGACTTTGGTCACAAACTAGCATTTCTTTTCTCTTGCTTAAAACTACCATACCATCCGCAAATCCAATTTGTAGGATGCACACGTTTCTATATAGAATCAATTCCTGATCTTCACCCATTACCCATTGTTGGGTCCAAAAATATCAAAGCACTATACTTGTACCCCTATGGGTCCTTGAAATCTTTCATTTTATGATCCGAACTATATATATATACACAGAAAGTAAAACAATGTAAGCAAAATTAAGCTCAAATGACTCTCCAATAGAATACCATAATTAGATCGAAAATCTTTTTCAGAAAATAGAGTGATTTGATTTGCGTTCAGAAGCAGCAATTAGCCCCAGGACCAGCTAATGATACAAAATGAAAGATTCTCCTGGTTGTTGGTTATGTAACAAAGTAAGCTATCACAATTAGAATTGGATTGAGGCAGTGACACCAACAGAGGGCCATAGAGTTAGTTAAAGTTGTAATAAAGAAGCAAACTATACTACACAATAATTATTGCATTACAACCAACTTTCAGATATATAAATCCCATATATTAAAAATTGGCACGTCTTATATTTATTAATACTACTTCCACCTCATAACAAAGAAAACGAAAGAGAACCACATCCACCATCTCAAAGACTTCCATGCCACGCCAACATTTCCTTCCAACCAAACTCTCTTCCTTCAACTCTAACCCAAGCAGCTCATATATATTCATTTCTCTCGCGGTTAAAGGCTCACATGAGCTCTCCACTATTCTCTCTCTAAAAACGGCCAGCTAGGACGTGGGACAGGCGGGCGCCGGGCGCTTTCGCATCTCTAACGGTTTTGGGCCTACTTTGGTCCGTTTGGAGGGAGCCAAATTTTTCTTGGGAGAGTATCAGGTGCTTGTGATACAAACCAATCAGGTGATTCCACGTGTTCAATCGCTTAAAATCAGAGAATAATCTCCTGCACCTTTGTATCACTCCCGCCTAATCGAGCTATAAGTAGCGGTTCTTGATTAGTTTTGCTTCTCTCCGTCTCTCTCGCTTCCGGTTCTGTTCTGCTGTGGCTCAGGTCTGATTCTAGCCTTCAATCTTATACGCTTTCCTTCTGCTTCCACTACTGCGAATGGCAATGTGAATACGCTATTTGATTGGCTTAAATAGAGATTTCAAAAACACTGTGTGCTTCGATGCTGTTGCATCCCTGTGTGTGTGTGAGGTGGCAACATTGAGGCTCGTTTCCTCTCCGGAGTCTTTATTTCTTGGTTAATTATGGACACTACTTCGAACTTTACTTGGATCTATTGTTCCTGTTTAAATAATTTGGATCCGCAAATATCTTATTATAACCTGCTATTGATGTGCTTGCGAAGAAGTAGATCCACTATGTTTTCTTGTTGAAAATGCTTTAATAGTAGTTCGATCGAAAGAATCTGCAGTTACTTAAGATCCATTTGAAGAAAAATAATGAATCCGAAATCGAGTACTTGATCCTAAAGCAATTTATCTTCAGGTGTTCTGCAAATAAGAGAGACAAGCCGAGAAAGAGCTTCGTCAAACCAACTTTATTTGGTGAACTTGTTTTCGGTTTTGCGTTCTGATATTTCTGTTTGATTTTTGGAACTTGGAAAATTCAGCCTCGAATGGAGAAGGACGCGTCTCCTCCATCCAACATCAGCACCACCACGGAAACCTCTTCACCGGTTGCAACTCACAGTATTCCACCACCTCCCCCGTCATCGTCGCCTGACAACACTACTCGCTTCGATTATGTGTTCGAGAACCAAAATTTCGGCACCGACTTCGCGTCCCTTTACCACTCCATTTTCCCGCCAAAATCATCCTCCCTCTGCCCCAGCCCCTCCACTTGCTGCTCCTCCTCCATAAACGAGGACCTTAACTCCGACACTATCGCCACCCAGCAGCGACTCAACCAGGCGCGCCTCATCCTCCAGTACCAAGAATTAAACAGCCACTACGACCTCTGCTGCGCTCGCCTCATCGACCTCATCGCCGAGGCCGACTTACTCCGCAAAGAGAACGCCCAGCTCCGCGTCATCAACGCCGAGTTCCTAAAGCTTCTTTCCTCCCAGGCGTCCGTCCACAACCTCCTCCTCTCCTCCACCTATCCGGACCGCTCTCTCCTCCAAGAATTTCGCCACCTCTCCACCGAAGACGAAGACACCCCTACCACCAGCAACAATCAGTTTGATGGGATGAACTCCGACCGCTTCTCCCTCCCCAAGAGCATCTCCGTTCGTTCCACTGGCTTCACAAAGGCAAAGAACCTCCCTGCTGCAACCAGCAATGGCGCTCCGAGTCGCTCCTTCTCTCGGCCACGTGTCCCGAGTCAACTTGCCCCTGGATCGGT
Source organism: Morella rubra (assembly GCA_003952965.2). Lineage (NCBI taxonomy): Eukaryota > Viridiplantae > Streptophyta > Magnoliopsida > Fagales > Myricaceae > Morella > Morella rubra. The sequence continues at coordinate 26,818,040 of CM025854.1, forward strand.
GAGTTCAAAACCTTTTGTTTTTAAACCGAATTTTTAAAAGCACGTCAATTCAGTTTTGCTTGCCAGCTTTTCGCATCTCCGACGTTTTGATAATGTGTGCCGCCGTTGCAGCAAAAGGTGTTTGTGCCTGGTAAAGTGGAGGAGGATCAGGAGGCCATGGAGTTGGAGGTGTACAATCAGGGGATGTTCAAGACAGAGCTGTGCAACAAGTGGCAAGAGAGCGGCACGTGTCCATACGGGGACCACTGCCAATTCGCCCATGGGATAACGGAGCTCCGTCCGGTGATCAGGCATCCGCGCTACAAGACAGAGGTTTGCAGGATGGTGCTTGCTGGAGGCACGTGTCCCTATGGCCACAGGTGCCACTTCCGCCATTCTCTCAACGACCGAGAGAAGTTGCTCCTGGGCGCTCGTTGATTGAATGCTTTCTTGTGGTTGTACGTAATTCGCATCTTAATACCAATAACAATGAGAACAAAACAATAATAATGACGACATAAGACCACAGCCGTTATTTGATGAAAGGGGTTAGTATTTGGTATTACTGAGGAGAAACAGTGTGGGGCTTAAGGAAATAATCTGTTGGATCTTTGCTCAGAAAAAAAAAAAATGATCTGTTAGATATTTGTTATAGAGGTATATAGGCACTCATGATACAGACCTCGTAAACTTTGAATGTGCATTCTGCATTGATGTTTACGCATATATGCGGGCATTTCCGGTACGTCCAACTAACCAAACGGCCAAACTTCGAAGAATCGGATATGTAATGATGGTATTTGTTACGGACGACGCATGGTATGCAACTTTCAATTGAAGTTAGGTAAAATACATCTCTCTCGTCTCCAGGACTGTCGTGTCTAGCTAGTGGATATGTATGGTGGATATGCTTGGGTTGTTGATCAAGATATGGCATATTTATCTGCATTTTATTTGTAATTAATATCTACGTACAAAACTACATTGTTCTCCATCTCTTTGTTATACAAAAGGAAAAGGAATTGCAACTCGTTGCAACCACATGTTTAGACATGGTTATGCAGACAATGTATGTTATTGCTTGTTTATTGTGAAGTACAACAAATGTTCCGCTTAAATCAGTGTTAGTTGCTAGAGAACTCAAGTTGCAATCTTTTATCCTCGTAAATTATGACGGTATTAATACTCTGTAGAATATAATTACTACCATTTTTCTTCGAAATATATGGAAATAGATAAAATCTTACAAGAAACACAATATCATTTTCTTCTTGAGTAATATTACGCAACAGCCCGCGTTTGGTTGGTCTAGAGTTCTCCATATATTTTAATATTTACATTTCTCCCACATCCTGTCAGGACGCACGCATTGGATTTCCTCACTGGGTCACAATATCTTCTCAGCGCTTCTTTGCTTCTCTTTCAGCCTGAAAAACGAATTCTTACAAGGTTAAAACTAGCAGTACACGCTTGAAACGCTCGTTAATAATTTACAAGCCACACATTCTATATTTCTTACAGCTTTGACGACTCGATCAAAAGCTTCAGGCCCATAACTATCAATGTAACGCTCGACGGATGTCCTTGCGTCGAGGCTCATCATCTGGAGCACCTTCTTTTGGCCATCCGAATAAGCTGAGCTCACAGTGCCCCCAATCTTAATATACTTCCTCACCACGTTCTCATAGATATACGCCGCCCCGTTGAATATTGGCAGCACCAGCCACATGCAAAACACGAGCTTGATGTACGGCCAAATTGGAAACCTGCCACACGGTATACCCTTTTTTTTTTTAAGTATATGCAGATTTACCGCGAAAGGAATTAAATCACTATGAACAGCTTCTGTGTGACGAGAAAATACCAAGCGAGTACTTTCGAACAAGAAAGCTCGAAGAGGGTTGTGAAGGAGTACAAGACCCAGTATGTTAGCCATTGCTGATCATCTAGTGTTGTTGGACTCTCGATTGCTCGCATTGATGCATATCTGTTCATTCGCGAGGAAAGCATTTATATTAATTAGTCTCGCATTATATATAATCGCTCAAGCTAGTTTCTAGCTAGTACGTAATTGCTAAGGATGTCCGCTACTTACAGAGGATATAGAAGCATCACTGCCGGCCTGGTTACACGGAAGAACATAGACGTTAATGTTAGGACTCAAAAAGTATGAACATGGACTCGTTAAACGAAACGCATAATTGTTGTCTTTTCTAATTTTGAGACATTCAACGTAAAAAGACAAAAAAACAAAATCAATTGAATTGAATTACTATGGGCTGGTATGTCTGAAAAAATACCCGATTATTGCATCCAAATGTCTTGCCATTGCTCCAAGAACGCCCATGTTGAAATCTTATTCCTCCACCCAAATCGATCGACAAATTTTACAATACTGCTTGAGTTTGACAAGAGATGGGAGATAAATGGGGCGTAGTTTTAAAGGTTAGGACTTAGGTGCGGACGTTGATGAAGTAGGAAGAAAAGAATTTCTGATGAACAGCCTAAAAGTCTTCTTTTCTTCACCAAGGAGGAAGAGGAAAAAAGCAAAGGGATTGGGAAGCAAGAAAGAAGGAAAACGAGAAAATTGTACTTGCCTTTAGATACAATTTATTTTATATGCTATGCTCATTCACATCTCAAAGTTATCTGTGTTCGCCACTTTTCTTTCTCGTTTAGGTTTGTCCGTTCAATTATAAGTTTTCAAGGGAATCAAGAGGCTCTGTAAAATCTACAATTTTCTCAAAAAGTAATCGAAACCTTTGTTAATTCGGCCGTGGATATTTAACCAATAAGAGAGGACGTGTGGGCTGCGGACATGTAAGCCCACCAGAGATGCCATCAAAACCCTCAAGTCCCTCTGGAGTGTGCTTAATTATTCATGTGCTCTATTCTGACGTCAGACTTAACAACTGTTCAATTCATAACCTCACAACCCAAACACACATACTTAAATTATATAACCATGGTAGGCAAAATAGTCTTTAGGAAAAATAGTCTTTGGATGAGGCTACCAAATATATAACTCTTGTAAATCGATAAGTTAGACTTCTTGTACACATGCAACCATGCAAGGACTTAATCATGGGGATTAAACTTCGACTTTACATGCAAAAATTCAGCTCCAAACACAATGCTAATTGCTCCCTCTTGAGCTCAAACTTTCTTGCTCCTCAATTGTTATATATTTCTCTAGCCACATCCAGGGTAAAGGTGGACAAAAATTTTAGTAGGAATCGAAATTTCCGATTCTACTTCTAGTTTTGGAGTCAGAATTTTTTATTTCACTTTCAAAAGTCAGTTTTAGCAAATTCTAGAATTGGAACTTGAACCGAAAATTTCAGTTTCGATTTTTTTAAAAAAATAAAATAAAAATAGTGTTTAAAATAAAGTATAACACATGAATTTGATTGAATGTTTATTTTAGAATCTAGATTTTGGATGAATATTTTATATTTATTGTTAATTTATGATGAATAACTAAAAAATACCGAAATTTTCAATTTCAATATTTTATTTTTTTAAAATAGGCTTAAAATAAAGTATAATATATGAAATTTGCTTGAATATTTATTTTAGAATCTAAATTTTAGATGAATGTTTACATTTATTGTTAATTTATGATGAATAACATAAAAATCTTCCAAAAATTCGGTCCAAAAAATATTTTTTACTTATTAGGGCCCCAAACAAATATGTCCAACAAAGCTCACATGCTGAACCAGAATTTTCAAGTTTCATTCCTATTCCTTTATTGTAAAATACTGAAATAAAACTATAACAAAAAAATTACATGCCGATAAATACCAGAATAGAACCGGAATTTCATCCGTTCTAATACCCACCCTTTAATTTAGGGGGAAAAAAATGTCAAATAATCTTTTAGAGCCTCTACAGCTTTGTTTAATGACATTCTCTTGCATGAAAGTTAAAGGTATAAAAGCTCACAAGATACATTTGAAGAATGAATTGCATAGAATTATAATCCATAAATTTAAATGAATGGAAGGATCTTTCAGCTTCCTCGTTGTCAATGTCATCTGGGCATAACTTCATCCCTGTGCCCTCTCTCATGTTGCCTCATCACCACCAAACAGGCAACATGGGATCTATTACTTTTGCAGTACTTCGATAGCAGCTTAAATAGTATGATATTATGCTATCGACTGCTTTTTTTGTGTTATGTACCTTTCATCTCTTCTAAAAGGATGCTGACCAGGATTCCCGGCTGATGCAAGTGCAAGGAAGACCTTGGAGTTATTTTGCAATCAACAGTTGCTCCAGATTAATAATACTTCAAGTTCTGTCTTACAGAAGCTAACACTCCTTTTGGTTTTATAATTTTTATGAGTAGATTCCCACTCACCAATGGTTGTGTAATGCCTTTGGTAATGAATTGCATAGTTTAAAAGCGAGCCACCATCAACTGCCTCTTGCAAGGATTAGAAGGATCATAAAATCAAATGGACAAGTTGAGGTCTGCAAGGGTTTTATTCTTTCTGATCATTTTCTTTTGGGAAATCTCTTAAAGAGGTGCTTTTGAGGATTCTGTTTTGTCGTTTTATTATAAAACAAAAAGATAAAATACACTTTTAAGCTTTCATTTTCATTTTATATTTTTCGTGTTAATTCCTTCTCTGGGTGGGCGTTGCGACATACCTATCCTTTGATTCTCTGGTTTTCTGCAGAACAAAAAGTTGGCCCCTTTAAATTTGCAATCTCATCTATTTTAAAATGAGAAACATGTAGGTTAAGATCTGAAATTGTGTTTGGCTGCAAATTAGAATTGCGCCCATCTCTTAGAATTCCAATCTCATAGGGTGCAACCAATCAAAAAGGTCAAGATATGTTTCCAAAGTGGGAATATTTCGTGGGGTCCCATTTTCCACAAAAGGGAAAAGGAGCCTACCATACAACGTTTGCGACGAAGAATTGGGTTCCTCTTTTTCCATCCTGGCTGGTGTAAAAGCTATCTCTGTGTCTCACAAGCTTCGGTATCAAGAAAAGGAGATCTGGTTAATGCAAGAAAGAAAAAAGAAATATGCTCCACCTGATTGCTGCCGAGAAAATTATATTAGTTAAATTTACGGGGTATCTGCTACTTCAGATCGAGTACGGTCAGTTTCAGAGAAATTTCCGGAAGCTTTCTATAAAGCTGTTGCATTAATGGTCAAGCACGTTTCTCGGGCAGGCAGGCAGGCAGCTTTATGACTTTTCCATGACTATTTATTCTTTCCATAAACTTTAACGTCTACTCCCTCTTGATTTTCATAATCTGATATAGCCAATAAGGATTGGGATGCAAATGATATTATATGCTGTGGTCGAGGAATAAGACATAAATATGCTACATATAAAGTCTACATTGGAAAATAACCTAAAGTGAAGGTATCATTTTGCTATTTGTATATTGTATGGCTAGTAGGGATGTGGACCCCGTGGTCCACAAATCTATATAAGAAGGGCCGCTAACTCCTCAGTTCTTACAACGTAAGTAGAGAGATTTGGTCGGAAAATATATCCACAGAAGGGACGAAAAATGTGAAAGATGGAACTGAGAAGAGGGAAAGGGAGATTGGAGCTACTGGAAGTTGTAGGAATGGGCTTTTTGGGATGAATGAAAAAGAAAGAAAATTTTCAGATTCACGAGCTTGAATTCTTCCCAAAATCGCCCATTCCAATGATTTCCGGCGGTTCCTCCCTTTCCCTCCCTTCTCTACTCTTTGAGGCGTTGCCGCTGGCTCTACTGCTTTTGTTGTCTAAGGGGAGATAGCCTTTTTTGTGCTATTTTAAGTGTCTTCTGCTGTCTTTTATTAGTTACTGTTGTCTCTAATCTAGTTTATCTCTCACTTCTTTACCTTCTTCCCCTCCAATGAACTGCTTGTTTCATCTGCACTACAGCCAAAAGGCGTGGTAACTCATCAGCAGAGTTGCAGGCAATTAGATCCAAATATAAGATGCTATTCTGTTAAGCAGGGTTCGTGTTCACTTCCTGTAGAAAATCCTATTCGTATCACGGTACTGACGAGGAAGGCAAAAGAGTTAAAGCAGCTGGCACCTCCTGGAGAGATTTGGGTAACCAAGCCGGTAGTCTGGCTTGAGAATCAGATCAAATACAAAAGAACCATTTTCAGATTTTAGCACCAGTCGTTTAAGATGGTGCCTGGTGGATGCTTCTTTTGTTTTTTTGTGCTGGGTGGCAGTGGGAGTGTGAATGGTCGCCGGAAACTCTGTTCTCATTCCTTGTGCGTGGTATGGGGGATCTGTAAGCTGTGTCGTTCACTGAGGCTCCCTCAAAGGTTGCGACTCAAACAGGTCGTTGAGAAAGCTTGGTGATTCAAAGATGAATGTACAAAGCATGATATGTAAACGTAGAAGTAATCTGTTCTTCCCCTTTTCACCTACTTCCCAGTACTGTACAGCCTTCCAGTGGTTGTTTTTGACCAACGGGCAGCAGAACCAAGCGTGAAGTGATCAATAAACAAAATCGGGAAAGTTGAACTGAATTGAACAAGCACTTACGTCCACGTATTCCTTTAAAAACTTTATACTAATCCTAAAAAAATTTCATAAATGTAATTTATAACTCCAATTTGAATTTACAGGATCATGTTCACTGTTAGTTTCTGATCAATGACAAGATTTGATTGTTTCAATTACATTAATCCAAAAAGGCGACTATGTGGGGTCACTGTTATTCGTTGAGTGTTCCGTACACCCCTACTTGAAAGCCTAACAGACATCTGCAGATGATCCTGCACCCACTTCCTTTATCCCTGGTGTAGCATGCCATACCACAATAGAAGCTTTTGGAGGCAAGGGTTATCTAGGGCATGTTCTGTGTTCAATTTTTTCCTAAGATTCAAATTCATTAATAAAATTATCACCAAACATCTTAAGAATTCAAACATAAACACTAATACATTTACACAATCTCCAACAACTTTTTACACAAACTTCAATACATTTTTTTAAAAAAATTATAACAAATCTTCTCTCTCTATACTTTTTCACAAAATTTCAATACTTTTTTATTAAATAATTACATCAAATCATTTCTCTCTCCACTTTACACAAACACCTATAAAATACTATTTAACATAAATATTCACAACTTTTTTAAAATCCTACCATTTTTCACAACACGAACATGCCCAAGTGGGGTAAAAAAAAAAATTGGTTAACCAAAATGATGCCAGAACCCCCATGAGTTACCCATGCTAAGCAAATACTTCCGATTCAACTAGGTGAATTAACATTACTCCGATGAGTAAACGTAAATGATGGGCCGCCCAGTGCACGCAGCCCCCACCCCATTCAATTGAACTATACTTCCGCTTGCAAAAGCCCAAGTGACTGAAGACTACTTTGTATTAATTCCACCGCATTGTGACCCAGATGCCAAAATTTTGGAATTTCTATTTGATTATCGCTAGGTTTGGCAGATAGCGTGTTTATACAAAATGAATGAAGTCAATATCTTGACCAAAATGAAGTATGAGTCAGGAAACTTTTCTTTTGTTTTATATACGGTCAATAATTATAACTTTCATAATTGGTTAACCACTCTTTCCCCCAGTGTGGGCGCACAAGGCCTACATATTTTGGGCCTCCTGGGCCATGGTACCCAAAATGACAAACAAGCAGACAGAAAAATCTAACTTACAAAAAAAAAAAAAAATACTAATAGCTCCACAAAAAGCTGTATATCAGGTAAAACAAACCGAAAGAAAAGTATTTCGTCCTGCATGCGATACACAGATTGATCACTCTTTATATTTTTACACACAATCATAAAATCCTGATATATTGATACGGAGCATTACAAGAGGAGGTGGCGAAATTACACACCTTGCATATACAGCTAAAGACAGGAAAAGAGCATCTTATTTTTTCCTTCCCAAGGAAGAAGCAACGAGGAAAACAACACTACGATCCTCTAGTCTTTTCCTTGTATATTCGACATCCTCCTAGCAATGAAGTACATGATCGTAACGCCCGTGAACATGCGTAGTGGGAGTGCTAGTAAGGAGGAGGAGGGCGATGACCAGGGTGGAGGAGGACGGAAGGGGTCTAGATAGGGTGGTGGAGGGGGACCAGGAGGCGGAAAATAAGGTGGTGGGGGTGGTCCTGGTGGATGATGATGATGATGATGATGAGGTGGTGGTGGTGGTGGAGGAGGAGAGTAGAATTCATGAGGACGTGGTGGAGGACCGTGCATATGTGGCGGAGGTGGTGGAGGCGGGCCAAAAGGATCCGGGCGTGGCGGTGGCGGTGGTCCTGGTGGATGTCTGTGGAAAGGCATCATCTTTTTTCAATCTTCGAAGTTGCAAATAGAATATGGTTTAGGGTCCAGACAATAGACTACGGTTTAAATAGACCAATTAATGTAGTTATGAAATTAAGATGGAGGAGAAGTTTCTAGATAAACAAAAAATTTCGGTGGGCTGTTTGGTTCGAATGGTAGATGGTGGACGTTTTTAACTTGGGCACTAAGAATCCACGAGTTTTCAGCCCAACAGGCCATAATAGTTGTACCCACAGCAGTTTCTAAAAGAAATAAGTCCTGCGCCACCCACACACAAACACGTATCGATTAAGTATTCACCATCTCCTGCCACCTCAAAAGAGACTCACATGACAGATACAGATCATTCTCACGTAAAAGCTCCTTGTCCACTGAAAACGCAGCGGTTTTGGGGTCGGCTGGGCTAGATGAGCGATCAAAAGCAAGAAGCCCGCGGAACCATATATATCCAAAAGCAGACGAATTAAGCTCATATACTGTGTATGGGACAAAGTGAAAACCACATAAAACTCGCCATTTTGCTTGTGTGAAAGGTGATCTAGCACAACAGTCGGAAAGAAATTTTGGCATAGGAACTTTAGGCATATCAAGGACCTCAAACACAATACTAATGGCAACAAAGACAGACTTTCTGAAAATGCAAGTAGAAGTTTGAGAAAGTTGAATGAGAAATGCATACCCTTTCCTCTTGATTCGGACCGGCACTTAGCATGCACTATAGGACCTAACTGAGACCTATCCTTGCCAGCTGTCGAGCCACTGGGTGCATTCATATAAACAGCCCCCTTATACATCCACTCTTCTGTCTCATCACTGTAAAAATCATCAAAAGGCTCTCCACATAATGCACATGCATTCTGTTCCTCATCAGCAGGCTGCAGGAACAGCCATTTCTTCCTCATCCTTCTTTTCTACAACACTCTCAGTAGGCAAAAACCCCGGAACTGCTTCAGTTCCCAATGCCTCTGCACCACTGAGCCACAAACTAGCACTTACAAACCACTTGCGAGAAGGCTTCTGCTTACGGTTTTTAGACATACGATTCTTGGTTACATGCCAATCCATATGGCTACTGTGCTCTTCTTGGCATTTGAATCGGAGGCCGCAGGTAGTGCATTGTCTTGGGAGATCAGTATATAGGGCACTTATTATAGACTCATGACGCACCTTAAGAAGGTCTGCATTAAACTCGACTCCTACAGAATCCTATAAATTGGATAATTTTATTAAGAAACAATCTAACAATTGCGTTGGAAGAGGAAAAATAAATTACTCAACACTCGAAGCACAAAGAGAAATATTAATGTCGCAGATACCTGTACAGGGGTCTGTTTGGTCAATGAGATTAAACCCTGAGCCATAAGAGAACCAATCAATCCAGAAAATCCACTGTTTGTCTGTTGATTAGGGGCAACAGGAGCTGCAGAGCTTGTGAGAGGTAGGAATTGTGATGAAGTGGGAGGGGGACCTGGAGGTAGAGGTGGCAAGGCTTCTCCCTGTAAGTGCAAAGAGCTATTCGAGATATTTTGAACAGGTAACACCAACTGCAAAACGAATTCTTACAAGGTTAAAACTAGCAGTACACGCTTAAAACGCTCGTTAATAATTTACAAGCCACACATTCTATATTTCTTACAGCTTTGACGACTCGATCAAAAGCTTCAGGCCCATAGCTATCAATGTAACGCTCGACGGATTTCCTTGCGTCGAGGCTCATCATCTGGAGCACCTTCTTTTGGCCATCCGAATAAGCTGAGCTCACAGTGCCCCCAATCTTAATATACTTCCTCACCACGTTCTCATAGATATACGCCGCCCCGTTGAATATTGGCAGCACCAGCCACATGCAAAACACGAGCTTGATGTACGGCCAAATTGGAAACCTGCCACACGGTATACCCTTTTTTTTAAGTATATGCAGATTTACCGCGAAAGGAATTAAATCACTATGAACAGCTTCTGTGTGACGAGAAAATACCAAGCGAGTACTTTCGAACAAGAAAGCTCGAAAAGGGTTGTGAAGGAGTACAAGACCCAGTATGTTAGCCATTGCTGATCATCTAGTGTTGTTGGACTCTCGATTGCTCGCATTGATGCATATCTGTTCATTCGCGAGGAAAGCATTTATAGTTATTAGTCTCGCATTATATATAATCGCTCAAGCTAGTTTCTAGCTAGCACGTAAATGCTAAGGATGTCCGCTACTTACAGAGGATATAGAAGCATCACTGCCGGCCTGGTTACACGGAAGAACATAGACGTTAATGTTAGGACTCAAAAAGTATGAACATGGACTCGTTAAACGAAACGCATCATTTTTGTCTTTTCTAATTTTGAGACATTCAACGTAAAAAGACAAAAAAAACAAAATCAATTGAATTGAATTACTATGGGCTGGTATGTCTGAAAAAATACCCGATTATTGCATCCAAATGTCTTTCCATTGCTCCAAGAACGCCCATGTTGAAGTCTTATTCCTCCACCCCAATCGATCGACAAATTTTACAATACTGTTTGAGTTTGACAAGAGATGGGAGATAAATGGGGCGTAGTTTTAAAGGTCAGGTGTGGACGTTGATGAAGTAGGAAGAAAAGAATTTCTGATGAACAGCCTAAAAGTTTTCTTTTGTCCACCAAGAAGGAAGAGGAAAAAAGCAATGGGATTGGGAAGTAAGACGGAAGGAAAAAGAGGAAATTGTACTTGCCTTTAGATACAATTTCCTTTTATATGCTCATTCACATCTCAAAGTTGTTGGGAAAAGTGGCAGAAAAATTAAAGTAAGGGACATCAAGAATTTACGTGGTTCGGCCCCAATCCGGCCTACGTCCACCCCAGAGCAATTTTATTAAGAAAATCACTCTCCCTGCCCAATACAATGGTCACACCACCCTCCTTCTCTTCCTCTCTCTCTGCCCAATACTCACGCACTCTCACGCACACCTTCTCCCATCTCTTGAGTTTGACAAGAGATGGGAGATAAATGGGGCGTAGTTTTAAAGGTCAGGTGTGGACGTTGATGAAGTAGGAAGAAAAGAATTTCTGATGAACAGCCTAAAAGTTTTCTTTTGTCCACCAAGAAGGAAGAGGAAAAAAGCAATGGGATTGGGAAGTAAGACGGAAAAAGAGGAAATTGTACTTGCCTTTAGATACAATTCCTTTATATGCTATGCTCATTCACATCTCAAAGTTGTTGGGAAAAGTGGCAGAAAATTAAAGTAAGGGACATCAAGAATTTACGTGGTTCGGCCCCAATCCGGCCTACGTCCACCCCAGAGCAATTTTATTAAGAAAATCACTCTCCCTGCCCAATACAATGGTCACACCACCCTCCTTCTCTTCCTCTCTCTTTGCCCAATACTCACGCACTCTCACGCACACCTTCTCCTATAACATAAGCCACTATTTATAGGAAAAGATACAAAGAGAAACCTAGATAAACTTGAAGTGGGGACCAAGTAGACTTCTACTCAAAGTCTACTTCTACTCAAAGTCTACTTCTATTCCAAGTCTATCTTATGGGTGTGGACCTCAACAAATCTCCCCCTCCATACCTATAAGGGAAGAATCTGTTCCTGACATCTTTCGGTTGAGTGCATCCCGGGCTCCCATCAGTAGAACCTTCCTGCAACTTTGGTGTCTGTTGCTCCCCCTTGCTCACCACCCCTTGCATCCTTTTTCTACTGGCACTCCAACCTCGTCCTTGTCACCAGACGACCAACCACACTCCCATCTGAGTGTCCTGCACCCCCGCCTAGGGTGCCCGCATCCCCTGCTTGTACCACCGGACCCATGTAGAACAGTATCTCCCCCTGCTCTTGCATCTCCACCGGCTGGTACCAAGCACCTTTTCATGCTACACGAAATCGGAGTCATCAGTCACCATTGAGGCTTCTGATGATTTCCCTTTCTTCCACTTTGCCTCGTTAATTCCCTCTGGTTTCTTACCCTCATTCTCCAATGGATCGTACATATCCTTTGCATAAAGGATATCCTCCATCCGTGGCTTCCAACTCATGTAATTCGAAGCAGACAACCTCATCATACTGGTAACCATACTCTCCGCCATCTCAATTAACACTGATAGAGACCGAATTTTGAAATTCTGACTGCACCAATGGATCCGGAATGGCCCAAAACCTTAAGAACCAATCTGACCTGCTCGAAAACCGGCCTAAAAGCCCCTGAACCGGCTGAAAAACCACCCTGGAACAAAACCGGAATATTCCGGAATATTCCTATTCTCCGGAATATTCTCCGCTGACGTGGCGCGACTGGGACTTCTGCTGACGTGGCACCACTGGGACCCACTGCTGACGTGTCACTGACGTGGCTAGACACGTGGCAGTACACTGTGCACGGGCGCGTGGGGGCGCGTGTGACGCGTGGACGGCGGGGTCCGAATTATTTCGGCGCGTGACGGCACGTCCCGGCTCCTCCGGCGACGAGGTTTCGACCTCTGGCTTCGTCTCAGCCTCCTCTACAGGCTGGTGCCCTCCAATCTTTGATTGGACCACTTTTAATTTTCGGACCTTCTCTACTTCACCCGAAAAACCGACTCCGGCCTCTCGAACCTGGCTCCGATACCACTTGTTAGGTGGTCTTGGGCCTTCTCTTCCCCAAAAGCTAGCTCAAGAGGTGAGGCTTTCCCTCACACTTATAAGCTGACCACCAGTCCCTTCCACAATCGATGTGGGACTAACCCCAACAATCTCCCCCTCACACATCGGGCCCTGGGTTGGGAACAGACAACCCGTTTCTCCCATGGACTGTTGGGTCCGAGACTTGTTGGTAAACTTGGGCTCCGATACCAGTGTTGAGCTAGCTTTTGGGGTTGAGAAGGCCCAAAACCACCCAACACTTTGTTGGTAAACTTGGGCTTTGATACACTTGTTAGGTGTTCTTGGGCCTTCTCTACCCCCAAAAGCTAGCTCAAAAGGTGAGGCTTTCCCTCACACTTATAAACTGACCACCAACCCCTTCCACAACCGATGTGGGACTAACCCCAACAAAAGTTACCTGTGTTCGCTACTTTTCTTTCTTGTTTAGGTTTGTCCGTTTAATTATAAGTTTTCAAGGGAATCGAGAGGCTCTATAAAATCTACAATTTTCTCAAAAAAGTAATTGAAACCTTTGATAATTCGGCCGTGGACATTAAAGCCCATCAGAGAGGACGCGTGGGCTGCGGACATGTTAGCCCACCAGAGAGGCCGCCGAAACCCTCAAGTCCCTCAGTAGTGTGCTTAATTAAGATGGAGGATAAGTCTCAAGATAAACGTAGAATTTCGTGGACTGTTTGGTTCGAATGGTAGATGGCTTGCGTGTTTAACTTGCGGACTAAGAATCCACGAGTTTTCAACCCAACAGGCCACAGTTGTACCCACAGCCGGTTCTAAAAGAAATAAGTCCTGCTGTCCTGGCCACACACAAACACATGTCGATTAAGTATTCACCATCTCCTGCCACCTCAAAAGAGACTCACATGACAGATACAGATCATTCTCACGTAAAAGCTCCTTGTCCACTGAAAACGCAGCGGTTTTGGGGCCGGCTGGCTAGATGAGCGATCAAAAGCAAGAAGCCCGTGGGACCATATATATCCAAAAGCAGACGAATTAAGCTCATATACTGTGTATGGGACAAAGTGAAAACCACATAAAACTCGCCATTTTGCTTGTGTGAAAGGTGATCTAGCACAACAGTCGGAAAGACCTTTTCTGGGACCGGCCCTGAGGTACTAGACAATGAACCAACTAAAACAAATACCTTCACCAAATGGGGAAGGAGGGGTCTAGAGTAGGAGAGTAGGGTTGAGAACTGATCGTGAATACTTAACCTAACCGTCGGTTGTATGTGTTCACCGGCTCCTCAATAACCCAAATATATTTATTTTAGAATTCCATGGGAAGCAGACTTCAAGTGTCCTTGTTTATTAATGGTAATAATACAGAAGCTATATCGGATATTGTCAATTGCTAAAGTCAGGCTGCAGGCTTCAGAACATAAAAGGGCCTCATTTGAAACAAGCAGATTGGTAGCCAAATCAAAAATTGTTGGCTAGGATTTTCCCTCTGAAGAACATCCAGAAAAAATAAATTCAGAAGTAAACATGAATATTGGCCAAATGCTGCTCTTGTTACAGTTAATTTATAACGTACCAGACTAGCTACTCGCAAATCAATTTCTTTTTCTTATATTGTTCTTTTCCATTTTGCATTGATGTGGGCTTTTAGTACTTCTTGCTAATGATACCCAGCTGTAAATTGAGGAAATTAAATGAGAACTCATAAGCGCCAAAAAGGTTCATATGAAGAATTTTCATCATGTGGAACTGAAAGTGGAACCATCTGTGCAGATATATTCCGTACTGTTAACGCGCGCGGTCGGCAACTATATACAATACAAAAAAGGTTGTGCAAAAAACTCAGGAAGAATACGAAATAAAAAGCATTGCAGTATGACCAATAATTCCTCCACTGCACAGATTGAAGACATATTCCTTTTAGGTCTCATTAACGGCCGCAATTCCTTTTATAGCAAACCTTCCGTGAATTACGTCTTGTAAACAATAGAGAAGTAGTGTATTATAAATATCATTAATGCAATATCACTCTGTTTCAAGGACAGTTCTTCCAAAAACCAAAATATTTCTTTATTTCTTTATGCAGGTCTCCCATAACTTTCTCGCAGCTAATGTTTGCGCGCATCATTCATATTGCTAGTTAAGGGATTCGATTTCTGTGACCTAATGATTAACTTGTTAAGGTGAAACGGCCAGTGATGATCCCAAATCCATTGCGCGCGGATGCAATTTTGTGCAAGCATGCCAAACTACAGAAGGAAATGAAAGGTTCTAAATAGCATATAAGCTGGGGGGAAAAGGGTGAAAAAAATGATCCTATCACCAAGAGAAACATTGGCATTCCCCCTTCAAAAGATCGATTTATCACAAGACAAAGTTTCCTACGTACAAAAGTTGGAAGTAGTCCAGGTCGAATTTGTCCTCAGGAATCACTGGACAAGACGTAACTATTTCATGTGCCACTGCAACTTTTCCGCCAACAGTATCTGCTTGGCAATAATTTTATGGCTGCAGTAACCAGTTTGAGGGAAGTACATATCGAAAAACTCGTGCTAGTACTTGTTTTAGCACGTACGCGAAAGCAAAATTTCACCACAAAACTCGCATTACCAAGGCTCTCGCCTGTAAAATATGGACCATAGATTTGTTTATTCACAAAGAATTCACTATCAGGATCGCCTACTTCATTGGGCAATAGATATCTTTGGATCGTAATTGAAGGGGAAAATAGATATTTAGGGAATCTTAGCAGGACAGTTTAATTAATTCACGGGAGGGTACGTATCACCCCTCGTTGATTATACGGCCTTATGACCGTATAAACATTACCAAGTATAAAAAAAAATTAATCCGATTTTGTAATTTGAAGTATCATGAAAATACTCACTCTCTGATCAATATACACATTATTAATTACTTCAATCCTTGAGGAAATGCCACAGGTTTAAGGACTGAATCTAGGAGATGGCTTCTCGGAGATTTAGCAGTTTAGTTTCTAGTTTCCTGTTTTTTCAAACGATCGAGTGCAATTTTCTGAAGACTTTGTCAGAATCCTCTCTCAAGGCCACATGCCAATTCTTGATGAGGAGCTTAGGCTATTAATGACGGAAAACCTAATTGAAAATTCAGCAAATTGCACGAGGACGAGGGCTTAATCTAGTTAGTCAAGTTTCGGGGTATTTCCTTAAAAGTTAAAAGGACGACAAGTCTGCAAGCTGCAGCCTATGCTAATGAAACTTTTGTTCATTCTTTTGAAAGCTCGTATTACTGATGGATTCGTTATGTCTTGATTGCTTCTACGATAAGGCATATGGATCCAGCTCCCTGCATATAGTGTTTCATGGAGGCATATAAGGAGTGATAAAGCTATCGCACGCATCTACGGCACAATTTCCCAGAGCACAAAATTAATACTCCAAAAATGAAGCTTGATCGGGAGTTGAAGAAGCACACCCATCAAGGTACAAACCTCACGAGAAAATAAATACTAGAGATATTACATTTTTTTTTTTTTGAGTAACTAGACATTACATACTTTGTGATGGCCCAAAAGTGAAAGTATAGTTTAAATGGGCACTGTGAAAGAACAGCACAACAATTTTTTTCCGGATCTATCCTGCCAGTTATTTAATACGTACCGACATAAAGGTCTGGCGAACATATCTTTAATCCATGAGATTATGAAACTAGGAGGAAAATTCAGGCCAAGTTAAGGGTTCGATGAAGTTTACCTTTGAATGGAATTCTGATAATCCTCATCCATGCTAATTTTCTTTATGTTTTCTGGCAAATGAAATGTATAGAATGTATTGAGAACCAAGGAACACAGAGACATAATATTTGCTGCAATTAATCTTTATTTATATCACATACAAGGAGATCTGATGATACGCCGCCTTTTTAGAGAAAAAAAAAAAAAAGATGACACGCCGCCTTTCTATACCCAACCAAAATCATACATTAGGTAGGAAACTAAGCCCTAAGTTTTTAGAGGAAGAATTAACGGGTAACAAATTTCAAGAAACAATGGTTTTACCCTGTAGATCTAGTCCGTCTCCATAATTGATATCAATCGCTTTGCACCAAAAAGAAAAGAAAAGGAAAAAAGAAACAGGTGCCTTGAACATAGACGTTCTTCATCATGCATGCTTGTGAGGAGGGATTGAGCTGTAAATTTCTCTATTCGGTCGTTCCCAGGTTCGAATGAACGAAGTTGCTTTCCTGAGTGTATCTCAGACAGGCATAGCTCTCTCATCACGAGCAACCAATTGGCGGCTATAGGAAAGTAAGACAGATGCACATGAAAAAAACAGTACTCCTATCAACATATCTACACAACCATAGGTCCACAGTGCCTTTAGATCAGTAAAAGTATCAAGTCTTAGGGTTCTATACGATGCAGGATCAAATTGAAACGGTACCGATAACTGGGCTCAAGCAATACTGATTCGTTTTCAGGGGCAGAGACAACGTTGACCTTCTACAGTCTTCCTAGCACGGCCAATATAACCTGTAGGAAAAAAGTAAGAGCACAACTTAGCGGGGGCGCCTCTAATTAGCATATGATTTGCGTTTAAAGGAGAAATACTTAAAAAATGAATCTGAACATAATTGAAGAATTTAATGATCAGGAACTATACTAATAAAACACAAAAAGATCTAGGGCTTTTGTAGATAGCAGAATTTGGAGATCGCAAGAAAAAGTTTGTACTTACAAGACGGTATAGATATATACTAGAGATAATTTTGCAAGTATGAACTTGAAATGAGGGGCTGAGGGTGCATGATGACAGAAGACTAGAGAGCACAAAGGAGTGAGATGCTGCAGCTCCATGCATTTCATCATCTGTGCTCTCTATCTTCTGTCAACAACATCACCAGTGCCTCCTCAGGCCACTATTAAGAAAAGAACAATTAATCTCTAAAGAGTACATATTTTACAATCTACCAGAAGAAAAGCTAAGGAGGCCGCAGAGGGTAAGGGGATAGGGTTTTTTTTTTCCTTTTTATCATTTGTGGTTGGGGTTTGGGTGGGGGTGGGGGTGGTTGGGGGTGGGGGAGCTGAGTGTTTCTGATGAACTTTGGGACTTACTACCCTCTATTTATAGAGAAATAGTGATGCCTATTCCCAAAACTCTCACTATTCTCTCGTGAGATGTATGGTGGAATAAGATATGACAACATAAAATTCTTTTCGTCTGTCGTTTGACGCTTCTAAGCAATTGGACAGAACCATTTATGCTTGTCATATCATTTGTTAGAGAATATAATTCAAATAATAAAATTTATCTCTTTCTATCGGCTTAAATTTTTGAGACAAGCGGTGGATTCACATGATATCATATCAAAGGTCTTCATGAGTTTGAGACCTGACTCTGGCATTTCACTCCAATTTCAATTATTTGAATTTTATTCTCTAACATCATTAGCGATTAGGAACCTTAATTAGTGATTGTTCTTATCACATTAACTAAATCTACCTACTCTCTATGCAAGCTAGTATATTTGTGCTACTTAAAACTTTTGGTAGACGGAGGCTAAATTCTCACAACTCTTTACGTATTACAATTAGTTTGTTTTAGCATTCTCTTACGTCAGTGGAAGAAACAAGTGGTAATTAAGAGTAAAAGGTGCAGCTTTTATTAAGTTGTCGTAGAACATGAACAGCTTTTGTTCTCCCTATTGTAATTGAGATGTATGGAGCCTTAAGACTGAAACTCTGAAGCAAAACGCAGGTCCATGTGCAGTTGCTTTGCAGGAGGAATGCTCAGATTTTTAAGATGCATGCTAAAAAAAAAAGGCGCCCATGCTTGTTCGCCAGTCGAATGTGAGAATACTATGGTTGTCTCTGGTGCATGTTTTCGAGGTTTTACTTAACGGTCTTGTGCGACTGGTCCCTAATGATGAAACTTAGAAAGCATCCACTTATAATTTTCGAAAATTTCAGCAATCATGAATTTACTCGCTTAAAAAGGTCATTGTTGGGAAATTTAAGAGGAAGCTGAATAGGATATATATAGCGTCGTCAATGGGTAACTGACTCAGTCACTCAGGAAGCCCTGCCACGTAAATTTTGAGCTTTGATAGCTTTCGTTTGTTATGTAAAAATTTGGTTTATAAAAAAGGCAAAAGAAAATGGAATATGCATTATCCTATATACGAAGATTTTGCACTATGGATTATC
The DNA here is from genome assembly GCA_003952965.2 of Morella rubra. Classification (NCBI taxonomy): domain Eukaryota; kingdom Viridiplantae; phylum Streptophyta; class Magnoliopsida; order Fagales; family Myricaceae; genus Morella; species Morella rubra. Next base: position 26,837,091 of record CM025854.1, read on the forward strand.
TTGAAATTGACGAAGTAGATGCCAGAAGGCAACAATTACCTAAAATATGCGAATGTTTCAAGGATACCATCAGAGATTAATTTGTAGTTTGTAAGGATCCAGTGTCATTAGAGCCGTTTTAGATACATGGTTACAACGAGGACATCTCTAACGCATGCGCCGCAATGACGAAATTTGAGGGAAGGCGAACACACAGGCCAGAGCCATGCTTCCTTTCCCCACCCACCTCCCAAGATCTATAAATGAACATTTTTCTTCGGCTTTTTTTTTCTTTTAGCATTTCTGTAGTTCCACTCCTCTACCCATTTCAGTACTTCCTCACTTAACTTTAACCTCCGTCACCGTCGATACAAAAAACACAGAGAGTGTACTTTTGTTTTTTGTTTTTAACAAAAGAATTGCTGCAGTAATAATACCGAAATGCATACATCGTTTTCACAAAGTACAAACTGGCAGATGAGATAATGATGGAGGAAATGACCCCATGGACTGCCTGGAAATAACGAAATTAGATGAGAATAATAAAGTTAGGGCAATGCGATGGGTGATCATGGCTGTGCGGCCGGCGCTGGCCCCAAGGACTGTGACATATCTATTCAAACGGGCAGCACCTGCCCCTTGCAACTGAGATAAACTGTCCTCCATTCCTTTTTCTTAGAAAGCATCCTACCCTTCATTTGTTCTTTCTTTTTCCGCCCCCTTTAATTTGTTTGTTTATAATGAGCACCCTTCCATGGAGCCTGATTTGGATGCCTCAAAAAAAAATTTGAGATATAAATTTTATTAAGATTTATAATTAAAAAAAAAGAGAAAAATGATTTGATAGAATTTCTTTTTCCTGAAAAAGGTGTCAAATTTGTGGAAAAGATATTAAAGTTTGAGAAAAGTCGTGGGAATTTTTTTTTTTTGAAAAAAAAAAGTTGTAGAAAAAATTTCACTTGCCAAATACAGTATATCAAATCCCTTGGGCCTTATCCTTCCTTCAAGATATTTGTAGTTTTCGATAATACTACCAACCCAAAACCCGCGAGCTTCTTGCAGTAGTTTTCGACCAGCGACCACAGCTAGACAAATTAGGAACCTAAGCCCAAAACGAAGTTAATTCATATTATTCCACACTGGTGTTTAGGAATTCTAGTTAGAAGATTATACTTGCATAAATAGTTTGCGGCCTAGAGGAGACGAACTTTGTAGTAAACCTCGATCTAGCGGACCTCAAGACTCTTTGATTATTCGCGTGACTGATATTACCCATTGAACGAGAATTATTCCATCCAACATATTCGCATGCATTGCGGACAAGAATATAACATATTTCCCATGATATTTAGCATTGTCTTAAATTTTTTGCTCTTTTACCAGAGCCAGAGGTAGCCTTGTTGAAGGATGACACAAAATAGGAAGGGAGGAATATCCACAAGAGACATATGTCTGCGACAAAGAAAAAGCCGAGAAAAAAAGAAAAAGTAAGGAGGGCAGAAGAATATAGTCAAAATCGTACTGCTGAACAGAGAAAAAGCTGATCAACAAACAACGACGAAAAAGAAAAACTCAAAGTGAGTGCCTGAGGGGAAATAAAGAAGATAACTCCAATCAACGGACGACGATACGATTCTCCTATCCCTTCTTCAAAAAGTCCCCATGCTTTGCTGAAGCCCCCAATCAATGACTTAACCTTCAGACACCGGTTCCTATATGCACCACGCGCTACGCAAATTAATAATTATATACGAGTCGGAAATATCTCCCCACCAAAGGAAGTTCTTCAAACGCGCTCGCAATAGGCGTTAGTTTGGAGGCTTGGGCTTCACTGCCCAAAAGGGGAAAGCACAATCGTCTTTCTGGCTTCCAGAAAAAGATACTGCACCGAATATGGATAAGTTTAGGAACTAGCTCCCATCCTCATGGCAGACCAATTATGGAACTTTTCCAATTATAGCCAGCTGCAATGATTCTACTGTTCAGACTTAAAATCCACACAGCTCATAAAATATTGGTGAATAACTATCTTTCCTGATCTTGCTTCTCTTCAATGGATAGGCCCATAATAATTTTCTAAAAAGGTGAGATTAGCACCTAGTTTCTATTGGAAAATCCTATTGAGTTATTTTCGGTGGCATGGTCTTCTGGGTCCTAACATAAATAGTTCCTGGAATAAAATCTTATGTAAATTCCAATGGACTTCGCTTATAAGCTAACTCATGTTATGCCATTAGAAGTTACGTATCCGATATGTCTTCACAAATCGATACCCACTGGCCAATGTCACTTCAAGCACACTTATAGAAGATATTCTAACATCTATCTTTAGAAATAAATAGTACTTCTTCAGTGTTTCTTTACCGCTTTTTCTTTAGTGCATCTATGCAACACGCTTTTGGCCTTTTCCGCATGCCTTTATCCGTTTGTATTCTCCCTTCATAATCACACTCGATCTCTTTCATTTTCTGTGGCGTGACAGGTAGTAAAAATCTCCAATTCTTGATTGGAAGTCGTTTTCATAGACATTGATTTTTGGAACAAGCATTGATCGTAGGGAAAAATACATTTTTTATTCACGAAGTGACGTATGTTTTACATTTTACAATTTAAACTATTACATTTGAAATATTACACTCACAAATTATTCATTCTTAATACATTACACTTATTTTCTATTTTTTTTGGATGAATATATTCGAGAGAGAGTTTTATGGGTGCAACGTCTTAAACGTGATAGTTTAAGTTACAAAATACATAATAGTTCGTGAGTGAAACTTGTATTTTATTTTCGATTAATGTATGTTTGTATTATAAGACAAAGGTTCAACAATCACAACGTAAAAAACTAATTTTTCAATATGACGCGCTCACGAACGTATTGTCTGGTTTAGGCATGAAAGAGGGTGCTGATGTCTGGACCATCGAGTCTGCCTGGTCTTTATATGAAGACATTATCATGTTTCCAGAAGATATTTTTAATGAAGATTGAGATATAAGCAAAAAAAATCGAAAGCCAACAAAAACAATAAGGGTGGATCTATGGGGTACTGACGGATGGAAGGATCAGTGCCCACCGCCCTCGATTGGTGTTAGCAACATGTCCCAATTGATGGTGGGAATGGGATAAGGTTTCTGTGGTGGGGGATTCCCCAGCTTTTTTGCTTTCTTCTCCATGCTTCTTGGCAACTTGCATGCGTGCCTAATCCCTGACGCCACACCTCTCTCTTTCTCTTCGCCCTATATTTCGTGAGAAGATCATCGCCAAGGCTCTCTGTTTCTCATTCGGCGCGAGAAGTTATACCCACTGATATTAGCATATGCTAGTATTATTAGGCGGATGTGATCCTCTGTCCTTTAGTCATTAGTGGGTGCTGCCATGCATACTCCGAGCCCACGATTAGCCATCATCGACATGACCGTTAACAACGAGTATGAAAAACAAATTAAGAAATAGGTCTTTTACTAAATATTACTACAAGATAGAACCAAATTCCGACTGTGAACACAAGTTTTCCGCATGAACAACTGATCAACAAGTTAATACCTAAAGGTCTTTCTGCGTAAACATGTACATGTCATAAGAAAGCCCAGGAAAAAATATTTCCTAGGTGTGAGCAGAGCCGATAATTAATTCCTTAGACATTTAGATCCGTGTGGCACGATTTCCCTGGAGGTTAAAATGCCAAATCAATTTCACCTTTAGGTTAAATGCTGGGGGATATAGGGATTCGTCGTTTTGTTGTAAACATATGAAAGATATCCACTATAAGCGGTCTCCTTGTCTCGGGTTGAGATTGTGTTCAAAAGAGTGTGTTTAAAGTTATTCAAAGGGATGGTCACAAGGATTTAAAACGCTACATCCAGGGCTCAAAATTTGACCACTTTATTTAATGAGACAAATACAAATTTTGGCCGTTGGATATGTATTATTTTAAATCCTGACCATCCCTTTGAAAAACATTGAACACACTACTTTGAACCCAATCTTTTCCCTTCTCCTTGTGCCCGGGCCGGGAAAGCATGATGCTCATGATAGACAGCAGGCAAATGTATTTTCTCTACAATTTTCTTTTCCTTCTGCTTACTGAATTGTTTTGTGAATGAGGATTTTAATTTATTCGTCCTTCTGTCTTTTAGATTAACGCAGCATTACTACGACATAGGCAGTAGATTACTCCTCGTCAAGTAGAGGTAGGGGTCAATAGTTTACCTCTGATTCAAAGGAAAATAAAAGAGGCAGAAAGATTAATTGTGATGGATAAGTCTAAATATATTACGCTGGTTTTGACATCGAGTATAATTTTCGAAGTGTGAAAAAGATTTACCCACCCATCTTTTCTTTAGCCTCAGCAAAGTAAACGCGAAGGCAGTTTTTTGTGCGAGGTAGACAGATATAGATAGGAGTTGGGCGCCCTAGCGCGAGGTTTTCCCCCCTAATACTAACCACAGGCAGCAGGCTCATGGTTTTCAATGACTTATTAAAGAGGTAAATGACTCATAGAGTTCATCGCTATTTCATAAACAAAACAGATAAAAAGTAGTCTGCATGTGAAAATTCACCGCACAATTATCACGCGCGAACTAAATCCTACAACTTTTTGCTGACCATCTAATTTATTCTAAAGATGATCCAAATTTGAGCTTATGTTCATAAAACACTCGATTACAGTAGGGAGAGCAAAAGCCGTGCCTGTTCTACGACAACTTAACCAAAGCTCCACCTTTTACTCTTGATTACCACTTGTTTCTTCAACTAACGTAAGAGAATGCTAAAAAGAACTTGTAATATAATGCTGTGATCAGAATTTAGCCACCGCCTACCAAAAGTTTTAAGCAGCTGCACGCTGGTAAAGTTTGAAGGGGTTCGCACAACTAACTAGCTTGCATAGAGAGTAGGCAGATTTAGTTACTGTGATAAGAACAATCACTAAATATTAAGGTTAGTAATTACTAATGATATGGCAGGCAAAAATGGTTCTGTTCTATTGCTTAGGGAAGCGTCAACAGACCAGACGAAGAATTTTATGGTGTCATGGTGCCATATCTTATTCCTCCATACATCTCACGAGAGAATAATAATCTGAGTTCTGGGAGTAGGCATCACTATTTCTCTATAAATAGACGGGTAGGAAATCCTTAAGTCCACCAGAAACACTAAGCTCTTCTCCCCCCTCCACCCCCCCCCCCCCCCCCCCCCCCCAAACCTATCCTCTTACCCTCTACGCCCTCCTTAGCTTTTCTTCTATAAGAGAAGGATCGAGAAGTTTATAAGTCTAAAATATGTACTCTTTAGAGATTAATTGTTCTTTTCTTAATAGTGGCCTGAGGAGGCACTGGTGATGTTGTTGACAGAAGATAGAGAGCACAGATGATGAAATGCATGGAGCTGCAGCATCTCACTCCTTTGTGCTCTCTAGTCTTCTGTCATCATGCACCCTCAGCCCCTCATTTCAAGTTCATACTTGCAAAATTATCTCTAGTATATATCTATACCGTCTTGTAAGTACAAACTTTTTCTTGCGATCTCCAAATTCTGCTATCTACAAAAGCCCTAGATCTTTTTGTGTTTTATTAGTATAGTTCCTGATCATTAAATTCTTCAATTATGTTCAGATTCATTTTTTAAGTATTTCTCCTTTAAACGCAAATCATATGCTAATTAGAGGCGCCCCCGCTAAGTTGTGCTCTTACTTTTTTCCTACAGGTTATATTGGCCGTGCTAGGAAGACTGTAGAAGGTCAACGTTGTCTCTGCCCCTGAAAACGAATCAGTATTGCTTGAGCCCAGTTATCGGTACCGTTTCAATTTGATCCTGCATCGTATAGAACCCTAAGACTTGATACTTTTACTGATCTAAAGGCACTGTGGACCTATGGTTGTGTAGATATGTTGATAGGAGTACTGTTTTTTTCATGTGCATCTGTCTTACTTTCCTATAGCCGCCAATTGGTTGCTCGTGATGAGAGAGCTATGCCTGTCTGAGATACACTCAGGAAAGCAACTTCGTTCATTCGAACCTGGGAACGACCGAATAGAGAAATTTACAGCTCAATCCCTCCTCACAAGCATGATGATAGAACGTCTATGTTCAGGGCACCTGTTTCTTTTTGTTATTTTTGGTGCAAAGCGATTGATATCAATTATGGAGACGGACTAGATCTACAGGGTAAAACCATTGTTTCTTGAAATTTGTTACCCGTTAATTCTTCCTCTAAAAACTTAGGGCTTAGTTTCCTACCTAATGTATGATTTTGGTTGGGTATAGAAAGGCGGCGTGTCATCAGATCTCCTTGTATGTGATATAACTAAAGATTAATTGCAGCAAATATTATGTCTCTGTGTTCCTTGGTTCTCAATACATTCTATACATTTCATTTGCCAGAAAACATAAAGAAAATTAGCATGGATGAGGATTATCAGAATTCCATTCAAAGGTAAACTTCATCGAACCCTTAACTTGGCCTGAATTTTCCTCCTAGTTTCATAATCTCATGGATTAAAGATATGTTCGCCAGGCGGCCTTAACTGTGATATTTTTCTTTCGCAGTGCCCATTTAAACTATACTTAAGCACTTCTGGGCCATCACAAAGTATGTAATGTCTAGTTACTAAAAAAAAAAAATGTATGTAATGTCTGAAGTATTTATTTTCTCGTGCGGTTTGCACCTAATTAATTTGATGGCTGTGCCTCTTCAACTCCCGATCAAGCTTCATTTTTGGAGTATTAATTTTGTGCTCTTGGAAATTGTGCCGTAGATGGTGCGATAGCTTTATCACTCCTTATAAGAACGTATATACCTCCATGAAACATTATTTGCAGGGAGCTGGATTTATATGCCTTACCGTGTAACAAATCAAGAGCATAACGAATCCATGTCAGGCTGCCCAAGACTTTCGTCCTTTTAATGAGATATCCCGAAACTTGACTAACTAGATTTCGCCCTCGGCCTCGTGCAATTGGCTGAATTTTCCCTTACGTTTTTCAGGCATCAACGGCTTGAGCTCCTCATCAAGAATTGGCATTTGGGCTTGAGAGAGGATTCTGACAAAATCTTCTGAAAAATTTCACTCGTGTGGAGAAACAGGAAACTAAAACCATCTCCTAGATTCAGTCCTTAAATCTGTGGCATTTAATTTCCTCAAGGATCGAAGTAATTAAAAAATGTGTCTATTGATCTGAGTGAGTATTTTCATGATACTTCAAATTACAAAATCGGCTTTTAGCGGATTAACTTTTTTCTCCTTGGTAATGTTTATCAATTGATACAGTCTGTTCACTTTCCCCTTAATGCTTATTCCTTGGATTATTAATGTAGAAGTGGTCAACCAGAGACTTCTAAGGTCATAAGGCCATGTAATCAACAGCGGTGATTCCCTCCCGTGAATTAATTAAAACTCCATTTATTTAACTGTATTTTACTTTTTGTAAATTGCCTTGTAAAATATGATCAATCAAAACTTAGTTCGGTCAACTTACAGCTCCATTTTTCTAAAAGTGGTTTGCTTTCTAAAACTAATTAATCTTCTTTTCCGATTTGCCTCTCCTAGTCTTAGAGGTGGTAAAAAACCCTTTAACCCGACCTCTCGACCTAAAACCTATTCGGTTCAACTTGAATTGGTCGAGTCACATCGTGGTTGAGGTCAGGATTAGATTTTTGAAACATGAACCTGAGAAAAATTATGTTCGTGTTTAGGTCTCTAACCTAAAGTCAAAGCATTCAAAGGAACTCGATCCCAACAGTTTTGACTTCTTTTTTTGGGGATTGAGTCGGTTTTGAAACATGAACACTAGAAAAATCATGTTCGTGTTAGAGTCTCTAACCCAAAACTAAAGTATTCAAAGGAACTCGACTTCGACTGTTTTAGCTTTTTTTGGAGTTAGGTTGCAAACTTCTCACCCCCGATATTAGGAAATAGAATTAAGTTTATTAATTATATAAAATTACGAAAAATACAACATCCGTCAAAACATTAAAAAATACTTTAGAAAATATATTTGATATGACAACTAAAAACCAAACACCGAACAATTAGAATACCTAATTAAAACATAATGCATTTGAAACTACCTTTTTTTTACTTTAGCTTAAAACAAACGAGCGTAATCTGTACGTCCCGCAAAGACTCCATAAATATCCATTTTCCCCCTTCAATTAGGAATTAGGATCCAAAGAAGTAGGCGACTGACCGTAAATTCTGTGAATAAACAAATCCGGTCCATATATATTTTAGCGGCGAGAGCCTTGGTAATGCTAGTTTTGTAGTGAAATTTTTGCTTTCCGCACGTGCTAGAACTGTAGCTCCTGTTTTTCGATTTGTACTTCCCTCAAACTTGTTACGGCAGCCTTAAAATTATTGCCAATCGGATAGTGTTGACGGTAAAGGTGCAGTGGAACATTAAATAGTTACGTCTTGTCCAGGGATTCCTGAGGGCATATTCGACCTGGACTACCTCCAAGCTTCGTTTGCTTTTGTAGGATATGGTTCCACGGGCTTCTGGCTTTTGAGTTTTGATCGCTCATCTAGCCTGTCGACCCCAAAACCGCTGCGTTTTCAGTGGACAACGAAGTTGGGTCAAATTAAATGGATCCTAGCCCAATGTTCATCTTTGTCCGTCACGCAATTGGAAATATGAACGAGCGTGTTTGATTGTTAAAATTTTCATAAAGTTAAAATTTTAAAGTATTAAATTTAGTGAAAAAGTAAAAATAGAGATGATTTATAATATTTATTATAGTGAAAAGAAATAATGTGATGAAAAAAAGAGAAATTATATTATAATTTTTTTATTGTATTAAAATTTTAAAAAATATAAAATTTTATATTTCAAACACACCCGTAATTATCGGATAACACGCACGTGGTAACTCCAAAAAGTACGTTGAGTATTTATTTGAATGTTAAAGTAATTTTGTATCAAATTTTAAATTCTAATTTAATTGTATTTTAAGTTTCGTCAAATCTTTAAAAGATTAAGAATCTTTTAAACTATAAAATAATAAGAACATCCTGCAAATGAAGAGTTAAAAACACATAACTGTTTCAAAGTCTGAGAAATTTTTAAAATTACTTCAATGTTTTATTCAAACCTCACCTTAAGAGAAAAAATTCCTTAAAGATTTTAACTCATAAACCAATTAGATTTTTTTGAAAAAATTTTATAAGAAGAAATTCGGAGGGATGAGAGTATTTCAAAAGTTTACTTCATTTTCCCTTATTTTATTGATTGAGTTAATAGTCATTCGTCAAAAATTTTAAATTATTTTTTTTAATTTTTAAATGGAGTGTAAACCGGATTTTTCGGGTTGAAATCCAAAGATCGAAGTTCCTTACCGTGGAAGTATTTGCTCGTCGAATATGATTAGTGGAAACATGTTTTGAGCCATGGTTTTCTGAATAACGTGTGGAAAGTGTTTCTGAACCGCCAGTCTAAAGTACTCCCATCTGGTAGTCAAAGAATTTCTACAACCTTCCACGTTCGTCACTTTATATTAAGCCCCTCCAGCCTTGCTACTGGTTGCAGTCCAACAACTTTCTCCCTCTCAAATTTGCATTGTGGAGTTTCAAGAGAATGAGTCACCACAGGCACCCTCCAACCCCATGTCCGCCACCACCGGATCCTTTCTCGCCACCACCACCGCCAGGACCACCAGGGCCACCATCAAGGGGTCCTCACGGTCCACCTCCTCCTGATCCATTTGTGCATCTGCCACCACCACCAGGTCCTCACGGTCCACCTCCTCCTCCATTTGTGCATCACCCGCCGCCGCCGGGACCACCAGGTCCTCTTCCACCGCCTCGGCCTCACCCTCCACCACCATATTAGCGTATCTATTGATGTATATTTTTATTGGATCACCTGTTTATGTGTACCTGCAACATATATATATATATAAAATAAATGGGAAACAACATCATATTACTTCCCAGAATGTGTAAATTATTATAATATAATTTATGTAGATTTATCCGAGTATACAGTGTTGCAACTTTGACCTTTAATTTTTTTTTTTGGCGCCCTATTTTGATCATGAAACTATAATTAATACGCTATAAATTACAACGACATTTTACTGTTCTGTTCAATTGTTTCTTTTCTTTGAATGAGAGAATGATTTGCCAAAAAATAAATTGGTTAGAAAATTTTTTGAGAATTTTTTGTGTTTTGAGAATTTTTAAGTTATGTTAACTTTATTGGTATGCGTGTTTTAGTTATTTTTATGTAGTGTTAAAAATGATGTTTGGTTGTAGAATTTTTTATATTTTAAAAATTTAAAAAAATCCTGAGAATTTTTGTTAACCGAACAAGCTCATGCATGCATGGAAAATTTTCATGGCATACGTTGTTTATATTATCCATCGTGACATCAGCACCGACTATTTATGTGAGCATCCGTATGTGTCATTTGAGTCTCTTTTGAGGTGGCAGGAGCTGGTGAATTCTTAATCGGTAAGTGTTTGAGTTTCTGGGTGGCGGGGACTTATTTCTTTTAGAAACAACTGTGGGTACAACTATTATGGCCTGTTGGGCTGATTAAAACTCGTGGATTCTTAGTGCCCAAGTTAAAAACGTCCACCATCTACCATTCGAACCAAACAGCCCACCGAAATTTTTTGTTTATCTAGAAACTTCTCCTCCATCTTAATTTCATAACTACATTAATTGGTCTATTTAAACCGTAGTCTATTGTGTGGACCTTAAACCATTTGCTATTTCCAACTTCCAAGATTCAGAAAAAGATGATGCCTTTCCACAGACATCCACCAGGACCACCGCCACCGCCACGTCCGGATCCTTTTGGCCCACCTCCACCACCTCCGCCACATATGCACGGTCCTCCACCACGTCCTCATGTCCTCACCATCATCCACCACCAGGTCATCATCATCATCATCATCCACCAGGACCACCCCCACCCCCTTATTTTCCGCCTCCTGGTCCCCCTCCACCACCCTATCTAGACCCCTTCCGTCCTCCTCCACCGTGGCACCGCCCTCCTCCTCCTTACTAGCACTCACACCACGCATGTTCACGGGTCTTGCCATCATGTACTTCATTGCTAGGAGGATGTCGAATATACAAGGAAAAGAGTTGAGATGCTGATCGTAGTGTTGTTTTCCTCGTTCCTTCTTCCTTGGGAAGGAAAAATAAGATGCTCTTTTCTTGTCTTTAGCTGTATATGCTAGGTGTGTAATTTCGCTACCCCCTCTTGTAATACTCCCTATGAATATCCGGAGTTTATGATTTTGTGTAAAAAGATAAAAGGGGGTGTTTGTTTGTCAAAATTTTAGAGAATATTCTCTAAATTTTAGGAATTTTTATTTTATTGAGATTTATTGGAGTTTGTGAAAAGATGAAGTGTGTATGTATAAAAGTTAAAAATTTTAGAGTGTTTATTTTATTGAAAATTTTAATGTCTTAAAATATTGAGGAAATAAACTGTACCAAAGAGTGATCTGTGCATCTCATGCAGGACGAAATTCTTGTCTGTCGGTTGGTTTTTTCTGATATACAGCGTTTTGTGGAGCTATTAGTAATCTTGATATTGATTTTTCTGTCTGCTTGTTTGTCATTTTGGGTACCATGGCCCAAGAGGCCCAAAACATGTAGGCCTGGTGTGCCCACTTGGGGAAAGAGCGGTGAAGTTCTCAGGCCCAGTTATGAAAGATATAATTATTGATCATATATTAAGAACAAAGAAAAAATTTCTGACTCATGCTTCATTTTGTATGAATACGCTATCTGCCATTCCTAGCGATAATCAAATAGATATCCATTGTTTTCATGACAACAACAAAAAAAGGCTACTCTCAGAAATTTTACATTATTAAACCAAAAGGCTTAGGAAACGAGATTTAAGTAGGCAGAAATTAATGCGCAAACCCTCCCCACCTCAAAAAAAAAATAAAAAAAGCAACTATTAAAGATATCAATTCTTGTGTTGCATCCTGCCACTTTCTGAACCAGCATATGGATCGATTGTGACATTTATAACAGCTGGTTTTCGTGCAGAGAAGCATTCGGAAAGAGCAGTCTTCAGCTCTTCGGGTGTCCCAACAAGATAACCCTTGCCTCCAAAAGCTTCCATTACGGTGTGATATGCTGCACCAGGGATAAAGGAAGTGGGTGCAGGATCATCTTTGTGAGGCCCCTCGATTTCTTCAGGGCTCCTCCGATCACCACCATATACCCCACCATTGTTAAATACAATCACAACCACTGGCAACTGATATCGAACCAATGTCTGCAGATGTCAAGCAAAAGGTTATACCACATGAATTTTTCTGTACATAAAACATGATCAGTAAAGAAAGCCACAATTAGCAAAACATTGTACACAGTAATAGATTTTTTTTTTTATAAATGTTGTACACAGTAATAGATAAAATGATAACATCATAATATCATTTGAGATTGTGCTCTAAGGTGGGTTTTACATTGGGTTGTAGTTTGAGAATGCCCAACGTTCAATCAGAACCAGAAAGGTGTTTGAATATTCTATCGAATTTTCAATTTTTATATTCAAACATCAAAATCTTTTAAACCTCGTCAAAAAGCTACATGAAGTACCATTCTCATACCATCTTCACGCTCTCAACAACACTGCTGTTGTCATTGCCCCTTTTGCAACTACCACACCACTACCACTATAAATCCCATTGCCATGAGCACCAATACTGTCACCATTTTGACCACCAGCCATTGTCATTTGCTAATACTAACGCTGCCATCACCACTAGCATTGCCACAATCATATCCACTTACCCCCACCCCAACTACCATTGCAACCATCGTTGCCATCACAACAGCATGATACCATACCACAACCATCACTACTCATTACCACCACCATTAGCATCAAAGTTGCAACTACAATAATTTTCGAGATCTTAACTGATAATTAGTATTGTCCACACACACAAGTTTAAATTGATGGCACCAAAACCCCAATAAACTAAAATCCTGCAATCTTGAAAATTTTAAGAAGTTTTACCGATACACAACCTTACTGAATCATAGAAATATATGCAATTGAAGGAGAATATTAAGATTTATTCCTATTATGCAAGAAGTGGTCTCCTAGGCATCAGAATGCCTAACACAATTTTCCAACACTAGAAGCAAGACTTAACATTAATGGTAAGCAAACAACATAATCAGAGTGAGAAACCTCTCCTAACCACCCATCTTCAGTCCTTACCATTGCCCCTAGCTATTCAAGGAAGCATTAGTCACCAAATTGGAACTATACTCCAAAGAAACCTGATAAACCTCTTAAAGTTTTCTGCCTCAGAAGCCACCCTGTGGTATCTTTTTTTTTTTTTTTTTATGCTGAATAAACTATATTAAGAACCCAAACGGAAATCAAGAACCAAAATGTGGTGTCTAAATGAGGCAAAACCCAATGGATCAACTAAGCAAGAAAATATGTCCAGTTCAACTTTCTCCATGATCTTTTTGTTCCCTTGGAGTGAAAATAAGCACATTAAAACCTCTTTGGTAATGACAAAAGATGAAGGCACCAAAACCCTTGGTCAAAACAACATTCTTTGGGAACAGGAGAAGAAGAGTTAAAACAGCGAAGGCTCAAATCTGACTACTGTTTCCATCCTCCTATCACTCATAGGCTCATAGCTCCTATAGGAAGCAAAATTAACTAACATATCCATGGTCCAGCTCATACTGTCTCTACCAAACCTCAGGTTCAAACAATGAGAAGCACTCAGTATTCTATTGGATCCACTACTTAGGGGGCTTTGTGGAGAGAAAAGGCATAGAGCCAGTGATTTGTAGTGTAGCCAAGTCAAAGTTACCGTCAAACTTCCTTGCGTTTTCAAAAAGGACAATGGTTCCCAGCTCTGTGTAAAAGCATGCAATTCCTTGACGTTTAAAAGTCCAGCACGAGCACATTTCATAAGTCCTACTAGCAACAGATGTCTTGGTGACCATCTCCATATGATGATTCACAGGCAATCTCCAGTATACATAACGTGTCAATTAACATCCACAAAGACTTCAGCTGATATTGGCAGCCAAGTACTGTGATTGTTCTGTCATTGGCTGCCCAATCGAGAGCTTAGTAATAGAGGCACTTATTGTGACCAATTTGGCCTCTGCTATGGATGAAATCTCCAGGAGCAACTCTACCTAATGACCAAAAGGCATCAACTGGTCCTCGGAGCATGCCAGTTGCCAATGATTGTCAACCAGCTTAAATGACCAATTTAGACCAAACAGAAGCCAGCCAGACAGACCAAAGGAACAAGTGACTTGAAGAACTACTTCAGAGCACTGAATTGTACCTAAAAGGAGAAACCAAATGTTGCTCGTATATGAAGGGCACTTCTCTTGGTGGAGAAGCATGATCCACGTGGGGTGCTATTTCAAGTTGAATACTTAATCTCATAGTGAAACGTTTTTGTTGCACCACAATTTCGGGTTTAAATCAAGAGAAAACCAAGAATGCAGCTACAATAATTTGTAGCTGGACTAATCTTTGTCAAGGAAAGAAATTGACTGCTGTACAAAATAAACTAACCCACAAACAATCGTTAGCATTGTGTTCAAGTCCATACGCAGAAGACATCATGGAATGATACTTGCACGGATTAACACAGGACACGAACTTTGAGGTAGAAAACAGACATATTTATTCAAGTCAGTTAACAGGCGGTTGAAGTAATCCCAAATGTTGAACATGCAGGTCCACCTTAAGGACTAATGCGGGAGGAAGCTAAATATTGAACAAATGGAAACACAAATGGCAAGTGAGGAAACCAAAAAGCCTGGTGTGTCCTTATCTAAGTATTAATTTTCCTAGAAAGGACGAAATTCAATCAAAATCCACCATCCAGCTTTATTCGCATGCCGAAACATGAGTGCGAAATCAGTAATTATGCAAGCCAGAAGATAATGTGCATAATCTCGAACTACCCTAGACTAAATAAACGAAAACATCATACAATGCATACAAGTCCCAATTTGATAATCATTGTTGCCAAAAGGAAACATAAATATAAGCATTAACATATAGAAAGAACATACCTCAACTTCTATTGCGCTAAACCCAAATCCAGAATCCCCTTCAACGGCAACCACTAGCCTTCCCGGTGAAGCCGCTGCAGCGGCAATGCAATAACCTAAACCAACCCCCATAGTCCCCCAAGTCCCAGCATCTAACCTAGTCCTTGGCTCCGTCTGGACCAACACTGCCCGCCCAACATCCATGGTATTCGCCCCTTCCGAAACCAATATCGGCGCCGGACTCCCCAATTCCAGTATCGCATCCCTTATAATCCGCAAAGGCGTATAGAAATTAAACGGCACCACATCCTTCGCCAGCTGCGCCTCCATTCTCGCCACATTGTCTTTCACTTTCTTCGTTATATTCTCTACCCAAGGATGGGACCTCCCCAAACAAAAAGGGTCGTCCTTGATCGCCTTATTTATCAATTCCAGCATCTTTTTCGCGTCTCCAACTAAACCCACACTAGGTTTCCTTAACTCAATCTCTTCCTTGCTTATATCCACTAATATGAATTTCACGTCATTGGACCACTTGGGTGGCTCCCCAAAATGCAACAACCAATTCAGTCTAGCACCAACAACAAGCGCGACGTCGCATTTACCAATGGCTAACGATCTCGCCGCCGTCGCCGCCAGCTCGTGCGTATCCGGCAATAACCCTTTCCCCATAGGAGTCGGCAGGAACGGTATTCCTGTAGTTTTCACCAGCTTCTGCAGTTCTTCCTCTGCTCTTGAAAATGCCGCTCCTTTACCAAACACAATTAACGGTCTCTTAGCATTTCTAAGCAACGACACGGTTTTCTCGATGTCGGAAGGCGGCGGGATCGGGATGGGGACGTCTTCGCCCTTGATTGAACTCTCTGCTGCAGCCAATAATGTATTGGCTTCGGAGCTGGAGATGGTTTGGTGCAACACGTCAGTCGGGAGGTCCAGATAACAACCACCAGGCCGACCCGATTTGGCCCAGTGGAGGACTCGGGCCACGGCATCGGGGATTTCTGTGATATGTTTGGCTTTCACTGAGAACTTGGTGAAGGGTTTCACGGCTTCGATTTGATCGAGCTCCTGGAAGTCGCCGCGGCCGACGTCCTTTTGGTCGCAGGAGCCGGAGATCATGACCATGGGCCAAACGTTGGCCATGGAGTTGGCAAGGCCAGCGAGGCCATGGACGCATCCCGGGGCCGAGACGGTTAGAAGGACACCCGGGCGGCCCGTGAGGTAGCCGAAGGCGGACGCGGCGTAGCCCGCGGACTGCTCATTGTGGAAGGCGATGAAGCGGATGCCGAGGGCGACGGCGCGGTTGGCGAAGGAGGTAACGGGGATGCCCACCACGCCGAACATGTGGTCCACGCCGAAGCGAGCGAGGGACTTGGCGGCTAGGACGTTGCCGTCGATTAGTTTTGTAGCGGTAGTGGGGTCTGATTCCGCCATTAGAGCTGAGTTTAAATCTTTTTTCCGATGTAGTGTTTGAAGTTATAAAGAGATGGCAGATGCCTGAGATTGTGGAGGATAATATGCGTGTATTTATAGCTGACGGATGGACGCAAAATGAAGTTCTCCCTTTGGAATATCGACGAACACTGGTAGTGATGTTTAGTTTTTAACTTCTTAATTTTGTCCATTAGAAAATTAAACCCTTTTCCGTGTAGAATACATTAAACAACCATCTATTAAAATTTTGGGTGATTAGTCTTTAATTACTTGAGAATAACTTGAATTTAACGATCCACTCTAATCCATAAGTAGAAACCAAAGAGATTTTCCATTGCAATTTTTTTTTTTGGCTGCAGTCTTGGAGTTGACAGGATCAAAGGAACGACTGGGAGAATGACCAAATTAATTGATAAAACATATCGAACGGTGATGGGCTGTGAGAAAGGTGGAAGCCAAGTTGGAAAGTCGGAGACGCAAAGTCATACTCCACCTTTCCTTTCCCTTATTCTTTCACCAGAAAAGGAAATTAAATTAATTGAATTAAAAGTTAAAGAGTAAATTTTGTCGAACAAATCCAACTTGTCCATGATTTGGGTTAGTCCATTCGGTGAAACGTCGATATCGCCTCTTAGTCGTAGCAAATTTTGCTTTCGGAACTCCGGCGTCCCCACCGCTATCAAAGAGCCAGTGGTCGACGCTTTTTCTGCTGGGGGCCGCGGCGGCCAAGGAATCTAAGCTGATATACAAACCATTTGTGTTGTTGTTGTTTTTTGCCTCTAAGCACTATGCGCGAACTTTTTATATAGCCAAAAAAAAACAGTACAGCTGGATATAATAATTTTACGTTGTTTGCGATGAACACCAATTGGGATACAAGTAACATCCTGATATATAAATTATCTTTTGGTTAAACAAAGTGGCAAGTCGTCGTACTTTTGTCAAGGCTTACGCAATACGTTTGTCCTTGTAAACGCCAGGTCGTGTCCATGTATGCTTTTATGTTATATCCTTATCTTGGGATCTCTGAAGACATGCTGTTATTAGCTGGATAAATCGTGCTAAATCAATTCTTTTTCTTCTTCTTTTTTAAGTAGGATTCACATTCTCGTAAAATTCAAGTGAACATGATTCGAAGTACTCTTTCAATAAGAGAAATCTTTAGACTAAATTCTAATGAAAATATAAAGCAACACAAACCAACTACATTGAGTCTCCATACGAGTATTTATCGCTATGAAAGTTCCACTTAACACTGGTAAATACATTATTGGAAATGTATCCATATCAACCCTTTGAGACAGGAACGGATTCCCTCCAAAAGAGCGAATTCTAAAACTTTCAAAAGTCAGAGTCAAGATTAAAAGACAATAATCTAACGGTCATTAGAGCTCCATCTCATTTTAAAATGACTAATATAGTTTGGTAGCTCGGCTTGGCAGCTCCAATCTCTCCAAAATTTATTTTCTCTTCTTTTTCACACAAGTTACACTGATTTCTCTTATTTCCCTTCTTTTTTCACGTAAGTTTTTCTTCATTGCCGCTCTTTCTCTCTCATGTTCAGCGAAATCTCGCCAAAATCAAGAGAAAAGATAATTCTACAATTTTGTCGCAATTTTTTTTTCCCTCCTATACTTTCCAGCAACAAATTTTTTTTTTCTCGGTGGGCGATTTCTTTCTTCAGACTAAGAAGCCTCCATAATTACCTTTTTACGAAGAATTCCTGAAGTTCGTCTGTGACTAAGAAGCCTCCATCAAAGCAGCATTTGAAGGGCTTAAACATCAACACGAGGCAACAGGGTAAACTGACAGTTTGTGGTACAGGTCTGCTACATGATTTCCATCACTTTCAAAAGTTTTTCTAATATGACTTGCACAATTGATACAAAATCATTCCTGTACCTAACAATGAAAATCCAGATAATCAAAGATGAAACTTTTCCAAGAGGAATCAATAAATTTGAAAGAAATTAAAATTTAACTTCACTTTCCACCTAGAAATAAATTCTTGCCAGAAGCAGTGGCTTTTTATCACAGAATACCCAAGACTACATGGAAGGCAAAAAAACTGAATGGGCAAAAATAATGGATCTTGTTTAGTCAAAAGAATGTGAACAGAACATTCACCGTGGGCATAAAAATGTTGTGACCTCCAGATCAAACAATGTCCAAGAGTCACCATCACAAATTACTATGCTGCCGAATTGAAAGTGCGAGAGTACTATGCTGCCGTCTGGAGAAAGAAATCACAGTGGGCGGAGGAAAAAAAATTGTCGCTGGAAAGTTATGGGAAGGAAAAAAAATGCGATAAAATTGTAGGATTATATTTTCTCTTAATTCCGTCAAACAGATGAGAGAGAGAGCGTTAATGAAGAGAAACTTGCATGAGAAAAAAAAACAAAAGAAAAAAAAAATGAAACTTATATGAGAAAGAAGAGAAAAAGAATTTTTAGAAAGATTGGAGCCGCTAAGCCGAGCCATCAATCTATATTAGTCATTTTACTTATTGAACAAGATAGAGCTATAGTGACCGTTAGATTGCTTTCTTTCAATCTTAACTTTGCCTTCTAAAAGTTTCAGAATTCCTTCATTTGGAGTGAATCCATTTCCCTTTGAAACGATTACTTAGCTATATGATCGGTCTAAGAATTAGTTGCAAACCAACAGACTGTGTGTGTATCCATTTTTCTACACCTTCTTCTCATTTCCTTCGCATCTTCCATGCTGTAAGATGTTTGTTACTGATCTTATGGATTTGCCTAGCCACAAAGACTCAATTGCTCCTCCACGTAGTAATTGATCATTGTACATCCAAATTGTATTTATTGTAAACAAGACATAAATTTAAAAAAAATGACCCTCGTTAAACCTAAAAAGGAAGAACCTTTTACTTAAAAAGAAAAGAAAACAAAGAGAGACCCTAGCGAGAGAGCTCCTATCCGGAATTTAGAGAGCTGTTGAGTACACTAGAAAATCAATTATTTATTTGACCCTACTACTCTCAAAATTACTTCATTTTGTTATCAATTTAATCACTCTCGTACATTTAGCAATGGATAACCTTTCTCGGATTTTCACTGAACTTGAAAACATTTTACAGGCAAATTTGATTTTAGTAGAATAAAATTATACAATAAAACAAATTTTTTTTTTCATAATTTTTGTTTTCGTTTAGCTGTTCTACAACCACGTGACAAAATCGAATTTATGCAGTTACATTGAAAAAGTAGCGTTGAATCCAACTCCAGCAAAGTTCATTCAAGAGATGGATAAAGTGTATGGAGATCAATTCGCTCTAAATTTCTTGTCTTATCCATAGGGAAAAAATAATCAAACAAAAAACTGGTTTGGAAAGAAGGAGTGAAGGACTAACGTTGTTTGGAAAGCCGATCGATATTTATATGGGCTTCAAAAGAGGGTGGGCCACGTTCCATGCGTCTTGAAACGCCCATTCTACCCTAAAAGCTCCCCTCATCGGAGCTGGGCTTCACTACCAAAAAAATGAACTAGTCTCTCCCTGCTGCCGAACCCAAAACCTCTTGCGCTCTCTCTCTCTCTCTCTCGCGCCCTGCCGTCATCACCTTCGTTCAATTCAGTGTGAGCACCTCTCTCTCTCTCTCTTCTGCGCCTGTGAATATTGTGTGTATATGTATATGTGGCAGGCAAGAAAAGATGCACATATGAATCTATGATATGATTAGCGTAGCTAGAACATTCTAGCTGGGGTGGAAAACTGGAAAATCCAAAGGAAAAGGAAAAATTGAGGAGGTATTTATGAAAAAGTAGAGGTAGCACTAGTGGGTGAAAAACGAGTGAAATGATGTTATGGTTCAGTGAATTGATCTAATACATTCATTTTTCCGAATAGAGAAAAAAAAAAAGATAGATTTATTTGATTCGAGTTCAGCGGCAATGGGCTGAGGAGGAGGGTAGGTAAAAGATCACAGTTTGAGATTCAGAGGAAACTTCATGATCATATTACGAACATGGGATATGTAGCTTTATTCAATCTTTGTATGTGATAACGGAATTATGCAGTCTACCCCAAAGAGTTGTGGTATTAGACTCTTTTGAGTTGTATAAGTTCTGAACATTAAAATGCAAGGGGGCGCACTTATTTTACTAATGAAGTTGAGGTCTTGCTTTTTCACTCTAATGTTGAGGTTTTGTTTTGTTTTTTAATATATATATATATATATATGTAATTTAGAAGCGGGAAGCCTGTGGTTTTGGGGATTTGTCCCCGAGACCGGCTCTTTCCAATGGGAGGGGATGCCACTTGAGCAAGGCTCAGTGGCGTATCGAGGCCTTGGTTGATTGTGTTCTTTTCCCTGTTTGTTTATCTCAATTAAACTTTGGAGGTGTATTGTTGAAATTCGAAGTCTTACTTCTTTTTTCGTTGTAGTATTGTTCATGATCCACGTCCTTATGTACCCACATTGTTCTCACTCTCTCTCTCTCATTCTTTTTTCCTAATTTCTAAATGCCTCCGTTTTCTTACTAATTTTTGTCGTATGTGTTGCATATGCAATCGTATAAGGTCCATTTGTGGAGTCTTCATTGTATGCGTGGGTAATGTGTAACCTCTTCTAAGTCCAAGCTAATTTCTTTTAATGTTCTGAATTCCTTAGTATTTGGTTCTCCCAGTTGAAATGATAAAGAGGCGATTCTACAAACTAGAACATGCTGATAGAGATCAGGCCTCAGATTCATCTTCATCTTCTGACTCTGAATTAGAAGCAGAAGCCACAGAAGAATCAGAAGGTGATGTGGTTGCAGAAGTGAAAGAGAATGATGAAGCTTGCTCTACATCATCCGGTTGGTACAATATCATTACATTTTCTTTTTTCTGAAGACATCAATTGGTTCTCGATAACTGCTGCTATAGGTGCAGACAAACGTTCTTTCAAGTCCAATATTGCGTTTATAATTATAACTTGTGCTCATTCACCTCTTTTATTTTCAGTTGATGCATAAGGTGATTTCCATAAACTTCTATGGAAATTCTTTGTACTGCTCTGTGTTTTCTTTACTATAGGATATTGTCTTTGAGGTCTTCCAAGCCCTTGATTCACAAGTTGTATTCTATCTTTTCGCTTTGGGATATTTTTGGTATTGGAGCTTATCCAATGCTTTCAGTACGATTCAGGCTTCTTGTTGTTTTTTCATGCTGTCGCTGTGTTCACATCTTTTTCCTTTTCAGAAACTTATGCACATACTTCCCACAATTTTTGTTTCATTAACATCTTGTTGCTTCAACTTGAACCATTCCGTTACTGATAGACTTTTTTACCTACAAGAATCTTCTTCTTTCCAATTCACATATATGCCCTTTTTTCCCCTAGCTTCAGGGTATGAGAGTGAGGATAGCTCAGCAAACGAGGTTGATCTTGACTCTTCAGGTAAGGTTTCTCTGATTATTTTCTGCAATGCTGGATTTCTGTAGTCTTGTTGTTGAGGTAAAGCGACATGCATTGATAATATGGCGTCTATGAAAACGTGCCTGCTTTGAATTTTGCATGACCATGGCAAGAGGTTTGGCAAAGTCTGATGCTGACTGTCAAAGCATCAGTCTCTTCGGGTTTTTTTATTATGATTATGATGATTATTATTATTATTATTATTATTTATTTAAGTTTAAATTAAAAAAATAGGGCTCAAAATAAAGTATAAATATGGAATTTGTTTGAATGTTTACATTTATTATTAATTTCTGATGAATAACTGAAAAATCTTCCAAAATTTCAGTCCAAAAACATTTTGAGCCAACAAAATATGTCCAAAAAAGCCTACATGCCAAGTTGGAATTTTTAGTTCCGTTCCGATTCCATTCCGATAAAATACCAGAATGGAAGCAGAACAACAAAATTGTAATCTGGTTAATATCGGAACGGAACCGGAATTGACTATTCTGGTTCCATCTATTCCAGTACCCACAGATACATGTGTTTTGGCAATTTTTGATAACTGGAACTAGGAATTGTCGCAATTTCTGGTTCTTTTTTTTTTTTTTTTTTTTCTTTTTCCCTCCCCTTAAAAAAATAGGGCTCAAAATAAGCATAACATATGAATTTGTTTGAATGTTTATTTTAGAATCTAGATTTTGGATGAATTTTTACATTTATTATTAATTTATGATGAATAACTGAAAAATCTTCCAAAATGTCAGTCCAAAAAACATTTTGGGCCCATTAGGGTCCAAAAAAAAAAGCCTACATGCTAAACCAAAATTTCTGGTTCCATTTCGATTCTATTCCGGTAAAATACTGGAACGGAAGCAGAACAAACAAAATTGTATTCCGGTGAACACTGGAATGGAATTAGAATGGCCTCCGTTCCAGTTCCGTTCCGGCACCCACCCCTACAATAGAGTCATATGAAGTTACCATTGTGGTTCTTGATTCTCCTGATCTAGGGACTCCTAGCCATATCTGTGATAGCTGTCAAAATTATCTTCTCATAGCCACTTGCGTAGTCAGCATCTATTTGGTACCTGCCTGATGTGTGACTCAACATGCGTCCACAATTCATCCTTGCAACTATATTTGCACTTTTTTCTGATAAAAAATTAGTGCCCCTAGTAATGCTTGTAAGGTGAATATAATCATGATTATTGATCATGGTAATGCATGCTTATCTCCATTCCGGAAGATAAACTTTTTCCTGGATGTTTGACGTACTGGTTGCTTAACAGGCCTTCCCCTAGGCGATGATGATACTGAAACTGGAAATGAAAGACAAATCCTTACTGACAGTCAGTTGTATGGTAAACATGGTTCTAGAACACAGGAGGCAGAATCTAATATCACGGTGGAAAATGAATCATTAACAGCAGATACTCCAGCCTGTATATTGAAATGCAGATCAATTTTCAAGTGCAGGATATGCCCTAGAATTGTCTGTCTGAATGAGGAGACTCTAAGGGCTCATCTTCAGTCCAAGGTAAGATGTTAGGCTTAGTTTTACAAGCAGCTGCATCATCCCAACAAATCATTGTGTCATTTATATATTCAATTAATAACTGCTGAATATTCCCCATCGTTTCAATGAGGGCATTTGTGGATCTTGGTCATTGTGGTTTTGTCAAGGATGGTGGTTGACTCGAATGCTTAATGATAAACTTGGGTACAAACACTCCTTCCCCCTTTTTATTTCCAACAAGGAGGAGTTCAAGGGTAAGTCTTTGGTTCTATTAAGACGGTTCTGCTACATGAGGAAGACGGTGAAGAGTTATGCTTGGAACACATAACGCTTCACCTCACGCCATCACCATCCTGCATTGAACTACTGTGCTTCTGCGCCGGATCACAATGATAACTGGTAATTTCCCACATGGACGTATCAACTATGAGCACTGGGTTGGGCCAAACTTACCTCTGCTCAAATAGGAACTTTGTCCCAGCAATTCAGATTCAATCTGGTGGCCCCAAACTAATTCCAATCCCAATAGAAGATACCCGAAGGTCAATTCATCATCACTATAGTGTGGTGTTATATTATATCATAAGCTAGTATCATAGGGTTTGTTCATGTTGTGCTAAAAGCTGCCAAGTTGATTCAGATCGGTAGAATCATCAACAATATGTTAGAGGATTATAAAGGCTTCCATTGTTGACCTGATTATGGCTGTTTTGATGTTTTAGAGGCATGCTCGATCTGAGAAATTACTGAATGAAGGCAGGCTGAAGGCCATGCTCAATAGTGATGGGGAAATTGAGAACCAAGAGACCCCTGCAGAGATGAATGCTCGAATTTTAGCTCTTCCGCTGGTTTGATTTCCTTCATTTAAGAGCTTCAGCAGAGTAGATTAAATATTAGATGTTCATAAAAGAAACTCATCCATTTATTCTGATCTGCCAGGATGCTAAAAAAAGGAAGAACAGAAGAAGAAATGAAGAGGAAAGAAGAAAAATAAAGAAGGTAATAAATGTTCTACGTTGATGATTGTGTATTTTGGATTCAAGGTTTATCAAATTGCTTGGTGTGAGATGTAGAAAACAGAAGATGATGAGAACATAGGGGAAGCAAGGCAATTGATGAAAAGCCCGGCCAAGAAAAGGCGTAAAAATGAGAAGTGACCCCCAACAGCACCCCCGCCCCAACCATGTTGCCGGTGCTGCTAGTGAGAATATGGACAGAATTAATGAGTCAAGGAATTGGCCACTTCTAACTTTTGACGTCCAGTGTTAAACATTGCTTGGTTTGTTAGATTTCTGGAGTGATCATGTGATACTACTGGTTTTCTTCTGTTCTCTTTCTTTTCCCGTCTCTCCTTCCGGGGTGAGGTGTGTTTCATCTGGAACTGCACGCTGCTCTCTACTTTGGAAGGCAGGGCTGTGGATTTTTGGTTGAATCGAATTCTAAGGTTTTGTTGTGATTATTCTAATTCCAGTCTGAAGCAACTTGATAGGTATCCAACCCCAATCCAGTCCAAGTCAAATCGAAGCAGATTTGATGGTTTTCCTCCTAAAAGGCTTTTTCAACAAGTAGGCACAAAAGTAAGTTTAGATGTCCTCAGGCGCGCCAAATATGTAATGAATAGAGCCCTATCATTTAGACTCGAATGAGGAATTTGTAACAATGCGAGACTACTGCCATTGCGTCAGAGCCTTAAATTGACAGGGCCAAAGCAGCTTTCAGCAAGAATAGGACTCCAGAGGCGACAATAGAAATAGTCTTCCTAATCTGTTGCATAATATACACAACTTCTAATACTTTGAGATGCTACTGCAGTGGACGTTCAGTCCTCAAACTACCCTAACACTTTAACTCCATGAGGCAGCTGCAATTGCATCTTCGACATATTGCTCTGCCGACATCTAGGACGGTCTCGTAGTACAAATAAACAATTTTGTGGAATTGTCTCTCCGTGTTGGCCCCAAAACCACTTTCAAAACAAAGACGACAGTCAAGATTGCCTGTCGTCGGGAGAAAAGTAAGCCGATGATTTGCAAATATGGCACTCCAGACGCATCTGACTTACAATGACCCATCCAAATTATCCAATCCGACTAGATTAGGAAAAGATCCGGTCTGCATCGGGATTTCCATTTCCTTCCCTTTTCTCATGTTAGACCAAGCGAAAGAAGCGCCATAGAGTGTGTAGCATTATGCCAAACGCATCTTTTTTCTTCACATAATCATTAAAATTTATAATCATGTCCTAAGGCCAGTTTGGCCCTCAAAGAACGTCCTGTTGGTTGGTTAAAACCTCCCACAGATTAAAATTTATAATCTCTTACTCAATTGTCTTCCCAACGTTAGAAAGCCTCAACCATCTGAAAGCAGCCATTAGTAATCAACAAAGCGTTAAGCATCATGGATGATTAAACACAAAACAATGCTAGGCAAAACTTGATGAAAACTACTAGATCCCAGGATCTCTCTCTGTTCGAAGAAACTGACACTTCTATTTGCAACACAGTAATTAGCCTGACAAAATAGGATTATAACAATCCAAAACCAAAATGAGACTCCCAAAGTTTGAGCACCACTTCCTCCTAACCTTTTCTTCTCATTCCTGTCAAGTTTTCACTCAGAATTGCCTCCCAAATGAAAACCACGATTTATATCTTGAATGAGATATCAGAAAGTCAGGGATTGAAAGTAGTTCCAGTGATCGAATTGTTTACAGTCCCTGCTCTTCTGAAGGATGATGATCAGGTGAAGCAGGCGGTCCTTCTCCATTCCCATCAGTGTCAGAAGGGTGATCAGGTGGAGGTGGTTGTTCTCTACTTTCACTGTCCTCTGGGTGGAAATTGATGGGGAACTTTGTCACCCTAGGTTTATCAGATAAAATGTTTCTTTGAACCTTATCAATTAAGACCTTTGGCGGAGGCTCCTCTCTCAGCTGCTCATCCTCGTAATCGTTATTGACATAATAGCCAACTCGGACAAATTCTTGACTCAAATAGGAGCATGTTAACAGCAGCACTGTCACACCAATAATATCTTCTTCACGAATCTTTGATGGGTCTGGCGGGTCTGCCTGCAAATGTCCAACAGAATTACAGAAAAAATTATTAGATATGCAATTCAAACGCAAAATCCAATAGAAAAAGATGGTTCAAGGAGCCAGTGAACATTGCCTGCAAAACAAAACGATAGTTCCCCACATTGACGGGCCCAACTAGTACACTCTCTAATAGTTGGTCATAAGTCTCATCCTCAGCAGATCCCACATAGATGAGTTTCCATTCCAAATCTGTACCAAGACAACAAGGTGATGATTGTTACCATCAGATAGGCAGTACTTAAACTCACTACTTTATGAAGAAAAAAAAAATGCACGCATGAAAGATTACTTAACACCAATGCTTCCAAAATGAGAGGAGCTGTAAAACATGCCTCTACATGCAACCATACTTCACCTACAGATCAACTACTACAATGAAAAAAACTTGAAATGGTCCAACCGGTTTGCAATTGAGGATAAAAGTCCTTTGTTTTGCGCAATCAGACAATTTTTTGACTTACATCAGCCACGAAAAAATCCACCATCACAGATAGAATGATGGATGCCAAAAGCCTACAGGTTAATAGCATTCACAAGTTTGCATCTTAATCTGTGTACATGTCCTCTCCTTAGCATTTCCATCAGCAATTTCAGCCAATTCTTTACTGAAGAAGAGAGAAAGGGGGCAATCTCTGTCGATGTTTTCCTCTCTACACTCTTCCTTCACTACAACTTACTCTATCCATTTCACTAGATTTCCATCTGCATTCATTACTCTTAAGAAACCAGAAGCTCCTCTTGCCATCAAAACCATAAAGACAAAAGACTTCCAGCTGAAAAAGGTGTAATTAAACAAACACCATTCTCTACAGTTCATAACAAAAATTGATCCCCCAAGACACACCATCTCTTAGCATTTCATGCAATTGCCTGATCTTCAAAAGGCACCATCAAAGCTGAGAAGATGATGACACTGAAAAAGTATTATATCAACAATAATCCGTGATGAATATTTCGCTTGTCAACAACAATGTGTGACATCCTCTTAGGAATTGACTAAGCAACTATGAACACATGGAAACATTTTCAGAAGTTGGTTTAACCCTAATTGCAATTGTCCAACTGTGTGTTTCAAAATTGACATAAAAGACAAGCTCTATGAGCTGAGAATGCCTATTATACTGGAGAAAACAAGGTAACAAAAATACAAGACCAAAGAATAGTAAATGGCTGACTGGATGGCAACATCAACTGGAATCCTAGAGAGCAATTATCCACTAGATAGTCAGTGGTAGCCCCTTAGAAATTGCATAAGGATCAAAATTAAAGATTTCTTGACATAAAAAGCTGCAATCAGCTATTTCTTTTTAGAACAAATACTCGTCACAATGATTGTAAAGTAATTTTTGGCTTTCAATATAAACCTTCTCTTCCTCCAGAAAAGTTCTAGATTCCCTCACAATATCAGAAACTACTCGTAGGGCCAGGGAAGACCCCTAAATTCGGAAAACTGTGCTCTTCTGCTTTCTTTAGATATTCAATCAAGACATATCATTCCACTACTCGCACTTTCAAAATGCTCAAATTGCCAACTATATCCACTCTGCAAAGGCCGAGTTTCTACCATCCCACTTCACATCACTATCTTCGAAGGTCTTGCAATTTTCATA
The DNA here is from genome assembly GCA_003952965.2 of Morella rubra. Lineage (NCBI taxonomy): Eukaryota > Viridiplantae > Streptophyta > Magnoliopsida > Fagales > Myricaceae > Morella > Morella rubra. Next base: position 26,865,157 of record CM025854.1, read on the forward strand.
ATTCGCACATCGTCAAACCTCAACAAACAGCAGCCGCATAAAAGACCATGTGGGATTACTTCGACCCCCCAATGATCAAATGCATGATCGCAAAACGTTGCTAGCAATCCAGAACAGGTCACAAATATTCACGAAAAGATAAGGGAGGGAGGCAAAAAAAGGGCCGGTGAAGTGCATAGCTCAGATGTTTCATAATGACCACTTGTTACATTTAAACCCTACCCAGCTTATTGGGTCCAGAAATCAGATGTAAAAAGAAAAGAAATAACAATTACTCTCATAGCTGAATCAAACCCAACCATTTAGAGCCTTCATTTACAAATCTAAAATATGCTAGAACGGCAGTTAGTTTTCTATTCTTTTCTTGCACTTTCTTACCGATCAAGCAGAGAAAAAGGACCCTCATCCACCTTCACAAATACGAAAGGAAGTTTAGAAAAGCATTAATGTGAGAGAGAGGAGAGGATACCGTCTTTGAGAGGGGTCACACACTCGTAGGAGATCTCGAACTGAAAGGGGGTCAAGAAGGACGCCGGATTGTCAAGGACGGTCACGTTGGTGATATTCACAGCACTCATTGTTGTACCAGACTGGACGGAAACACCGTGCGCTCATGCAGTTGGTCCACGTGCAACTCGATGGAAACCCTAGCTTCCAGAACCTTCATCCGAGCTCAGAGAGAAACCCTAACGTAATGAAAATCAAACAAGAAAGCAGAACTATCAGAAAAAAGTGAAATTTTCTTTCCCCCCCTGGTGGTTTGCAATTTCGGGTTTAAACGAAGTTGATTTCTCTTTTACTTATGACCTTTAAAATTTTTATTTATGTGGGGAGAGACAGGGTTCATACGCAGGGTTACCGGTGACAGCCGGTTGTAAAATTTGGCGGGAGTTCGGAGGAAACGAAAAGGGGGCGGGAAGAAGGCGAATTCAGATTAGGGCTGAAAGGGAGGAAAGTTCAGCCGTTCAGGTCCAGTATAGAAGGAGAACACGTGCTGCACCGGACCGCCCGATGAAGAACTCTTTTCTAATTTTATCTTTTTCCTTCTTACACATGCGACAGCTTCATGCTGCTTAGAATCAATTTAGCCGGGAAAAAAAATTTTTGTTCAAAGATAGACAGTGTAAAATCATATAAGAAACAGTTGAACCAAAACTAAACACGTCAGCTCATAAACCAAGTTAAAATTAAACTACGTTATTCTATTTCTTCATCTCATAATCGTCGCTTTATATGACTTTACACAGAATCCGTTTTAGTGCTTAGGTATGACTTCCTTTTTAAGGCATTCTATCTAAAGAATAAGGTATACGTTTACTCGTTATTGATAGTGTCCAATTTGATTTAGTAAACAAATAGGATGAGTAGCCCAGCCTTCTCACTCCCCCCATCGGAATCAATCTTGTGAAATCAAAGAAGGAACCCCTTCATCTATATATATTTATTTATTTTCTAAATAACCCCCTCATGGCTTCATCTATTGGGTTCAAAACGCTACAATAACATATGTAGCAAAGGGGTTAACCTATAATTAACTATACATTGTTCCAACTACTTTGCAATACAAAAGCAACTTATGTACAGAATGACAAAAGACCATTTTCAATCTTCAGCCGTCACGTCCATCTTTCGAGTCTGAGAGTGAAACATGTCAGCTATATCTGAAGCAGTGGTACACTCTTCAGGATTTCTATCAGAAACGGAGAGGATGAATCTAGGGAATCTGATTGAGATACCACGAGATGGATGAACTAAACCTATGGCAGCCTCGTGAACAGGTGAGAGTGTAAAGTCCGCACCTCTTATTTGCCAAACAAGTTCTGGCGAAAACCACATATCAGGCACCTCAGCTGTGCGATAATAAGGAGGCTTTTTGGACAAGATCCTGTCCCCACAAAAGAATGCTTTCATCTGTATTTCAGTGGAGAAATTGTAAGCTACTAATTTGATAAAGGAACCGACAGAATAACATATGAACTTCAACCAGGAAAACGAGATCACGAGAGGTTGCATTGAATGAGAAGTAGATGGCTGCGAAAGTAAAGGAAGGTTGTCTCAACCAACGAATGGAAGATGCTAAACAATCCTTTATCAAATAGAACAACAACAAAAAGAACAATATGACGTAAAAAAACCATCCTAGATTTGTTTTGTCACAACCTAACAAGCATGAATGTGTTTTCATCAGCACACATGTTTCAGGTCATTCTCTTCAAATACAGCGGGCAAATAGCAAGCTCATTTTTTTGTGGGACGCCTTGTTTCAACTTTCAACTGTAAGTTACACCCCAAAGCAGGTGGATAAGTGGTATTGTGCTCGTTCTCCACACTTAATTCTGGGTACAAATCCCAGGACAACTATTGTGTTGTCGGGTATCTAGCTCTATGGGGCTGGTGGAAGTACCCTTCTAAAGGTTGCCTTCATGGGACTGTGAGCGCAAAATCAAACCATCTCCCTCCCCCCTTCTGCTAGCCCCTCCCCCAAAAAGAAGGGAGAAAAAAATAAGAAAGGAAATATTGGCTGTGAAACCTCGAGTCTCACAGAGTGAGAAAAGAGAAGGAATGATAAGTGAATAGTATAAGGCCAAGTCCCACATTGGATGCTTATTATTGGGTAAAACTAGGACTTATATTCATTTCAAGAGGCTTCAAAAGCAACATTAATGAGTTCTTTTGAAGTGAACGCGCTAGCGCCTTGGGTTGTTACATTGGCTGTATTGAAGTGAACCACAAGATTAACCTTATTTAAGATCAGAATATATTACCATACAAGTACTACGAACTAGTGTCTCTAATAAGAGAAAACCCAATACCTCGTCAAAGAACTTGGAATGATATCCTCTGGCTGCATGTTGCTACAATCATTTTAAATTGTTGCTATAACTTAACTGGCAAACACATGCAAAACCATTAAAGTAGCAACATCCATGTTTACCTCTATGTAAAAAGAATTTGAGAACCCAGACATGACACGGCATACACTTTGGAATTCCTCCGTGTCAGGGTTGTAACATGCCATAAGAAATGGACTGAACCTGCAACATAAGAAAATCAAAATCAAAAATGTTTAAGGACCGCTCTGACTTATTGAGGAACCACATAAGGAGCATTAGCACACAAAATCGCATTACTGAATATTGCTTTACAATCAAGCTAAAAAATTTCACCACCTTTTTATTACTTCGTACACCTATATCATTATTTACGTACACGTGTGTGTCTGTGTCTGTGACTGTGTCTACGTGTGTGTGTGTGTGTGTGTGTGTGTGTTGGTGGGTGCGTGTCTTTGGTTGGACACCACAATGTGAAAGATCCTAGTCCTATCTAAAACATCCGGCCTACAGATTATTGTTATGTATTTTTATTTCATCAAAAATGAATTTAGAATTTTTTTCTTTCTATCCATTCCTTTCCCGATCCAATGATTCTAAATTAGAATTTTGTGTCTTAGAAGATGGCTCTATTTGTTATTTACGCAAATTCAAAATTGAGAATTAGAGCAACTAGCTAACCAAAGGCAGCATAGGGGTAGGGAAAAAAAGAAAAAAGAAAGAGGTATTACCAGCCAGCTTTTCTCCCATTTCCATGCCAAGCACCGATTGGAACTAAATCCAGAGAGTCACATAATCCCTCCACATAGTCTCCCTTGACCTTCAAGTTCAAACAATACAAATCAGATGACAATGATTTCCTTGCTCTCTGTTTTTAAGATATTGAAGTAACGATAGTAACTCTCATATGCTAATGACCTTTAACCATGTGTCACTACGCCTTGATGGTGAATATTCAGCATCAACATCCAATGATTTGATCATGATCCCTTCACATGAGGCGCGGAATGCATCTTCAAGAAAAGAGCTTATCTTACTCGATGTGGCTTCATTAGTCAAACAAGCATCATCTGCTTCGATCTAATAACCAACAAATCGGATAAAACCCCCTTATCCAGTGATTATGTTTCTTTCAAAAAAAAAAAAGAAAAAAAGGGAAGGTAGGGTCCAAGCAGTTACCGTCATTTCCTTCGCATATTCAAAATATCCGAACTTCTCATCATAAAACATTTCCTTAAATTCTGTGAATTTTTGGCACAAATGGGTTAAAGAATAAGATTACAGCATATCTTCAAAAGAAAGAGATTTTGAATCCATAAAAAACAAACAAAAAAAGAATAACTGCACCAGAAAATGTGGAGATGCATACTTTTTCTTCTTTGGCGGAGTGGAAAACCCAACAACCTGCAATTGGTTAGAATTACCTAAACTCAGTGTTTTTTTTTTTTTAGATAACTAACAAAAATGTCAAACTTTATTTGGCAAATAAGCAACATATTGGACAACAAGATTAAAGCCATTGGCCCTTATTGCCACACGAACCTTCCCCCTCTAAGGAGGGAGGAAGTCAACAGCATGTTTTGCGTAATCCTTTCTTATTTTTTCCCAGATTGAACTGAGGGGGAAGTCAAGGCATGTTTTATATAACCACATTTCATTTTTTCCCCTTGTTTCTCTCCTAAGGCATTTGGGACACTACAGTACTGCACTAACCCTCCAACACTGCAGAGCCCAGTCTGCATGTACCACGCAACTTCAGAATAATACCTTAGGGGTAGCCAACAAATGGGAAGTGGTCAAACCCAGACGAACTCTCCATGAGAGTTCCCAAAAACACTAAAAGGAATGATAACTCCAATCCTCCCTGGGACAAAATATCGAATCAATGGTACTCCAAAATGTAAACACTGGTGTGATGGTTTTGTCCAAAATTCCCCATGGATATAGATGGACAAGAAACACTAAAAAAAATCTAAAGAGAAAGTTTAAGATAGTTACTGCTCTCCATTGGTGAACATGATATCGAAGACAAACACACAAATGTCAACCTGCATGTACAGAAACCATCAGAAACATATCCAGAAATTTAAACAAAACACACTTTTCTTCTCTTTCTCTTGGTTCTTCAGACTTTTGATATTTGTATTTCATTATGTTAGTTCATGGAAGCCATGTAGACCCTGGTGTCATCTCTTCCCTCTCCTGATCCCTTTATCTCTCTTAGTTAACTGCTCAGAAACGCTATCCAGTGCAATATTAATGGATTCAAAGATGATTTTTCTTCTTTTTTACCTTTTAGAAATTAAATGCTCAAAATTTTTCCCACGTACTTTCAACCCTTGAAACCAAAGTTTTCAGTATGGTGACCACCAGATAAACTCTAGAAACAACCTAAGAAATACTGAATCTTGCTGATGAGATTTGTATTTCTGCAATATAAACATCCCTCTTGGCCCATTAGAATCCTACCTTTTCAACCTATCTCAAACTACAGAACCTAGTCACCTTTCATAAGCCCTAAAGCCTCAACCTTTAAACCCTTTGGTCACCATAAGCATCAAGCATGCTTAGCCCAATCGTATGGGCAGTACCCTCTTGTGCCTAACAGTTAGGAACAGAAAACACTCTTTTTTTTATAAGTAAATATATCGTGTCCCAGAAAACACAGTATCTAATTGTTAGGAATATACAAATCTCTTTATGCACAGTAAAAACAAAATGTGAAAAACCATCTATTAAAAACAATACAAGTCTGAAATAGACAGACCAGCTTTAAAAAATAGAAGTGCACATCTTTTTTATTTCTGAGCTTAAAATGATACTAACAAACTAAAAGGCTACTATTAAAAAAGAAGAAACTTTTTCTTGAATTTTCCTCAAGATAGCAAACAGTTACCAGAATCACTGACTTAACAAAAACAAATAGCAAGAAGTTCAGTTCATCAATTTGAGATCGAGGTTAAGAAAAATCTTGATGGAAATGAGATATGTATCAAACCTTTATGCTATCCACGGTAATAAGGACATCTTTACTCCCCCTCCCTCGTGAAGATAGTTCTTGGAAGGACATGAGTTTGCAGCCATTCTTCCTGTCAACGGCAACAACCTGAAACCAGAAAGAAGGATATGAAGATAGTAATCTGAGTTCTTAATTTGTCATCAATCATGTACAATTTGGCCAGTTGAGTGCTTGATTTATGATCAATCATGTACCACCTTGAAACTAAACTAACACGGCTTTTTTGAAAAAAAAGGGAGAAAGAAAGAAAAAAAATTGAATCATCAGACCCATGTTCTTACCTCTGCATCCAGAACAAAAGCCACTGCAGAAGGCTTGCATGACTCCTTAATTATATTAACCAGATCAGGAAATCTTGATGTTGTTTCATCTCCATTTCTTGAAAAAACGTGAACAGATCCATCAACTAATCTGTGAATTTGAGCGCGCTGACCATCGTATCTGAAATTACAACAGAAATGAGTTCAGCGACCTTACCAATAATAAAAGAAAAACAAATAGTAACTACTGAGAACATATTTTCCACTCAAAATGAAAGGAAAACAAATAGTAACTACAGAGAACCTATTTCCCACTCAATGACCAGCACCAAACTAACAAATTTTCATGAAGAAACTCTACTATGCTCACCGAACAAAAGCAAAGGGCAACAGCACTGACCATTTCTCCTTTTGATAAGTAAATGAGAGGAGAGCAATAACATGCAATCCTAGCTTAAAGTCCCGTACTCCGAATTATCACGATAATAGAAAGCTGCAGGAAAAGCTAAATCTAGTTCTCCCTTTCTGGCCTAAAATGAGCTTTTCCACTATACATTAAAGGAAGGGAAGCTGCTTACATGGATGATTAACCCCTCCGCTATTGCTTACTCTGTTGTTTCATAATGAATTTTACTACTAATATGGTTAGAAGTCCTTACCATTTTCAACATCTTACTTGCAGGAGATTACTTCATTTCTAAATATTCTAGTATCAGTAGGCTAAATTTAGGCAGAAATACCGTAAATAAGTGTTCTTGATACCTTTAACACTAGAATACTTTTTATTATCTCCAAGCAACAATTTCAGCAAGACTAATTTGAGCTGTTGATACGTTAATAGGCCTAGTTTATGATATCATAATTGAAACTTCAAATAACTGCAAGGGAAAGGTCATGAGAGTAGAATGTATCAACCAAAGAGAAAAGACCGTACTTATATTCACAGGTAAAAGCTTTATTTTGGAAGAGCTTCAGTGCTTGTGGAATACCATTGGTGATTCTACCACACGGGACAAACAACAAAACAATAAGCCAAAGCAATGCAAATTCATCCTGCACAAACCAAGAAAAGGGAAAACGAGCATCTAGCATATCCAAGAGTATATACTTTGCAAGCATAGGCTTAATAGGTATTCCTGGAACCATCGACAAAGTTGAAGGAGAAAATTTGATGCCTTTGTCCATGAGAGAAGGAACAACCAGATCCTGCTCACAGTTAATCACACATATCACCTACTATTACCTTCAGCAAGTTTGTCACAACAATAGAGTGCATATGCGTTTTTCAGGAAACAGCAAAATACGAGAAAATGGCTTCTTGTGTGATAAGAGATGAGATTTTAAGAATTCTAAGAACATGCAATCAAGACAAATTCTCGAACACTTACAACCAAGCATATCAACAACATGGTTATTTGTCACAAGAATGGAGTGCATAAATGTTTTTCAGAAAACAGCAAAATAAAACAAAAATGGCTTTCTCGTGTGATAAAATATAAAAATTTAATAATTTTACACGCAATCAAGACAAATCCTTGAACACTTGAAACAAACTTATCAGCAACAGGGCTATTTTATGACATAACAATAAAATAACAGTATTACACAGGCAAAAGAGTATATTTCTGTAACTTGTTACTAATTCTTCACGTCAAACTAAGTTCAACTAAAAACCACCTGCAATGTTAATAATTATCATCAAATATAAGGATTAAAATCATGAAGAAACTCAGTCAAATAAAGTTAGCAAAGTAATTACAAAATCTCATCATAACCACCACTAACAACAAATACAAGGAAGCCAGTTAGTGGATAAGTAACTCTATCACTAAAGAAAAGACAAACCCCACAAGACATATTTCCCATCTCCAAACCAAAGGGCCACAGCTCGGTATGAGAAACAGATACAATAGCAATAATGCTATCCTGGATGAAAGATACCCCACCTGCCATATCCAACTACTTTTGTCATTTCATAATGAAAAGTATTATGCCAACTGCAAACTTTGTATGCTTCCTCTCCATCCGAAGTTGAGGCAGCAGCTACCAAAGTAATGGTTGGATTAATTTCAAACTAAAAGCTATCTGTAAACTTGCTGACATTCCATACAACTTAGAATGATAATGTTTCATGCCCTTTGCTGAAGTCATTTAATTCTGGTGAGTCAAAGTAGTAGGAACTGTTGCATTGAGACGTTTATGCTCTATATTGTACAAAGTTAAAGGTTTTCTTAAAAAGAGGTGAAAGGAGAAATGAAGGATTTCTTTTCATAACACCTAAAAAATAAACAGATATAGGTATGGCAAAAAGAAAATTCAAAAAATTAAGTTGCCAGCGAAGAAGAAAGAAATCAGAAAATAATTTTATTGCCTAACAACAGATACTAACCAAGTCGGGGAGTCTATTATAGGCTTCAACAATGGCAACAGAAAGGCTCTGCAAATATACCAAAATATCAGGTAACCAACACAAATGCTACAACAAAAAAATACATTCTACAAAGTAGAAATTAACAATTGAGTTGATAAGCTAACTTTCAACTATTCTTTTCCCCTAAAGAAGAAGATACCTTTAATTGAGGAAACTCTGCCAAATCTAAAAAGCACCAACTAAATGAGCTACTAAAAGAATGAAAGGATGAAAAAAATGGCAGATTTTGCTGAAAATAGAGGGTAAAAAATCACCTGAAGTTTCTCCTTCAAATTCTCGGCTTTTCCTTCATTGTAAAAGTTAGGGGAGGAATTAATAACAACAGCTTGAGCCAAAGCAGGAAGAACAGTTCTCATCATTGCCCCAATCCGTAAGTTCCTGACCTGCACAGAAATGATATTGAAAACCGGGCACTCACCAAAGATAGTTCACAAAAATTAAAGTACAAGTTTAAGTTCCACCATTCATCCTACTAATTTGAAAATAATACTCGCTCTGTTTCACAATATGTAGAGGAGAATAATGCCTCACATTGGCAATGAAAAAAAACACCTGCTCAAATGCCCTAGCACGAGTGGTGAGAGGTGAATTTGTAGATGCAAAAGAAGACTTCATATCTAAGAGTCAAAATTGGATTTTAAATGCATAGATGCTTTAGTATCTGAAAACTTTCATCCATTTTAAGAAAAATAAAGGAATACACATCACTTGTTATGGCTCACAGGAGTTTGTTTTTTCAGTAATAGAAGGCCATGGGAAAGGGAAAGAATGAAGCGAAGTAAAAGGCCAAACATTTTTCTCAAGGCATCAAAAGCAAATGACTCAGTATGGATACAGCAACTATATCTATATCCTACGTACATCAGCTATCCAAACACCGGTCCGGTCTGGCCAGCCGAATCGGACATTCTGAGAGCTGGTCATACCGGACCGGTCATGCAAAGGAAACCGGACTGGCCAAGGACCGGTTCATGCAGTCCGGTTTGGGCCGATCTGAATCTAGAATTGGGCCTTGTTTTAGGCTACATTTTTTGGGACTTTTTTGGAAAATTTTCTAGGCTTCTTTGTTAGGGTTTTTTTTTTTTTAAATGACCAGTTTGGACCGGTCTAGAGCAGTATACTCCGGTCTGGTACCGGTTTTTCTATGTGTGAAACCGAGACCAGACTGGAGTTTACCGGTTTCACCGAACCGGCCATTCCGGTAAGCTATTTCCCATTGGTCTGGCCAGAACTGGTCCGGTTCGGCTGGTCTGGCCAGTTTCTTGGACACCCCTAACTCATTGTACAGCAGCTATATTTTAGTGCCTTCAGGAAAGAAGTTGTTAAAACACAGCACTTTCAAGCATTTCTCTTTCCCTTAGCAGCATATGTACCAAAAGATGAAGTAAAATGAACATGGTTCAGGTAGGTAATATGCCGATGAGTGGTTTCAAAATTCACCTGCTGTTTTCTTACATTATTTTTTTCCATTAGGCAAACATTAGATTTAGAATAAAATCTAGACATGCCCAAGCAAAACTAGATTAAAAATCTTACCAAAGTTCTAACAAGAAACTTCATCTCCTTCTCTCTACAAGAACACATGAGATTTACAATAAGGTTTTTCTTTCGAACAGCACTTCCACTGCCTGTTTGGACACTGATGAATAACATATGAGAAGCCAAGGATAACAATAATTTAACTTAAAGTTCTTTTTCTTTTCCTTTCTAAGCACATCAAAGACATGCTTGTACTAAGTTTCAGTCAACTAAATTCCACAATCAGAATTGTGAATGATAAAAATAGGCTAATAACATGACAGAAATTAGAACAGATAGATAAACATCTCTTGCACAGGCTATTAAGCCAAACAGCACACAAGAATAATGAAATCCCTTTGGTGTAAGGGTGAAATGGTCAAACTCTAGCCAATTCTTTAGCCTCTAAATCTTGAAGGACAAATTCCAATGTCCATCACCATGTAAATAATAAGGTTGCTTCTTTTGCAATGCTTTTTTTAGACTCTCCAAAAATAAGGTTCCGTTTGGCAGGGCCTCTCAAGAGTGCTTAAGCTCAAAGAAGCAGAATGTTATCCGCAAGTTATGTTGGTAACCAAGGATGCTTCTACTTTTAATAGCTTCTGCAAAGTGGTAAGAGCTTCTTAGGCAGGAGTTGAGAAGCAGTCAAAGGGTTGTTTATCAAAGCAGCTGAGCTTCTCAAACAAACTGCAGCTTTTGAAGAGCTCAAGCACTCCCAAACTGGAAATAAATGCTGCGACCTACCATCGGGAACAAATAGTAGGAAGAAAAGAGCACTTAACTACATAAACTGAGATAAACTTTGAGATTTCAGTGGATAGCCATGATGTGAAGCAACCATGAGAAACTTTTTCATTTTGTCTTCCTATGCTTCAAAAGACAATGCACTAGGGAAAAAGCTCTTTTGCATTTTCCAGTCATTTCTGCAACAGAAAATGTGGCCAGTGTCCTACAATGCTAGACATAGCAATCTCAGAAACAATTTCCAAAACCCATTTCTGAAAATCATTTTCCAGAACTAGCATACTGCATCCAAAGGGTAACTTTCAGACAAATGTATGAACATACACCTCCCCCCCCTCCAAAAAAAAAAAAAACCCATTGTTTTATAGATGAAGGAGATGCCAATTTGTCCAAAACAATTATTCCAACTCCACAACATTACACCTGACTATATTACCATCCACTCACTGCTATCATTCAGCAAATAATTCCCAATCACTTCCAAAAACCACAACTGCATAGTCAACAATATGTCCATTAACCTATCAATTCAAAGATGAACAAAAAACCAAGAAGGATTGTTCATACCTTATTCTCCGGAGCACAGAAAATACATCTTTAATTAGAAGTGGCGAATGAGGGGCAAGTAATGTCTGTGTTTGTCGGCATTCTTGAGCAACATCACCTTTAGCCAGAATAGACTATTTCATATGTCACATGCAAATCTTGCACAAAGAATATTTGAGCAGACCATTTCTAATCATGGGAAAAAGCTGTTCCTACCGAGATCACCAAACTTGTTATACATCTCCCTGATTTTGGAACGGCTTGTGCCACATGCCTCTTCCAGTGCTGATGTAACCAAACTTCCACCAATGTTTAATTCCTGCAGCATTGTTCAGACATAAGGACATGTGTTTGCTCACAAAGAAGAGAAGATGCTTAATGCCTAAAAACTCTCACCCCCGAGACTGGGCAGGTTGAAAATTTTCCTTAGATTGCCTTTGACAATAGAAATTGACCATTAATATGTACACAGAGCAGAAAGAACATTTAAAGCATTACGATCATGAGAGATAAAGCCATGATGTATCACCATATCAGTCAGAGTAAGTCTTATCCCTACTACAGACAAAGTCATTCGTTCAAAAAACAAATGCATCATTGATGTCCATTGGCTGGGCATATATCCACCATCATAGTTAGCTACACTTAAAAGTTGGGGGTACTTTTTTAAGCAAAGCAACAAGAATAAAAGCAGATCCAGCAATGTATGAGAAAAAAGTGAAAATTTGGGCAATTTCAGAATCCATTTAGAAATTAAGCACAGGTCTGAAAAAGGAAGAGAAATTTTTTTTCTTATCATACAAACTGTTTTCCTTTTCTAGGGACAGGGAGAATATTAAGACAAACCTGCATGTGATCAACATGAAGCATAGTTAACCAAAACAAAAAATGCAAATGATCTCCAACTCCCTTGTGGATTTAACTCAAATAAGTTATTCAGAAAAACTAGTCAAAGAATCTTTACCAACATTATTGAAGTCTAATAGTTAAAAAGTTCCACTCATCTTCCAAAATAAGTTAATAGCTCAGCAAAAACCTATTGATAATGTTGGGGTCAGCTATGTTGGCTTACTATTCCCGTCTAACTGGATTCTGCGCTTTTTCATGAACAACTAGACAATATATCATTTTTAAAGTCCACCCGCTAAAGTTAATTTACTTGAATCGCCTAAATCACGACATATAACGACTATCCTAGCAAATGGTATTGTTTATAAAGCATAGAGGACATAACATGTTATTAAACATATTCCTTTTGCTTTGATTGGTGGCCAGGAAGGTTTAAGTCATCTCCAACTCCAGAAAAGGAGAAAGATGACAGACGGAAGGGACTCACGATATTTTCATGGTCAGCAGCAATCTTATTTGTACACAAATACACGGCAGGCAGCACATCCTCAGGAGACAATTTCAGCAAACTGTCATAAAAACAAATGCAACCAAGGAATCTGCCTCAATTAGCCAAGACTAACGAAATGCAAAGATATAAGTGAGATGTAAGATGAAATCTTCAGCAAGAAACCTTCTGAACATATTGCACAGCATAGAAGTAGCTTTTATCTTTCCTCTTTCATCCTCAAGCTGGTCAAATGTTCTCGAAAGATGTACATATGGAGCAGGTTGTCCACTCCTCCAGCAAGCTGCAAATGTGTCTCAGTAATGTGAAAGATTGACATTCACAAAAAGATTTGAATTCAAAGATATGTACTAGAAAGTTCAATATCTTGAGCAACAACTTCAAAAAGTAAAATGACCAACCATGTTCTATGGGATTATATTTTTCTAGCGGTAGTGACAGAAGAGTTGCATCCACATCCTTTGTCACCAATGCCTGCACAGAGATGTCGGGAATAAGTTCTGACTTTCCCAAAACATTCTTCTCTAGGCTAGGAGAGCAGTTGTCAACACTGCTCTGTGTCAGAACTGATTTGCCAGAGTCACCAAGGGCACCAGGAGGATTACAGTAGTACATATCCAGTGCCTTATTAATATCTCCTTTTGTCTTATTTAAGATGCTAGCAACATAGCTTGTGGATGATTCATTGCCACCTATTATTTCGATAAACTGATCTATTTCATCCCTGTATAAATTGGTAGCATCATCAGGCAACAGATTTGCATCTTTAGGGCATTGTTCAACCACAGTACCGCCTTGGGAAACGTCAGGCAAAACTTTACTGAAGAACCTTGTGATTGTAGGTTGTTTAGACCCACCAGAGTAGAACTTTGAATTGACCTGTACTTTCTTGTTTCGCCTATTCTCAGTATTCATCTTCCTTTTTCCAGGAGAAGTGCCACTATTACTTGAATTGGCTTTTGCTTTCTTGTTTGGATCATTTTTTCCAGGGGGAATGCCACTCTTAAGTGAATGCATCAGGCTGCCAGACTTATCAACTTGACTTAAAGAATTTTCTACACTTCCAACAGGACTGCTCGTAGTAAAATCTGCATTTGACCGTGATGTGGAGTCATTAACTGAGCTGCTCTGAGAAGTAGATGCAGAAGCCTTAGAAGCAAAGACTTGTTCATAAAATTCAGTTTCACGTTCATAGAAATTGGATACTGCTTCAACAACATTCCCTTCAGAGCTGCTAATCAGATTTAACATTTGGCTTCGAGTGACCCACACTGGAAGGCAGTCGTGAAGTTCCTGAATGATTTTCTCTGTTTCCTCATCATTAAACACAGATGGATCCTGTGAACCATGTTGTTTCGGAAAAGATGCATCCTCACAATTCAAGACAACTGGAACTCGCGTAGCAGGTTCTTTCAGAGACGGCAATGACACCAAAACGGAATTTGGATCAATATGTTTATTGGTTTTTGCCTCGGATGTCTGGGTCTCGTTGTCCCGGTCCAGCCCCTCATTCAACACATTGCTGGCATCCTTTTCAACCTTGTCGACCTTTTCATAAGATCCTCCATAAAAACCCCTCAAGAACTCTTGCTTGTTGGCCATTTCATCAACTAATCCAGCAAAATGCTTCCGCATTTTATTAGCATGCTTGCTGTCAAGGTTTTCAACGTCCAAACCCACTGTAGGAACAACACGCTTCGGCTTCAACAACTTCACATATTCCCTAAGTTCATCATAGTTTGAATGTTCACTGTACGGAACAAGATGAATCTCAAATGAATCCTTAGACCTTACTGAAAACTTATTGCGCTTCACTTCATAAGTCCACCCTGTTGGAACAAAACCCACGACCTTAGAGTACCCTTTTTCCTCCATGATCTCCTTCATCTTCACAAAATTAGGCCTAAAATACGGCCACGTTTCACCCAATACATTCCACCCAACGACGTGAACATCACTTTCACACTCATTCTCTGTGAACACACCGCCATCGCCGTACCCCAAAACCCTCAAAACCTCCATTTTTCTAGCGTCCACGTGTATCTTCCTCTCACACCTCCGCGCAATCTCAAGCAAAATCTTCTCTTTCCCAACAACATAAGTAGCTACCAGAAACAGAACATTTCTCATTGAACCAGCCTTATGATATTCACCTCCAATTCCCATTATCACATTGATAACATACTCAACGGACTCTTCTTGTGACGGGAACACAAATCTCGGATTGCAATACGTAGTGTCCAGGAAAACGGCATCCGAGCCGATAAAATCAACGAAAAGGGGTTCCAGTTTCATCGAATCGCAAAACCGAAAATCGCCCGTGTGAACATACCTCTCGAATTTGTCGTTCGAACCTGGAATTTTGAACAGGAATTGCACCGCACCAGGGCAATGATTCGCATCGACAAGCGTAACCTCGCAGCCGTCGATTACAACGGTTTCTCGGAGCGGTAATGGGACCACGAACGGCGAAGGTACTTCGAGGACTTCAACGAGGAGACGAGCAGTGGTGTGGGAGCAAAAAATGACGCCTTTGGACCAACTGGAGGAGAGGCCAGTGTAGTGGTCGTAGTGGAAGTGGGAGAGGAAGTATGAAACGGAGAAATCACCGGCGAAACGGAAGGCGTCGATTGTGAAACGGGTCTTGGGGATAAGCTTGGACTGGGGGAAAGAGGAGGGAATGGGGGAAGGTGATTGTTGTTGTTGAATAAGCAGTTGGGGGAGGGATTGAAGGGCAGTGAGGAAGAGGTGAGAAGAGTCTAGGATTAGGGTTTGGCGATTCGAGGACCGGAATGCGGCCATGGGAGATGGATGGTGGTGTGGGGTTTTCTGGAAGGGTTACAACGGGGGCTGAGACATAGCGGTGTAGGAGAGATGAGGAACGCGCGCCAAAACAATATGTATACGGAGACTAGTTGTTCCAAGTTTGGTAAACGTATTACCCAAGATGATCATGCGTTTCTCATTCAGCTATTCACATAGATTGATGAGGTTATTAGTTAAATAAAACAGTTTTGATCCTCAGCAGAAGTGCTTGCTAGAAGATTTACATTTTCAATCATCTTAAATTGACCATCGCATTGAATACGGAGTTTTCATGCAGAGAATGAATTACTATACATACACTTTCTATTTACACACAATCATTTTACCTTTGATTTTTGGTTTATATGCCCACAGATCGAAATGTTCTTCCCCTGGTCCATGTGTGACTTTGGATTTCCAGTGAAGAGCCCCAGAACACAAAATCAATCCAACTGCAAATGTCAACGGACATCAAGCCGTCCCACATTTGCTTCCTCCAAGAAAAATTTTCTATAATCTACCTTAAAAGAAGGATGGTACTGTTTAGAAATAAGTTCCCTGTGTATATATATATAACAATTTCAACACAAAATAACATAATTCAGCGCGAACAAACTGGTTCTTCTGCTATGGTCTCTAGAAGTGGTTTCTTTGACCTGCACATGGACAACCTATGCATGAACTCCGGCGTCGAGAACTCCTCTATATCATCCAAATTTAGCTTTGGCACCGGCGCCGCCGCAGTCTTTTTTTCTTGCCAATCGTCCCCTGCTCTCCCTTCCACCAACTTTGGAGCGTCTCCCGACTTTGTTATGGGCCTCACCTTCCCACCCGAGACCCAGTGCTTGGCCGTGGAGTTGGCGGTGAAGAACAAGGCTCCCATGTCAGCCGCTGTGACTACAGAGTTCACTCTCCTCATGGGGAACATGACGTAAACGTTTGCCGTCTCAAGGTCTTCGTCGGCGTTGAGCGCAGAAAACCTGCGTCCGATGTGGAGAGACCGAGAGTTTACGACGAAGAAGTTCGGGGTTTCGAGCATGAGTTCGGCTGCCTTAATGGGTTCATGGAACTGTCGGATTTCCCCGCTCGGGAAGATCACTCTTATTGTTCTGGAGTGCTTTCCTCCTGGGTTGCTGGATAGCGCGCAGGAAACATAGTTGCCCATATTTGCCTGTGTTTGCGTTTGGGTTTGGGTTAGGGAGGGTTTAGAAGAGTGGAGGGCTTAAAAGAAGAGATGGTGGGGAGGTTAAGGAGATGACTTCGTCTTGGAGGTCCGTCGCGAAGTTGATGAACAAGGAGCTGGGGATTGAGTCAACTTTATAAGGTAATAGAAAAAGTCTAAACTTGAAATAGCATTGGAAGATTCTCAAGGAGCCAGTTGTTCATAGATTCACAGTGTCAAGGGTCCGCGTTGGGGAAGGAACAAAGAAAGAACAGAAGGCATGCAACGTGTGTATTTCCAGTTGGTAGTTTATTTGTCCTTTTCATATTTATATTTGCCAATATTCATCCGCTAGCAGTACTGTACGTGTAAGACCCACTCCCTTCGGCTTCGGAGCGAGAATTTTCTTCCATTTTCTGGGTCCCTCATAGGAAATGGTCCGTGGTCTTGGAGAGTTTTGCAGAGACAAACACAAATGATCACTGCCTTCCACGAACGCTAGGAGAAATTTTGTGTGTACACATGTATGAACAGTTGATGAAATCTTTACGTTGTGCTAACATGGACTCAATTAATCTTGCTTGCCTCTCAACTATACATTTAGCCAGGAGATTTCAACTGATCATGTCACAATTAGCGACTTAAATCTTAACAGATACTTTTCAAGCTTAACATGCATGCATGCCTTGAATTCACACGTCATATTATTGACTTTTGGATCCCAAATATTATGAACTTGCAAGAAGTAGGAACAAATCATGTGAACTCCGAATTTTGACCGCCGATGAATGGTAAAGCTTTGCGTGACTCTTTAGCTAATTAATTGTATATATTTCCCTTGCGAGAAGCAAAGGAGCGGCGGTGTCCCGATTGTCCAGGTCCGTGCTCAAGTGCATGCAGCTCAGCACATGATGCCCACCGCGTCACCGTCACGGGTAGTTGAGGTGCCACATTCCCATTCTTTCCCAAGCAATATTCCTTGGGAATATCGGGCAATTTAATACTGCACTACTGCCAAGTATTATTAGGCATCTTAGTCCACCCTAATATCTGGCCGTTTACTTATTGGATTACATCTCATTCTTACTGAAATGCACTCAGTGGCAAGGAGGGATTTCATGTATTGAAATTTCTTCCACCCTTTTGTATTCAATTTATATTATATATATAAGAGTGGCCACTATTTTATGCTTCCCGATTCTTGATCAGTGTGGCTGTGATGGTACAACACGGTATACAATATTATATTTTGCGGGAAATAATTAATTAAGATCATAGTTGGTCTCTTACCTACCATTTCTCAGTTATTCTTATATGATCGCTGCTAGTAATTTATGGGTGACTTTTTAAGTATTCAATATTGTGATTGCAGGTTCGAGGTATTAGGGTGGGGGATTTCCATGATGATGATTCTTCTATGATTCGGGGAATGAAAAGGAATACAAATATTACGATAGTCCTCAAAGTCACTCTCTTCGTTTAAAGAAGGAAAAAACTGACACACATTACTCGGCAAATTATAAACTAAAAGAGAAAACAAGCTCAAGTAATCCTCTTTTGTTGAAGACTAATAATAAATATATAGAGGAGTGGTTGCTTCGTGTATTCAGCAAATACTTCCGCTTGCACAAGGGGCCAAGAGAAAATAGAACGAATCAACACCGAGACAGTTTCAATTGCCCAATTTTGGAGGCCAAGAATTTACAAGAGAAAAACCACCGGACTCGAAATTTTCAACCATAATCACGAACACAATATTTTATCCAAAGAAGAACAAGGGGGAAAAGAACGCGAGAGAAAAGATTACACGTACTGCGACGGTTGGATTGGATCGTAAATTATCCAGGAAAGCCCAAATTCATAGTAACATATCATATGTGCAAGGTTACAAGCAATAATATGGCAGAAAAGGGCTGGCCATTATAGTATTGTGGATAATACAAGGATTCCAACCAAGGCACTCTTAGCCTCAGCGGAACAATCTATCACCGCAGAACAATCGAGATTTCCAATCTTCATGGCGGAGACTGCGAAGGTGGTCATGGCAGAGACATCCCATTAAAGACACGACCGTCTCTGTTTCAACGAACTGAAGCAGTGTTGGGGAAGAACTCAGTAGGCTCGGTAGGGTGTAGTACGTATGGCAGGCAAAAACATAAGAAAAATTGCTGGTCGCAGACTCGCAGGGCACTCTCTCATAATTTTTCTTCTTCGTCATAAGTCATAGAGAGGAATTGTGTAACGTTGGAATCCAGGAATCTAGATAAAGTCTCAACCTTCGTTTTAAATTTGAAAGCAAGTCTAATGCCTTTCTTATCTTCGAGAGGCTCCTTGGATTTGCTTTTTCTCTGTGCGATAAAAAAAAAAAGAAAAAGAAAAAGAAAAGCTGAATTTGAGTTATTAAAAGGATTTAGAATGTCCCTAAAATTTTTTTTCCCAAGTCAAAATGAGTCCAGCAAATCAAGGAGGCTTAAGTGGTGTTTTACACTCATTGAAAAATTATAAAATAATCTCTCTTTATTAATTTATTATTATTATTATAATATTCATTTAAATCTTTTCTCTCTTCACTTTTTCATTAAATCCCGTAAAATATCTTCATTTTTTCACAAACTCTAAAACTTCCAAAATTTCCAACCTCCAAAATTTCTACCGCCGAACACCTTCTTAAAATGACAGTCACAATTTAGTACATTTGGGGGGATATGATCTATAACTGGACATCCGGACCTAGCAGGGAGTGCAGCGCATTAGCTAGC
This sequence comes from Morella rubra, assembly GCA_003952965.2. Classification (NCBI taxonomy): domain Eukaryota; kingdom Viridiplantae; phylum Streptophyta; class Magnoliopsida; order Fagales; family Myricaceae; genus Morella; species Morella rubra. The sequence goes on from CM025854.1 coordinate 26,884,589, forward strand.
TTGTGCTTGTGTGCCAGCCGGTTTTGCTTCCTTGGCATCCATGAGAGGCTCCAATCCGTATTTTCTTTCAGCAATAATGCAATTAATGGCTTAGATGAATATCCTCACTTAGGTATCCTTCCAGATTGTGACTCCTGTGATTAATAATAGCATTGCAGGCCAGTAGGGATCTACTTTCCAATATCACAAGAGACTTCTAATGGTGACATTCTTATGAATGTCCAATTATCTTCCATACAAAGTTAAAACCTATACGTAGGAAGGAATATATAATGAGGCCGAATTAATAGGACAGTACTCCCTACAACTAAACACAGTAGCAAAGACCATGTCAATTTATTTTTCCGTGTGTTGGTGGAAAAAGGAAAAAGGAAAGACAAATCTGAAAACTCTGTTTCTATCAGATTCAGCACTTCATAACACCCGCAAACAATAATGGAGCTCTCAACCATCAGGTTCCTCAAAAAGGCCTCATTTGTGCGGTAAAATAACTAAGATGTGTTAAATGCAAGAAAAAATGCTAGGGCCATCAAAATAAATGGTAAAATTTAGAGTCACAAGGTCCTCAACTTTGGGGCAACATCTTCAATTAACCCCTACCTTAATGAGTGCCCCCGATAAGGGAGCGCCATTGCCTCGTATTAAACAGCCTCAGCCACAGGTTCAGATGCGCTGGATTCTTCCAGCCTGCAAATTAAGGTAGCCAGTAAGATACATAGCCAGAGACATTCAGGTCCTGAGCTAAAAAAAGTAAAGATGTTTCTGCCAGAGGATTTAATTTTTAAAACTACAAGCCAGCTGCTCTCAATTCAGGCACCAAGCAAAGAGAACTGAAAAATCAGCATATAACAAAGACAATACAAAGACAATCAAAACTCTACTTCCAACCAAAAGACCATAAACATGCTCAGAAATTTATTCTTCCCTAATGGAAGGTGTTTTTATCAATCGTAAAGTTAACGATAATGCAAGATGATCAATAAAGAGAAACCTCTGAGCAACTTTTAGTTGGTAGGCCATAATTTAAGAACTATGATCTTGACCAGGTCCATGGCTATGGCAAGGTGGGATAGCATAGTTGAAGATGAAAATCACACCGAGATTACAACTTACAATAAAATAGAATTGTCACAGACAGAGAAGTGAAATTATTATGAAACATTTCACATACGACAGATAAGTGAATCTAATAGCAGTTGAAAGTTACTTTGGCACAGAAAATGCTCATTGGCCTGAAGGTAAAAAGTCTCCAATAGTACATCAAACTATATTACAGTATGAAGACAGGACATTGTTGCCTTTGGACAATTTGAGTTCAATGACGGCAATTTTTTGTGTGCTAAAGAAGTAAAGAGGCAGATGCATTGAACCAAGTGTATGATCTCTACCTTTGAATTCCCTCTCCAACCTCCATTCTGAAAAAACTCCCTATCTTCACAGGTGAGCCCACTTCCTTCGAAAGATTATCTAATATTGTCTGAAGAGTAGTGTGTCAAACATAATCAGTTGCACTATAATAAATATAAAGGGATATATATATATATATATATATATATATATATATATGTTCACATACGTACACACAGAGAAAAGTAAGCCAGCACTTGTAAATGTCTGCATGGTATAGAAATTCAAACCACATTCCGTAGATTGATAAATGCCAATTCATAGTCCAACTCCAACTGAAGGAAACTAACAGAAAAACTATGCTAAGTAATTCAATAAGCTCACCCTTCTGTAAACGTACACACAGAGAAAAGGTGCATTTGAGGCTTCCAAAAGAGTCCAAGACAATAAAGGTCATGATGTGGTCGTATATGTCAAGGTTAAATTATAGGTTCTGTCCTATAATGATTATTTTAGTGGGAGGCACCTATCCAAGCAAGCAATAGTCAATGGTGTCAAAAGAGACAGTTCATTTTTGGCCTCTTGGTGTGCTATATAGCCATACTACCATGCGTAATCTGTTTTTGAATCATTGGTGACAATAATGCAGTATAAACAATAACTACACAATATCCAGTACAAAACCATTAAGCACACAATATGACAAAGCTGTTCAAGTACTAACAAAACTGAACCAATGTTCTGTTTTCAGGTGAAATAGAGAGCAAATGAAATCAATGCTCTGTTTCAAACGGCACATTGTTTTCATTTAAAAGACTTGACCTTTTTGTTCTCTGATAGATTTAGCTCAAGAGTCATGTCACTTGTGGAATGTACCCCCACCCCCCAAAAGAGAGAGAGGAAAAAAAAAAAAAAAAAGATCTCCCAGAAAGGAAGGTGTGAGTACAGGAGATATGGGGGTGGTAGATGATGGGTTCCCTTGAACTTTTGGGCTTCCTAACTTCGTCACTTATTTAGGAACCAAAAGAAAACATACTTATGGGCATAATTGCTGAATGACAAGTGATTTTTGTTTTATTTCCCTCGTTGCGCTATCTGTAGAAAATAAAAACAATATTGATCTTCTTGTTGATATTCACATACCTTTACATTTATGGTATCATTCATAACAAACTTTTGCTCCATCAGAACAACATCCTCAAAATATTTACGTAATCGACCCTCTACCATTTTATCTATGGCCATCTGAGACTTGCCAGTGATTTCAGCCTGTAAAACACGAAACGAATAACCTCAAAATATTAAACGACCAGTAAAAACACAAGCTGATTGCATCAAGACCGCCAAGAACCTAAAACATCAACATACTTCAATACTTTGATTGAAAGATCTAAACAAAGGTCCTCTGATATTTGCGTGTTCATACTGTCAAGATGCTATGCGTGACTGGGAAGATTTCATTTTCATTTGAAGCAACAATTACTATACAATCATTGACTTAGATTCAGTGTTCACTTCATGCTTAGAATAGGGGAAACTACTAATGCTAAATTATATCATGAAGTACCTGAGACTTAAGGATTTCCCTTTCACTTTCTAATGCATCGGAAGAAACAAGGTCCTTTGTCAAGAATAATGGCTTAGCTGCTACTACATGCATTGCCAATTCTGACCCAACACGTTGAAGAGCATCCAGTTGAGAATTTGCATCCTCTACTTCGAGAGTTAATAATCCAGCAATACGACCCAAACCTGTTTCCAGAACAACAAATACATAAGGGTTCATGCCAAATGAGATGATCGTCTTGGTCCTGCCAAGTTCACCAACTTAAAGTACACAGAGTGTCTTAGAAGTTGGAAATTCTGGGCCGTCCTTTGTTCCAAAAACCAGAAATGAAAGCAGCTTGAAATTACTGGTTAATGGCCTCATAAAATGGCACCCTTCCTTCCATAAGAATGGTGCAGAGGAAATCATGGGTTTAAAAGCGACCGGGTGTCTTGTCTAACTTATCAAGAAAAAACAGAAGTACGAATTACTTTACCTGGTTGGGGGCTTGTATGGAGGTATGTAGAAATAGCACCATTTAAAGAGGTAGACATCACGAATCCCCTTCTAAGTTTAACATTTTCTCCCATCATTGCAGCCACTTCTGTTATCGCATTTTGAACGGTTGTTTCCCCACTAATCTTTGGATGTTCAAGACATAGCTTCAAGTCCTGGAAGGATTGTTGACGCATTACCCACTGATCATAGACTCACAAAAATTTCAATTACAAAATTTTTGTATAAACAACTATTGAAAATTTTTCCATGTTGCAGACTAAAACCTGCTAACATAGATCAAGATATCAAGGAAGTGCAACTTTTTTTTTTTCTTTTTTCTTTAAGTTATTGATCCCATTCAGGGGTAAATAATGACCGTCACAACCTCAACTACGAAATAATTCCATAATTTTCATAACCAAAATCAAGCTAGCATTTAAAAGAACGGGAAGAAAGGGTAGTAAAGACTCCTTTACCACCAAATTCTCAGGTCCAACATAAACGGGGGCAGCACCCTGCTGAGAAGCACCTTCAAACAGCAAAGCCTGCTTCGCCAAACACATTGCCTACCCAAAGAAGAAAAAAAGGGACTTAAGTTCGTTAAAATGAGCATCGAAATTGCAGAATGTGAGGAAAAAAAAAACCAGGGCTACAGATACAGTCACACACGAACACACTGACCAAGTACTGAAATATATCATTCCTCGCGACGAAATCAGTCTCACAGTTAAGTTCAATAAGAGCAGCCTTGTTCTCAGTCTGCGCCAGAGCAAGCAAACCCTCGGCGGCGGTACGAGCCGACTTCTTCGACGCCAGCACCTTCCCTCTTTTCCTCAAGTCCTTCTGCGCCGCCTCTGCCAAAGAATTCTACTTTTACGTCAACATTACGAAATACTGAAAAAACAGAGGGAAAATCAACCAGGGATCGGTTTCAGACCAATGTCCCAATTGCATTGTATAAGGGCGGTCTTGACATCCTTTATGGGCGCGCTGGTTCGTTCCCTCAATTGCTTTATGAGATTCATTTGGCTCGAAGAAGAAGCCGCCTCAGCGCTCAAGCTTCTGGAAAAGATCGCCAAGCCGCCGCCAACGACGCATCGGAAATCGGCGTTACTACAAGTATTCAGCAGCCTGTTATGAAGGATTGTACCGAGAAAGCGCTTTGTTGCCCTGGGAAAAGCCATGAACTCCGACCTTCAGCTATGTGTGGGATAGCCAAAAACAGAAGAACTGCTTCAGAAGTGATCCAGAGAAGAGCGCTTGAAAGACGAGGGACCAGGGACCTGCTCTCGAAACAGTGACTGCGAAATGCGATGTACCCACAGAGGGGAAAGGAAAAAATAAAATAAATGTAGAACTATATAAAAGAAACGTTTTATTATTATTTTGTATTCTAAGAAGAGAAAAACGTTTCCAAGGGAAAGGCTTCGACAGACTTGGTGCTTTTTTTCGTTTCCTGTTTCAGACACTCAAGGGTAGAAACTTCCATACATTGATTATTGATATATTGGATGTCACAAAGAAGAGATTTTTCACGAAAGAGAGGCGACGCCCCAATATGTTAGCTAACACTTGGAATTTTCCTATTTATGATATCGTGAAAGGTGAATCTGTCACTAAATTCGTATAGACAGGAATTTCTATTAGAGCGCAAACTACAAAACTTGAGCTTCAAGGAATTCCTTCCTTTCCGTTCTATTTTGCACTCCACAGAAACATCCAGACAGGGATGGCATGACAAAAACCATCATGATCTGTTGTTTGGGGTAATGAACTTGCATTAAGATATTGGTCGAGGACAAATTTTGAAAGGATTTTACACTTTGCAGAGACGAGGAGTAGAGGCAGCTGAGGTCTTGACTAACGAGGCTATTGCTTGGAAACTTGATACAACAGAAGTCATTTCTCCATCATCTTCCATGAAATGGTTTGCTATTGCAGACTTGGGATGTTCGGTCGGACCTAACACAATTATCGCAGTGGAAGACATTATAGATTCTGTTATACTCAAGTGCCAGTCTTTTGGCCAAGATGAAGAAGCTCTGGAATTCCAGGTGTTCTTTAAAGACTATGCCTCAAAACGATTTCAGCATTAAAGGAATGGAACCCTTGGTCCACCCAGCAAGTGAGGAATCTGATGTCCAAAGTGTGCTATCGATGATGAGAGCAGTTTGGGCAGAACTCAATTGAGGGCCACTTTGGAAAGGTTATCGTTGATGAGTTGTTTGATCGATTCAGGAGGAAATTTGAAGAGAACTCCATCTGTTCACATCTACTAACAAGAAGATGGTCGAATTGTATGTCCTTCCCAAGCGCAAATCCTATTGATCATTGTGTTACATGATGACTCCCCTGTTCTCAAGACTCTGCACTCTGTTTTATTTTTTCTTGGTTTTCTTTTAGCGGGTGGTTGTGGGGTTGGTGCTGGGATTTGGTATTATTTACTAGTTTTTCTTCAAGTGCATGTTCCATGCATACTGCTTAGAGAGAGAAAAAGCATATTACAGGCATACGGATGCTATACAAGTTGGTATATCTACTTACATCTCTGTGCCTCATCTGCATATGCTTTAATAGAATGAGGGGACATTTTAATGTCTTATGATGCCATTCCAATTCAGTTTGTTTTCATTTTATCTAGTCCACAAACCCATCTTTCAAATTCGAGTGCTTGAACCACTGCTCAAAGTTTTCCTCTGTATTATCAGTTGCGGATCAAACTTGGCTTGATTCTTGTTTCCTTTTCAGGGACTGTGATCAAATTAAATTCGCTTTTCGCTCTTCCTTTTTCATGTATCCATATTTATTCAAGTGCCTTTTTAGGAACAAATGAGCGCCATAATTAGTTGAAACAAACTTGGCTTGATCCAAGTGTTTAGAAATCTTTAGATAAGATCATGCTTTTGTAACTGGGGAGTACAAATCTTTGGGTTGAGTGATATCTCAATAAGTTATTCTAAGATCACCCAAGAAGGCTGCTAGGTAAAACTTTTTTCCCCTCCATTGTAGTAGTGCTATGTAACAAACATACAAGCAGAGAAGAACAGGGAGCAAGATCCGGAATTATGTACCAGTTTTTGCTTCAGCTGCGTATCACGCGTATCATGGTATACCTGTTGGTGTATGTTCTGCAAGCAAAAGCTCGGAGAACAATTTTTTGTAACAAAGTAAAGCTTTGTGGATCTCCATGAAGTAGAAAGGAGAGTAATCCCTTAAGAAAAGATAGACTCATGAATTTGAGTTAACATAGGAATCGGGTCAAAATTGTAAGAGACAAACAAAATCGGACTTTAATACCCATAGGGCGGACGGCCAACTGCTGAGCCATGTTTCTTATCCGGTAGCCAGTCTAAGCCACTCTGGGTAGCGATGTTATTGAACTAATTTAATGACATTATTGCATTGGCTCCATTGACTTGCTCATGGAAAACTTCTTGTTTTAGTCAGCTCTAATTGTTTTATAGTGCCTCGAGATTCACATGATAGCAAAGTCCACAATGAACTAGTAAACACAAGTATAAATTAGAGTGCAAATCTTAGAACTTCAAGGAAATTTTTTGCTTGCCGTCTACTTTTCACTCTTACATACGGACAAATCTATCCAGAGAGTGATGGCCGGCAAATCAACTAGATCATCTCCGATGAAAGGGGGAGATGGACAGTATAGCTACGCTCACAATTCCTCATATCAGGTTCTACTTTCTTTTGTTCTTTACATGAATCAGGTAGACAGGTACTCGTTTCTAGGCTCTAGCTAGATACAACAATTGTTCCATAAGACCAAAGTACTCCTGGTTTGCACTGCTTTCTACCCTGAAGTTTGCCAAAAATCATGAAGATCTTTAATTTGGGCAAGCGAACTTGTATGATGATATTGATCAACAATACATTTTGTAAGATTTTTTCATTTTGCAGAGAGAAGGATTGGAGATTGCCAAGGTCTTTATCAAGGAGGCTATTGTTGAGAAACTTGGCATAAAGTCTTCATCCTTGGAATTATTCACAATTGCAGACTTGGGATGTTCTGTCGGACCTAACACTCTAGTCGTGGTGGAGAACATTATAGATTCTGTGAAACACAAGTATCAATCTATTGACCAAAAGAAAGAAGCTGTTGAATTCCTGGTGTTTTTTAATGACCATGTGTCAAACGATTTCAACACTCTGTTCAAGTCTTTTCCTTCGGATAATCAATACTTTGCAGCCGGGGTGCCAGGTCCTTTCCAAGATCGCTTGTTTCCAAAGGCTTCTCTCCATTTTGTCCACTGCTCATATTCACTTCACTGGCTCTCGAAGGTTCCAAACGAGTTGATGGATCAGAACTCACCTGCATGGAATGAGGGAAGAATTTACCATACCAATGGCCCGAATGCAGTCCGTGAGGCTTACTCAGCTCAGTTTGCCAAAGATATTGAGTCCTTTTTGAATGCCAGGGCAGAAGAGCTTGTCCATGGGGGGCTCATGGCCCTGATCATAGCATGTCTACCTGATGGAGTTTCAAGTCAGTCTTCTGACTTTGCATTTATTGATCTTTTGGAGGCTACTCTCAAGGAAATGGCAGATGAGGTAACAATTGATCAAACTCTGGTACTCAGACAAACAAATCAGAATGTTCTGATATTGTAGGATTGTCTTAAACACTAAGCTTTAAGTTTCATGCCTGAAGGTGTATAATTTATTTGGTCCAAAATAGCATCATTGACTCGTCTTATGTTTATTTTTCATCTCCGTTAGATTTTTCTTTGACTGCAATGAAATATTAGTTCATTTTACTTTAGGGCATCCTAACTGAAGACGAAGTGGACTCTTTCAACTTCCCACAGTACAACCCAACTCCAGCAGAGCTGGGCACTTTGCTTGAAAGAAATTGCAGTTTCAGCATTGAAAGGATGGAACCATTAGTCCGCCCAGCAAGGAAGGTATCTGATATCCAAAGTGTGATGTCGATGGTAAGAGCACTTTGGGAAGAACTTATTGAAGGCCACTTTGGAAATGATGTCCTTGATGAGCTGTTTGATCGACTCAAGAACAAAATTGTTGAGTGCTCCATCTTGTCTCAATCTAGCAAAAAGCAGGTGGGCGAAAAGCAGATGGTTGAATTATATGTCCTTCTCAAGCGGAAGGTAGACTAATCATTAGGTCTATCTCTTTTGTTGTTTATGTCCTTTTTTATTTCGTTTTTTGGGAGGCAGTGGGGGAGGTTGGGATTTGGAATTATGCTGTGGTTTTGCTTCAATAACAATTCGCTAGTCACTGTCCTGTACACGATATACACCGCCAAACTTTTGGCTGATAGGATTCAATCGGATCATGTTTCAAATGACCCAATCCCTCGCACCCCACGCATTGTTCAGGAAAAAGACCTACCTTGTTAATGTATTTTGTTTGCTACAGGCTTGTCCTGATTCTCTGTATTGATCTGCGGATCCTCGGCCTTTTGTTTATGAATGAATGACTACTGGATTAGGAAAAAAAAAAAAACACCAATGATTGCAATAATAATTTTATTTGGGTACAAATTCCCTTTGAACAAGGAAATTCCGAAAATATAAGAAGGCACAATCAGAATTCATGAATGCAATCTGAATGTCTAGCATCCAATTCACACCAAGCCATATTACTCATTAATTGAGGTGGATGAATTAGGTCACCTCATGATGAGGTCATTAATGAGATGGATGAATTCTATTAATAATTTTATTTGGGTACAATTTCCCTTTGAATGAGAGAATTCTGAAAATATCAAAAGGCACGATCAGAATTCATTGAATGTAATCTAGCAATCCTAATTCACACCAAGCCATATTACTCATTAATTAAGGTGGATGAATTAGGTCACCTCATGATAAGGTCATTAATGAGGTGGATGAATTCTGTTAATAATCTTATTTGGGTACAAATTCCCCCTGAATGAAGAAATTTCGAAAATATCAAAAGGCACTATTAGAATTCATTGAATGCAATCTAGCAATCATAATTCACACCAAGCCATATTACTCATTAGTTGAGGTGGATGAAATAGGTCACCTCATGATGAGGTCATTAACGAGGTGGATGAATTTTGTTATAATTTACCCACCTTAATTAATGAGATTATTGAGTAATATGGCTTAGTGTGAATTAGAGCCGCTAGATTGCATTCAATGAATTTTAACAGTACTTTATGATATTTTCGGAATTTCCTCCAGAGAATCCGTTCCCTATCTCAATATCCACTTCCAATAATAGTGTTCGAATGCCTTTATACATAGTTCGTTCGACGAGGACAGGTAAACACGCACACATGAATTAGAGTGCACATCAAGAACTTTAAGGAAAACTTTTGCTTGGCAAACTATTTTTCTCTCTCGCGTTACCTACAAATCCATCAAGAGAGTGATGGCCGGTATATCAACTGCATCATTCCCAATGAAAGGGGGAGACGGACCGAATAGTTACGCTCACAATTCCTCATATCAGGTACTGCAGGCTTTCGTCTTTGTTATGGAACTAGTTTCTCACGTTTTGCATTGCTTTCTATACCGAGGTCGCCAAACTTGCATGATGATGTTGGTCAAGGATATTAACTTTTCCAAGAATTCCACATTTTGCAGAGAGAAGGATTGGAGAGTGCCAAGGACTTGATTAAGGAGTCTGTTGCTGAACAACTTGATATGAAGCAATCCATTTCCTCTTCGTCTGCCCCGAAACTATTCACTATTGCAGACTTGGGATGTGCTTTCGGACCTAACACACTCTTTGTGGTGGAAAACATTATCGATTCTGTTGAACTAAAGTACCATTCTTTTGGCCAAAATCAAGAAGCTCTGGAATTCCTGGTCCTTTTTAGTGACCGCGCTTCAAACGATTTTAACACGCTGTTCAGGTCTCTCCCTTCTGATAAGAAATACTTTGCTGCCGGTGTACCTGGCTTTTTTCAAGATCGCTTGGTTCCCAAGGCTTCTCTTCATTTTGTCCACTGTTCCTACTCACTTCACTGGCTCTCAAAGATCCCAATGGAGTTGATGGATAGGGACTCACCTGCATGGAAAAAGGGAAGGATTTTCTACCATAACTCCCCTGATGAAGTTAGTGAGGCTTACTCAGCTCAGTTTGCAAAGGACATGGAGTACATTTTGAATGCCAGGGCAGAAGAGCTTGTCTATGGAGGGCTCATGGCCCTTGTCGTACCTTGTATTCCCGATGGGATTTCTAAACTGGAATTTTCAGACTTCAAATTTATGGATCTTATGGAAGAAAGTCTCAAGGACATGGTGGATGTGGTAATATTCGATAAACTCTATAACTCCATATATATACCAGAAACATTACAGTAGAACAGCTAACATTAGTTGAAAAAATATATACTCAGAAAACTTAATCGTGGTATTCACTTTTAACAAATCACTTTCTAGATTACAACTTTAAACGAAACGGTCCATGTGGTGTATTTTTTAATCACAAGACTCTTTTTTTCTACAAAAAGTTAGTTAGACTAACAAAAATGGAGATGGGTTGGGATGAGATGTCTATTTTTTGGATAATCTGTCTCCAACCCCTTCTTATCAGTGAACTAACTTTTAGGGGAAGAAAACAGCTACGTGTCTAAAAAAATTGCATCACAGAGACCCGTGGATACTATAAATGAATGATTGGCTGGGACAAAGTTTCTGCCAACCGTCTTTGAAACAGGTGAATGCGTCATGCCTGGCCCGTACTTTTAGTTCTATTTCTCGTACCCATCAGTGTATAATCCTTTTCCATGACACCATTGGCTCGCTCCTACGTTTGAAAATAACTTTTTAAGGTATAATCATTTCTGGCAATCGGTTATGTCCGTTGATGATTTTGATGAAGTCGTTTCATTTTACCTTAGGGATTGCTGACTGAAGATAAGTGGATTCCTTCAACCTCCCACTATATCAAGTAGATCGTCTTCGATGAAAGGGGGAGATGGACAGTACAGCTACGCTCACAATTCCTCATATCAGGTTCTACTTTCTTTTGTTCTTTACATGAATCAGGTAGACAGGTACTCGTTTCTAGCTAGATACAACAATTGTTCCATAAGAATAAACTACTCCTGGTTTGCACTGCTTTCTACCCTGAAGTTTGCCAAAAATCATGACGATCTTTAATTTGGGCAAGCGAACTTGTATGATGATATTGATCAACGACACATTTTGTAAGAATTTTTCATTTTTTCAGAGAGAAGGATTGGAGATTGCCAAGGTCTTTATCAAGGATTAGGAGGCTATTGTTGAGAAACTTGACATAGAGTCTTCATCCTTGGAATTATTCACAATTGCAGACCTGGGATGTTCTGTCGGGACCTAACACTCTCGTCGTGGTGGAGAACATTATAGATTCTGTGAAACACAAGTATCAAACTATTGACCAAAAGAAAGAAGCTGTTGAATTACTGGTGTTTTTTAATGACCATGTGTCAAACTATTTCAACACTCTGTTCAAGTCTTTTCCTTCGGATAATCAATACTTTTCAGCCGGGGTGCCAGGTCCTGTCCAAGATCGCTTGTTTCCAAAGGCTTCTCTCCATTTTGTCCACTGCTCATATTCACTTCACTGGCTCTCAAAGGTTCCAAACGAGTTGATGGACCAGAACTCACCTGCATGGAATAAGGGGAGAATTTACCATGCCAATGGCCTGAATGCAGTCCGTGAGGTTTACTCAGCTCAGTTTGCCAAGGACATTGAGTCCTTTTTGAATGCCAAGGCAGAAGAGCTTGTCCATGGGGGGCTCATGGCCCTGATCATAGCATGTCTACCTGATGGAGTTTCAAGTCAGTCTTCTGACTTTGCATTTATTGATCTTTTGGAAGCTACTCTCGAGGAAATGGTAGAGGAGGTAACAATTGATCAAACTCTGGTCGGACAAACAAATTATAATGTTCTGATATTGTAGGATTGTCTTAAACACTAAGCTCTAAGTTTCATGCCTGAAGGTGTATAATAATTTGGTCCAAAATAGCATCGGTGACTCGTCTTATGTTAAAACCCACTCTTTTTCGTCTCCTTTAGAATTTTTCTTTGACTGCAATGAAATATTGCTTCATTTTACTTCAGGGCATCCTAACTGAAGACAAAGTGGACTCTTTCAACTTCCCACAGTACAACCCAACTTCAGCAGAGCTAGGCACTTTGCTGGAAAGAAATTGCAGTTTCAGCATTGAAAGGATGGAACCATTAGTCCGCCCAGCAAGGAAGGTATCTGATATCTCCAGTGTAACGTCGATAGTAAGAGCACTTTGGGAAGAACTTATTGAAGGCCACTTTGGAAATGATGTCCTTGATGAGCTGTTTGATCGACTCAAAAACAAAATTGTTGAGTCCTCCATCTTGTTTCAATCTAGCAAAAAGCAGATGGTTGAATTATATGTCCTTCTCTTTTGTTGTTTATGTCCTTTATTATTATTTTTTTTGGGAGGCAGTGGGGGAGGTTGGGATTTGGAATTATGTTGCGGTTTTGCTTCAATAACAATTCACTAGTCACTGTCTTGTGTACGATACTGCCAAACTTTTGGCTAATAGGATCCAATCGGATCATGTTTCAAATGGCCCAATCCCTCGCACCCCACGCATTGTTCAGGAAAAAGACCCACCTTGGTAATGTATTTTGTTTGCTACAGGCTCGTCCTGGTTTTCTATATTTGATCAGCGAATCCTCCTTTTATTTATGAATGAATGACTACTTGATTAGAAAAAAAGGAAATTCACTGGTTACTGCAATAAGAATTTTATTTTCCTCATAGCAGTAGTTATCTTAAAACCCAATCATATATCAAAAAGAAGGCCTACGTTTCTTCATGATCACAATTATTCTTTTTTCTTTCTTGAGCAAAAACGGTGGAAGGAGACATCCAGAGAGAGGGAGAGAGAGTCAGAGAGAGAGGACATGATATACTAAATTTATCCACAGTTTAGTTCAGTCGGATATGTAATCTGTCCAATTTACCGAATATGGAGTATTTGCTCCCACTGACTTGCTCAAAGGAGACCAAGTTTTGACAATATCTCAATATGCACTACCAATAATAGTACAGGTAAACACGCACGCATGAATTAGAGAGCACATCAAGAACTTTAAGGAAAAATTTTGCTTGGCAAACTATTTTTCTCTCTCACCTACCCACAAATCCATCAAGAGAGTGATGACCGGTATATCAACTGCATCATCCCCCAATGAAAGGGGGAGACGGACCGTATAGTTACGCTCACAATTCCTCATATCAGGTACTGCAGGCTTTCAGATCTTTTAAAGGGAATCGGGTACTAACTAGTTTCTCGCGTTTTGCATTACTTTCTATATCACGGCGATCTTTAATTTGGGCAAGCAACTTGTATGATGATATTGATCAACGAGAGTTTTTGTAAGATTTTTTCATTTTGCAGAGAGAAGGATTGGAGATCGCCAAGGTCTTCATCAAGAACTTGACATAAAGTCTTCATCCTTGGAATTATTGACAATTGCAGACTTGGGATGTTCCGTTGGACCTAACACTCTCGTCGTGGTGGAGAACATTATAGATTCTATCAAACACAAGTATCAAACCATTGACCAAAAGAAAGAAGCTGTTGAATTCCTGGTGTTTTTTAATGACCATGGGCATGTTCGTTTTGGCAGCATCATGAGAATTCGCATTCAACTAAAAACACAATCCCACCGAATATAATTTATTTGAGGATGCTGTACTGTAGTTTCCGATTTTGCTCTGGCCATATTTATACAGAATTACTAAAATACCCTCCAGTCATGCGTTACATACATCAAAACCGAAGGTAAAATGGACTTTTAAAAAATACATGGCCCCCACACGTCAACTCATTAAATACTCAGACACGTGAATGGATAAAATACCCCCAACTGATTTACGCAAGTTTTGCTTTGGTAAAGGGCGATTTAGTCATTTCCCCCCCTCCCTCTGCGTGCGGCCTGCAGCTTGTCAACTTGTCTCCTACGTGAGCCAATTTTGTTGTTTTGCAAAAGTTGAGTCAGGCAGCAAAAACGTCTAGTCGTTTGTCGTTTTCTTCCTTCTTTTTTTTTTTTAATACCTTTCAAATATTCAACTTTTAATAAAAATAAATAAATTCGAAATTATAATAAATATTACAAATAAACAATATTATTTTACATTTTATCTTTTCACTCGTTCCAATAAAAATAATTAAAAAAAAAACAACATTAAAAATCATTATTAATTTTTTTACACCTCAACAACTCTACACATGACCAATACAACTTTAACATCACCTAAAAATTTTCAAAACACTTCAAATCCTACAAAAAAATCTCAAAACGAACATGCCCCATGTGTCGAACAATTTCAACACTCTGTTCAAGTCTTTTCCTTCTGATAATCAATACTTTGCAGCCGGGGTGCCAGGTCCTTTCCAAGATCGCTTGTTTCCAAAGGCTTCTCTCTATTTTGTCCACTGCTAATATTCACTTCAGTGGCTCTCAAAGGTTCCAAACGAGTTGAGGGACCAGAACCCACCTGCATGGAATGAGGGGAGAATTTACCATACCAATGGCCCGAATGCAGTCCGTGAGGCTTGCTCAGTTCAGTTTGCCAAGGACATCGAGTCCTTTTTGAATACCAGGGCAGAAGAGCTTGTCCATGGGGGGCTCCTGGCCCTGATCATACCATGTCTATCTGATGGAGTTTCAAGTCATTTTTCTGACTTAGCATTTATTGATCTTTTGGAAGCTACTCTCAAGGAAATGGTAGATGAGGTAACAATTGATCGAACTCTGGTCAGACAAACAAATAAGAATGTTCTGGTATTGTAGGATTGTCTTAAACACTAAGCTCTAAGTTTCATGCCTGAAGGTGTATAATAATTTGGTCCAAAATAGCATCGGTGACTCGTCTTATGTTAAAACCCACTCTTTTTCGTCTCCTTTAGAATTTTTCTTTGACTGCAATGAAATATTGCTTCATTTTACTTCAGGGCATCCTAACTGAAGACAAAGTGGACTCTTTCAACTACCCACAGCACAACCCAACTCCAGCAGAGCTAGGCACTTTGCTGGAAAGAAATTACAGTCTCAGCATTGAAAGGATGAAACCATTAGTCCGCCCAGCAAGGAAGGTATCTGATATCCAAAGTGTGACGTCGATAGTAAGAGCAATTTTAGAAGAACTTATTGAAGGCCACTTTGGAAATGATATCCTTGATGAGCTGTTTCATCGACTCAACAACAAAATTGTTGAGTCCTCCATCTTGTTTCAATCTCGCAAAAAGATGTTTGAATTATATGTCCTTCTCAAGCGTAAGAATTATTAGGTCTATCTCTTTTTGTTGTTTATGTCCTTTTTTAGTTTGTTTTTTGGGAGGCAGTGGGGGAGGTTGGGATTTGGAATTATGTTCTGGTTTTGCTTCGATAACAATTCGCTAGTCACTGTCTCGTACACGATATATACCGCCAAACTTTTGGCTGATAGGATTCAATCGGATCATGTTTCAAATGACCCAATCCCTCGCACCCCGCGCATTGTTCAGGAAAAAGACCTACCTTGTTAATGTATTTTGTTTGCTACAGGCTCGTCCTGATTTTCTGTATTTGATCTGCGGATCCTCCTGTTGTTTATGAATGAATGACTACTTGATTAGGAAAAAAGAAAAAAAAAATCACTGATGACTGCAATAATAATTTTATTTTCCTCATAGCAGTAGTTATCTTAAAACCCAATCATATATCAAAAAGAAGGCCTACGTTTCTTCATGATCACAATTATTCTTTTTTCTTTCTTGAGCAAAAACGGTGGAAGGAGACATCCAGAGAGAGGGAGAGAGTCAGAGAGAGAGGACATGATATACGAAATTTATCCACAGTTTAGTTCAGTCGGATATGTAATCTGTCCAATTTACCGAATATGGAGTATTTGCTCCAACTGACTTGCTCAAAGGAGACCAAGCTTTGACAATATCTCAATATTCACTTCCAACAATAGTGTTCGAATGCCTTTATAATATATGCATTTCTCTTGTAATGATGTGTTCATATATGGGACGTTGTTTGAAATATCTGTTCTACAGTATGACAAGGAAGCATTACTGGCATCCGATATGGGCCTCAAGCAAAGCAGACAACCTGCTGAATTCTTCTGCAAAACTCTTACAGCTAGTAACACTAGTACTCATGGTGGATTTTCTGTACCTCGTCGAGCAGCTGAGAAGATCTTTCCACCTCTGGTTAGTACCAGATTTCAAGTAGAGGATGGTGTCTTGTAAATTCTATCTGTTTCATCATCACCATGTTCATTTAATAGGATTTTTCAATGCAACCCCCAGCTCAGGAGATAGTAGCTAGAGATTTACATGACAATTCATGGACCTTCAGGCATATTTATCGCGGTAATGGACCCTTCAAAATATTACTGCTCTCCCTTTCCCGTGTCTTTCTGTCTGCTAATGTATGATTCATCAATGTTTTCTATTAGATACATGGTTCAAACCAAGAATTTACATTAGATATTTGTATCAGTTGGACTGTTGGAAACAAGTATAATAGTATATTAAATTGTATAGTACGTTAATTGCAGGCCAACCTATGTAAACGTTAAGTAGATTTTGCTCAAGTCCAACTCCATTTCTCAAGCAAAAAAAAGAGTGCAAAAATGGCTCTGAGAGAAACTTGAACAAATATTTGCATTAGGCTAACATTACGGTGGCTTAACTTTAGATCTACATTGTCAAACATATTACATGCACGAGAATATTGGCTAGTGGAGTAGATTGCACTACTACATTCCTTTTATTTTTAGCACTTTCTTGGACCCATTACTCTTGGGCAATCTGACAAACAGTTCATGGGCAAAAATAGTTTCTTGCAGTGTCAATGCGAGTTGGAAATTTTTCACGTCCTGAATACAACCAGTGCACAAATAAGTAACCTCCACAAACTACCGTAGTGACACATTACACCCCAAACTACCATCTTTAAGACATTGCACCCTCAAACTACCAATGTTATACACTTTGCACCCTAAACTACCCGCTTTGACACATTACACCCTCCAACTACTAATATTAAACACTTTACACCCTCCATTTGACAATAATACCCTTGAGAAATTAATGAATTGACAACAATATCTAAGGGCATTATCGTCATTTTAGTTTGAAAATTTGATAAAGGGTGCAAAGTGTTAAAAATTGGTAGTTAGAGGATGCAATGTGTCAAAATTAATAGTCTATGGTGCAAAGTGTAAAATATATGGTAGTTCATGGCGAAAGGAAAACTTTTGCTTGGCAAACTATTTTTCTCTCTCACCTACCCACAAATCCATCAAGAGAGTGATGACCGGTATATCAACTGCATCATTCCCGATGAAAGGGGGAGACGGAGCGTATAGTTACGCTCACAATTCCTCATATCAGGTACTGCAGGCTTTCATCTTTGTTATGGAACAAGTTTCTCACGTTTTGCATTACTTTCTATATCGAGGTCGCCAAACTTGCATGATGATGTTGGTCAAGGATACTAACTTTTCCAAGAATTCCACATTTTGCAGGACTGAAGTGTGCCTAGGACTTGATTAAGGAGTCCGTTGCTGAAAACTTGATATGAAGGAATTCATTTCCTCTTCATCTTCTCCGACGAGCGCTCGGTGGCGGCCGACTCCTGGTCCATCAAGAGCGACTACGGCAGTACCCTCGACGACGAACAGCGCCAGACCGATGCCGCGGAGGCCCTCTCCGCCGCTAACCTCCGCGCTCCCTCGGACTACAGTTCTCGTTTCTCCAAACATCTGTAACGCTTCGTTTGGTTCACGAGAAATTTTGTCGGAAAGTGACGGAAAAGTATCACGAACATTGGGATTTTGGATGTTAGGTTTTCGCATTGTTAGGGGTGTTTTCATTTCCGTTGCCGATGCTATACGCAGTGATTAATTGACCCAGATTAACCAAATTCTGAAACCTTTTCAATTTTCGTGAACATGACCATTCTGGTGAAGTTTGGTTAGTGATGATATGGATATTTATTCACCTATTATCATGCTAAGTCTGTTGTCACTTGTGGGCATAGATGTATACAGTATAGAAATATAAACCCATGACCCTTGTATGATAGAGGAATGGCTCAAGTGTTGCCAGAAGAACAAGGCGGTGATTGTATATAATTTAGTTAAATGGGTGGTTAGTGTTGGGTTTGATCTTATGTTTGAATTTCACCAACAAAAATGCTTGGATCTGCTAAATGATAGGAGTATTGCTATGATAGAGGTCTTACAGATATGGCTATCTTTTGCTTCAACAAAACAGAAGAAAAGAACGATGGAAGTTGGAGAGGACATTATGTTCTCCCTTGTTGCACCTTGGGATTCATCTATTGTTTGGTTTCCCTGTTTCTATAGGTTTGGAGCTGAAGTTATGGAAGTAGTTGCTTCTTGGACCAAGAGCTTGTGCATTAACATTTCTCATTAATTGAGGTGGATGAATTAAGACCATTAGATCTATTACATAAAATAGAGACCGTGCTTTTGATATCTTCGGGATTCCCACCTAAGGAATTCCCTCCTTAGGTGGGAATCTGTTCCCATTTTGGGTACGGGTTCCCTCCAAAAGAGGGAATTCATAAGATATCAGAAGGCATAGTCAAAATTCATTGAATGCAATCTAATGGTCCCAATTCACACCAAGCTATATTACTCATTAATCTCATTAATTGATGTGAATGAATTAGGGGGTACGGTGGAGGGAATCCCAAAGATATAAGAAGACACAGTCAAAATTCATCGAATGCAATCTAACGATCCTAATTCAAAATCAAGCCATATTACTCATTGATTTCATTAATTGAGGTGGATGAATTAGGACCATTAGATCTATTACATAAAACAAACACCATGCCTTCTGATATCTTCGGAATTCCCTCCTTAGATGGGAATTCGTTCCCATTTTGGGTACAGATTTCCTCCGAAAGAGGGAATTCTGAAGATATCATAAGGCACGGTCAAAATTCTTTGAATGCAATCTAACGGTCCTAATTCACACCAAGTCATATTACTCATTAATCTCATTAATTGAGGTGGATGAATTAGCACCATTAGATCTATTTCATAAAATAGAGACTGTGCCTTCTGATATCTTTGGAATTCCCTCCTTAGGTGGGAATCCGTTCCCATTTTGCGTACAAATTCCCTCCGAAAGAGGGAATTCCAAAGATATCAGAAGGTATTGTCAAAATTCATTGAATACAATCAAACAGTCCTAATTCACACCAAGCTATATTTCACATTAATCTCATTAATTGAAGTGGATGAATTAGGGGGTACAGATTCCCTCCGAAAGAGGGAATTCTGAAGATATCAGAAGGCACGGTCAAAATTCTTTGAATGCAATCTAACGGTCCTAATTCACACAAAGTCATATTACTCATTAATCTCATTAATTGAGGTGGATGAATTAACACCATTAGATCTATTACATAAAATAGAGACCGTGTCTTCTGATATCTTTGGAATTCCCTCTTTAGGCCCATTTTGCATACAAATTTCCTCCGAAAAAGGGAATTCCGAATATATCAGATGGCATGGTCAAAATTCATTGAATACAATCAAACAGTCCTAATTCACACCAAGCTATATTTCATATTAATCTCATCAATTAAGGTGGATGAATTAGGAGCTAGGAAGGAGGGAATTCCGAAAATTTCAGAAAGCCCGGTCAAAATTCATTGAATGCAATCTAACAGTCCTAATTCACAGCAAGCCACATTATTCATTAATCTCATTAATTGAGGTGGACGAATTAGGACCATTAGATCTATTACATTAATTGAATGCCTTTATATATAGTTAGCTCGATAGCATAGCTGTGTCGATGAGTACAGGTAAACACACACACAAGAATTAGTGTGCACGTCAAGAACTTAAAGGAAAACTTTTGCTTGGCAAACTATTTTTCTCTCTCACCTACCCACAAATCCATCAAGAGAGTGATGACCGGTATATCAACTGCATCATTCCCGATGAAAGGGGGAGACGGAGCGTATAGTTACGCTAACAATTCCTCATATCAGGTACTGCAGGCTTTAATCTTTGTTATGGAACTAGTTTCTCACGTTTTGCATCACTTTCTATACCGAGGTCGCCAAACTTGCATGATGATGTTGGTCAAGGATATTAACTTTTCCAAGAATTCCACATTTTGCAGAGAGAAGGACTGGAGTGTGCCGAGGACTTGATTAAGGAGTCCGTTGCTGAAAAACTTGATATGAAGGAATTCATTTCCTCTTCATCTTCCCCGAAACTATTCACTATTGCAGACTTGGGATGTTCTTTCGGACCTAACACACTCTTTGTGGTGGAGAACATTATCCATTCTGTTGAACTAAAGTACCATTCTTTTGGCCAAAATCAAGAAGCTCTGGAATTCCTGGTCCTATTTAGTGACCGTGCTTCAAACGATTTTAACACGCTGTTCAGGTCTCTCCCTTCTGATAAGAAATACTTTGCTGCCGGTGTACCGGGCCTTTTTCAAGATCGCTTGGTTCCCAAGGCTTCTCTTAATTTTGTCCACTGTTCCTACTCACTTCACTGGCTCTCAAAAATCCCAATGGAGTTGATGGATAGGGACTCACCTGCATGGAATAAGGGAAGGATTTTCTATAATCACTCTCCTGATGAAGTTAGTGAGGCTTACTCAGCTCAGTTTGCAAAGGACATGGAGTACTTTTTGAATGCCAGGGCAGAAGAGCTTGTCTGTGGAGGGCTCATGGCCCTTGTCGTACCTTGTATTCCCGATGGGATTTCTAAACTGGAATTTTCAGACTTCAAATTTTTGGATCTTATGGAAGAAAGTCTCAAGGACATGGTGGATGTGGTAATATTCGACTAAACTCTATTAACTCCATATACATACCAAAAACATTACAGTAGAACAGCTAAGTCTTTGAAAACATATATACACGGAAAAAAAGCTTAACCGTGGTATTCACTTTTAACGAATCACTCTCTAGAGTACAACTTTAAACGGGTCTTTTTGATGTAATTTTTAATTATAAGACTCTTTTTGTCCATAAAAGTTAGTTGACTAACTAAAATCAAGATGGATTTGGATCAAGATGTCTATTTTCGAAATTGGGTTATCTATAACCCCTTCTGATACTTTTAGAGGACGGAAGTAGCTATTCGTCTTAAAAACGTTTTCATCACAGACACCCCGTGGATACTTTAATCGAATGATTGGCTGGAACAAAGTTTCTGCCAACCGTCTTTGAAACAGGTGAATGCATCATTTCTGGTAATCGGTTATTTCCGTTGATGATTTTGATGAAGTCGTTTCATTTTACCTTAGGGATTGCTGACTGAAGATAAAGTGGACTCCTTCAACCTCCCACTATACCAGCCAACCCCAGTAGAGTTGGGCGCTTTGATAGAAAGAAACAGGCGTTTCAGCATCGAAAAAATGCAACGTATAGTCCGCCCCGCACGGAAGGGATATGGTCTCCAAAGTCTGATTTCGATGATAAGAGCCATTTGGGAAGAACTTATTCAAGACCACTTCGGAACTGATATCGTCGATGAGCTGTTTGACCGACTGAAGAAGAAAATTGCAGAGTCGAACCTCTCGTCGTTAGAAATGGTTGCGGATATGTATGTCCTCCTCAGGCGTAAAATAGACTAGTACTGTTTTTACCTATTTTCGCTGGGAGTTCGGATTTGGCATTTTTTGCTTCAAGTCCTATTGAAAGTATATGCTACAGCTACTCTGATTTCAATAACGAATACGCCAAGAATAATTGGTTAGAATTTTCTATCCCCAATCTTCGTCTCCTAAGATGAGGCTATCCAATTGTGACCCTTATAATCTAATAATATTTTGAGTTCTATCGTTTATATTCTCCACAACCAGAAAACAAAAGGGTGCAAGACTGATACCGTATTGAGATGATGTTCTTCTGCTAGATGACAGGAGGCCTGTGTTCAATTATTTGGATTTGGCCGGCAGAGCAATCGTCTTAGTTTTATTTAGATTATTTAAAACAGGCAGGATTGTAACTCTTTTAGAACTAAATACTCAACGACGAAAGGTTTGAGATCATCCAAACATGTCAAATGAGTCGTATTGGACATATCTATTTGAGAAGATTCGGACTTTAGCTGGGATTGGATAAACTTTAGGCATAAGAAAGAACGTTCATCCTCAATGAAAGTTCCAGTTTGACCAAGTTGTGAAGTTCTGATGCAGGGAGGTAGGACAGCTTGTTTCTCATGGTCAGAGTTACTCCAACTAAACAAATTCTGCATTTACTAGACTACATATTCATCCCCAACCCTGTTTCTGATATTACTCGGTTTGGGACAAGTGAAACAAATTGAGCCGCCTGTTTAATTAAAAGCTTTTACTCAAGGACTTTTTTTCTCTTTTGTGCTGAAAATACAAAGTCTATGGTTCTTCATTGGGGATTTTATCATAGCAGTTGGAGCTGTCGGACTTGTACGCTTTTGGGGGACTACAGTTAAGCCATTTTCCTATCCGGTAGCCAGTTAAGCCACTTTTAGCAATGTTATTAAACCACTTCAAAGAAAATTAAGGCATTAGCCCCACTGACCAGCTCATAGAAAGCGACCGTTTTGGCACATCTGAATGCGAGCTAGCTCTTATAATTTCCTAACGCCTCAGGATTCATATGATGGTGGAGTCCTGCAAAAGAAATGGTAAACGCAGGAACATGAATTAGAGAGCAAATCTTGAAGTTCCAATAAATTTTTTGCTTTCTGGTCTATCTTGCACTCGTATTCCCTCAACTCCATCCAGAGAGGGATGGAAGGCATATCAACCAGACCGTCTCCTATGAAAGGGGGAGATGGACCGTATAGTTATGCACACAATTCCGTATATCAGGTTGTTCATTTGCTTTCACTCTTACTCTTTTAGATGTATCAGTTACTGGTTTCTAGCTGGATACAGCAATTATTTCAGATGTCAAAATTTGTCCTGTTTGCATTACTTTTGGTGCTAAAGTTTGCAGAAAACCATGGTAATTGTCATTTTGTTAAGAAATTCACATGATAAACGGTCAAGGACGAACTATTGAAAATTTTATATTTTCCAGAGACAAGGACTGGAGACAGCCAAGGTCTTGATCAATGAGGCCATTGCTGAGGTACTAGATATAAAGGAAGTCATTTCTTCTTCATCTTCCTGGAAATCATTCGCTGTTGCAGACTTGGGATGTTCTGTCGGACCTAACACACTCATGGCGGTGGAGAACATTATCGATTCTGTTAAACTCAAGCACCAATCTTTTGGCCAAAACCAAGAAGCCCTCGAATTCATGGTGTTTTTTAATGACCATGCCTCGAACGACTTTAACACGCTGTTCCAGTCTCTTCCTCCTGATAAGCAATACTTTGCTGCCGGTGTACCAGGCCTTTTTCAAGATCGATTGTTTCCCAAAGCTTCTCTCCATTTTGTCCACTGCTCATATTCATTACACTGGCTCTCAAAGGCTCCAAAAGAGTTGATAGATAAGAGCTCACCTGCATGGAATAAGGGGAGGATTTATTATATCCATGCCCCGAAGGAAGTCCGCGAGGCTTACTCAGCTCAGTTTGCCAAGGACATGGAGTCCTTTCTGAATGCCAGGGCAAAAGAGCTTGTCAGTGGAGGGCTCATGGCCCTTATCTTAACATGTCTGCCGGATGGGAATTCCATTCAGTATTATGACTTTGCATTTATGGATCTTTTGGAAGCTAGTCTCAAGGACATGGTCTATGCGGTAACATTTGATCAAACTCTACCCCTGTTTAAGCCTAACACATATTAGAAATATCAGTACTCTGGATTTCATGCTGTAGAACAGAGAATCTAACTCAATGAATCTTTTACTCATTTTATGTTAGAGGGAGGTTTTCTCCTCAATTTCTACTACGTCTCAACTGAAATTGCATGATTTGATTTCAGGGATTGGTCTCCGAAGATAAATTGGAGTCTTTCAACTTCCCACAATACAACCCAACTCCAGAAGAGTTGGGCACTTTGATAGAAATAAATTCGTGTTTCAGCATTGAAAGAATGGAACCATTAGTCTGCCCTACCAAGAGAGGATCATCTGGTATCCATGGGGTACGAGCAGTTTGGGAAGAACTTGTTGCTGGCTACTTCGGAAGTGATATCGTCGATGAGTTGTTCGATCGATTCGAGGAGAAAGTTGCAAAGTCCTCCATCTTCTCACAATCCGGCAACAAGCAGATGATTGAACTATACGTCCTTCTCAAGCGCAAGACATACTAATCTCTATGTAGTGCGGGCACTGTCAAGTGGATCATTGGAAATAAAAATCTGAACATATGATCGTCTAAGCAAATGGCTTGCACCTTCCATTCCTCTGTTTCCCGTGTACCCTTATGTGTTAGTCTCCTCTGTTTTTGTTCAATATATATACTCCAACAAAATAGCTGCCATTTGCATATGTTTTCTATTAACATTATGAATTGCTCGCAGGTTGCCATACAACTCGTAATTCAGATATGTTGTCCAATGTCACGAGATTCACGACTCCAACCCATATAATTTTTATGATTTTACTAACGATGCAGGGGAACTAATGGAAAGGATGAGTTGTTTCTCACACACTCACGTTTGGAATCTCACCAAAATAGGAAGTTTCTCACTTCAGACGAATTTGACTTTCATAATCTTGCTCTGCCTTTATTGAATAATCAACTCCTCCTTTATAGACTAGGAGGTTATAAAAACAAGGAATTCAAATAACAGGATAAACAAACTGGGCTAAACACCAGCTAACAATCAGCTAGAAATCTGGAAATAGGAAATTTAAATTGGCAGAGAATTTGTAACCGTCAAGATCCCCATCAATTCTCCCCTCCTGAAAACTCGACTCCGACGAGTGGCAACCTTGATACAACTAATAGAGATCCGGGTTGAGACGAATCAACTCTTCAGCTTTCACCCAAGTAGAATCGAAGATAGGACGATTTCACCATTTAACCAAAACACTTCTGATATCCACCTCTTCGTGTTGACACAATCTAATCATCAAGAATTGCTTCAACATCATCTTTAAGAGCAGCTCGCTGGGGTAGTGAAGGCATAGAAGGGGCAACAAGCGAATCTGGTAACGGGCCAGCATAGGTGCTTAAATCCATAATATTGACGACAGGACTAATCTGGAGGTCAGGAGGAAGGTCCAAAACATAGGCATTAGACCCCAACCTTTTCAGAATTTTGAAGGGACCTGCACGCCTTGGGTGAAGTTTATGGTAGGTGTTTGGAGGGAAACGTTCAGGCTTAGGCGCAAGAGAACCAAGTCACCTTCTTTAAACTCCACATGGTTGCGATGAATATCTGTGAGCTTTTTGTAGAGTTCGGTATTAACAGCCAATCGACGTCTAATGTCAGCATGCATTTCTTGAATATGTTGCGCAAAAACAATGCCAGCTTCACTTTCACGACAATGTATCGGCAAGGGAATTAAATCCACAAGTTGTCGCGGTTTGACACCCATCACGAACTTCAAAAGGAGACACACCAATATTCGATTAATGGAACATTGATGCAAATTCAGGCTTTTGGTAAGAGTAAATCCCAGGACGTAGTATGATCTTGAATCAGCATCCAATAAACTTCACCCAAGCGTGTAGGTCCCTTCAAAATTCTGAAAAGGTTGGGGTCTAATGCCTATGTTTTGGACCTTCCTCCTGACCTCCAGATTAGTCCTGTCGTCAATATTATGGATTTAAGCACCTATGCTGGCCCGTTACCAGATTCGCTTGTTGCCCCTTCTATGCCTTCACTACCCCAGCGAGCTGCTCTTAAAGATGATGTTGAAGCAATTCTTGATGATTAGATTGTGTCAACACGAAGAGGTGGATACCAGAAATTTTTGGTTAAATGGTGAAATCGTCCTATCTCTGATTCTACTTGGGTGAAAGCTGAAGAGTTGATTCGTCTCAACCCGGATCTCTATTAGTTGTATCAAGGTTGCCACTCGTCGGAGTCGAGTTTTCAGGAGGGGAGAATTGATGGGGATCTTGACGGTTACAAATTCTCTGCCAATTTAAATTTCCTATTTCCAGATTTCTTTTACTAATTACCTGATTTTTTTTTTCTATTTTATATTTATATTAAATATGAATATCCTGCTCATATATAATTAAGCTGAATGACTAAATGAAACTTACTCATATGGCATACAGTAACAGAGTTCTAAACCTTAAAACATAAAAATACGGCAAGCAAGTTAATTCCCATATAAATCTGTTACAATCCATAAACTCTTAAAAAAATAAAATCCCAATTTATGAATTTACATAAAAGCACACAACTCAGAACTAAATTGGGTAAAAAAAGAGTTATATAAACGGTTAGTAACGTGTTACATGGTTTTGTCTCCTTAATTGAAGTAGTAATAAATCTAATCAAATTCTATGGAATTATGTATCGTAGAAAGGTTTTGCTCCTCGGGACGCCACCTCTTTTGAGGGTCTGATTCATCTATTAGAACTTTTGCTGTATTTGTATCTCTCTTGATGAAATACAGATCGATGTTATTATTATGCTCAACAAAAAAAATTCCATCGAACTATAACTACTCGTAGAATTGGCCTCTGTAATAATAACGTGTTTTTTTGGGGGCTTTTCTTTTTGGTGGTCGGTATTTATCCGAAGCGCGGAGAGATGGGGGATCCGAATCCAAGATCCAGACCCAAAGTTCAAAACTAGCGACTCCAGAGACCCAGGAGTCCCACCCCAAACTCCAAAGTTTCATCACCTCTTTCGGCTAGTTCCTCACAAGTCTCATTCTGGAATTTTCCAATCTCTTGCATACCCCTCTCTTTGTCTGTTCTCTCTGTGTGTAAAGAAATAGAATGGCTGGAATCCGATTGCCGCCGGAGGACTCGGAGCTCTCGTTGCAGCAGAGCCGAGCCGCAGTGGGCGATCTGGTCTCGGACGACGAGCGCTCGGTGGCGGCCGACTCCTGGTCCATCAAGAGCGACTACGGCAGTACCCTCGACGACGAACAGCGCCAGACCGATGCCGCGGAGGCCCTCTCCGCCGCTAACCTCCGCGCTCCCTCGGACTACAGGTCTCGTTTCTCCAAACGTCTGTAACGCTTCGTTTGGTTCCCGAGAAATTTTGTCGGAAAGTGACGGAAAAGTATCACGAACATTGGGATTTTGGATGTTAGGTTTTCGCATTGTTAGGGGTGTTTTCATTTCCGTTGCCGATGCTATACGCAGTGATTAATTGACCCAGATTAACCAAATTCTGAAACCTTTTCAATTTAGATGTATGGTTTTAATATGAAGTTCCTAGAAATGATCAAGGAGTTTTGGCGAGTATGTTAAACAGCAAGATAAGAAACTATGTGGAGGAATGTGAAATTCGTAGATTATTTGTCTTATGTGTGGCTCTGGAAAATTCATCAATTATTTAGATTGATTGATGGATTGATCTAGGGTTAATGTGAGGAATATGAAACATGCGGATAGTCTACAACTCTAAGCTTCTGATATACTTTGAACTCTTAGCATTGGTTCCCCCAGCTTTTAGGAGCAGATGACCTATTCAATCAGTTAAAGTTTGAGGAAGAGCTCACTTATGATTGCTTATTTATCATTGATATCTTATTGTGCATGATGTTTAAATCATGCATCGGGTGCAGTTCTGACAAGGAGGAAGCAGATGCTGAAGAAGCGGCACACTCAATGCTTGGCCTTCAGAGTTATTGGAATGCTGCATATGCAGACGAGTTGACAAATTTTCGTGAACATGGCCATTCTGGTGAAGTCTGGTAAGTGACGATATGGATATTTATTCACCTATTATCATGTTAAGTCTGTTGTCACTTGTGGGCATAGATATATACAGTATAGAAATATAAACCCACGACCCTTGTATGATAGAGGAATGGCTCAAGTGTTGCCAGAAGAACAAGGCGGTGATTGTATATAATTTTGAATTTGATAGAATGTTAGTTAACTATGGGTGGTTAGTGTTGGGTTTGATCTTATGTTTGAATTTCACCAACAAAAATGCTTGGATCTGCTAAATGATAGGAGTATTGCTATGATAGAGGTCTTACAGATATGGCTATCTTTTGTTTCAACGAAACAGAAGAAAAGAACGATGGAAGTTGGAGAGGACATTATGTTCTCCCTTGTTGCACCTTGGGATTCATCTATTGTTTGGTTTCCCTGTTTCTATAGGTTTGGAGCTGATGTTATGGAAGTAGTTGCTTCTTGGACCAAGAGCTTGTGCATTAACATTTCTCAAGGTCTCTTGCCAGATCATGTTGATGACGTCAGGTCTGAGCCAGTTGAGCAGGGTGATAAATATTTGTCTACGTGGAGTGTTCTTGATATTGGGACCGGCAATGGTTTGCTTCTTCAAGAACTTGCAAAACAGGGGTATGCTTTGAAAGTTTGACTTTATTTAGTGTGTGATAAATGCAAAAGATAGTTCATCTTCTTTTCACCTTTCAAGGAAACACAGTGTATAGGCTATTGTAGATTGACGTATTTAGAATCCTAGGATGACAGACTATTTCCAGAATTCTGAAAACTACATAGCAGATAGCTTTGTTTTAGCAAGCGATGTTCTAAAATTAGTGTTGCTTATGTTTGTGGACTTTGGAATGTATGCATGGACAAGTCATTAAAGAAGATAATTGACCCACAAAAAGAGGAGGTAGGTGTATTTGCATTCGGTAAAGGAATGGTCCAATGGAAAAAGCCAAGCTTTAATTGGTAAACGATTGGAGCGTCTGTTACATATGCTATCTGTAGGCTGTACGAGTTATTTTCATATTTGGTTAAAGAGTGGAATTTTTATGTGTTTCTAATGTTCGCTACGGCTCTAGTCAATGAAACTAATGGTTTTTTTGTATTCAGATTCTCTGATTTAACTGGAAGTGATTATAGTGAAGGGGCAATTCAGCTTGCTCAAAACCTGGCTGATCGTGATGGATTTCCCAATATCAAGTTTTTGGTATGACTAAACATTTAGAATATTCTCATATAGGATCATTGATAATCCTGAATTAAATTTCCACTGCTACTACAAATCATTGCTGGTGTGTGTAGCATGATTTGCTTTGAACCCAAAGAAATGGAAGGTTTTGCTGCTTTCTACTGTACAAAGAACTAATGTGGAGTGTAGTATTAGATACTTTTCCCATCTCTCTCATTTCTTTGATGCCTTTTGCGTGAAAAGATAGGATTAATTACTGATACAAGCCTGTGTCATCAAGTGAATTCCTATATTTGATTCTTTTGCATCTAAATCTTATGTATAATATTTCAAGACAAATTTAACTGTGTCATTTATTTGCTTAAAAGGTTGATGATGTTCTTGAGACAAAGTTGGAAAGGCAGTTTCAACTCGTCATGGACAAAGGGACTTTAGACGCGATTGGATTGCATCCTGATGGCCCTGTCAAGAGGTGATATATAGCCTCATCTTTTCTGCAGTAAAATCTATACGTTCATTCTCTCCCCCCTGCGCACATGCTCCCTCAAATGGAAGGATATGCTTTCTGCTGGATTTTGAGATTGATTACAGCTTAGTGAATTTTACTCTGTACTTTTAATGTTTTGGGACGCCATTACTAAAATTTTTAACAGAAGGAAGAAATATATTCCCTTCGGTAGGTGTTGTAATACTTTTTAAGCATTGTTGCCATTTGATGATGCATGGGAGTGAGAAAATTGACTTGATGCTTTCTGATCTTGCAGGATGATGTATTGGGATTCAGTTTCAAAATTGGTGGCTTCTGGTGGAATATTAGTATGCAACATTTCTTTAGCTGATATTTGCTGTTGGATTTTGTACCTTGTAGTTTCTGTTAGTTATGCCAAGTAATTTGGACTGGCTTTCAATTGTTATGAAGATTTGTGTTATTATAATTATGATTACCTCAGTCTTGACTATATTTTGTAGCTTCATGTTTTCAAGGATTTCTTGATCCAATGGACAGACTCTGGTTTCTTACTCATCATGGTGGTTCTTTCTTAGGTGATTACATCGTGTAACAGTACAAAAGATGAATTGGTGCGAGAGGTGGAAAGTTTCAACCAGAGGAGGATTGGTGTGTCCCAGGATCCTGAGATCTCTAAGGACCAAGAAGCAGGCAGAGATCCTCCATTTCGATTCCTGAGTCATGTTCGCACATACCCGACATTCATGTTTGGTGGATCTGAGGGATCACGTGTTGCAACTGTGGCATTTTTAAGGACCTAAATTTCAAGTGTTTGATCGCTGTTGGATGTACTTTCGGCGGAATGGTGGGATAGGGGTTGTGCTTGTCATTGGGAGAGGGGTTGTGCTTGTCATTTGTATGTGCGTGGGAAAGAAAGAAGTAGAAGGTTACTGACTGTAAATTCCTTTGTTTGAGACCATGAATTTTCTGGTAAGTGTGTGGAAAGAGAATTTTCTCTGGCTTTACTTTGTTAGGAACTAATATGGGTTCAATTTGTAATTAACATGATTAAATTGTCATCTTGCCCTTAAAATGTAGAATATTGGTATGGAAGAGAATATTTTACGCAGTAACTCAATTTGCTATGCACTGCATCCAGCCAATGGTGTGCGATTATTAAATCGTTTTCCTGAGACTGAAATTTCCTTGTGCGGGCACTTATTTGCGCTTATGGAGAGTGCTTCTGATTTCACAAACCTAGCGAATTATTTAACTAGCGATGCGACCAATCATCGCTGCGGCAAATTTTGGCCTGTATTCGTGTATGTTAAGATTTTTGTATCCTAGTGGGTAGACAGATTTACTGCTATAGGAAACTAGGAAAACAAATGCAATACGCTTGGGGAATGCTGAAGCCGAAGCCAAATTCTCTGCGGATTGTTCCTATTCGATATACAGGATAAAGATGGATTTATATATTTGTATATACATGTGTTGCGTGTCTTGATTCACTACATCATTATCTTAACTTATTGACATCCATAACACGTCTCTTTCATCACTCAATTGGGTCGTCCTGCCCTGCTTGGTATTATAAAACAGAACAATACGAGGCTGGAATTGAGGGGATGGAAAAACAGCCTGTGGATTTGGCTAATCAACAATGACCAGTCAGAGGCCCGGAACAATCTCCCCCAAGATAGGTGACCTTAAATGTGTCATTTTTTTTATCCCTCTACCACGCTCACATACTTTAGTATTATGAACAACCCTTTCTCTTATTCTAGCCCTCAAAGTCCAATTTTCTATGTTTGAAAGGAGTTGGAGATGAGTGAAGGAAAATCTGCCTCTTGCTGCGCTTCTCAGCAAAGCATTCACAATAACAGCCCTTTGTTGAGCATACAAGTACATAAAATGCTACAAAGGGAGCCATTATTGATCCACATTACAAAAGTCATTTTAAAAGGCGCTTGGGAAGTAATTTGGCAGCAAAGAAATGGCCAACTGTATATCTCCTGAATTCCTTCCAGGGGAGATGTATTTGGGCATCGGAACCAATTTTTAAGGAAGTAAAGAATTGGGTTAGTGGTATGCAAACCCGAAAGCCTGACACTGCCCATATCAAGCATAATTAAGCATACTTTAAATGGGTTTTACCAGGTCATGATGATCATTTGGTTATAATAACTTTGCAGCCCCAAAAGAGAAAAAGAAAAAAAAAAAAAAAAGTCATGTTATTAGGCGCTAATAATGTAATTCTAAAGTCAACAAACTCAACAAAGGAGATGTCTTTAGCAAGGCACCAAGTTAATGCCAATTGCTGGAGGTCAAACATTCTTTAGGGAAGTGGATTAGTTGAAGGCTACTTAGGCTAGAGACTTCCTTGCAAATTATAGTTAGTTATATCTCCAATATGTGTTAAAAGGCCCTCTAGATTTTCACCGCCTTGGATTACACCAAAACTAGTAACAGTGACGCCAGTGTATAGACGGCCAAACGTTTAGTGGGTAAGAACTAGAAGTAATTATAAGGTCTGGTTTGCCATGTGAAAACCTATACACAAGGGAAGTCTCAGTTCAAGCTAAATTCTTTGGATTTTTTTTCTTCTTCTCCGACCATCAGATGGTTACACCGAAAAGAATTGAGGTGGGAATAGCCACTGTCAATTGTGGTTACAGATTGAGAAAAGGAGCAAATGAAAATACCTCCAGTGAGGCAGCCTATTTTGCTATATATATATAGTGTTGTGCACTGCACGTTGTAGTTGTCCTTTTGGTAAGTTTTAAGAGCCATCTCTGGAAAGAATCCTTAAGCAAGTGCAATCATGTTCTCCAATCTATGGAAACAGTTGGGTTCTGAAGGGCGACAAAGATGATTGGATCTCCGACGCCGAAGATGCGTGCTTTTGAGATGTAGAAATTATAAAAATTGACAGAAAGCGTTGAAAATGTCGATGAAACGGCTTTTTAATAAGTAAACATGGATGCTAGTGCCCAAGATAAGATTTAAGTCTGGAGTTTGATTAAACATCGACATCATACGGGCCTGTGCAATACGTGCTGGTATAACAAAGGTATCGCCAACCTAAGGGCTATCGAATATGTTGGTGGGTGACGGAGAAAATGAGAGGGAAGAGTCAAGAGAGAGAGATTACATTCTACAAAATCCAATTCACTGAATCAAATGAAAAAAGAAGGAAACAAGGCAAAGACAGCCAACGCCACTAAGACAGGTGAAACCAAGAGTCCCACAAACCAAACCTACAAGCTCAAAGAACTGTGACGTCTCTTTGTGTCTTTTGAGTTTATAATTATACCCAGGGACGTAATTCCATCCATATTCGCGTTTGCAGCAGCTCTCGAGCCTCTCCTTCTTCTTAAGCAGCTCTATTTTCTCTCTAAGGACACTCAAGTTGCCGTCCACGATATTACTTGATCTTCCTGCCAAAGAAAACAAATGAGATATTCGAAGTTAGCTGAATTCTACTTATAAGGGCTAAACATACCAACTCAGCGTGGAAAACACATGGTTAAACTCTTATGGAAGCACTGAATGATAGTAACCCCGGCGGCACCAAATTTCAGGAGGCACCAGGTGATAATTTGTGTTTGCACTATTCTCTCTCCGAAATCACGTCGGTCGCCAAATGGGAGAAATTACCTTCATCATTAAAGCTCTGAGCTCTCACTTGCACGACTCGAGGAAAAGAGCGCTTGAGAGGTGGTTTTATTGCAGCACATAAAGAAGGCAGACATGCTGCCATGTTGCTGTATACTGATGCGTTTAGATGTAATTCTATACCGATAGTGTTCGGTGTTCAAAACAGAGCAATGGAAGAGACGTTCCTGAGGTGATCAATTCCATCTTTAGAGATTGGATGCTGAGGTAGAGAAAGGGCTTGTAGCGCCGTTGCGGCTAAGAAATTGTGCTTCTTTCATGCCTCCAGGAGTTACCAAAGTGGTCCACAAAATTTAAATATTAGTTCTTCCTATGAAACATAATTGGAATGATCGATAGATCAGTTCCAAACACCATATATATATATACAAAGCACATCCAAAGTGGGAAAATGTATGAGATTGGTGGATTTGTTTTTATTAGTTTATACTGCATATGGTCAAGATTAGGTAAACAAACTGTCTGCTGGCTTTGGAGTTGCGTATTTGGCTAATTGCCCTGGTGGCTGTTAGCCATTATCTTCATATTACAGCTGTTGGATCAAAAAATTAGTAGATAATGTGTTCTCTACGTGACGGTCAAGGTGATCAGTCTGTGCTAGATAAAGTGACATTTAACCGGCCACCACTCAGTTCTGGTGCCTAAAAGAGATGTACAAATGGCCGTAAATCAGGATAGAATATTGGGTATAAAAATTGAAGTTTATCACATGAATGGCGTCACGGAATGCTGCGGAGTCTTCACAAATCCAAGAACCCTCGCTCTGCAATCTGCATAGAAGGCCAAGTACACATTCTTCATCCTATCAGTATACAGTTTACCAAATCTATATTCGTCAATAACTAATAGCAGTTGATCTGATCATCTCAAACTGATACCAGTATTATCAGGATCCTGTCCAAAGGGAAGGAATTTGGCTTAAAACAACTAAACAAGCCATTTCCGTTTTATTTCCTAATTTTTGAGACTCGTTTCTGGAACTTTCCAGATAGTAAATTCTGTGGCCATCAACAGCAGTCCTCACAGGATTGAAAGATCACTAGAAGTCTCATAATTCAGCAGTCCCATCCTCAGGTGCAGCACTTCCCCTATCTACAGAAAGAGAACAAGGTTTAGTACACTTTTTACAATGAGGAAATATTCTATTGCAAGGAACGGTAATCAAAAAGACCATAAAACTGAATGAGTTTTCGGTATCAATGTAATAGTTGTTCATCACTCGCCATCTGCGAAGAAAAAGAAAACCCATAACTTCACCCTCTGATGGAGCATAAGGACAGGAGACTTCCGATATCTAGTTTGCTGTTGTGTGGGCTACATCATATAAAGAATCAAGATTAACTAGTAATAAGAAGCATAAACATTCCAAAACAGATCAATCAGCAGGATATTAATAAAAGCCCTGTTTGCTGTTGTCTGGCTATATCATAACCATATAAAAGCACTGAGAAAAAGGGGAATGGAGCAGTATCCAACTTTTAAAACAGACGAAATGTTTGACTCACTTCAAAAGTTAGAAGTTATACACGGATATCGGAGATAAACAAGTTCAACAAGCAATATTTCATTGGATCTATAATTCTACTGGTACTATAGAGGCATGCCGCCAGTAGCCTCAACGAGTCAGTCCATGCCAAACCTTCAGGGTTGGAGCTACCACCTTCAATTGATCAGCACCGTCTAACCAGAGTTTTCTTGTATGCTTGATGAACTTTGTGCCTAGAACACAAGGTCAGACATGTATGTGAGCATGGGTCACACACTTCCTTCCGAAAGGAGGTCCTCATTTTTTTTTTTAACCAGATCGCAGCAGAATACTAGATTAAAAGTTTCAGACTATTTAAGCATTCAAGAGTCACAGCAAGGATGAAATGGCAGAGTGGAACTAGGATTGTGCATTCAAACCAACCCAATAAATCCAACAAGCATTGTATTGGTTTTTCTCAGGTTCATGGTTTGCTTTGGTATGAAACTTGAAGAATCAAGGGGTTCATTCAGCTTCAGTGGGGATTTTTCACAAACCAATAAAACCAAACTAATCCGAAAATTAGTACTTCAGGCTATCTTAGAAAATACGGTCCATGTAAAATAATGGCACCTCTTTAACTTTCATTAGTCAAAAGGTTGATACTGATTATGCAATCTGACAAGTTGTCACAGCAGCAATCTACACATTATTTGAACATGACCATACATAAGAAAAAGGTTAAGACGACTCAAAATAGATTGATACCTGCAATTTGGGCCCAAGGGCTTCAAGTGGTCCTTTTGGCCTCTCTACCAAGCGCAAAATTCCTTTCCCAGAGCCCAATCAGCAGAATCAAAGTAAGCACGTTCATGATCCTGACATCAAACAGAAAACTTCAGATAAAAACCAACTCAAATGGACATCTCTTCCCAACCCCAACAGACGAGAAATAGGTAAGTTCGACCCCAGAGTCACCTTAGAAATTTAGTGGTGGTTTCTTGGGCATTACTCCCCCATGTTTCTTCTTTATAACCTCCTACATGGATCATAGAATGAGTTAACCACGAGCTTTGAGAAATTGCGGCAATCATGCATATCCTCGGAATAATTTTTTTTTCCAAGCACACAATATAGGTTCAATTATAAATGAAGCATGTAAAGAAATCCAGTACACCATCACGGCCTCTTCTTGAGATGACGGCATGGATTTTTCAGACTCCTCGGGGACATCTGCATCCATGTGTTCCTGCACTTTGACATCCTCCACGCCAGACATAATGACTGGCAGTCTGGCACTACTCGACAAAACTGCTGCAGCAGCACACAATTTGTTACCTCTGACGTTTTGTTAGATCTATGAAAATGATGAAAACGTTTGGCAAGTTATCCAAGAGGGGTCTGGTGGGGTTCGGATGATGACGTGTCGCGGTGGACCAAACTCTAGACCTTAGGTTTTGATACAATTTAGAGGACACATTCGAACTGCTGTGTGATTTGGCTAAGGAGCCCGCAAAACTTCCTTTTCTATCTAGTAATTGACAATTTTGCTATAGAAGAGAGCTATGTGCACCAAGGTTATTTTTTGTTCGAATATTCTCTCTCATTTTCAATATATTAATTCATTTTGGGTAGTCCTATGAGATATTTTATATATAAACCATATCAAAACTAGAGGAAGCAGACGAGGTAATTCAAGAATATGAACATAAGTAAGATGTTTTCATCCCTATGGTGTCTCAACCATACACAAATACTGAAGAAATAATCTAGCTCCCCATGGAAAACACTAGGGTTCGTACTTGCAATTGATCGAGATCGAGATCGAAAGGTAGAGAAAGAGATATAATCTAGTGAACAGAATTAAGAAATATTAAGGTTTAGATACTTCAAGTCTGAATATAAAGAATGAAGGTGACAAATACTAAATATCGACTAAGCGACTTGTTATATAGATTAGAAGAGAGCAAAAAAATAATCACTTGATGTTATCAGTATCTATAGATTAGAGAAATTTGTTTTAAGTATTAAATTAACATAGCAATCTCTAGTGTCGTTAAAGAATTAATATGAAAACTAAAAAAAAATAAAAAAAATCTGACATTCTTTTTCAATTAAAGATCATATGTTGTCATGATTTGTAGACACCTTGAATTATTGAGTTTTTTTTTTTTTTTTAAGAGGAGTGAAATTTGTTTGGAAGGATATGGAATATAAGGTGGACAACTAGCCAACAGAATTAAAAGTTATATTTTTTTTAAAATGTTTTCTCTTGCTTTTTCCAACAATTTACGTTTCGTTTCTTATTTTGAGGTCGCATATAATGTTCAACGGTGGCATTGTAGGGAATAATGATCAAATCACTAAAGCGAGATCAACGGTACCTGATGAACATTCCACACCGACTCATAACCGAAACGACATCACCCTATCCACCACCCTCCAATCTATAGATATCGCTAGCACCAGGTGACTCTTTCCTGCTCTCTTCCAATCCTATATAACAAGTCGATTGGTCGATGCTCATTACTCGTCCTCCTCTCTCTCTGCCGACTCGGAGTCATCTAAAAACCCTAATATTTCGCAACCCGCTCTGTAGAGTTATCTCTCTTCCTCTACGTTTCGATCTCGATCACTTGCAGGTACGAACCCTAGGGTTTTCTTGGGGAGTTAGTTTATCTCTTCGATATTTTTGTGGTGGTTGTTTTTCTCTTTTGAAGTATGATATCTGGATAATATCTAAATCTTATTCCATCTCAGCTCAATAACGTAGATTAAAGTAAAATGCAAGAAAAGTGTGAAATCCGATGATTTGTTATTTAGCTGATTGATTGGAGTTATTTTATATATCTGGTATTTTCTTTTTTTGTTCTGCGCAATGGTAGATCGTTGTTTGAGTTCTTGTTAGTGAAAGAATATGCGACGGATTTCGTTTTCGCTTTGAGTTCTTCCCTAACATTATCTTGCGGTTGGTAGATGACTTACTAATTGAGGAGTTTTATTATCTCTAGCTGATGTGGAACTTTTGGGAAATTAGATTAGCATGTTTTTTCTTTTTTCTCCTGAAGATTGAAGATTGAAGATTTGGTTTTAATACTGACCTTATTGATAATGTTATGCATTGTTTGTGTGAACAAATTTTCATCGAAGGCACTTGACTACTGTTTGACATTTATCAATTCTCTAATTTGGTATCTTGCTTAAGACATTGTGGAGATATTCTGGTAAAGATTATCAAAATAGTTTTATAATCAAGTTGGATTGAGAACTATGAATACCGTGGGACACAGACCACAAAGCGTGCTATGAATTCTGGAAGACAAAAAGTATTGCAATCAGTTTATAAGGACACTTTCATTAGTCTTTGCTTTGGTGACCCCCTCCAGGCTCCTCCACGGTCTCAAATGACTTTTAAATAAAAATGTCCCATAAAACCTGAAATGTGGTCAAGGTTTGTGTTGAACTTCGTCATATTGTTAAATAAATACAAGCATTGAACACATTTAGGGTGTTATGGGACATTTTCAGTTAAAAGTCATTCAAGACCCTATTATATATGTATTCAACGTTTGCATTGAACTTCGTCTCATTGTTAAAGAAAGTTAACATGTAAGTTTGTTTAGGAAGGTTTTTTTTATTTTATTTTTTATTTTAATGTGTCTAGACTTCTTTGATGTGGAAACTTGTGAGAAACTTGAGTTAATTCAGAAAAGAAATATTTTTAGTTTACAGTCATTTTCATTCTTGTGGTCATGTCTCTGTTATTGCTTGTTGCTTTTACTTGCATGCTAGATGGTTCTTATGTAACCTATTGGAATCCTAATGGTGTAACGTGAGATTGGGAGATCTCTTTGGTATTTGCAATGTTAAGAACCTTTCTTACTTTCTTTTCCTCTCCTAATTCAGTTGCGGTTGATACAGGAAGCTTGCTGGTTAATCTGCTATTTGCAGATTCTCAAGGTGAAAGTGTCAACATTGAAGTTTCTTTTATGTCCGAACAGGCCACATTCTATTTGGGAGCGATTGGGTTGCTAGGAGAGTATTGTCCTTCTTCAAGGAAAAAGAACAGATCCATATCTCAAAGGATTGGCTGTATGCATCTCGGGCCATTTTTGGAATATCCTGAGTTTTGTGGTTGCAATTGGAAGCAGCCTTTCCTTGCTGCAGAAGATCAGTCTTTTTGTGTCCAAAAAACCTCGGAGGACAATTTTGCTGCTCCCTACACTCCAAGTTTTACCATTTGCTCCCTGTGACATCCATAAATTTCTTCTGTCCCCTCTGCACTGTAGTCAAGATGGCTTTACAGAACATTGGTGGGAACAATGACGATGCCTTCTACAGGTATAAGATGCCCAGAATGGTTACCAAAATTGAGGGCCGAGGAAATGGAATCAAGACAAACGTTGTCAACATGGTTGATATTGCGAAGGCTTTGGCAAGACCTGCTGCTTATACCACAAAGTACTTTGGTTGTGAGCTTGGAGCCCAATCAAAATTTGACGAGAAAACTGGTATTTCTCTTGTTAATGGGGCACATGACACTGCGAAGCTTGCTGGCCTTCTTGAGAACTTCATTAAGAAATATGTCCAGTGTTTTGGTTGTGGAAACCCTGAGACTGAGGTTCTGATTACCAAAACTCAGATGATCCAACTGAAATGTGCTGCTTGTGGTTATCTGTCAGATGTGGATATGAGGGACAAACTCACTACTTTCATTCTGAAGAACCCACCCGAACCAAAGAAGGGATCCAAGGAAAAGAAGGCTATGAGGAGGGCTGAGAAGGAGCGACTGAAGGAGGGTGAGGCTGCTGATGAGGAGCAGAAGAAACTTAAGAAAGAGGCCAAGAAGAAGGGCACTATGGCCTCAAAGGATGGAAACACAAAGACCAGCTCTTCAAGGAAGAAAGGAAGTGGCTCTGATGAGGATCACACTTCACCTACTCACAGTCAGGTTGATGAGAAAGAAGAAGCTGACGACAATGAAGATGATGATATTCAGTGGCTAACAGATACATCACTGGAGGCAGCTAAGCAACGCATACAAGAGCAGCTGAGTGCAGCAACAGCTGATATGGTCATGCTTTCTACAAATGAGCCAGAGAAGAAGCCAAAAGCAGCAGATAAAGCAAGTGAAAATGGAAACTCGTTCACCCAGAAGACACTTGCTGATGAGGTAAAAGATGAGCTGAAGAAAGGCGCCTCCGCAGAGGAATTGCTGTCCCTTCTGGGATTACTTTCCGGGTCTGCCCAGGATAAGATGACTGCTCTGTTTTATGGACTATTTGATGGCATTGAGAAAGGGTTTGCAAAGGAGATGATCAAGAAGAAGAGCTACCTTGCCGCTGCTGTTGCTCAGGATGAGGGATCGCAGCTACTCTTGCTTCATGCAATTGAGGAGTTCTGCAGGAAGTCGAACAAAAGTGCGGTAAAGGAAGTTGCTCTGATTTTGAAAGAACTCTATGATGCGGATATCTTGGAGGAAGAGTATATTGTCCAGTGGTATCAAGAAGGGCTGAAGGGAGGCAACAAGGACTCTCAGATCTGGAAGAATGCTCTACCCTTCGTAGATTGGCTCCAGAGCGCCGAGTCAGAATCTGAAGAGGAATGATGTGCTCGGATTTAAAACAGGCAACCTTTTTGCTTGCAGGTGTCCTGTTTCTTTGCCTGGTATTTTCAATAAGTGGTTGTCTTCTGGTCCTTGTCATGTGGTCGCTATTATCTAATTCTAGAGAGTATTGTAGACTACGAATGTCTATCCTGTACCCGTACTGTTTTTGTTATCTTCGATCTGGTTCGATGTCAAAAAGTGCTGCCCTCTTCCCTATGTTGGTCTTGTACCCGTACGTTTGTTTGTTGCGTTGTCTTCTTTGTTGAAACTCCATTCTCTGTTGAAATGAACGTATTTTGTCCATCACTCGTGCCTTTCTTTTCAACAATTTGCACGCTTTCCTTTTCTTTAGAGCTTGTTCATGGATTCCACCATAAGTAAAGGATTCTCGAGACTCCGGTATTGATTTGCATCTTCACCGCGGCTCCAAGTGGTACAGAATGCCGGCTAGTTCTACTATTTTTTAACTTTTCCATCAGCCGGATAGTTTTCATTGCTTGCCGAAAATGCATATAATCGTAATTGGATCAGACTTGTTTGCATACTTCTTTGTTCATGAAAATCTTGCTGTTTAGAATTTAAGCCTGGATTTACATTTTTTTTTTTTTTTGATATGAACATTAATATTCACCTTAAATTTTGGCTTCCCATTTTCTTAAGCGTCATTCATGTGTACAGACGACTTCCCCTTTCACCGTACTCCTATACATATATCTCACATAGCATAACAGATGCACTTTGCTGAAGGTTTCTTTCAGGCAAAGTAGTATTGCACCAAC
The DNA here is from genome assembly GCA_003952965.2 of Morella rubra. Taxonomy (NCBI): domain Eukaryota; kingdom Viridiplantae; phylum Streptophyta; class Magnoliopsida; order Fagales; family Myricaceae; genus Morella; species Morella rubra. The sequence goes on from CM025854.1 coordinate 26,925,905, forward strand.
CATAACCAGTATATCAGCCACAACTTGCTTCACACAGTGGCTTCTAAAACTGACACGCTGAATGTTGATTTCCCTCCCATGCGATCCTCTGAACATCCGAGTACTTTTGGATTTCTTCATTTACGGTAGGTAGCTGCAGCAGCTACAGAACATGAATAAAACGTGATTGATTCTGTGGCAAGTTGGTTGCCTCATCTGATGTTGCGAGGGAGAGGTGAGAATCCTGGCAAGTAAGAGAAAACACAGAGAATTAGTCGCAGTACCCTTTTTTGCCAGGCATAAATATATCAACAAAGTGCTTTCTGACAATGTCCGAGCACTTATAATGAACGATAAATAGTGCGGTCTAGCAGATGAGAATCAGCTAACGGGCTTCACCAGCTTTGAAAGAGAAACATCACCAATAAGTTTGCCAGTGAGAGTATCTATTGGCCTTTGCAGACTTCAATAGGGTATTTGAGAAAGACTTCTATGAAGTAATTCCTCGTTAAAAAATAAGCTTTTAGAGTTGGCAGGACGGTGAATTTCAACAAATCCATCGAAGTGGTGGAAGATAGCACATAAAAATACTATTACAAAGGTGAACGTGAATTTTTTCACCAGGAAAAACGGTAACCAGATGTCCGCGCATCACTAACCTGATGGTGTCGTCGACGCTGGATAGCAGTGAATGCTCTAACCATGATATAGATTGGCAAAAGAATCCCAATGGTCCTCAACATCAGTAGCTGCAATGCAAAGAGAATTTTAGAAATTTCTCCGCATCATTAAACCATTGACTCTTCTTTCACCCAAGTAACATACTTAGCCAGCCATACCGTGAGTAATGTCAAAGAGTATTCTCCAGCTCCCCTGATTATGATTGGCAGAGTATGACGTAAAACCAGAAGCAGCATAAACTGAAAATAAAAGACAAATCTGGTAAGATCTAGTCATCTACAAACGTATTCATAATATAGAGTATTCCATCAAAGGATTTCACCAATTATTTTTAGGAGCACATAGTCCTTCTTAGGGCAAGTTGGAAACTGGGACACTGCAATTTTAACACATAGTATCACCTTAAATTTTGGCTAATCCCATTTTCTTAAGCGTCATTCATGTGTACAGACGTAACTTCCCCTTTCACCGTACTCCTATACATATATCTCACATAGCATAACAGATGCACTTTGCTGAAGGTTTCTTTCAGGCAAAGTAGTATTGCACCAACCATAACCAGTATATCAGCCACAACTTGCTTCACACAGTGGCTTCTAAAACTGACACGCTGAATGTTGATTTCCCTCCCATGCGATCCTCTGAACATCCGAGTACTTTTGGATTTCTTCATTTACGGTAGGTAGCTGCAGCAGCTACAGAACATGAATAAAACGTGATTGATTCTGTGGCAAGTTGGTTGCCTCATCTGATGTTGCGAGGGAGAGGTGAGAATCCTGGCAAGTAAGAGAAAACACAGAGAATTAGTCGCAGTACCCTTTTTTGCCAGGCATAAATATATCAACAAAGTGCTTTCTGACAATGTCTCGAGCACTTATAATGAACGATAAATAGTGCGGTCTAGCAGATGAGAATCAGCTAACGGGCTTCACCAGCTTTGAAAGAGAAACATCACCAATAAGTTTGCCAGTGAGAGTATCTATTGGCCTTTGCAGACTTCAATAGGGTATTTGAGAAAGACTTCTATGAAGTAATTCCTCGTTAAAAAATAAGCTTTTAGAGTTGGCAGGACGGTGAATTTCAACAAATCCATCGAAGTGGTGGAAGATAGCACATAAAAATACTATTACAAAGGTGAACGTGAATTTTTGCAGCTCACTTGTCAGGAAAAACGGTAACCAGATGTCGTAGAAGCATTAGGAAAATTAGGCGCATCACTAACCTGATGGTGTCGTCGACGCTGGATAGCAGTGAATGCTCTAACCATGATATAGATTGGCAAAAGAATCCCAATGGTCCTCAACATCAGTAGCTGCAATGCAAAGAGAATTTTAGAAATTTCTCCGCATCATTAAACCATTGACTCTTCTTTCACCCAAGTAACATACTTAGCCAGCCATACCGTGAGTAATGTCAAAGAGTATTCTCCAGCTCCCCTGATTATGATTGGCAGAGTATGACGTAAAACCAGAAGCAGCATAAACTGAAAATAAAAGACAAATAAAACAACCTGATTGTAAGAATGGTAAGATCTAGTACAACCATCTACAAACGTATTCATAATATAACAAAAAAAGAGAGCGAAGAGTATTCCATCAAAGCCTTTTATGTCATAACATAAAACAAGAATCAAATCACAAGGTCAATTATTAGAATTTAGGAGCACATAGTCCTTCTTAGGGCAAGTTGGAAACTAGGATTCACAAGACACTGCAATTTGATAACACATGAGCAGTATCAAAAAGAAACCAGGAACATAATATAGTAGAATGGAAATTATCTGACTAATGAATCACCTCAGTACAGAATAGAAAGCCAGAGGTACCATAACCTATATCCATCAGCTTAGGCAATAAGGGCATGGATGAACCATACATATGAAACAACTCTTTATTTATCAGGCTGAGGTTGTTGGCCAAAAAGGTTTAATGTATTTAATCACTGTCATCTCAAAGTGGTAACTATCAACCAGATGCAATGTATCTCTATATCTATATTTTGTCGCAACTAAGAGAACCAACCCATACATCTGCAAGGCATTGGAAACTTTCATCGCACCTGTGACAAAGCAATTAAACAACTTCCAGACGGCAAAATTCTGTATCTATTTCTAAAGCAGCACCTTCATGGTTAGGAGGAGAGAGAGAGAGAGAGAGAGAGTCGGAGAGATTACAATTATAGCAACAACACGGCAGCATATCAGGCTTCTTGAAGTTGGAACTGAATATTCATCAAACTCAGTGTCTAGAAATTCACGATCAGTAGCAACCATGGGCATAAATTCAGGGCCGTGCAGTTCCCTTCCGGATATCTCCCAATTTCTGCTCAGACAAATATCACAAAACTTTTCACTGAGTTGAAGCAAAAACAGCCAAGTTCCATCGCCTACCAAAACTGAAATATCAGCTAAAAGTTCTATGCATCCAGGTGAACTATACCTGAAGTTTATCGGAATACCCCCATAGTGAAACAGTGGAGGAGGTGCTCTATAACCCGGCTTAAATTGCTGCAGTTTCAGAGAAGTTCAAGCAGAAAAGAGCTGGTGACCATTTTTGCTGGTCTGATATGATTAACAGAAAAAAGTTCAAAGATTTATAATCAGAAATGAGCATTTAAAACATGGCAGACCTGGCGACAAATCTCACAGTTAGTGTCACCCTTCTCGTTGCACCACCTTTGAACGCATTTGCGGTGAGCATACTGCAACATTTAAAAGGGAATATACTCATCATGGGAGCCATCTTGAATTAGTGGGAACACAAGATGTCAGAAAAGAAGGAAGAATAAGGAAATATATTGTGATTACTATCTCCATTGTATATCAATGCTTAAGATAGCTTCATATAGTTATCTATACAATAATCCAGGATAACACTCCATTATTAGAAGTCCAAATTCAAGGTCTCCTTGCTTGCCGATTCTCAAACTTAGACAAACTTATTAATGCTCAATGGTTACAACAAGATATCTTTGTCCAAAGAATGACAGCTCAATTAGCTCTGCAGTGAGTCAAGTTGCTTGATAATTAATTGCACACCCAATCACCTAAAATAATGTCATCTATAAATTTAGAGCCAGTAAAAAAAATATTTGTAGTCATAATTACTATAGTTCAGCCTGCAAATTTACGGAAGCCACGAAACCCGCTGACTATCCACTTTTCTGCAGAATATAGATTCATTCATTTAAGAAGCAAGCTGTGTCTGCTACTTGGGGAGCACAACACCAGCTGACTATCGAATTTCTTAGGTAATACAGATTCTTTCATTTAAGAAGCAGGCAATGTCCGCTCCTTGAGAGAGTTAAGAGGATGGCATATCTCCTTGTAGGAAAATGCCACAAAGATATCCGGCATTCAATGACAAACAAACAAACAAAATCCATGATATAGGCTATCCTCTAGAACTTGCTTCTACATGTAGAAAAAGTAGATACAAAACCAAAACTTTTTGAAGTTGATAGATAACGCAATAGGTCTGTTTGTCAGATAATAAAATCAAAGAGTGGAAATATCTTGAAACTCAGCATCTCAAGTTATTTTACCTTTACGGCTGAAATGTTGCATATGAATACCTGAAAGGAATGATGCAGCATAAAATAAATACTGGTCTACCTTCCAGTTTCTATATATGAAAGACTTCTAGTTGAACCATCACTAAAATCTTTGAACTCAAAAGGGAAAGGCACCTAACCATTTCACTACACTTGTGGAAGTTCTGAAACAGGGATAGTAATCCACTACATGGAGCTGGCGATCAGATATGATCCTACTAAATGATTGCAGAAGTTGGAAATATTTATAGATAAGCACTGCTGTCATTCGTACAAAATCCACGGGTTCGCAGGAAAATATGACAAACTCGCACTAGTGAGTTTATCACTCAGAATATTTAGGTTTTTTATTTTCTGGCAATTTTTATTTGGCAAAGCACTAAACGTATCATCAAGGGTATAACATTTAACATCCTCTAGCCCAGTTTCGAATTTCCAAGTAAAGAAGCAGTTGCCAAAGTAAGGTAGCTACTAACTGACCTTCAAGCTACCACAGCAGGAACAGGGTGTCTCCATGTTTGATTCTTCATCCTCATCATGGCAAATCCTACATTGTACGTATTTACTTGGAGATGAACTAGTATTGACATCCATCCTATAGGAAGAATTTGAATTCAAACAATCTTCGCACGCAGAGGGTGAGGCTTGCTGCGACCAGTTTTTGCTCTGAATAGCAGCTTCAAGAGTAGATTCAGTGAGTAACCGATCCACCAGCAATACAAAATGATCCCCCATCCTTCAAGTTACGAAGCTAATTGAATTAAAAGAAGAACTAAAATGTAAGTCATCATGCAGTCTATTTCTCCTTCAACAAAGTACATAATTTAGTTCAACAAATCCATCTGCATTCCTGTGGGGAACTAATTAGGAAAGCAGAGAAACAACTGTGAAAATACCTACATTCCAGTGAAATCATGATATGAGTCTACAACGAACCGCTCTTAATAAATGAAAAGTAAGAAAAAGAAGGTGTCGACAGCAAAGGGGGGGCGGGGGGAGAGAGAACCCATTAAGGGCGGAGAAAGTAAACCACAAAAAATTCCTCTAGGAGAAATCTAGGAGAAAACAAGAAATCAGAAAAATCATTAAACATACATTCTCCATCATTTGACGCTCAACAGGTTCCATCAAATGCTTTGTCTACAGTTTAGGACGGAAACAGCAAATAACCGACACAAGTAGACAGCATAGTACAGAAGTTTAATTAACTAGAAGAAACCCAATAAAGGAGTTGTGGTCACCCGTCAAAAGAGCAAAGCTGCATCAAAATTAATGTAGGACCATCAAGCAAGAACGAAAAATACGGGATGTAAAGTTGAAGAACACAAAATAGAGGGGAATAAAAGACTGAAAGCCCAGGAAGGATAAGCTACAAAGCTTTCGAGATGAGGAAAAACGAAAATGAGAGCAGACCCAAATCAGAAATGCAACTTCTATGGAAATAACATAGAAAGTGGACCACATTGAAATGTGCATAAACCCGGAAAGAAATCGGCGGAAAAAAAAGACCAAGGTGGCAGCAAAACCCAGATCAGAAACAAACTCGAAGAGCTTTAGATTCAGGCATTGAGAGAAAGAGGGAGAGATGGGTTGTGAAAGGTATCAATTCGATGAATAAAAGAACAAACTTCCAACACAAACCGCTGGCTTGCATTGATGTGCGAAAAAGATTGACAGAGAGAGAGAGCGAGAGGCTTACAAGAATGGGAATGGGATCTTCGCAAGAGAAGAAAGCAGCAACTTTTCCTTCCTTCTGCTATTTGCTTAAACGAAGCAAGAGATTGAGTGTACTCGTTTATAACAGACACAATTGGAAACCATACCAGCAAAGAAAACCCAATACTTCATTACAAATAAAAAACAAAAGATTCCAAGGTACACCGTACACACACCCACAAACACCCACTCTCTCGCTCTGCAACACGTTTGTGTGGGGGGAAAGTGGGACGAGGAGGGAAAGGCGTGAGAGATTCTAACGGCAAAAGCCCGAACCTATCACCACCACGACCGCCACGATTCCTTTCACCCACGCCGGTTTTCGCGTTCCTCAATAACTCGCGACTTATCGCTTGATTCTCGTGAGTGTAAAATCTCGGCGTTGTTTTATTCTAGCACCTGTGTGGCGAGTGGGGCCTCCTAGACAAGGGGAGTGGAGGCATCATGCATGGGGATGGGGACAGCAGGCGACAGAGCCGGGGCTGAACCCGATCGTACTATCTGCGTGCGTGAACAGTGGGCCCACCTATATCTGCGTCCGCCGGCCTAAAATTGCTTAATGGGATACGGAGGTTGTTTGTTTTTCAAAATTTTGAAGAATACTTTTAAAATTTTGAAAATTTTTATTTTATTGAAATTTATTAGAATATGTGAAAAATAGAATATGTATGTGTAAAAATTAAAAATTTTAGAGATGTGTTTATTTTATTAAAAATTTTTATATCTTAAAATATTGAAGAAACAAACTGTACCATAATATTATACCCAAGAAAATACCTTGAAAACAAAGGCCATCTATTTATTTTTTTTGTTCGTTTTTGGCTCGTAGTCGAGTTTACTGATAAGTCAATTTTTTATGTGTCGAGAGGAAACAACAAACATTGTGTAGAAAAACAAGTATTAACTGAAATCTCTCGCTCCATCACTGTATTGTCAGACATGGGTGGTATTTGATTCTCGATCTAATAAAACAATTATAAAATAATTTTATTCTAATCAAATAATTTTTTTTTAATAAATATAAAAAATTTATGCAAATTATCTTTTTCTCAATTTTTTTTCTAAAATATCCCTTCACTATTAAAATTTTGATTTCATTATAAGATTAGGACATCTTCAGCGGGTGCACAAAATGAATGCTTGAAATGATGAAAGGTGGGTCTACCTTGATATGAACTGATCTGCATTGGCATCAGACATGATTATCACATAAACCTATTTCAACAGATTTGCTTTCCTTCAGGAAAAGGTGTATTTAAAACTTCCAAAAATAGTGATTTACACATTTCAGCAATAGTTAATTTGCTCGCCCATTTCATAAGATCATGCTATGATACATTCCTTTCTCAGGTTACAGAGGAAGTGAGCAAAAGAGGAAAATTTCCATTTGGCAGAGGATATGACCACAATTATCCCGAGGACCTGAATTATGTGACTTCTAATTCTATGCCACGAAATGATTAATTTAGTGGTCGTCACACTCACTTTGGTAATTTCTAATTATAGGATCCCAGCAGTACACCTTGCACACAAGTTTACGAAACAAAAGTACATTTGGACTCCACTCTATGAAAAGCAACATTATTATGAACAACAATCTTGGCCACTTCTTACTGTTTGGTGTATTACGTTACTCTGTTTCGAAGTAAATGTCGGCACGTGTAAATCCCAAATCCGGTGTCGGCATAGACCTCCTGCAGACAAAATGGGGCAGCTTATTTAGCGTGCACGTGAAATCATCACGTTGGGTACTGTAATCGCAAATGACGGGAAGTCCTTTTGTGAAGAAGATGATTGAGCTTGAATCTTGTTCGCACAGATGATGTTGCTGAGAGTTAATGCACCTCAAGCGATCAGTTCTGGTGAGGCTTGCACGTAACCCAAGCACATTTAGGAGGTTTGTTTGTACAATTTTTTTAAGGTCTAAAATTTTTACCACACCAAACACATTTCACAAATCCTAATAAATTTTATACTTTGACACATACACTTCACACTTTTCACAAATTCCAATAAATTTCAAAAGATTCTCACTAAAATTCGGTAAACAAACTTAACACAATTCGCACCATTACAATTTCATGTTTGTTTGCTTCAACCAAAAGATTCTCAAAATCCCTCTAAAATTTCGGTAAACAAACGCTTAACGTACAATTCGCACAGATGATGGCCAAACGATCAGTTTTGGTGAGGCTTGCACGTAACCCAAGCATATTTAGGAGTGTTTGTTTGTCAATTTTTTAAGGATCTAAAATTTTTACCACACCAAACACATTTCACAAACTTAATAAACTTTACACTTTTACATATACACTTCACACTTTTCACAAATTTCAATAAATTTCAACGTTCAAAAGATTCTCAAAATTTTAAAAATATCCTCTAAAATTTCGGTAAACAAACGTAACTTAACGTCCAAGCGTAGTGTACAAGCGCGAAACTGCGGGAAGCATTTGAGAGTAAGGTCATTGGGGATTGTTAAGAGATATTGCAGCTTTCTCTGAAAAAGAAAAAGGAAACAAGACGAAACTCAATGCGAATTGCCAGCCAAATACACCTCAAGCGTGTACAAAGAAAAACGGGTAATAAATTCATGAGAATTATTTATACAAAAAAAAAAAAAAAAAATTCATGAGAATTGCGGAGCGAAAAGCTTATCATAAAGGGATCTCATCTGTCCGGCCATGACGACCTTTTCTTTTCTTTTTTTCTGGGTACTTTCTCCTGACATGATCTATTCAACTGAAAGCGTTTAACATAGATGTGGCAATTGGCAAATCAATATATGTTTCCCTTCCCTTCAGTGCACCCTGAAGCAACATTGCAAAGATATATCTGATCTCAGTATACCTCTTGCAGAAGAAATCTAGCTGTGCCTTCATCACTACATTAACAAGGTTAGGGAAAAATGACACAATCAAGAACTAGAACTTTTAAGTGTTTTGGAATCCTGTTGGTTCTGTTTCTGAGGTTCCTTTTCCTTCAAGACGTACTTTTTAAATGGAAAAGACCACAGAACCATCTGGTGAACTGCATCTTATTGTGACAAGTACAACATTTGCCTGTGAACATTGTAAATGGTGGTATTGTGATATAAAGATTCGATTGCCAAGAAGAAGAAGAAAAAAGTACAAGCTTTCAATTTAGTAAAGAGAAAAATGGTAATTGAAATCAGAAAAAGTGCTTTTCATGAAGTTCAAAACAGAAGGCAGAACAGACCTTAGATATAAGAAGCTAGCACGTTGAAAACTTGAAGTACAGAGTTATATACAAGGAAAGGGAGAACAGAGCAAACACATGCTGCCAGAAGAGTAGTGCCGATGCCTCATTCACTGCATAACCCCTCAAGCTCGCGATTGCCCCCAGTAAGATGGCACTTGGTGTTGTGTATTGTAGCAGAAGAACGAATCGGTACATTTCATCCCCGGAGACCAAAAAATTAAACTTATCAGCTAATATAATGACTCCAATCCCAAACAAAGGGAGAATTAAAAGCCTTGCCACAATGATGCCAATTGTTGTTCGAATCCCTAAGTTTGATTCGGTGGGACCCTCAGCTAGCATTCCTCCAAGAACAAGCAGAGTTGAAGGCACCATTGCCTCAGCCATAAAATTTAAACTGTCTGTGATAAAAGAAACTACAGAGTCATCAGTAAAGACAAAAGACTTGAGCGTAGGAATCAGTCCTAGAAGTATCGCTAACAGCGAAGCAATTGTTGGTGGCTGAAGAATGTGATGAATTGGAGTTTTCTCAGCAACAATTCTGATTTTTCTAATCATCCTAGGCTCTGCCAAGCATCTAATGGACGTGGAACTTCTTGGAGCTTCCTCCATTGGATCAAGATCCGGGACAGTAGATTGAGAGATACCGGAGAGGCCATAGAAAAGCCTTGCAATAATGGCCGTCTTGCAATGTTCGGTTTCTTTATCTTCAACTCCTGGCCATTCAGAGTCAACAAGAAGTGGCCTACTGAGATCTTCAGCCTGTACTTCCTCTATATCAGTCTCTCCTTCTTCAACGATCTCATAATACTCCAGTGGGGGTTCCATCATGTGATAGACAAGAGTATAAACCATAATAACTGCAACCCACTGGGAAAACGATACATAAGCCACACCAGAAGCGTAACATTCTTCACCAAACGGGTTAGTAGTACTGTGGCAAACTGATGAAACGATCGCCAGAGAGAGATTCCCCGTGTTTCCAAATGCAGTCATGATAATGGTGAATCGAAAATATTCCGGTGGTGGCCTGCAAATTATGGCCACCAAGAACCCCAAGACGCAACCAATGGCAGTACTGAGGACAACATTCAGAGGGATGAACCACCATAGAATGATACTATTTAGACTGATGCACGGACCGAGGTGGGTGAAGATCAAGCAGGGCAAGAATAGGGCAAAAACAAGCTTGCTGAGTTGCTTGAAAGTCTCTTTTGGAACAATTTGCCATTTTCGGTGGGCAAGAATTAGACCAAGGACTGTCATAGACAGTATTTTCAATAGAGGCACTATTGCATTGAGAAAATTTTCGGCTCCGGATTTCAATATGGTTCCTTTCAATGAAGCAAGGAAGAACTTCATCTTTCTGCTTTTTCTGCAAATAGAATCCCAGAAGACTCCTTTGTATTATTCGCACATGCACCTCTAAAACCAGAAAACCAAAGACTTGAAAGTTGGATCCCCTGACAACTTTGGTAGTGAGGAATGCCGTATAAGAATTAGAAAATTTTAAAAAGCATCTCTACTCTAGCCCAACAAACCCCATCCCCATACTTACGAAGCGTACTCTACCATTGAAATGAGGAAGCATCGGTTTCCCATAAGCAGAACTATTAACAGAAAGCTACAATCTGAGAAACAAGTGTCAGAGAAATCATAGTGTTTTAAGTTATAGGGTTCACAATTACGAAAACTTAATTAAGGAGCACGGCAATCCCAAAGCGAGATGGCTCTTTCAAAGAGGAGACTTGGGAGTTTGGTAAGAGAAACTTGCGAACTTGTCAAAGAAATCTAGAGGAGTGTGGAAGCGGAGTGATTCCTGTGGAAGTTTGATCACTTGGTGGTGTTGGTGGCATGATGTGCAGTAGGAATATATATATATATATAATGTTAACCAGTGAATTAGTTTGTGCTATATATATATATATATGTGTGTGTGTATGTTTAGCTCTAATCAATCAATGTAGTAGATTAATGATCTTTTCTGCATAATTCAAGAAAACTGAGACGTGAACTCCATCGATCATTATCATATATAAGAAAACTATATATAATAAATGGATTGGTCGCGATATGAACAAGATCTTGTCGTGAGCATCACTGGCTAGAGAGGTGCCACGTCTAATTAATAAATTATTCCGTGCTCATGCATCCCTTCATATTTTAATAAATTGATTCTGTAAGTGGGAGATAGCATGTGTCACTGACATATCATGTGAACCAATTTTCAATTGAGCCCTCAAAATATCAGAGTCTCACAGATGAAGACAAGAACTCCATTAGTTCATTTAGGACCGACCTAACATGTGTATGTTCAATTGTCCAGACCGACGTCTAACAGTTGCATGCGGCAATCCAGGGTCAACAGGAATATCGAAACCCGGTTGAAATTGGCTCACTGGGTGTGGGTGCAGCAGCCGCTCAAACTTGACCCGAACATAACCAGAACGGCTGGGATCGGTAACTTGATAGGGTTTGACTCCACTTTTCACACTGATCGGTAGCCACAACAGAGGACGGCGGTTATAGTATTTTCGCCTCGAGACGCCAACTAACACGTCCATAACCTTTCGATTCGTACCTGACTGTCCAGGACTCTAGCTAGCTCGACTCGTCACACGTGGCATCTTCTTAGTAGATAAGAAAATAATTTCCTATGTTCAGAAGCTGTTGTCGTTCTATTTATCAAATATTGTTTTAATTACTGCCTCGTAAAAAATTGTTTAAACTTGTGGTTAATACATAAATAAACTATAGATTACCTAATAAACAACATTGATTTTATGATGCACTTGGCGAGGGTTTTACTATCATAATTAATAATTATAATGTAATTAGTTAATTAATCCTCCAATATTTATCTGCAAGCTGTGTTGAGTAAGTGAACTAATTATACCAATACAATTTCTATCTTGCTCGAAAAAGAAAAACAAAATCTGGAGCCAACTCTTAATTAATTAGCATCAAATTTCACGTCACTTGATAATTAGGATAATAAATCTAATTTGTTTTATAGTTCACTTGGGATTTTTTTTTTTTTTTTGTAGGCTGCTCGCGGGTACGTAGGACTGAAACCATTATTCAAGTTTAATTCTTTCAAACATATGGATTAGACGAAATGATTTGAGATTACCTGTTAAGACTTCCGTTAGGAATCTAATCGTAATCAATATAATCGAAGAGAGAAGAGAGAGAATATCATATTTAGGGTATATTAATTATAATAGTCGTTATGTCCACAACACATCATCATTATGTATTTAAAAAAAATAAAAAATAAAAAATAAAATTAAGGCATATATCGTACGGCATATGTCTCAACTTAAAATAAGAATTGGATCCCAATAATGAGTCGGTCACATGATAATTCTTTGTATAATATGAGAAGCACGGACCGAAAATTATACGTTGATCAGTTTGGGGCGTCCGCGCGCACTGATGTGGTTGAGTTTTGAGATCCAAAAGTATTAATTATATATATATAATGTGTAGTACTAGATCAACTGTCAACAACAAATAATTAATATGCTGCTGTGGAAATTAATTAATTAAAACGGAGACACGTGAATTTGTTTATCATGTGACGGAAAGTGCGCGCCCAATTACTTCTGATCCAGAGACGCCAACTGTACGTAATATTTACGCTATTGTACTCTAATTAAATAATCAGGCTCTATATATTTATTCTTGGACATTATTTTGTATGTTTAGGAGCTGTTTGGAAAAAAAAAAAAAATCGGACTTCGAATTCCTTAAGAGACAAATCTTGGACGTTTTCTTAAAAGTCCAGTTATATCCTCAGAAAATCCACGAAAAGCCTAATTCCTAAACACCCTAGCTAGATGCGTGCATTAACATCCAGGACATGCTTTTGCAATAAGCTCCCTTGAAAAGCACCCCCCAAACAGCACCTAATTTATTACACTGCTTATGTCTTTTTCTGAGTGAATTAAAGCATTCCAATGACTCGCTCCCTGGATGATCGATTGATCATTATTCATTGATGTCAAATTGTCAAATTACAGGGACGCCGTAGGATAAAACATAATTTGAACATTCTCAAGTGCTTGAAGTCAGTGTGCTCTTAAATTCTTAAACCCTGTCGACCCCTTAGACTTCTACACCGTAACAGACATTTAGAACATATATATGTATGCGGTATCTATAAAAACTCATATACACCGGGACGAAGGTAGGGAGGGCCATGGTCCGCCCAAAAATCAGTAGATTTTTTTTTTTATTATTATTATTATTTCAATTAGTAGTGTTTTACTTTTTACATTTTGGTTCTCCCAATCAAACTTTGTATTTTTGTGAAACGCCGCCCCTAGCTAGTGTCTAATCGACCTAGCTAATTCATCCCAATATACACACATACAAGATGATCAAGATCATCAACAATGACCACATATATGGACGGCGCCGATCATTTTTGCCACGATAGACGTATGAGATCACACATTTCGAGACAATCTAAGGTACTAAGTTATATTATAATGACTAGTTACGCAATTTAGGCACGCTGCGTGGAATGGATTGATAGTGATCAGGCTATTTCAAATAGAGCTATCATTAGCACAGCAATAATCAGTGTCGAATTCATAATGCAACGCTAAGCTTCTATGGACTTTGGTGTCCGTTTCCAATTTTTTCCACCCCTATATTTTCTCATTGCTACCTGCACATTTTCTTACAAGAACAGGCATGGAGTTCGCCATGTTTGTAAGGACAATTCAACTGCTATAGCAATTCTTAATTTAATTTATTTCTTTGTTTATGAAGTGATGAAAGTTGGAATTGGTCACCCAAAGCATGGATCCGACAAAAAAAAATTCCTTGGTGATGGGATGATCTAGTTTTCTAAACCAAAACTTCTATATATATAATCCGACTGATAAATTGAGTAATATCACTTGAACGTTGATATAACTTTCCTTGGATATTGCCAAAGTTTCAAACCCAAAATTATGTTTATAAGATATGTTTAGTGATGAACTATGAGTACTAAGACCTCAATCTCTTTGCCAATAGCTATAGCTGATTGGCAGAGAAAGCCGCCGCATCGTCCAAACAAAAGCTACATGTAAAATTAGCTTAGACGAAACCCAGGTAAGATCCTCTTACCTATCTCGATTGCATGGAACAAGGTCACCCCAGAAGATACGAGCACAGCCGCGGTAACAAGTGCGACCATCCCAAAAGCTGCAGTTGGCCTAAGACTCATCAGGTAATTTTGCAACAACCTTAATGCTTCACAAACATCTTCATTATAACGCAAAAAGTAATGCTTCTCCCACTCCATCCAATTCGAAGGTGGCTCGTAATTTGTCTCCGAGATCTTCATCTCCCTAATCCGCAACCGGAGCTCGATCATGTTCTCATCCACCAGCCTGCCCCAGTAATCTCGTCCATTCGGTCCTTCACTTGCTGCAAATACAGTTAAGTTAACACGCCTTCTACGGGGTGCAGATTTGAAAGAAAACGGCCGCTGGCAAGGAAGCCTAGGGACTGAAAGTTTGGTTGCTTCCATTGATGAAGATGCAATAAGAAGCATATGTTTTTTCTAAGCGGAGATACAAGGATTCCAATCAAAGTTTGGATGGGGCATAAACATTAATATATGAAGCTAGCTAGGCATTTTTATAGGGAGAACGTAGAACGTACGACATTTCCCTGTAGGACGCGAAATATTATTCCTTGGCACTTTCCGACGAAAGAACCTTTTCTTTCTTGTTTAATTTATTCCCCCGACGTTTCTGGTCGTTTTGTTTTTCGGCGTTCGATACGTAAGAGGAAGTTTCACTTAAGAAGCCATAGCTGCCGTCTAATCTTACACGTACAGGAAAATAGAGAATCGTATATTTACAGAATATTAAAGGGCATGATAGTAATAAGAACATGAGTCGACAGCTACGGGGCGGCATTATCTGCATCTAAACTGTACATCCATGATTTTAGAAGTTGCGTCCAAGCGAAGAATCCAAAGTGCAGAGTCCAAACAAAATTGATTATAGTGTTTAGTATTTAGGAGGATATGATCGAAAAGAAAAATGATTCAGATCAGAGCATCTAATCTAAAACTGTTGTAATGGCTGGTACTCTGAATTTGTTTTTCATATTCAGCTAACTCTTCTTATTTAAATGGACCATCTAGATTTGTTTTTTCAAATTCAAGAGATAGAAATACTTTATCTAAATTTTCTTTATTAAATAAGGTGGCGTGTTTCTATACGTTAGATTTAGAGAAACAAATCTAGACCGCTGATTATAACAGTTTTGAACTGGACGCTTTGTTGATCTAATCTTTTTTTTTAATGAACAAAGCTTGCGTCACAAACTTAAGTGGCCGGAAGCACATAATTTTTGTCTTTTTCCACAAACCATGATCGGTGTTTGTGTTTTCCCCTTGTAGGTTAACTAAAGTTTGTCAATGGGTGAGGGTTAATTAACACAATCGTGGTTCCGCACTTTAGGAGCGTGTGGAAATCGAGTTCCTTCTGGAAACCAGCATCAAAGATTTCAATATCACATTAATTAATTATAGCAATTAACTGTTAAAAAGAAAGGTTTCTCCTTCTTTGATTCCTTCAATATTTTACATTGGACATGAAAGCGTTTTGTCCATTCCATCGGTTTCTTGATCTTGAATTTTTTTTGGACATTGTTGATGACAACAAAATCACGTTTGTAGACGTCAGCGAACATGGAGTCCTTGGCAATGTGATACGTACAGAGTCTTTCCTCTTTTTGATCTTCATGAACACCTCTCTCTCTCTCTCTCTCGCACATGATCTGGCTTGCTTGTTAGGTGATGTCCATGTGAGTTGGCAATTTTGGGCATTTTGTTTCTGGTAATTAATTTTGAGATTTCGATTCATATCAAATTATCAATAATAAGGCTATAAAAGGTACAAATTTTTTATGATAAGTAATATTGAGAAGAGGAATAGATGAATGTGATACTATTGTGTATCGTATTCATGTACACATGATGATATATAGCTGAAAAACAGAATCTCTCTCGTACGGAGTACAATTTGTTTATGATAACATATATATACAAGAGATAGGTATCTTAAATTTATTTCATATATATATATCCTATGATACTTAAGCTATTGGCTGCATATACAAAATTATCCTTGTTAATAACAAAAATAAAAACATAATTAATGGGGTACATTTAAGTTTCAGCATGGGTAATATATATATGAAGTTTTAAACATTAAAGCTGGAACACCTGATAAATTCTGATAGATTGACAATATTGTTGATCAGGAAGGCTTCAAATTGAAGACGAGGACGATCAAGTCGTGCCAATTATTTTAACCTTGCTTCCGCACGTCGTAGAAAAAAAAAAAAGGAATAATTTATCATACGTATATGTACTGAAGTACAATAGACAGTTTAACTAATGTCAAAAATGGCTTCGAAAGTGATTTCTTTTAGCTTTCTTACTTAAAAAATAAGAAATTATAGCCATTAGGGACAGTATGTAGAGTTTTTTTTTTAATAAAAAATTGAAACCTTTGGTTCTGAAATCCTTTATTTATTTAAAGAAGAATTACAGTTTGTATCCTTAAACTGCCATACTTTTTACAATTTTAATTTCAAACAATTAAATTTGACATGTTGCACTTTAAACTAACAATAATTCATATTTTGCACTTCATATATATCTTAATCTCGTCATTAAGATTAATAATAAAAAAAATAGAATACTTATCATAATCTTAACCGTCAAAATACATATAACGTCAGGTGCATATACATTGATGCGGTGGATTTTTGTAATTAAGCCGCTGAGAGGTTTCCTTCATGAATGCATATCTCTTTGTCCAGCACCATCATATAGTATATATATATTCTTGTGCATCTATAGATATGGTCTAAAACTTCTTCACCAGTACTTGCCCAGATTGAAGCCAACAGATATAGACACCCCTTACGTACGAGCTTCTAAGAAGTAATATTATTGGGATAGTTACTAGAATCTTGCTTTTGTCATAATTGAAAGGGAATTAAACAAACGTGTAGCGCGCAGTACGAGAAAAACGAAACAAAGACTAGGATTTGATTTAGGAGTTAGGAAGTTATTCTATCATTTCCCACGCATTCCCCAGTTGCCTGAAATATTTAGTCGAAACAAAACAAGAACCACGAAATTACGATGGGAACTTAGTCACTAGTTTCTCGGACATTTCCCACGCGGCTCCCGTAATTCCTCTATTATTTAGTTCAGCCCCAGCACTCAATGTTTTTATCTAATTTTTCCAGGATTAAGGTGAATGCCGCTGGCTAGCTTCAAAAGCGTGTTTTCAACTATATATACTTCGATTCAATGAATAATAGAGGATCATACGGGATGCTTTGCGTCGACTTTAAGTACGCATGCTTTAAGTCACACGTAAGAATCCTGCGACTAAACGAGAATTTTGGCCTCGGGTGGACGCTCGTATTTGGCTCTGGGACTGGGACGGTGGGGTCAAAAGCATAAAGCATGCGTAATTAATGTCATCCCGGAAATTGCTCAGCTGTATCTTTCTATTGAGGATTTTCCTCGATCCGCTAGCTCCTTTTGGCACAGCACCTTGGACGGTCGAACATAAGGATAGTTGATTCAAATCGAAGTGTACTTTTAATTAATTTGATCCGACAAAACTCGGAGAGAAGAGATGAACAGGTACTATATAAAAAACAACGCGAAGTTAACAGCAACCAAAATGAGGGATTTACCTATATGCATCATGTCATGTATCACGCCTAACGAGTCTTCATCGAGTACATCTGTTTCAGCCCTGAGAGGTACATGCGCGCCGAGAGAGAGAGAGAGAGAGAGAGAGAGAGAGAGAGAGAGAGCAAAGTCGAATCAGGCTGCAACTCGCAAATAAGGCTGAAATTAAGCTTGTTGCTTTCATACGCTTGAACGAATTAGTTGGAACCGCAAATAAG
Organism: Morella rubra; assembly: GCA_003952965.2. Lineage (NCBI taxonomy): Eukaryota > Viridiplantae > Streptophyta > Magnoliopsida > Fagales > Myricaceae > Morella > Morella rubra. Next base: position 26,944,007 of record CM025854.1, read on the forward strand.
GAAATTAAGCATGTTCTTTTCATGTGCTCGATCGACAATGTTAATTATAGGCAGGCCGCAGGTACGGCCGAACAAAGTTGCAACTTGCAAACAAATCCAATGTTCTCTACACCGAATTAGAACTTACATATTTGTCACCGATTACGTACGTACGTCCACACCAAATTGGCCAGTCCATTCTGTCAAAATTCAGATCTTAACTACCCATTATGGTCGGCCTACTTCTTGAGTTTAATAATGTCCCAAGATTCAAATGAAGAGTCAGAAAGAAAATTGGGAAAAAAAAATGAACCGGACAGCGTCACTAATTAGCTCCTTGAGTCTCGTGATGTGTCGCCTTGGATTGAGGTAGGAGCTAGACTAACCATCATGTTAACCTCAAAGCTCTACATACAGACAACCGCTTCTACATTCCAAATCAGTTTAATGTATGCCAATTTCGCTTCATGAATATTAAAGGGATCATTTGAGGAAGCGAAAATTTATTAATAGTCATAAAAGATTACAAAGGCGGGTCCTTTCCACACTGAAAGGGTGGAAGGAACGTTTGAACTGTGCCTAGAGGGCTATTCCCAAAGGTGAGACTGTTTGCTGCCCACTGAGATAAATCTTGCGCCCAAAGAGTTGGCACTAGGAGGAATATGCATGATGGACCAGTGGGGGTGTTGTAGGAGGGAGCTTCTGAGGGATGAGATGAGGTCCTCCAACTGCCATGCATGATGGACTGGATTAGTAGAAGGAGCCCTTGATGTCCATGCTTGCTTTCTTGCAGGATCGTTCCGTCAGGATTTGAGCAGAGTACGTACAGCTTGAGTGGAGAAAAGAGTCTCGAACTGCTGCGTCAAATTGAATTTTTAGGCCTGGGGGTGGGGACCACATGGTCGGAGTTGCAGGGCTTTGGAGGACCTTTCAGGCAGCCACGTGTTCCCGAGTGAGTTTGTTCACTGGTCCCGCAACTTAGAGAGGGCCTCGCAGCTTTGGGCAGTGGACAAATATTTCATCTCTCGTAGAAAATCCATAGCATTTCTGAAGCCTAACCAGCCCCCAAAAATGTGCATGATAGTGTTGAAGTAATGCTTCAACGGCTTTGGCGCTTGCCACGTTGGCAAAACCCATGGCGTGTGAATGAAACATGCATATTTGAGACTTTTTCTTGTCTTTTCCTTCCGCTTTGTCAAAACTAATCTTAGTGCTATCAAATCAAAGCAAATCCCATTTCAAAAGATGATTGGACTCTTTCGTTTGAGGTACCGAGCACTGAGGCAATATTGGGATCAAGAGAATCAGGTGTTTTTTTTTAAGCAAAAAGGATAATAAAGTTCCGTGTGGAAATCATTCAAACAGTTTTCAACTTTGTCGTGACTATTTCTTATGTTAGCTAGGATTACGAGTTTCTTGCAGAACATATTTATCCTGGATTTCAGCTACATCGTCCAGTTAATTGAACTCAAGTCAATTCTGTCTCACCTCGTTAAATGAGTTAATCAAATTTTGATGGTTAAATTTGTTTTATTAAATTCTGACTGATACTTACAAGAATTTAAAATAATCCTCCTTAGAACTAAAAATCTTTTCACAGAAGCTGGAAGCTGTGCCTACAAATATGTATCACAATTAGCATGAGATTCTGTGTACCCAGATTCTGCCTTGCCAATGAAGCTCTGGTTTAACCCATGGTACACACAGAAATAAGGAGACGAAGAAGAAGAAAGAAAGAGTAATTGATAACTGGTATAATATGGAAGCACGACCGGTTAAAACTTTACAAGCAGCTTTTACGGAGGAAACATATTCGCACGAGACTAAACGACTGGATTATATAAGATCAAAACCCGATCGAAAAGCTTATGCTGGAAAAGCAGCTGATTCAGCTGAAACCTCGACGTTCTCAAACCAACATCGGACCCTAATTGACAAATTAAGCGTTTGTATGTCAAAACACAACATCAACTTAATTATGGATGAGACCCAGCTAAGATTGCCTTCGCCATCTCGATAACATTAAACAAGACCACCCCGGCAGATAAAGGCACACTCATCGTAACAAGTGCGGCCATCCCTAACGCCAGGCTTGGCCTAATACCCATCAAATAAGACTGCAACAACCCTATTGCTTGACAAACATCCTCGCCATAATGCGTATAGTACTGCTTCTCCCACTGCATCCAATTCGAAGGTGGCTTCTGGCTCGTCTCTAGCATCTTCAACTCCCTAAGGCGCACCCGAAGCACGATCATGTTCTCGTCTACAAGCCTACCCCCATAATCTCGCCCGTTTCTTTCTCTACTGGCATTCACGATCAGGCCGCGGGGATTTCTCCCACGAGACGGCGACAACGAAATCGGCCCCCGAGGAAGCGTGGTGGAGGATGAAAGGTAATTGGTTGCTTGCATTGATGCAGTTTCTGGCAAGTCGAGGCAAAGGTTGGTAATGATTGATTAAAGCACCTCTTTATTCTTGGTTTTTCGGCTAAGCAAGTAGTTCCTAGTTAACTCTAAAACTAAAGCGTGAAAAGATAAGAATATATATAGAGCCCCTAGAAAGAGGAAGTTACGTAAAAAAAAGTATAAGATATCTTACCAATTGAGGTTTTATGCCGGAACCGTGTTGGGAATGACACGTGGCGTATAAGCAACGCGTACGACAGTCTCCCACTGTGGCAAAACGTGTACGCGTGTGCTGTCCGCGTTGTGTGTTGTTAATAATAATAATGATTGGTCCTTGGAGGAGAAGGTTCCGTTAATATCTTCAATATGTTTAGGCCCATTGTCTCTGTCGCAGAACTATGACTTACCTAGACAAGGATTATAAAACTGTTCAATATATGGAAAACATTATTTTATCTAACTACATACCAAGAAAATAATTACAAGGACAAGGACATACGACGATAACTTTTTGAAATTTCGTTGATGAGTTCGTAGAAGTACAAACCAGGTAGAGGCCGTGGACGCAGAGCATAGGTTAAGATATTTTTTCTTGGACAAGTGTAGGAGATCAGGTAGGTCGATTTTGATATTCTTTTTCATTTTTCTTTCATCTTTCTTTTTATTCAATTTTTAAAAAATTTTGTATTGAAGAGATATTTCGGATTGAACATGCATGTCTAAATCATATGGGACATAATTTTTGCCCCTAACTAAAGGTCGTACTATCATATTCCCGCATAATCTCTTGACTAAAAATCTTCTAACTACAAGGTGCTATCTCTAGATCATAATGTTTTGTCTATTAATCTCATAAGTACTTTTTGGTATGCAGGATCCGCGCAGCTTAAATGTGAATCACATAGCGATAGGGATGCTTATGAAATACACTGAAACCTCTAAAAGTGTTATTGTTATATCTCTTCAAGCAGTGGCGGAGGGAGAGGGGCGCATGCAAAACTTTGATTTTTTTTTTTTAACCAATATGTCTCTTGCCCCCCCTTAAAGCCCAGTGGATTGATTTGCGATCAAAGTGGTTGATTTTCTTAAAATAGAATCTCATTTTGATGTTAACTCTCTCTAATTTAAGTTTATATACACACAATATATGAATACGTGCTGTTTTAGATTAAAATCTCTGGTGCTTCTAAGATCTTGATGTTGCTTTTTGTTATGATGTTATTTGTAGACTGAAAAGTATGCTTGAGGTAATTGAAATTTTTAAGAGGACATGTTCAATTTTTTGATATTCTATTGGATCCGCACTCTATACCATCTTGGAGGTCGAATGTTTGAACATGTCCTCTCTTTTTATTCACTTGTTAAACGAAAAGTAAAGATCAGAGCTTGAGTGATCTTCCTTTCCAATAAGAAGAGAGGGGACAAGTTGCATAGGCTAAGCAGCTCTGCTCTAAGATTTGTACATAGTTAACATTAATAGTACAAACTAATTGTTGATCTTTTTCAGATAACTTTGCCTACCAACATAAAGCACCATTATTACCCAAAAATATATAGCGTCATTATCATTGTGCCTTTACCATAATTTAGTTGGGTTGGCTGACCAAATAAACTATTTGTCATGTGAGAAACTCACTTTTCTGTCATGGTGTATTTTCAGATAACTCCCTCATTATTTGTAATACCAAATGAATTTAATTTTAGTCCTTAATTTTTAATATTTTAATTTTAAGATATTTTTTTGCATTACGTAATAAAAAAAAATTCTTATAATTTTTCCTTAGAGTTAGTATTCTTGGTTCCGCCACTGTCTCAAGGGCTTGAATACTGGCATCTAAATGCTTTATCTAAGATTCGCAAGGAAACCCAAAAGGGGCATTAGACTTGTATGACCTAAGAATTATATTTGGTAATCACCGAACATGGACCCACACTTTCCTTGGTAGTTTCCAACAAAAGAAATCATGTAAGGTTTTGTTTTCCTCTGCAGTTTGCAGTTCTAATATTCCTTTGTCTTTATCTTCCTCTGGATATCTATGGCGAGAGGCAATCAATAGGAGATCTAGCCCATAAGACACACGCAGACGGTAGTTTTGACTCTTTCTTTTTTTTGGGGGGCGGCAACTCATGACAGTACTAGTTTTTTCATGTCTGAGAAAACCAAAGCTGCAAATTTTGTCAAAGGGTAAACAAAACAACATCAAGCGGAAAAAAAACAGGGTACTTAACCCATCCAAGAGTCTGACCTTTTCCACCCTGCAAATGACCTGTAGGTGGGTGGACAGATTTTTTGTTCCGGAGATGTATCGAGTGCAATTGCACATGTGTCTACATATGGTTCTAGACTTACTGTGATGTTTTGAATTAGATTATGGCCTGACGTTGTTGAAAATTTCAACGCTTTTGTTTGAAGTGAAAATAGTAAGCTTCCCGAATGAAAGAATGAGCGAATAGCTTGACCACAGTGTCACCCACAATTGCCCACGCTTTCTTAAAAAACCCGGAATTGTAGCCATCCGGCCCGGGTGCTTTGTCTTCATTCATAGAAAACATTGCATCCTTGATCTCCTTCTCTGATACCTCCTGCATCAACTCCTCTCTCTGCTGCCTATTCAGCCTATTCTGGGACGCTTCCTCCACTACCTTCCTGTCAATATTCTGTTGGGCAGTAGGCTTACTCCATAGTTTTTTATAGAAGTCCACCAGAGCGCCCTTGATTAAATCTGGATCTTTCAAACGGGAGCCATCCTCCATAGAGACTGATCTAATACTGCTTTTACATTGGAACTTCTTGACAGCATGAAAGAAGAACCTAGTATTTTGGTCCTCCAAATTAAGCCAATTCGCTCTCGACTTCTGCCGATAAAAAGACTCTTCATCCCTCCTTAAACGAATATACTCCTCTACCAAGGACAACTCCTTTCTCATCAATTCCTCAGATACGCCCCGCTGCAATGAAGATTGTACCTCGTCTAATGCAAACTTAGCATCAAGCACCCGGTTGGAAATGTTGGAATAATGGACCTTGTTAAGCTTTTTCAGTTCCTTCTTGAATAGTTTCTACTTCGAGAATAGTTGGAACATTGGCGTACCCAGTGGCGGAAGGAGAGGGTAGCGAACCAGGGCGGTCGCTACCCATCCCCCGCCCAAAAAAAAAATTTTGCATTTGTAATATTTTTTTTTTTTTTTTTCATTAACTAGGCCTGGGCCCCGATACCCATTGGGCCCAGCCTAGTAGATTTTATGTTGGGGGCCTGGGCCTCGATACCCATTAGGCCCGGGCCCCTAGCCCGTTTTTTTTTTTTTTTTTAACGCAGAGGGTGAAACGACGCCGTTTCACCCTCTGCGTTAAAAAAAAAAAAAAAAACGGGCTGGGCCCGGGCCTAATGGGTATCGAGGCCCAGGCCCCCAACATAAAATCTACTAGGCTTGGGCCCAATGGGTATCGGGGCCCAGGCCTAGTAATGAAAAAAAAAAAAAAAAATATTACAAATGCAAAATTTTTTTTGGGCGGGGGATGGGTAGCGGCCTGGTTCGCTACCCTCTCCTTCCGCCACTGGGTACGCCAATGTTCCAATATTCTCGAAGTAGAAACTATTCAAGAAGGAACTGAAAAAGCTTAACAAGGTCCATTATTCCAACATTTCCAACCGGGTGCTTGATGCTAAGTTTGCATTAGACGAGGTACAATCTTCATTGCAGCGGGGCGTATCTGAGGAATTGATGAGAAAGGAGTTGTCCTTGGTAGAGGAGTATATTCGTTTAAGGAGGGATGAAGAGTCTTTTTATCGGCAGAAGTCGAGAGCGAATTGGCTTAATTTGGAGGACCAAAATACTAGGTTCTTCTTTCATGCTGTCAAGAAGTTCCAATGTAAAAGCAGTATTAGATCAGTCTCTATGGAGGATGGCTCCCGTTTGAAAGATCCAGATTTAATCAAGGGCGCTCTGGTGGACTTCTATAAAAAACTATGGAGTAAGCCTACTGCCCAACAGAATATTGACAGGAAGGTAGTGGAGGAAGCGTCCCAGAATAGGCTGAATAGGCAGCAGAGAGAGGAGTTGATGCAGGAGGTATCAGAGAAGGAGATCAAGGATGCAATGTTTTCTATGAATGAAGACAAAGCACCCGGGCCGGATGGCTACAATTCCGGGTTTTTTAAGAAAGCGTGGGCAATTGTGGGTGACACTGTGGTCAAGCTATTCGCTCATTCTTTCATTCGGGAAGCTTACTATTTTCACTTCAAACAAAAGCGTTGAAATTTTCAACAACGTCAGGCCATAATCTAATTCAAAACATCACAGTAAGTCTAGAACCATATGTAGACACATGTGCAATTGCACTCGATACATCTCCGGAACAAAAAATCTGTCCACCCACCTACAGGTCATTTGCAGGGTGGAAAAGGTCAGACTCTTGGATGGGTTAAGTACCCTGTTTTTTTTCCGCTTGATGTTGTTTTGTTTACCCTTTGACAAAATTTGCAGCTTTGGTTTTCTCAGACATGAAAAAACTAGTACTGTCATGAGTTGCCGCCCCCCAAAAAAAAGAAAGAGTCAAAACTACCGTCTGCGTGTGTCTTATGGGCTAGATCTCCTATTGATTGCCTCTCGCCATAGATATCCAGAGGAAGATAAAGACAAAGGAATATTAGAACTGCAAACTGCAGAGGAAAACAAAACCTTACATGATTTCTTTTGTTGGAAACTACCAAGGAAAGTGTGGGTCCATGTTCGGTGATTACCAAATATAATTCTTAGGTCATACAAGTCTAATGCCCCTTTTGGGTTTCCTTGCGAATCTTAGATAAAGCATTTAGATGCCAGTATTCAAGCCCTTGAGACAGTGGCGGAACCAAGAATACTAACTCTAAGGAAAAATTATAAGAATTTTTTTTATTACGTAATGCAAAAAAATATCTTAAAATTAAAATATTAAAAATTAAGGACTAAAATTAAATTCATTTGGTATTACAAATAATGAAAGAGTTGATCTGAAAATACACCATGACAAAAAGTGAATTTTTCACATGACGATAGTTTATTTGGTCAGCCAACCCAACTAAATTATGGTAAAGGCACAATGATAATGACGCTATATATTTTTGGGTAATAATGTGCTTTATGTTGGTAGCAAAGTTATCTAAAAAGATACAACAATTAGTTTGTACTATTAATGTTAACTATGTACAAATTTTAGAGCAGAGCTGCTTAGCCTACAACTTACCCCCTCTCTTTTTATTGGAAAGGAAGAGCACTTAAGCTCTGATCTTTACTTTTCGTTTAACAAGTGAATAAAAAAGAGGACATGTTCAAACATTCGACCTCCAAGATGGTATAGAGTGCGGATCAATAGAATATCAAAAAATTGAACATGTCCTCTTAAAAAATTTCAATTACCTCAAGCATACTTTTTAGTCTACAAATAACATCATAACAAAAAGAACATCAAGATCTTAGAAGCACCAGTGATTTTAATCTAAAAACAGCACGTATTCATATATTGTGTGTGTATTAACTTAAATTAGAGAGAGTTAACGTCAAAATGAGATTATATTTTAAGAAAATCAACCACTTTGATCGCAAATCAATCCACTGTGCTTTAAGGGGGGGTCAAGAGACATATTGGTTAAAAAAAAAAAATCAAAGTTTTGCATGCGCCCCTCTCCCTCCGCCACTGCTTGAAGAGATATAACAATAACACTTTTAGAGGTTTCAGTGTATTTCATAAGCATCCCTATCGCTATGTGATTCACATTTAAGCTGCGCGGATCCTGCATACCAAAAAGTACTTATGAGATTAATAGACAAAACATTATGATCTAGAGATAGCACCTTGTAGTTAGAAGATTTTTAGTCAAGAGATTATGCGGGAATATGATAGTACGACCTTTAGTTAGGGGCAAAAATTATGTCCCATATGATTTAGACATGCATGTTCAATCCGAAATATCTCTTCAATACAAAATTTTTTAAAAATTGAATAAAAAGAAAGATGAAAGAAAAATGAAAAAGAATATCAAAATCGACCTACCTGATCTCCTACACTTGTCCAAGAAAAAATATCTTAACCTATGCTCTGCGTCCACGGCCTCTACCTGGTTTGTACTTCTACGAACTCATCAACGAAATTTCAAAAAGTTATCGTCGTATGTCCTTGTCCTTGTAATTATTTTCTTGGTATGTAGTTAGATAAAATAATGTTTTCCATATATTGAACAGTTTTATAATCCTTGTCTAGGTAAGTCATAGTTCTGCGACAGAGACAATGGGCCTAAACATATTGAAGATATTAACGGAACCTTCTCCTCCAAGGACCAATCATTATTATTATTAACAACACACAACGCGGACAGCACACGCGTACACGTTTTGCCACATTTTGACTTTGCATTGTGATTTGATCAATCAGGAGATGGATAATCGTTCACAGAAGCAAGTACGAATTACTTCTTTGCATAGCATGTCTTGATCCAAAAAACTCATTCTTAGCGTTTGATCATGTTAAGTTACGTCGTCTTGCCGAGCTTTATCCAGAAGATTTTACAGCAGATGATCATTTGATACTTAAAAATCAGCTTAATACCTATATTAGAGATGTTAGAAGAAATGATGCTTTTTCTAGACTTCAAGATATTGGAGATCTTGCTGTGAAGATGGTTGAGACAAAAAAGAATACTCTGTTTATTAGTTTATCGACTTATTGAGTTGGCATTGGTCTTACCAGTTGCGACTGCAACCGTTGAAAGAGTGTTTTCTGCGATGAAGATCATCAAAAGTGATTTGCATAATAGGATGAGAGATGACTGGATGAATGATTGCATGATAGTGTACATCGAGCAAGAAGTTTTTAAAACTATTGAGAACAAAACATTTTGCAACATTTTCAGAAGATGCAAAATCGTAGGATACAATTGTCACCTTTTAGTTGCAGTACATAGTACGGTACATATATTATAATATTTTTAATTCTTAATTTTCGATATTGTAATTTTAAGACAATTTTTTGTATTACGAAAGAAATTTTTTTTCTTATTATTTCGCCTTTAAAGTTCGACACCCATAGATTTCAATCCTGGTTCCGCCACTGGGCGTACCAAATATTTCCTCTTGCCAAACCGCTCCCACCACATCTAAGAAAAGAGGGTGATCACCCCACATGTTGAAGAACTTGAAAGGTTGCCGAGAATGTTTTAACTTCCCCAACCGCACCACCATAGGTGAGTGATCTGATATACCTTGTGGCAAGAAATAAGCTTCAGAGGCCTCAAAAATATTTTCCTAACAACAGTTAACCAAAACTCTGTCCAATTTTCGCATAATCGGGACTGTCTCCCTTTTATTGCTCCAAGTAAAAAAATGGCCAGAAAATTTTAAATCATCCAACCCACACTCACACAAACAGTTGTCCAAATCATTCATCTTAGTCTTGTTTTCCCCCTCTTGTGTAGGGCTTGAGTTTTTTCCTTTTTCTATTCCGGGCTATGCCCCTTTTTTTTTTAACAGTTCTTTGGGAAATTAATACGCTTACCAATTACCCAAAAAAAAATAAATCATATGCCATTTAGCTCAGAATTAATATAGAAGAGCAATCACACAATCAATCAATCTACTAAGAGAACAGTTCCAACGATGAATATCTAGTCAAATGAAAGCCCAGGGATGCTGCGCAAGAAGAAGATCTAATGCAATTTCGTAAAGAACTGTGCCCTTTTGCCCAAAATATGAAGGCCCAGAAATGAAATTGAATAAATCAAAGAACATCAAATAACCCTGAATTCAAAAGAAATTCTCGTCATTTCCCGATAAAAATATGGGAGACAAGCGACATGTGTATACAAAGATCTATCCCAATCAGTATTTACACGAGCAGATAACTGCAGAGAGCAAAAACCCATATCAAATATGATGAACGGCAGAGAAGACCCCATTAGCCACCTCCATCAAACGAAGAGCGATCATGACCGTGGATGCCGGGACACTCATCGTGATTATTGCCAGCATCCCAAGAGCCAAACTGGGCCTAGTGTTCATCAAATACGATTGCAATAATCCGGCTATTTGACAAATATACTCGTCATAGCATGCGTAGTACCGCTTCTCCCATTCCATCCAGTCCTCCGGAGGCTCATAGTTCCTCTCAATCATCTTCATCTCGTGAATTCGTTTCCTCAGGATGATCATGCTTTCATCGACCAAGCAACCTCTATATTCTGGCTCGTAGGAGTCTCCTGTAGCGGCAAAAACAATGGCACTTGACCTTTTCCTGAGCAAGAATCTGATTTTCTTACACTCTGATCTGCGGAAGGAGAATGGTAGACGGGGGAGTACAGAGGAGCACAGAGACGTTGTTTCCATTTCTATGGTATGTTTAGCTGAAAAAGGAAGAAGGGAAGAAAGGAATGATAATGTTGAAAACTTGAAATGGTAAAGATTGATGGGAAGGAACTGGTTTTCCTTCTAGTATTTATAGATATGGAACTCCGGATCTAAGATTGGGAAACTCTACGCTGGCTGCTCAACACGTGTCATCTCCGCGTCTCACCGTATATTCGTTAACGTTTAATCTTTAATATTATAATTCTGCAACATAAATCGTCGGTGAATGTGTTGCCTCGTGATTGGCCGTTCGTTTCTTGGAAAGCTAGCTAGCGACACGGTCGGCGCTTTTATTCTAAAATAAGTGTACAACTTTAATAGAAAGATTCAACCGTTACAATTATTAATAGAAAGAAAATTGAACCGTTATAACAAGTTGAGTTAATAATCTATATTTGCTGTACTTTCAACCCGTCTAACATGATTCATGCCGGATTACTATGGCACCGCACATGGCAAAGTCACAAAGCATCAAAGAGCCGACTGGTATAATGCTAACCAATACCATTTTATTTTTTCGCATTACCCACAACACAACAGTGGAGCATTGTGTCCTAGCAGAATGTGCGGCCCAACACTTGTGCCCCAAGCGGCGGGAGGAGAGAGAGAGAGAGGTGTTGGTGTTTTGTACCAAGGAGTTTACGCTTAAAGAGTGATGGTCTCCAACAGATTGTTTTATTCTTGGAGTTAAAACCAAGTTGTATTGCTACATTCATCAATTGAGAAGGAAAAAAAAAAGTGCAATCTGCACAAACTACAGCAGGATACAAGAGTCTTGGTGAAAAAAGTAAACCACGTACGTCAGTCATCATAGGAGGAATGAGGCGCTGCAGTACATCCAGGGTCAAAGGGATCTTCAGAGCCACAGCAATGCCAATATTGAATAACTTTGCCGGAGTCAGGAGTATCCATGGTGCCTCCTGTGTACACACTCTCAAACTTCCTCTTTGTTTCTCCTGAGGTGGTAGGTAATGGAAACGGATGCAAACCAAAGCCAAATCAAACTCCAAAAGACAAGCAAGGCTGAATGCATAGTATAAAAATTTGATGAAGATGTATACTCCTGAGAATTAACATTAACTATGTTTCACCAGTTGAGATTTAAAGCTCAGCACTTACTAGGAACCCATGAGAGCAGTCAGCATGTGTAACGTAAACAGATTATTTGACATCACTTATAGAACTCAATTTCACCTAGATACAGAATTTTGCACACAACAGATACAGAATTTGGGGTATCAGAAAAGAGGGACGGCAATGCCAGATTACTTGAAAAGGCAGAAGAAGGAAAAACAAAAAAAAGAGGCCAACAAGGAATACAAGCAATCAAATAAGGAGGAATGACAGAAACAAGCACAAACCTCGTAATTCTTAAAACCCCCAAAACTGCAACCTATTACTGTTAACTTACTCCCCATTCTTAACAAAAAAGGTAAAACTTCATCAATTAACAGTCACTAATCCTTAACCCACGGCCGTAGATATCCAAAGCCCCGCAATTATGAAGTGCAAGCCACTAGCAAGAAGCCACCTTTACTAACTTCCTGCGGAAGTTTAGATGATCCCAAAAACGTAGTAACAAAGACTTCACAATTTGTAACATAATAGCAATTCTTCAAAGCAACCTTAAGGAATATTATACGAATCTGTTTTTTCAAACTTTTCACATCCCTGTAATCATAGCACCTGAGGCAGAACATATAAATAATTCGACACCAAATTGTCTTCTTTTACTTTTGCCCGCACCATTGTCTTCCCTACGTGTACTACGGCAAAGCTGTTTCTTTCTACTCGTTAATATTCCAGGAACATTACAAATCTCCAAAACATTTTCTTCAGAGTTTTTCGTGCAATAAAAGGAAGAAACAAACGTGCAATGAAGAAAAGAAAATAAATCTATGAGGCGGAGCATACCACCAAAGTGGGCAGTGTGGAAGCTGCAAGCGCGAGGGTGATTGAGAGCGGGGTCGTATTGGATCTTGCAATTCTTGCAAGTTCTGAGGGTAATTTGGTCATTCGGCTTGGCAGAGCATCGGACCGCCCAGACTTTTGGCGACGAAACAGTGCTTGTAGTCGACGTTGGTATCCGTTGGATTCGAGGAAAAGTCGCTTGGTGTCGATGGAAGAATAGCAAGCGAACCTGTAAATGAGAGAAAGATAGAGCCATGGCTTTGAGAGCAAAAACCTCTGGATTCTTAATGACAATTTCTTCTCTCTGGTTTTTCTGGTCGGAGGAAGATTTTTGTAACTGAAGAGGAGAAGACGAGGAAGTGTTTCAGTAAAATGAGGTGGCGTACTGCGCCAAGGACTTAAGGGAGGGGGAGCTCGTCGCTAACTTTCGCTGGTACCGGTGGATCCGTATTATCTTGAATCAACCATCAGGGTTGGATTCGACCCGACTTTGTACTCGACAAAGATGCTTGATGTGGGATCCATCCCATAGAGAACCAATATAATACGATCGAGCTTTGGATAAAATGAAGAGGATTAAACATATTGTCCTTCGATTTTTATGCGAATGAACAACCCGTAGTTCCCTTTTTGATGCACTTTTTTTGCCTCGTATTGTCAACTTCGATAATTTTATATTTCGCGCAGAAAGCAACAATTTTTGCGCACGAACTCGCGTATCGGATCCTGTCTGATCATTGTACTAACAACCCCAGTTACCCCATCCTTCTGATTCCCTGGATCACGCACGAGAAAGATCCCTCTGCTGCGTCCAGCATTTTTTAACGTCCCCTATCTGGAGTCTCACTGTATTTTGCTGGTCTTTGACCTCGTTTTGATTTGAATGGAAGTACTGAGTGATGTTCGTTTTCATATTATTTTTAGGATTCTTCTTCATATTAGTTGATTATTTTGTAAGTAGGGTTAATACGTATGCCTAGGATTCAAATCCTATAAAAATAAAAACGAACATGACCCTGGTTTAGAAAGAAAAAAAATGTTGAATCACCTATGGCCATGCAGCTTTGCCAAACACTCTCAGAGACATTGGGAAGTTTAACACCCCTATGGAATTTACAACAGTTGCATGTTAATCAAAATTACAAGCTGAACCTCTCAGGTTGCCCTGGTGCTAAAAGTTGCACATCTTTCGTTTACAAGCTTTTTTCACCTCATCACAAGCTGGTGTCTTTCACTACAACAGTTATATGACAAGTGCGCCTTCTTATCTGATAAGCTCTTCCCCGAGCTTGAGGTCTAATTTTCCTCCTCGTAACACCCTCATTTACTTCAGCTTTACTGACAACTAAACTTGCTTCGTCCAAACCCAAGTTGTTACTAGCATTTGCAGCCGCAGAATAAACCAATTTAAGAATGGGAACACAGGCTCGGTAAGGCATGAGCTCCAGTATCATAAGTGATTCCTCATAGGAACGCCCACGAATCTGATCAATTACCCTTCGCGCTTTGTTAGCAGACATAGGTATGTGTCGACCAATTGCATATGCTTCTCCATAAGTGCTCTGCTTTCTGTTCTTTGTCCCTGCAGTATTACAAAAGCATATAAAACTAGTTCTTCTTTAGTAAATTTAACACCTGAAATCAATTAGTTCCTCTATTTCACTTCCATATGAACATCCAATTAGTTTCATCATACAGAACAGCATGAATACTTATATATGTCAACTTGCTGAATAGTGAAAAGTATGGATCATGGCTTCTTCAACATTCTAAGAAATGTGTAGCAAACAAATCGGCACAAATCAAGTGAAGATCCCTTCCAGTAAATGAAAACCAATACCTCTGCACCACTGCTCACAGAAAAGCTTCTAAGCAGTATGTTCATCCTACCCTTATTTGGAAAGGTATATGCAAAAACCAAAAGAATCAAGTCATCACTCCATAAATTCCCCAGACTTCCACTGGAACCTAATAAGCCACTTTGATGGATATCACCACATGATTGATTCGCTTTTACTACTCAGTTCAGGAATTCCAATAAGTTGATACATGCTACGACCAATGAGTTAGCTCAGGAGACTGTTAGAAGATAGGGCTCCCTAGATTACATTTTAAAAAGAACTTATGCACATTATTCAGCAGCGTTAGAATCTTTAATGTTAGGCCTCATCATAGTATGCCTCAGAAATCACCTTTCAAGCTGCTCGCATTTGTCAAGGGAAAAAGAACAATGGATCAACTGTTGGCAATGTTCGCATATTAGTATACTGACCAACTTGCAGCTTCATCATCTAATATCTCTCCGGCACTAAGAACCTAGATTGTCCTTCCGTGAAAGAATAGTCAACATTCCCACCAAAGGATGTGGGGACTTTTCCATCTTGGTTTCGGTCACCACTTGCTTAAGACAGCTAAATGGGCTTGTTTAGCATCAAAAAATATGAGGAGGTGCATAAAGTGACACACGACTCTGTAGATCTGCCAAGAAATTCGCACCGCAGAACTCCATTTTCTATTCTTCAATATATACTATTCCATCAAATCTCATTGTTGTGGCAAAATTAGGAATCATTCAACGGTTGGTATTTACCCCTAGGCTACAAATCCACACTTGTGTAAAATGGTTATCATGTAACACTTTCATTGCCTCAGTGGCCATGCAATTCTAACTTAGCATCTAGCATGGAACTCCCTCATCACATTCACACACCCACGGTAGCCCACTTTGCGGCTGTTCATCCTATCCAAACTGGTTTAGCAAACACAAGGGACATTTCTGACAGAGTCTCTTTGAAATTCACGAGGATGGATTTCCTTAGGTATTTAGGTTATTCTTTAGGGACGTCTAAACCTAAAGAAGGAAGGGGGCATAGCAGCTTGTCCTTGGGATTGTAGGGCATGAGGAGCAAATGGATAGTGCCTCGTTTTATTGTGGTGACTTTTCTCCATAACCAGGTGCTCAACTGAGAAATGCACGACCTTTAAGTAAAAACTCAATACTAAAAAGCATTTCAACTTCAACAAACTAAAATGCACGTGTAAACTAAGATAATTTCTTTGCCTCAGCAAACCGACAAGCGTTTAGAGTACGACAGTATGAGCAATTGAGGAAGTATTACCTTCCGATTGGACAGCCTCAGAGGCACTAGCACGAGGAAGATTGAGTGCAGAGTCATAGTGGGTCTTGGAATCCCACAAAGTTTCGAGAGGTACATGGCCATTGGGCTTCGGAGGAAAACGAATAGATGGGAATCTCAGCGACCCAAAGCTGGTCTTGGAAGAGTGAGCTCCATGGAATGGCGGACCGATCTGCGGGGATTGATGGAAGAAAGAGAAGCGAGCCAGTGGTTGATGAAGAAGAGTGAGAGCCATGCCCGAGGCCGAGCGTAGCAATGAGCATGAACCAGCAGCGATAGGGTTCTCAGGATGAGAAGCTGAAATGACATGTTGGCGTGGTGGATAAAAGTCCCTAAACAACCGACGAACAGCTCACTGGATAGAGGAGCGTGGTCGGATTTTAATTTGGGCCGTTAGTTATAGCTCCGATCAGTTTAGTTTGGGCCATGGATCCCATTTCACCTATGATGTAATGGGCTGGGCTGGGCTGGGCTGGGCTGGGTCAATATCCGAACTCGTTTAGATTTATATTTTAATCAAAGAAAATAATACCATAACTCCATCTTCTAAACAGGTTCTTCTGTTTTAGTTCCAATTTTAACAAAAATATGCTCTTAATTGCTTCTTTCAAAAAGAGAGAATATTCAAAAGCCCGTGTTTGAAAGATCGAAATACCCTCACCTTCCCAATCCCTCTCCCCCCTTCCTGTGCAATTGGTTCCAAATCCTAGATTCTATTCCGTCCACGGGACCAGTTGAGCTCAAAGAATGGCAAAGAGCAACGACAAAGAGGAGCCTAGCACTGCTCCTCCGCCCGACAGGTGGTACAACCTAGCCCTCGGACCCTCTTTCAAAGACCACCATCCCTCTTCCAAGTACTGCACTCTACGTTGTAAGTCCCTCTGATTTGATCGAAACCCATTCCCATATGAATTTTCTGGGTTTTGTTTGGTTTCAGAAAAAGCTGTGAAGCAAGAAAAGCAAAAGAAAAAAAGAAGAAAACTTTGATTTCTTATGGTTTCTGCTTATTTGGATTCAGAATTATTCGATAAAGGTACTCGGTTCGAATAGAATAGATGTTTGCGCGCAAGGTTATTGTCCACTAGATCCTCAACCTTGAAAAGTTTAAAAATTAGTTGTCATGGTTTTATGCACTGCTTGCTTGCCATGAAATTTCGTAGTTAGGGTAAAGAGGAAGACCTTGAGCTAGAGAAATGGGGGGTTCTTGGCCCCCTGAAATTAATGTTTTCTTGCTGTCTGGTTGGGGGGAAGACGAACTCTGATTAAATTTCTCTGCAAAGATGTAATTTTGTTGATCTATAATATACAGGTGAAAACATTTTTTACCAACTGCTCATCACGCTTTCGCCGATCAGCTATATTGAGTCTGTAAACAGGTCATAATGTCCTAATTTACATGTTTCCTAGATGAATTTAAGCCAGCTTCAATTGACAAGAACCAAGCTGGGTCGCTCCATAAGAACAAGGACAACAGAGTTACGGTAGAATTTCAGAACAACCAACATGGGAAGCCCAAACTCAGCTTTGAAGGTATCAGTGAGGATTACAAGGAGAATGATGCGGTTTTGTTCTTCGACGGTCAGACTTTCCGATTGGAGCGGTTGCACAGGGCAGTGAAGCGGTTGAGGCATGTTCGGCAGCCTGGTGAGTCTGCATCTGCAGCTACCTCTGCTCCAACTCCTTCGGTTGGTGCAGCTGTAGAATCTTATTCACCACCAGTGAGCAAAGGAGCAAAAGTTCAGTCTTTGAACAAAGGCATAGTTCAACAAATACCTGTAGGTTTGCTTTGGTTTTGCCATCTGTATGTCTCTTTCAAGTTTCAAGCATAAGAACATGCTTACTGCATTCCATGCTCTTAATACTTCCACATATGACATCTGGCTCAAAATGTTTTGAAAATTTATTACTGATTTTAAATGCCCGAATTACGTTGTGTAGGAAGGAAGGATGATTGTTTACCATTACAATTCTTCTTTTTTCATGAGTTCATTCTCTATTTTATCACTGAGCCAAACTTGTTCTTTTTGGCACTGAACAGGTTGAGGTTGAACAAATTGATATTGGCAGCTCACAGAGCTTAGGTAATTCTTTAGTTCTTTTTAATGTTTCCCTTGCTATCGTCAATTGCTGGTGAATTTCAATGTGCTGTGGGCTAGAAAGCAATATTTGGAACTCACATGAAACTTGAAGCATTTTAGAAACTGAATTTTGATTGACTAAAGGCATGTTCGTTTTTAAAATTATTTTATAATACAAATGTATTCAACAAAATTTGCAAAACCAACATCCAAAATCTTAAAATATTTATACATAAACACCAATACATTTTACACAATCTTCAACAACTTTTCACACAAACTTCAATATTTTTTTAAAAAAAAATTATCAGCCTGCTTGTTGTCAAAATTTATTAAAATTTTGTTAAAATTTTATGTTGATGTTAAAAATGAGGTGGTATTGGAATTGGTGAATGAGTGATAAAAGTAAAAGTAAAAGTAAATTTTGAGCTGTGTTTGATAAAAGTAAAATTTTAATAAAATTTTAGTAAAATTTTTGTTTAACAAACACAATGTATAACAAATCTTCTCTCTCTATACTTTTTCAACTAACTCCAATACTTTTTTATTAAACAATTACATCGAATCATCTCTCTTTACACATTTTTACAAATTCTAACAAAAATTAAATATCTTTAAAATTTTTCACTAACCTTTACACAAAAACCTGTAAAACTCTAATCTACATAAATATTCACAATTCTACCAAAATCCTACAGTTTTTTACAAAACGAAGACCCCCTAAGATCCCAGTGACAACATTTTCTTTGTGTTCGTGTTAATCTTGCACAAACGCATAGCCAGCCAGCCATCCGCACACGTATGCATTCACATGGCTCTTTTATCTCCCTGCCCAGTGGTTCAAAATCTACAACTGAAAAGTTTATCTCTTCCTTCTTTTAATTTTTTTCGATCAAACTTTTTGTAAATAGATGGAATTATGAAAAATATGACTACTCTCTAAACTGACATTTGTAATATCAATCAGAGTCAGAAAATGCAAACTTTTCCTAACCTGAAACTCTATTGCTAAGCACTTTTAGTCTCACCTATTGCCTTTTTTGTGTGCATTAATTGTAGCCTTGTTTTTTTCCCTCCTTGGGTGAATCTGGAAATGCTTTCTCATGTATGTTAGAGTGATGACTTATTTATCCTACCATCCAGATGTGAAAACTAAAAATGAGAAGGATGGGAATTATCCACCTTCACATCTAAATCCATCAACTTCATCCCCGGACTCCAAGGACTGTGAACTGGAGGAGCACCTGGATATAGTCAATGACAATGATGATGATTGTGGAGTGGCTGGGAATGAAAATATCACTGAAAGAGAATCCAATGCGGGTTTTGATATTAACGTACCACATCCAGCTGACATGGATGATGAGATTGCTGAAGTAGATGTCAGTGATGATGTTACAGATAAGGGCCCCAATGCTGCAGAAGCCCTTAGAGCTCAGGTGAATGCTGAGGCAAAACAGGAGCAGACGTCAAGCGCAAGCAGTAGCAGCGGAAGCGACAGTAGTGGGAGTGGAAGTGGAAGTGGGAGTGGCAGTGCTAGTGGAAGCGGAAGTGGGAGTGGTAGTAGCAGCAGTGATAGTGAAAGCAGCGATGGTGACTCAGTACACTCTATCTAGTAGGGAACCGAGTGGATCATGTTGTTACAAATGTTTGTAACCTTGCTACAGAATGTGTGGCTTTTGCGGCGCCCCTAGTCAAATGCGAATTCAGGCAAAAAAATGGGAATGCGTCTCCTGGAGCTGACCTCGGTTTTACAGATTATGGTAGTCGTGCACTTTTAGGTACGGGGGCAGCCGTGTACGGTTCATGCCGGATCCCTGAACCAAACTCAACATCATTTCCAAGTTCTTGTTCATTTTCCATTGCAAGAACAAGCAAGACACGAACAGATCAAGCTTTGGTTCCTTGGATACGATGGCTACACATATTGGAATCCCATGTCTTTGTATATTTTTATTTTTATGACTAATATTTTGATTTATTACTTTGGTTCCGGATCCTCGTACTTTATTGAACTAAATGTTGGGACTTGGAAGTAAATCTGGTCGTTCTTATTCTGATGTATGCAACTGTAAACTGCGAAAATAACAATCAATCTCGATGGTAAGAAGATAGCCTGGATATTTGGTTACAATGATACTCCTGAATAACCTATTGGATTGAGAGCTGATTTCCGGGACAGGTTACAATGCCTCATTTCAACTTGGGTAAAAAATGTTCATCTCTAGCTGTTCCTGTCAATGTAAAAAGTGAATCACTTCTAAATGATTTAAAGAGGCTGAAAATTGGCTTTACCATAATTAATAAATGCATGCTCTTTTCTTTTGCTTCTGAACAATGAATTAACATTGAGAATTCAAATTCTTGTTAATCCTTTAAATCTTGTATTCGAGCATTAAATTCCGATTTTCTTTGTGGTTAGATACTTTGGTTAGACTCCGATCCATTTGCATGAAAATTTTAAAATTTGAATCTATCGTTCTAAACTTACAATCTCAACATTATTCATACATGCATATCAATTCAACTCAACATTACTTTTTTTACAAACATCAATACAACTCAACAACTTTTACACGCATGTCAATAAAACTCCAACATCACCTAAATATTTATATCATACTTAGAAATCTTAAAATTTTACTAAAATGAACATGCCTTAAAACTTCTTTAATTCTTAGAGAAATTTTGGCAATAGAAATATATTACTACATTATCGGAAAGGAGTTACCCAAGTTCAAAATTTAACACATGAAGATTAAATTATCTTATTTAGGATGAAAAATATACAACTTAGCCTGAAAAAAAATATGGAAACACTTTCTTTTCTTCTTGCTTGTTGTCCAAAAAATTCATTTCAAAATAAAAAGCTTCTTTTGGTTTTGATATTTGAAGGTGGAGCAGCTGCCAACGACGTCGTATGCAATTGAGCTAACCGCAACATTTGGAGCTTTTACGCTTCATCGGAAGACAAATTTCAAGCATAGAAAGAAGAGGGCATAAAGGGTGAGGAAATCGGTAAACCAGACAGAAGCAGAGAGACATGGAGACGAGTTTGACGGGTGCAGCCTCACCTTCAAGGTCTATGTGTTTCAACCATGGTGTTCTACACCCACAGTTCCCAATTTTGACCGTTAAGACGAATGCGACAGGTCTTGGTAACGGTACTGGTAGCGGTAGTAGAAGAAAACTCTTGTCTACAATTAAGGCGTTGCGAAGCTCGTCTTCAAAGCAGACCTTAGCGAGCAACTGGGATATTTCCCAAGACTATTCTGCAAGTTCATCTCCATGGCAGCCCAGATTCGAGGAGCTCGACACCACCAATATGCTTCTCCGCCAGAGAATTGTATTTTTGGGCTCTCAGGTCTCGTTAATTCTCTCTCACTAGAATCATGAAAGTTAGTTTCTTTTTCCCTGTATTAATTATTGGTTTCATAATATGTTTTGTTGATTGTTGGTTATTGGTAATAGTTTCTTTTGTTAGAGAGGTAGAGAAGTGATTCTAGATGTACCATTCGCTAAAGTTTAAGCTTTTTATCTGGTTTGTTGATTATGCCGTTGTTCATTACTCTGAACTGTTGGTTGTGCGGGGTTGTGACTTTGAGAGTTGTCGTACCTGTTAAATTTTCATCGAGATAAATGTAGTTGTTAATGTTGGATGACTCTAGTGCCTGTGATACAGATCAGAAGGAGTATTTATCAAATTCATTTGTATTGGGAAAATCATTAGCTCTCCCTCTCTTCTCATAACACCCAGAACTTGAAAAAGGGAAAGATTGACCCAGAAGGATTTAGTTTTTTAATTATTTTTTTTCCGTCTGAATAATGGGCAGGTGGATGACATGACAGCAGACTTGATCATAAGCCAGCTTTTATTTCTGGATGCTGAAGACTCAACTAAAGACATTAAGTTGTTTATTAATTCACCTGGGGGCTCTGTTACTGCTGGTATGTCTGAAAATCTATTTTTTTATTCTTTTTTGTAGGCGCCTGAATTACTGTGGTCTGCGTGAGTCTTTGGTTCTACCTTATAATTGATTTTTGTTGCCTCTCTTCTTGTTTTTTCATATTGAGGTAGGTAAAAGAATTAGATGCTTGTGAAGAGAGTGGTTTTGCTGTCTATGGTGTTCATTCTTGTGTCAGACAAGCAAACCTTGAAACATAATACCTGAAGATATCTCACCTAGAAAATGAAGTTCAAAGATATCCTTGTTTAAATAGCACTCCTGTAAATGAATCTTTTTCTGATATTGCGTGATGAAGAACTTATGTTTCTGCCTATGAAAGATGATGAGCCTGTAGGGTGATGGAGATTTGTCATGTGGCTGTCATGCTGACGTTTTACAGACTGCTTACTTTTGCAATGGTACGGGAGTTATATTAGTTGCTAACTCATAAAAAACGCTTTGTTCTAGCTATATTATTAATGGAGACATAATCTAAAAGCTTTATTGAGAGAGATGTTTCTGGACAAGATAGTGCTAATATTTATAGGAATGGCACTACCGGCAATGCCTCTTGTAATTACCTGATATTGCTAATATTTGTTTCTCCATTGTTGGGAAACAAATGGAGGCTGACACAATGGCTCAGTTTAACCTCTCCTAGTGTACTGGTTCCTTATTAACTGTTTAACCTGAAGAATTGTACTGAACTTTGGGAATGCATACTGAAGAACTATATCTTAAATTTGAAAAGAGAATGCACTGAAGTCGAAAAAACTTTAGGAGTTCAATGAGAAATGGTACAAAATTGTGCTGGTTGGTTTCTGTTGGACATCCAGTAGGGGATGCATATGTCTTGCTAACAGAGGCTTGTGTGTATACTAGATGTTAAAATGGTCATTATGCCTTTGATGCAATAGTCTTGGAAACACTTGGCACAGTTTTTGTTTTATCAATTGGTGTCAATGACTTCTTGATTGATTATGTCAGAAATGCTGACTTGTAGGGATATTGGATAGCTTGAAAAATGTGATCCCTTCCATGTTTGCTTTTCACTTGCACTGCTGTAGCTTTTTACAATGAGATGGTTGGCTTTTCCTGGTCTGCTATTTGTTAATTTACTATATTTTGCTTGTCACTACCCTGTCTTCAAGCTTGTGGTTCTTCCGTGGAAGTTCCTACTTCTAGGTAAGAACTTCAAGACTCTGTTGTTCATGGAGCCTGAAAGTTTGCCTAATCATACCAAGCCCTGATAAAGGAGTTTACCTGTAGGATGACAGTCAATTTATTCGTTGGAATTGCTAAGCCCCCAAACAGCCCCCCAGTTGTTGATAGAGAGCTTAAGCTGCTTAACTCCGCCCCCCTTTTCTCTCTTCTCCTTTCTTTTTCTCTCCAAAAGTGGAGCTATATAAAGTTTCATCAAGTTTAGTAAAGCTAAAGAACTCCTTGGTATATTTCTGATAGTCTTGCTCTTACTTCATTTGTTTGTTGCATGTAGGGATGGGAATATATGATGCAATGAAGTTGTGTAAGGCAGATGTTTCAACCGTGTGTCTGGGGCTTGCTGCATCTATGGGTGCTTTTATCCTTGCTTCTGGTACAAAAGAAAAGAGGTTCTGCATGCCAAATTCAAGAGTGATGATCCACCAACCTCTTGGAACTGCTGGGGGCAAAGTAAGTGCTCGGTCTGAATTTGAGAATATTAATTTGCAAAAAATAGCAATTTAGTGTCCTTCATGCCTTCAAGGGCTCCAAAATTCTTCTCGCAATTCTTGGGCTACGTACAAATGCGTATTAATTCATAGACCTGTCACACTACCCCAACCTGAAATTTCAAAGCAATCTATATGTTATGAATCCCTCCTTCAACTTACCCTAAAAGGAAAACCTCTCATTCCAAAGCAACTAATGACAGGATATGTGGGATAAATGAGTTTGTTGGATGCGACATTAAAGGTGAGAGTGACACTGATCTTTTGCAGATCAAAATTATTTGCCAAAGAATTGTGTTATTTTCAATCTGCTACTGGGGTTGCTACAGTGATATTCTTGTATGACTTAATAATGAGTGATATGTTAAGAGGAATGCTTAGCAAAACACAGCTCATGGTGGAGGCTACAATTTTTTTTTTTTTTTGGATATTTATGGGTTATAGTCTTTGTTAAGCTGGTGTTGCACATATTACTAGTTCTCCAGTTTGACACCCATTTTCATTGTCTTGATAAGGAGTTTGTATCCTTCCCGGAAATTAGTCTTTGCCAAGGTCAATGCAGTGAATTTGCATACTAAGACAAGCAATGCAGTAGCAAACAGTGTCCTGTCGAGAATTACTTTATCTTAGATTTCAGAAGCAGATTGATTTATGATAGTGGTCATCTGAAAAAGTATGGAGTTCACTAAGGACTCCACTCTTAACTGCTATGGCTGTCAATTAGAGGAACACACAACTAATTACCTCCTCTCATATGTTTTTCTTCTGTCGTTGTTTCTGAACCGTAGGACTGCTCGATATTTTCTCATTCATAGTCAAAATAGTACACTTTTATATTTGAGTTTTGTCGGTTGTTTTATTTACTTCCTGTTCCACTCTCTTCTAAAGTTCCTAGTTTTCGAAATCTCACAATGTTCTGATGATTTCTGCCTAAGCTGTTTGGTATAGACTTATTAGATACTCTTTTCATGCACAAGCATGCTGTCTAGCTCAACTAGATTACTCCTTTCTACTGGAATTTACATCAGGCCTGCCACGTTAGAGTTCTTTTGAATGCATTGGCAGATGGGTTAACCCTGTTGGAGATTCAGGTTGTTACAGCCTTAATAATTTGAGTACATAGAAGTTGCTCATTATTGAAGTTGCTCAGTTTGCTTTTTGTTTATGGATTTGTGGTTGTGAAGTATGCGAAGGCTGATGACTGGTTGTTTTCAAATATGAGTAATAAGGCTGACTTCTGTAGACAACTATCCCAAAGGACGTTTTAATTCTTTAATCAAAACTCCCAACTATGGTTCGCTATTGAAAAGGTATTTTTAGCTGGGCGATAAGTTTTAGCCGATATGGTCTTACTTGATAGAAAATGTGTAAGATACTCTGGTTAGAATTTATTTCTTCTATCATTGGGGTTGAATGGGTTCATTTCAAAAGTGCATGAACACACATCAGTAACTTATGGTTTTACCTACTTACCCAAAAAAACAATAACTTATGTTTAACTGAGGTACTTGATTTGGCTCAATAAGATTCTGATTAAAAATGAGATTGAGTTTAATACCTTTAAATATCTTTCCCATTTAATGGTCACACGTGATTCCAGGCAACAGAGATGGGTATACGGATAAGAGAAATGGTGTATCACAAGATTAAGCTGAACAAAATACTGTCACGAATCACCGGGAAGCCTTTGGAGCAGGTTTTGTATTGAATAATATTCCTTTTGTCTGCTCTGCTTTTCTATTCGTCCTCTCTCTGCTTTTTTTTTTTTGAAAAAAATCTTTGTATGGATTATTTGCAGATTGAGGTAGACACAGACCGTGATAATTTCATGAATCCTTGGGAAGCCAAGGAATATGGACTAGTTGATGCAATTATTGATGACGGCAAGCCAGGATTAGTTGCACCGACTGCAGATGCAACACCTCCACCCAAAACTCGGGTTTGGGATCTATGGAAAGTTGAGGGTAGTAGAAAAGCCAAGAAGAATTTGCCCTCGGAGAACAAGTTATTAGAAAATGAATATACAGGGAGTCAAGGTGATGGGGAGAGAGACAGTGAACAAGAAAAGGAAGCACCTACTCCTGTATGAGATGCATTTTAAACTCGTCTCTGTATCTGGGTGGCTCTACTTCGTTTAAATTGCAATTGTAATGTTCATCTCTCAAGGCAGGGTGCTTATTGTTGTTTTGGACTACCAAACCCCACCGTTGTTGGAGCTTACTAGAAAAGTACGAGGACTACGAACTATTTGTAGGTTTTATACCCAACGGGTCTTTAATGGAACTAGAAAGATGATGATCATTTATGTTATCCAAAACTTCTATTAACGAGAACATTCGGAAATCTTATCGTCAACCTTTTAGTTATAATGTCACTTGCGAACTTTTTTTCAAAAAAAAAAACAGAAGATGCACGGGGAACAGCCCACCACAGGTATGGAGCACAAGAGCAAGCCAACCAAACAAAACTAACAGAAGAACCTAGCCAGGTTCAATACAGAAAAAGTACCAAATGCCAAAACAGAAGTCAGTAAGAGTATACATTCAGCAAAAGAAATTAATCAGTACGACCACTCCTGAAAACCAAGTCTGGGATACTCCATCTTGCTGCAATGTCACGATTAGAGCTGAAAATGGGATGTTTTGCAGCAGGTCGATTCTAGCTTGAACAAGAAAAGAGACTTTTTTTTGGGTAAGTAACAAGAAAAGAGACTTCCTTCAAAACAAGAGCCATCTCTCGCTTCTCACCACCATACAATATAAAATAAATAAAATTATTTTAAAAAATAAAAACTTATTATAAAAAGTATGAATCACATTATTATAATTTTGAGTGACATATAAAGAGTTCTTTTGACAAAAATTATAAAATGCAAGATTTCTACAGTCAATTTGAAAATAAAATAAAGATTTGTTAAAATACGTCAAAATTTAAGGACAAAATGGTTACTTTAACCTTACAAGAAACCTAAAAACAGATTGATATTGGATGAAGACGTCCTCTGTTTCTGTCAAGTTTCTTGAAACGACGGAACAACACAAGCCCAGTTTCAAAGTCTACCCAGAAAACGAAAGAAATGGTTTTTAAACAAAAAATTCCATTCGGATTTCTACCTCGAAATCCGACCTGACCCAAGAAACAGAAAAAGCACGAAGATTTTGGTCTTAGGATAGATCCCTGTATCGTAGTAGAGGGAAGAAGAGATCAGAGATGGCGAAGTTTTCCTTGGGTGGAGATGAAGATGGGGAAGGCCCGAGTAGCCCGAGGCCAAAAAGAGTGAGAATCTCCGTCCAAAGCAGCGTCGTATATGGAGACTACCAAGAACTATCAGAAGAAGAAGAAGAAGAAGAAGAAGGAGAAGAAGAAGAAGAAATAAGTTCCCCTGTCGAAGTTGAAGGAAGTTCTGCCGAAGAAGACGAGGAAGAGGAAGAAGAAGAAGATGAAGAAGAGGAAGAAGAAGCACAACAAGTGCAAGAAGCAGACCGGGCCTGCCCTGTGACTGTGGGATCCAGAGCCAACGGTGGCGGCCAAGTGTGTCCTGAAGGATCCATTACCGTGACCCTTACCGACCCGGAAGTCCTGGATTGCTGCATTTGCTACGAACCCTTATCCACTCCCATCTTCCAGGTTTTATCATCCTCTACGTAGCTTATGTTTATTTATTGAACTATATTATTATGTTTGTTTATTTGGTTGGAATTTTGGAGTGTTATTCGTGTTTTGTTTGTCATGCTTGTGAAAGATTGAAATTTCATTTAGCTTCTTGAATTTTGTACCTGGGTTGTGAGTCTCGTTGCTTTCGTAAGTGTGAGAAGATTGAGAATTCAATTTGGATCTCTGGTTGTAATTGTTGGTATCTTGATCTTTGCAAGAAGAGGCCATCGAAACGCCCACTTCATGCCAAAAAATTGATGAAACTTAGGACTGAGCCATCCCTTCGAGGCTCCACTTCTTTGGGAACAGCTCTGGTTTATGACCCATCTTGTTGTTTGTGATAAAATATAGGCTTATGGTTTGTGGAATATCGTGGAAATGCATTGTTTGATTACAGAAATAAGGTTCAAGAAGGTTGTGCGGAATACTTTGAGTGGTTTATGTAGCACTTTGTTAGATGATGGACAATTGGGATTTTACTTTCCTTGCGGCTTTAGATGAGTTTGTGGAGTATACAAAACGAGGCATCTCAAAATTTAAGAGGTTTATGATCGTATGGCTTCCTAAAGTTAGTGAGAGTGCTCTTTCAAAGATTCTGAACTCTATGGTTTCCAGGAGTAAAAAACGTGTTACGCTTATGTCTTAGTCAGCAAGATATTCAATGGCACATTGATGACTTCAATATATAAACTTAGTGACTCCTTCATTCGAACTGAGAAAAGTTAAATTGAAAAAACAGAAAATAGAAAGGTGAACATTATCTGCTGTCCCATGCACCGTGATTGGATCCCCATTGGTGCAAATTGGAGAGGCAATTCGGATATGTAGTCTTTAAGAAGTTTGATGAGCCTCTCTTCCCATGGTTGCTTTCATCGCTCCTGAAATTTTCCAATATGCTAACCTTCTCATTGTTTGATTTTGTTCGTTTGCCTGGTGCTTGGTTGGCATGAGCTGATGTCGTTTCATCCTGTATATGGTTCTTTTGACTGTTGTGAGATCCTGTCTCTTTGACCTGTTGGTACTTACAAGTTAGCTAATCCCACAATCATGGTCTGTACAAGAAGTATTACTAGGGACGCAATCAAGCTTGGTTCGAAAAATATACATGCTGGCTTGAGCTTGATTCGAGCTAAACAGGATGTTCGAGCTTGGGTTCACAAGAACTGGCCGGGCTGGAGCTTGGCTTAAGCTGGACTCAAATAGAAGATGTGCTAGGGTCGAGCTTGACTAAAAGCGGGGGGGGGGGGGGGGGGGGGGGGTGGGGGAGAAGAAGCAGGAAGAAGTGAAGAGGAAAAAAAGGGGGAAAAAACAAAAAAAATTAAAGGTCAACTGCACATTATGAGTTTTATTGCAAAATATATTGTAACAAGAAAAAAATTGTCTAAAACCTTGGAATTTTTTTTTAAAAATTATAAATTGTCAAGATTCAAACTAAATGTTGAAATTTAACAAACAAGTAATTTCAAACATTTGTGGGGGCTAATATTAATTTTTGTAAAATCTATATACATAGGGACCAAAGAGGGGTTTTAAAATATTTGGGGGGGGGGGGGTTGCAAATCTTAATTTTTGTGCATGCAAATGCTGATAGTGGATGCTTGGACTAGAATGAGGATTCATTTTGGTGAAAGTGAAGGAAAAATATTGTGTTAAGAGTTTGCCTGATGCATCAGGAGGGGAATGATCTGAGTATATTTCCTTCCATTTATTGGCTTGCAAGAATGAAATTTGAGTTGAAGTTCATCTCCTTGCTGGACTAGCTTAATTAATCCCTTTGACAGCTTTCTTTCATGGAATCCTGGAGATTATGGTTTTCCCATGAAGAGATCTAGTTGATGCTCTTATATTTTGCCCATCTCTTCATTGTTTCTTCTTTTATTTGCTGGGTTAAGTATTCATTTAGTCGAAAATAGGCAGTCCTGTCCTAGACATGGAGTGCAGTCTTAACAGCTAATCATGAATAGAACCTGCGATTTGTAATTGTCATGGCATTTTAAAATTGATCAAGAGATATGTAATGTTTGTTACCTGGACAATGATTCTGGATGGTCGATCTTTGGATATCTTATGATTTGAGCTTATGTTTCTCAAAGGATCACTACCAGTTTGCTTCTATAAAATATGTATCTTCATTTATCCATGTTGCAACCTCTTCCAAGCATAACATCACGGCATACATCTATTATTGCATCGAGTCTGATAACTTTCTGTCTGCTTGCATGGCAATGCAGTGTGAGAATGGGCATATAGCTTGCTCTTCCTGCTGCATCATCAAAGTTTCGAACAAATGTCCCTCCTGCTTTTGGCCTATTGGCTATAACCGATGCAGATCAATGGAGAAAGTTTTAGAAGCGGTCAAAATTTCATGCCCAAACGCTCAGTATGGATGCAAGGAAGCAGTTAGTTATAGTAAGAAAAATGACCATGAGAAGACATGTTTATACGCCCCTTTCATGCCCCCTTTTGCATTGCAACTTTGTTGCCTCAGCCAAGCAGTTATATCTACACTTCAGCAGGAAACATCCGCTCCGTGGGACCTGCTTCCTGTATGATTGTCTGTTCTCTGTTTCCTTAAATGTTAATGACAAATTTCTTGTACTTCGAGAACAGAATGATGGTGTTTTATTTGTCCTCAACAATAGTGTTGAACTTCTTGGGAATGCACTGGCAGTTAGTTGTATTGGGCCTTGTTCATCAACAGGAGGGTTCTCCTACACTCTTGTGGCGAAAACCGACGGAAATTCTCTCCGATTAGAATCATCCACCAAGAACAGTCAACATCGAGTGGATAATCCTTCTTCAACTGGTTTCCTTCTAATTCCTTCTGAATTTTTTGGTTCCCGTGGCCAGCTTAAGTTGGAAGTCTGCATCCGGCAAAATGCTGGTAGTGCAGCATATGCACGAATAAGAATCGGCCCTCTTTAAAGTTGCTGATGTTGTTGACACGTGGTATTGTTGTGGATGAGTGATCCAGATTTTTCTTTAATTTTGTTGATATACTTATTAATTGCTGTGTCAGATAAGTTCCAATATATATTTGGTCTTAGCAATAATTTAATTTGCCTGTAGTTAAATTATATCTTTTTTTTTTTACTCATTCCGTCTTTGGATAATATTGCTGGAATGAATGTGAAAGTAATTTGAGAGTTGCCCTTGCGCCGTTTTGACGAAAGCTCGTATTATTTATAAGCTTGTTTGGATAGAGCTTCACTTGAACATCTTGAAAAAAAGTAATCCAGCAGAACCTTTGATGTGTGTAATTTGCATATTTTGACATAATAAGGAATGTCCTGAATCTATAGAGAGGGAAGGGAGAAAAAAAAAAATAGAAAAAAAAAAAAAAAAGAACTTTGGGGTTTTTTGTTGGGTATTTAGTTGATTATTAAAGGCAAGAACAATTTGGGAGTAATAGGCAACCAAAAAAAGAAAAACTAATAATAACCTCAAAACACAAACATCTTACAACTCGAAAGAGGGGCTCTATCTTAACCGACAGGTTTCATAAGAATTCAGAAACACACGAAGTCTAATTTGGAAACTAGTTTTTAACCTAATAGAGAAGTAGTGCATTCTTAATTTCTTCGCATGGTTTACTTCAACGAGATTAGACATATACATACCGTTATTATTCTTTGTACTGTACATAACTAACTGCTTCAAATAGAACTTTGGACAATAAAACGTTGAGTTACCCAAAAGGCCAAAACTAGCCTCTCTTTTTTGTCCCTTAGAATAAATAACTATTTAGTTATTTTCTTGATGAGTTGACTTTCTGCATTTGGAGAAGCAGCCCCAGCAAAACTCTACCCAGCGAATAAAATGACTTTTTCTTTTTCTTTTTCTAAGCAGATAATAAAACGAATTTGTAATAAATGATTTATTTTTTAATACAAAATACTATTTTTTTAAGCATAATATTTATTTATTCTATTACTGTTTTCACAATATAGAGACAGTGAGTACACTGCAACAAAAGCAGTGCACGATACATAAGTTAAAAGACTTTGCAAAGAAGAGAAAGAGGATCAAGATGGGACTCCATAGCAAAAGCCCTTGCCTCAATCCTGCTTCGAAGTCGATTTGCTAATGATTTCCCATTGAGATTCACCGAAAAGCAGGCCCTTCCAGAAAAATCTTAACCCTGATTTCGCTTCAGCAGCAAGCTCTCGTTCTGGGCGAAATGGTTTGGCTTCCCCCTACAGAACTTGGTTCTATAGCTTTCTCGGTACCTTGCTTCCAAATTAAACTAAGTTAAATATATTTATAACCGTTAGGGTACAATGTGTCGCAGCATGAGGTACAACCCGGTAGAGCCTAAATTCTAGTGTGTTTTTGTTACTCTTTTGAAAGACGTGAGATCTGTTCCTTCGGGGACGTCCGATAAAAAAAGAAAGAAGTGAGATTTAATCTGGTATGTTTGTAATGTTGTGCAGTATTATGTCTTAACAGCTTTTGTATTTCTCTGAAAAGCATGGCTAATGTTAAAGTAGTGTTTTTTATCTGACAATAGCCTTTTGTACCTCTTGAGTGGCAGTAGGCATCAGCTTGAAAAATCTTATGTTTTCTTATGTATACATCGTTTGATTTTTTCTCAGTATTCTGGAGAGACTAGAGTGAGTTACTTGGTCTTGGAAGGCACAAGACTGTGTTCATATTAGGCAAAATTCTTAAGATGGAAAAAAGTGGATGAGGATAACGATACTGAGCTCTATCTAGGGTGTCAAGGTTCCGGGGGACTATTAAGTACAGATCATACATCACAAAAGAAGGAAGTGGATCGACGAATAGTTGAAAAATAATGGTCTTTATGGGCTATAGGAGGGATATAAAAAAAGATATGCATGTGTCAAGCCAGTAAGCTCTAGCTCATACGGCAGTTCAGTGATTATCTAGGGTAGTTGATCATTACATCCACGCCCAAGTTTTGGATTGCACCAGACCAATGAACATATAGAAATACTGAGGAGGTTATGCTTACTTTGAAGTGCTTCATGTCTAATCCAGAAGAACGAGGTTGCTTTATGACGAAGTACTTAAAGTCATTAGCCTGTTGGATAAACAATTATTCGTCCTAGAAGTTGCGTATCATAAGAAGGCCAAAAGGCCCCCTCCATTCCACTGTGTTTATTCTCCTCTATGGTAACACATTTCATGTTTTGTAATCTACTATATGGTAACACATTTTCCAAAAGGCCTCCTCCATTCCACCGTGTCTATTCTCCTTCAGACCCCTCTGAGTCCCGCACTTCACACATGCAAAAATATTGTGTAATTTTTGTGTATGTCATCCACCTAGTTGAGGTAGGACAAAGATCAGCATGTCGTTAGTAAGAAATTGATCATATCTTCTTTTTCAACTTACAGAGCTAGGACTTCCAGGAGGCACTGGAGGTTTCGTTCAGATATTTTATGTTGTATTACTTGCTTGTTATTATGTTTGCACTTCTTTTTGGAAAATTTGTTGGTGAGATTTATGTAGTACTAAACCAACGATATTTGTTTTGGCCCAACCTTCTAGGTTCCCAATGGAGGAGATACAGCACAGGTAAAGCGCAAGGGAGAAGATAATGCTGTCTTGGAAGAAAAGAGGAGAAAGAAGAAGAAAATGAAACTAGTTGCTAATCCTCGTCCTGCATGCTCCTGGGTGTACTTTAGGTAATTGTAGTTTCCTTGAAATAGGATCCTTTGTCTAAGCATTCATCTATTTGGGTTATGTTTACCGCCCGATCTAAGCTCTAAATTAATTTTGTAGCCGAGAGTTTATCAAAGAGTACAGTGCTTCCCATCCAGAGTCCTCTGGCCTTAAAGCTGTGAGCCTCTTGATTGGCTTTCAAAACTCATTACCGATGAGTTATTTTATTGTCTGCAACACAATCACTCGATGTAATTATTTTTATTGTTTCAGGCTACAAAGGCTGCATCGGAAGTGTGGAAGTCTATGAGCCTAGAGGAGAAAGCAAAATACACCAATCGTGCTCGTGAAGTGTGGGATAACTACTTGAGTACCACTCCCACCCGTGCCCCCAAGCCACGGAAAGAGGTAATGGATATATCTCGGTGATTGTTTTTCATCTATGAGTTTGCATCTGGTGAATTTTACAGCTTCTATAATGCAGACAAAACTAGTTACAAGATGTTCTCCTGGACGCTTATTCAATGTATTACAATGCCTCACGCTTGAGCAGAAGGCTGCAGTGAAGAGCATGGGATTTGGAAGCCTCCTTGACCTTAAATGTAGGACACTCCGCCGCAGTTTGTGCCTTTGGTTATTGGAGAGGTTCAATACTGCAAGACGCAGTTTGGAGATCTGTGGTGAGAGTATTCCTTTATCCCCAAAAGATGTGGAGCTTGTGATGGGATTAGCGGCCAGCGGAAAGGATGTAGTGAACTCAGGGCCCGATGATGTGATTGCAGACTTACGTCATAGTTATAATGCTACAAATCATGGGATTTCAGTTCGACTTCTAGAGGAGCGGTTGGCAGCTCCAGAAGCAGGAGAGGATTTTAAGAGATCATTTGTCCTCTATGCATTAGGCATTCTTTTGTCACCAACAGCAAGGCTGGATGTTAGCCCATCATTCTTACACTTTTTGACGAATATGGATGTTGTCCATCAGTACAACTGGGGAAAATTCGTGCTTGATCGGCTAGTTCGAGAAGTATCTCGCTTTCGTCAAGGGAAGCAACGGGCAGTTGGTGGTTGTCTTTTGTTTCTCCAGGTCAACTAGATTCTTATCTCTGATGATTTCAGTTTAAAATACTCGTGTGTTGATGATTGTTTCTGAACTAATTTTTGTTTTCAGCTCTTTTACTATGAGAGCATCTCTGTTGAAGGTTCAGGTCCTTTGGCCACTGCTGTTGTTCCATGCTTGTCTTCATGGGGTGAGGAGGAGATTACAGAGAGAGAGAGACGAGAAAGAGAGCTAGGTGGTTATGGCAGAGGAGAGGTACATTGGAATTGACAATTTATAAAACAATAAAGTGTGCAGCATTTGTCAAGGTAGCTGCTTTTGTGCAGGTGATCTGCAAGGAAAAGTGCCTCGATATGGAGTTTTCAGAGTTTAGAGATCAACTGAATGACCCACCAGCAGCCAGCATGAACACCACAGTTACGCATGGTCCTTCCTTTGGCCAGGATCAGAACCAGGTGGTCATGGCATTGAGAGTTTTGGGAAATTGTTTTATTTCGTGATATTTTCTTTATAGGTGGTATAGCTCATGTGCCCATAAGAAATTGAACCCATGACTTCACCTCCCACCCTTTACATGTTGGCAAAGGAAATGACATTTAGTTCGAAGATCATTGGCATAATTATGAATGAAATATCTGATCACAGTATATGACCTCTTTGTTATGACAAAAATGTTTTTGTGTTCAACCAATCCTATTGCAACACAATAGCCTTGTCATCTGCTGATGCAATGTCGGCATATCTGGGGGAAAAATATGATCCCCAGTGACTTGGACACAGGAAATAGCATTTTATACTCTTACCTTTGAGATTTCAACATTTTATCAGTTTTGGTTTTGGTGTCTTTTTTTCTTAATAATTTTTGCACTCCGAAGTTGATGTCATATGTCCCTGCGTATTTACAGAGAACGAGGAATAACCTAAGATTTCATAACTTGATGTTGGAATGAATATCATTCCACTGCTTGATGATTCAGGCAGCTAAAAGCTCTCAGAAAAGCAAGCTTAAATACGAAAATAATTTAGTTAATGGTCTGAATTTGATGCAGGCCCTAGTTCAGAGCCATCCGCAGCCTATTTTTGCTGCTATTGATCCTTAGTTCTGAGTTTCTTAAAGTATACATTGTCACTAATGTTTTCTTTAGTAGTTTTAGAAGCAGGGGATAGTATTGTAATTTTTGGATTTTTGGATATAAAGTATACTTTTGGCTACTGGGTCCTATTTTGGGTTCTATTACTATATTAAGTTTGTTTATTTGTGGGTTTTGCTAGTTGTTAGTTAGACTTAATAATCAAAAACCAAAAAAGAGCCCAAGTCCTAAATGCTGCATTTAAAATCCTAAACCACCAGTCCTCAAACAGGTCTCAAACAATCACAAGCAGCCAAAACACCACGTTACTGTTAGGCCCAGGAATGGCTACCCACACTTTAATTCTTAGTCTCTTCTCCAATTCTATCCTTCTTTTACTAGCTAAAAGTTCTATGTTCCTTATATTTTCCAAGCTTTTCCCACCAAAATCTAGCTCTCCAATACCCCACACACTTCTGCTCCCAAAAAAGCCGTAGCTAGGCTAAGGCCATTTGTTGTTACTGTCCTACATCAATTGGGCCTAGACACAAGTTATACATCTAAGGTCTGTTTACCTGATACCTGTATCATAACCTGCAAATGGATCAACGTTTTGTAACCAGAAGTATTTGGATAGTGTTTCCTACCGATTGTCTTGTGTAAAGACAAAGGAATGGAGATTACTATGCATCAGGAGGGCAATTTTCAGATTCCTCTTCTTTGTTTCTTCTTTCTAGTATTTGCTTCTTGCTGCCTCCTTCCTCATAACTATAAAGTCACCTGACAGTGGGGAGGAAGTGTATATGTGAACTTCTGTATGTTGTCACCGAACTTAGAGGACATGCGCTTGGAGATGAACCCTGGGAGTTATTTTTTGGCATGGTTAGCTGCGGGTGGGCGGGCATAAATGAAATTTGATGGTTATGATAGGTTGATTTTTCTATGATGCAGATATATAATGGTATTTGATTCTATGTAGGGTTTTGGAGTCTTGACTAATATCACTGGTTTCTAGATAAATCAGTAGCATTTGTAGCTTTGATTTATGCTTTGGCGAACATTCCTCTGTATTCTTTCATGGTTTGTTTTTGTTGAAAGATTAATTTAAGGATGAGCTTCTTTGATATGATTCTATCAGGAAGATATGCCAGTTTTTATTAGGGGTGAAAATGTAGTCTGTGGGGACATTGAGGTGGTTGTTGATTCAGTCAGAGTGGCCTGCCGAAACAAAGAGTATGGATGCGATGAAAAAGTGGATTACATTAATAACAACCATGAAGAAACATGCACCTATGCACCATGTTCATGCCCGCTTCCAGGTTGCAATTTTGTCGGTTCATCTGATCAGTTGTCGCTGCACTTTAGCAGTAAACATTGGAATTCTGGACGGCGCTTCAGGTACGATAGCCCATTGGCTGTCTCCTTAGAGATGAATGAGCCCTTCCTTGTCCTTCAGGCGGAGGAGGATGGCGTTCTTTTCCTCCTGAACAAGGGTGTTGAAAATATTGGGAACACGGTCATGGTAACTTGTATTGGGCCAAGCTCATCAAAGGAAAGGTTCCTGTATGATCTTGTATCAGGAAGAGGAAGCAGCTCGTTACGGTTAAAATCAGTGGCACAGAATTTTCCTGGAAGGGTGGAAGGTTTCCCCTCAATGGATTTTCTTCTCATTCCATTTGGTTTCCTTAACAGTTCTGGGCATATCAACTTGGACGTTTGTATATGGAGTTCTACAGAACTTGGTGCTGATTGTCTTGACCAGTATATAACTTGATGAATAAAATGCCTCTCTCAGTCTCTCTTTCCCTCTCTTGCAGGTTTTGGTCTGTAGTCTTGGAGACATACATTGTCAGTCCTAATCTTTGAGAACGCGAAATTGGAAACTTAACTGATTGTCCTTGCCAAAAGGATAAACAGAGTCACAAAGCATGCAAAAGATCAATACTGTCTAGTATTGCTGAATTAAAACCAACAAGATACTGAGTATAAAGATTTTGACGGAATCTGTGAGTCACTTTTTTCCGTGTTGCTCTTCGATTACCCTACGCAGAATGCTGCGTTTCGTGACGCAGAGCTGAGGCATAGAGGACTCGTATTCTCTAAAAAGTGATGTGATGTTGTAAGAGCAAGAGATTCGGTAATCTCAGCCTGATCTTGGGCTATAGCCTTTCAGACTCTGCCGGAGGAAAGCTCATTTAGAACGGATTGAAAAAACCCCATTTTCCGGATCAAATGAAACGACAAAGAATGTCAAGCACACGGGGACACAGTGTTGTCGTAGCATGATTATAGCAAATGATCACGGACTAGACAGTATAGTGCAGCCCACGTACATTTATTGATCCAGGTAGAGTTGGGCCTATGTCACCTCCTCAAACATTGAGGTGGGCTCAAACTGGGCTTTTATGGGCTTTAAGTTGCTCCAGCTAAACCCAACCTGCCAAGTTGGACCTTGTTCCTTTCGACCTTACCCACTTCTTGACCAGAAGGACGAAATGAAACTATGGAAGCAGCAGAGAATCCACAGATCATCATTAACCCCAAAAAAATAAATAAATAGAAAGAAAGCAAATAGAACTCTCATGCCAGGCGAGCAAAGCTAAAATTCCAGTAGCCGTTGAACAGGGAGGGGGAGAGAGAGAGAGAACGAGCAAAGAATGAATTCGTCGCTGACGCTTTGTCGTCTTTGCTGTTTCCAGGCTTCGACCTTTTCTTCTTGCTCTTCTTCGCTTAGCGTCTGTTCTAAGAAGAAGCCTCTTGTCTTCCTGGGCTCTCCTCAGGTACTCACTCCTGTTTGCTGTCTATCTTCATTGCTTGGGTTTCTAATGACATGTCTGTTTTTACAGGTCGCTGCAACAGTCCTTGATTCCCTTCTCAGTACATCTAGTGCTCCAGACTCCTTATTTGAGGTATTGCTGTTTTGGGTCATGACTCCATTCCATTCTCTTCTAGTGGCTTTTTGTCTTTTACTCTCTTATCTATAGTACTCCTTGGAATGTTTCTTTCATTGTCTGTTTGATTAGTGGTGACTTATACAGATTTCTTTCATTAAGATTCTTAGCATTTTTTTAGTTAAGCCTCTAATTGTAATCTTACTCTATGGAGATTAATTAAATGGCCTGCGTGCAATTTTGTTTGTGCAATGGTTGTGAAAAGAGGGTTAAAATTGAATCTTTGAGATTCAAAAGTGTACTTAATTCTTGATACATTGACTTTATTGTGCTGAACCGATCAATTGGTGGATCAATTGGTTGTGATCGCAACAATGTGTAAGCAGAGCTCTTTTGAAAAACCTTTCTTTCTATTAACATCAAAGTATTGCATATGGTCAAGGACCACGTCTTGAAGGGATGATCTTACACCAAGAATGTGGAATCATGGAATGCCTAGTATAAAGGTTTAAAAAGGTTATAGGGATGTTAACATTTGGGTTGTGTTGATTGTTACGTTTTATCATGCAAAGTAAGAGGTTTTGTCTATGGCTTACTAATATGATACAATCTAGGTCGCAGCAATTGTTACTCAGCCGCCTTCTAGAAGGAATAGGGGGAGAAATATGATGCCTTCTCCAGTGGCACAGTATGCTCTTGATAGGGGGTTCTCTTCTGACCTCATTTTCACACCCGAGAGGGCTGGAGAGGTAATGATGATTTCTTCTTTTGTACTTGTGCTTCAGGAACTTTTTTTTAGAAAGTAATGATATTTTATGTTAATAAGATACAAACCAACGCTCTTTTAACCAAATGGCATTTCTTTCTGCTATAAATTAGACATGGAAGGTGAGCTCATGCATTCAAACCCATAAGGGTGCATGGCCTTCTTTTCACCTGAATGGCATCTCCTTGTGCCAGATAGATATCTTTTCAATGGACAGACACACTGGGTTTGTGACCCCAGAAGGTAGCAGCACCAATCTCCTGTATCTGGTTGAACTCCTGCAGTGGACCTGCATTTTTATGCTTCTTATCGAGAAGTTTTAAACTCACTGTTTTCTTGCCAGCGTACTGCAATATGATTTTTTTTTTATGTCTTGTGATTTTTTGTTTTGATAACGTCACACTGTCTAGCAAAGGAAAAAATGTCTGGTGATACTTTGTTACATTGAAAGTTTCTATCTAACAACGGTTTTTTTTCCTGCAAAGGAAGTTAAAACTATGTGAACACGAACTGGGCACTGTAAACTTAAAAACATCATATTTCTTGCTCAAGTTGTCAAACAATTAACTGAAGCTTATAGTAAAAGTCAGACCTTTTTTTTATGATGTCATTTTTAAATTCGATACATTCTTTTGCACCTACAATTGTATTGAAACTTAAAAATTTTCTCTTTCTGTAAGTTCATATTGGATTAAAAAAATATTATTTTCTCCTATTTAGAATGGAAGTGATTGTAGAATTGTTTTTCAAAATTTAGGAAAAAGCTTATCCTGTGTGTGTGTTTACTCGTGCATGTCTTTTATGCATATCACAAACAATAAGAATTCTTAAGGGCAAGTAATTGCCTTCTCTTTCTGCGCAAACCCATTTCACCCCTACTTTTTGAGCTTTCCCTGTAAGGCATGTAACAGACTAACAGTCACACACGCACACAGGGAGAAGCCTATCCATCAACGGGATTGCCTTGAGTATAGGCAGCCTTGTCATAAGCCATTCGTTTTAAAAATCATGTGTAATACCTGGCAGACCACATAAAGAAAATTTATTTTTTCCTTACCCTTTGCAGGACATGTTCTTGTCGAATTTAAAAGCTTTGCAGCCAGAACTCTGCATAACAGCTGCATATGGAAATATTTTGCCCAGCAAGTTTCTTAAAATTCCACCACTGGGTTAGTCAAACATATATTTTTCTAACTAAAATGTGGATATTGTGCTGGCTACTTCTGTGTTAACATGTATGAGTAATGAGACCACTTTTCTCTCTCTCAAATGAATATGCCATTTGCAATGTGGTAGCAAAAGCTCAATAATTTTTCGCATATGGTTGCCTCAGAACAAGTATTGAAATTAACCTTTTAAGCCTAGTTACATCAGCAAAATGATTGTCGTGCTGTGGTTAATATTTATCTTCTTCATTATTTCATTGAATATCCCTATGATGTGGACATACAGAGATAATCCGAAATATGTACATGCTAGTGTTGACTCTTAAGTCATGATGTTAAGATGGACTAGATGCTAAAAAATTTGAAGTACTATCATATAAATACTGAAAAATGTGCTATAAAAATCTGTCAAGTTCAAATTTATTTCAGGCACGGTGAATATACACCCTAGCCTGCTGCCGCTGTACCGTGGTGCTGCTCCTGTTCAAAGAGCATTGCAGGTCTTTTATCATTCTTGGTTTCTGGTGTTCATGTTGCTTAATACTTATGAATTCCTTCCTCGCTTTAGTTTGTGCAATGACATCTATACCTAGCTATGTTAGGATGGTGTTAAAGAAACGGGAGTATCATTGGCATTCACAGTGCGTACACTTGATGCGGGACCTGTTATTACATGTGAAAGATTGGAAGTTGATGATCAAATTAAGGTATGCTTCTCTGGAATTACTTCATTGGTTATGAAATATGGATTAAGATTTTGGAATTTGCTAGTCTTTGTTTCGCTAAGCCCAATTCAGAAGTGTCATGGAGTGGTCTGAAGCAATTATGTGGTAGCATGCATTTCACTGCAAGATTTATCAATTTTGATGAGACCTTATTGTTGGTATGATGTATGTGAAATTCAAGATGGTAATTACATGTTAACCTAAAATAATTCTTTCATCTTATATCCTCCTTTGTTGCTATTGTTACTATTATTTTTAACTTATTCAGGAGGTACTCTTCCATTTACTATGATTTATGTCTCTTTCTCTCTTTAAAGCATAGACACACTGCTGTATCTGCATTTAGCTTCAGTCTTAGCTTGCATTTAGCTCAGTCCTTTGAAAAGTTAATTTTATAAATTACTGGTTCTCCTTTCTCTCTCCCTGCTCTCAGCTTGGGTGAACATCGCAATTTTCTCTTTACTTGAGAAGTGATAACTGCTTTCTTCTTTTTAAGCTCCTTCTGGCTAACCTTAGAGTGCTTTGCTCACAGGCGCCGGATCTACTTGAATTGCTATTTTCTGAAGGTGCGGTTTTTTGCCAGTGTCTAATTTTTTTAGTTTTATTATGCCAAACATCCATGAAGGTGATTTTCTGTAGCTACTTGATCTTCGGGTCTATATCTAAATTTATCTACTGCTAATGATATTGTTGTTCATGATAATGCTACAAGCGCTCCTTAGTCAATTAACTTTCTACATGTATCAGAGAATTTTTTTTGCACATGAACACAGACAAATGTGAGTTCTCCAATAACATATAGAAAGTTCTTCAATGAGAAATCCATCAGTTATGTTAATTATGAATGATATTCTTTGGAATTACTCAGGGTCTAAACTCCTAATCCGTGAGCTGCCTTCTATATTTGACGGATCGGCTAGGGTGAAAGCACAACTCCAAGATGACTCCAAGGCTACCTTAGCTCCAAAGGTACCATGCTGGATGTAGAATTTGAGTATTAGCTTGCAACTTTTTGTAGGGATGCTTTGAGGTTCAACCTGCATCAGATCCAGATGTGGTTCCCTTGTTGTGTTGGCTACCCTATGCTTTAACTTCTTACTGTGGGCAGAACTTGGTGACAATGTGTGCATGGGCGACTGTTTGTAGTTTTCATTTGTTCCAACACCACATTTCTCC
This sequence comes from Morella rubra, assembly GCA_003952965.2. Lineage (NCBI taxonomy): Eukaryota > Viridiplantae > Streptophyta > Magnoliopsida > Fagales > Myricaceae > Morella > Morella rubra. The sequence continues at coordinate 26,985,692 of CM025854.1, forward strand.
GCAGGAGGTGCTTTTGCCTCTAAGACTAAAAAATTCACCAATGAACATGGGATTTGATCCCTTTGCTGATATAGCATATAGCATATAGCATTTGGCTACGAATCCAATCCTAGTAGGATAAAGAAACAATATCATAGATGTTTCTTAATATATTTTGAAGTACCTATGCAAATATGTTAAGTCTGCCAAATATTTCATGTTCAATGATGTTTAATTGGTAAAAGATTACTCTCATTTCTTTCCTGCTTTATGCAGATAACTCCGGAAGAGTCATGGCTTTCTTTTGATGAAGAAGCATTAGTTCTACATAATAAAGTAAGCTCTTTCTTATTTGAGTCTATTCATGCAGTAATGACTTACGACCTCTCTAGGTTCGTGCATTTGCAGGGTGGCCAGGAACCCGAGCTAAGATTCTAGTTGTTGACAAGAAAGATGGTCAACACAAAATCTTAGAGCTGAAAATTATAACTACGAGAGTTTGCAGCCATAACACTATTGCAGGCAATGGAGTTGATGAAATTACTTTCGCCAAGGGTGCCTTGGCATTTCCGTGTGGGGGATGCACTGCACTTGAGGTGGGCTGCATTACTTTTATTACCATGTTTGAGTTCTATTTAAATATCCTGATTGTATGGCATGTCAGAACATGTTCTCTTTTTCTTGAAGTGCTATTTGACAAAGAACATGTTGTCGGGTTATGAGTTTTGGTCTAGCCAGCATGTGTTAAACTGCATTTCCAGTTGCCCTAAAAGATAATATTTGGAAAATTAGATAGATTATAACACTCCATTAAGGCCTGCCCAGCTTTACAATCAATAAAACGAGTATGAACTTTTGCAGAGAGAGTGAGTACAATGTTGACACCTTCAATATGGCAAACGAATATCAGCCACTCTTTTATGACCCCCCCTGATTTTGTTCTTTTGTCAACTCCACCAGGTTTTGGAAGTTCAACTTCCTGGGAAGAAGGTTGTCAGTGCCACTGCCTTCTGGAATGGCTTGCGAGGTCAACTGCTGAGAAAGTTATGACAGAGAGATCATTTCATCTAGGCGGCATCCAAAGATATAAGGTTGAGGCTAGGGTAGGAAAATTTATGGATCTCTATCATTTATCTGTAATTTATACTTTTGTGCAGTTGTCCATTGTTTCCAGTTGATGTACAACTACCTACCAACTTTCAACAGCAATAAATCTTGTAATTTCATTCAGACAAGGGCTACATTGGAGAATTTGTAGGAGCTCTACTCTGTTTATATATGACTATAAAGAATAACCCAGTAAACCGACTATGGGATGGTATAGAATTCCAAAGAGAAGTGTTACCTAAAACGAATAGCAAACAGAATCCCAAACAAAAACTCCTGCATGAACGAAATTCAACGTGGCAGCTGACGTGTTCGTTTTATGTTCTACCTGCAAGGAGCTGATATGATAATTTTGCACCTACGTACTACGAGGAAACCAAGGAGAGAGAGAAAAATGGTCAGCGTCGAGTGCTCGCTTTGGAAGATGCATGATATTCTTGAACGAGGTTAACACAGTAAACTAGAGTTTCTGCTTGCTGAAGATTTGTAATTCTCCCAATGATCAAACACCTGCCAACCACAATTTCCACAAAACGGAAAACTCTTTGATGATGTGGCCTCTTTAAGCATCAAGTTCATTAACTCCTTCACGGGGATTCTTTTCTGGACATTAGTCTGGCAGCACTGCTTTATATTTGTGCAGGTTATATTGTCATCATTGGACATGATCTTCTGGTATTTTCCAATATTTGCTTAATGGACGAGAGCTGTCAGCTCTGGTCCATTGTGGGGTTGATCCAACATCTTGTGTATATGTGAGTATCGCATATTCTGAAATAATATTAAAGACACATTACTCCAGCGTCTCTCAGATTTTTGAAATTAAACTATTGCCCCAGCTTCATCTTCTTCTAGCAATCAAAGAGTGCAAACTCTTGTCAATCGAAAAATAGTATACACCATGAGAGGTTTTTTCCGGATGCTATGGATCTTATCCGCTCGGTCCATAGGAGATATGTGGCACATTGGGAGGCCTGGACTAATCATGAGGTTACCCCTACTCATGGGATTCCTCCACATGAAGGTGCACTTTAAAATTAATTTTGACGTTGCAGTGGGCAATCAATACTTATGTGTAGTGGCAATTTGCAGAGATTCTGATGGCTCGATCTTGAGTATAAGAATTCGTCAATCCCCAGGCACTAATCCTCTTAAAGGTGAAGCACGAGCAGTTCGTTTGGCATGTGACTTGGCAGCAGATTATGAGGGGCGCAGCATTATGTTGGAAGGAAACTCTCTTGAAGTGATTCGGCAGATTAAGGACCAGCAGGCTACACCCGATTGGCTTATTGAAGGGGAGATCACAACTGTGCGGCAGCTGTTATCTCGACACAACTTATGGCAGCTTAATTGGCTCCCACGTACTGCCAATATGTTGGCTCATAATGTGGCTAAATGGGGTTTGCTCTCTGGGAGCATTGGGGATTTTCTTAGTATGGATGTGCCCCTTGCTCTCCTTACTTGTAAGGATTTCGAGTGAAGTGACTGATTTATCTAATTTCATTCCCTGTTTGCTTAGAAAAAATATATATATATATAGTATACACCAGTCGTCCTCACAACATGAACGTCGACTAATTAATTATGATATTAATCAACGTCTTTTGTTTACATAAGTTAAGAATTAATATATATATCGAAATGGAATAAATATTAATTTTCTCTTTGAAGTGCAGCGACTGCAGAAAGTACGATTGAGTCTTAAAATTATTTGGAGGAGTTTGCTTTCAAGTGGTTGTTGAACTATTTAAATTGCTTATAATATTTTAAACCCATAATTGCTACTTACTTAATACAGAACTTTCCTGCTGCTTTTTATTTTTTTGGTAAAAAAAAAATTAATTTTTTGCTTCTCGGAAGAGAGAACATAGGTTAACCGATCTTTAAAATCATTTCCTCACTCACTAACCTAACTTATAACAAAGCGGACCCAAAGCCAGCGTTACCTTGTATTATTTCTAGCCACATTAGTACTGGCCTGCTTTGTGGACATTCCTTTTCCTTTGGTTCTACAACAATACTCGATTTTCCAGACACTGCTGTTCTGCACATCCTCTTTTTAAATCCAACAAGCGGCTTTCTTCTCTTATATAAATACCCAGTCTTTGCAGTGTATCGCATACCCTCTCTCTCTCTCTCTCTCTTTCTTCTAAAGAGAAGGAAAATGGGTGCTCTTGATTACCTCTCTCACTTTTGCACTGTCACCAGCACAAGGAGCAAGCGCAAGGCAATGCAGGTACTCGATAGCACCGACCAATTAACTAATTAGCCTTTTCATTCTTGATACTTTGCGCTGCTTGCAGTCTGTTCAATGAAGACGCAGCGCTCTCTCTTGCCGTGTGTTTGTACTTTCTTCTGTGGTCTGTTTTTTAAGGCTTACGTTTTCTTTCCAGACTGTCGAGATAAAAGTCAAAATGGACTGTGATGGCTGTGAAAGGAGAGTGAAAAATGCTGTAACCTCCATGAAAGGTTAGTTGCTGAAGTTCTCTCCCTTCTCCCCCTCGGTGTGTGTTTTTCTCGTTTCCATCTCCAGAAGCTTTGCTTTATCCCCTGGATTGCGATGCCTTGACATATCACAGAAGCCACAATGAAATAAAGGGTTGTAACGTCGACGGTCATGAAAAAAAAAAAAAAGACAAAAACATCCTCTAAGTCGAGATCCACAAATATCGAAAAAAAGGATGCAAATAGATCTGTCATGACCCTTCAGAAAGTAGTCATCGTCCTTGTACTTCTAAAACATTTATTTTCCATCGAGGACACGGACACTAAAACTGACTGTAGACGAGCAAAACAAGGGACTCGACTCCCAGTTATTTTAAGTCCATTAAAACTTCCGTTTTTTCTTGCCGTAAGATACGTGTGTAAGTGAAAATCCAAGAGGACTTTGTAACATGTTTTTAGTTCCGCTCTTCAACACGGGATACTACATTCTCGTCATGAAAATTTGTGTCTTCGACGAGAATGTTTTGTAGGTTCAGAGAACCGGTTCATAGCGGTTGTTTTTGTGGTGGTTTGTCATCTGGAGATGAGTTTTCTGCGGAGAGCTCTAGGCCGAGACTGTGGCCGTCTTGATTCTTGTTATGCGAGCTAGTTTAAGTGGTCTCTGCCTTCATCTTTCTTATTCAGACCTGGTTTTCATACGAGCAGGATTAGTGTCCTTGTTGAGGGTCTATGCTTGTTGCGCATCTGCCCGAACACGCGCACACCCTCTCTTGCTAGCTTGATTTCTATGAATTTCTTGTTCCAAAGACCAAATGGAGCCCAAAAAAGACGAGAAAAAATGAGACACGTTTAATAACTCTTTTTGTACTACTTAGAAAAAGAAACAATCGTTCTTAGATATATAGTTGGATTTATGTTCCAAGTAAGCCCGAGTCTTGCTTCTATACATCTCTTTTTGTCCCCAAATGGGGTTCTATACCTGATATCGTTTTGGTAAACGAAGAATTCCAACTACTATATATTATATTAGTTTTGGAAAAAAACAAAGTAAAAAAGACCTACTTAATTAGTAATGTTATAGTTGTTCATGATTACTATTGTTTTTGTTTTAGACATATTAATTTTACCACTTCTAACTGTACTTCCTCAAAATTAATGACATGATCTAGGTGTGAAATCTGTGGAGGTCAACAGAAAGCAACACCGGGTAACAGTCAGTGGTTATGTTGAACCAAATAAGGTCTTGAAGAGAGTAAAGAGTACTGGCAAGAGAGCTGAATTTTGGCCTTATATTCCTCAACATCTTGTACACTATCCTTATGCGTATGGAGCCTACGACAGAAAGGCACCATCCGGCTACGTTAGAAACGTTGTGCAAGCTTTTCCGGCCTCAAATGCAGGTGAGGAGAACATCGTCTCACTATTCAGTGATGACAATGTAAATGCCTGTTCCATCATGTAAGGAAACTGGCTACAAGTTGTTGAAAACTTTAAAGGAAAGATCTTTTAAGTAGTTTTCTTCTCTCAAATATTGTGAGTAATATCGGAGACATGAGCAAAGATATACGAGCATGAAGTCTGTCATGCCTGTAGTCCTAATAGGTGCCTCTATATATTGGTATGAGATTTCCTGCTTTGGAAGCTTGAATATAGATATATATATATATATATAGTTTACGAAAGTGATCAACTACTAAAGGCGTGCCGTTTGCCCTAGCCGATCGATCGGATTATATATATATATATATACCTTAATTCATGATGTTAAGAATCACATAAACTGCATCATTGGGAAAGATCCTTCTTTAGCTATATTGGTCGGTTACCATTAATTATGTCAGGCAAATCCACTCTCCGACGTGACCTCAATGAGAACAATCAAAGCAACTAGCTAGAATGAGTACATGATCTCAAGCATGCTTAATTTGTTAATGGAGCATATATATATAAGATCCCCCTTGTCTACCACGAAGAAGTAGGAAAACTATGTAAAAGGACAGTTAAGTCCAGCTGAATGGTGTGCAATGCAATGATAATTACTATATTGATGTTGGAATTCTAGCATTGTTTCTTATGTTAAAAAAAAAAAAAAAAAAAACTAGCGATATTCCAAAAGGCCCAGGACATGTAGAGCATGTTGTTCTGAGTCCATTAATATTAGTTAGGTGGGAGGGGGCCCTGTAAGGGAGAATCTTGAACATTAGCAGAGAGTTGAATTAATATGTTGCTTGATTAGGCACAAAATTTGCTGATGAATGTCCTAATACCTCGACAATTAGGAGGGAGCTAAGGAAGGAATTAAGGGGAAAGAAAAGGAGGGAGATATATACTTCGTGGAAAAAAAAAACTTGAAAAAAGAAATCTTTAGAAAGAAAATATATATATATATATATATATATATATATTTTCCAGCTTCCTGCTATCTGCCACGACTTCATGAATGTCCCCCAAATTATATGCACTTTCCTGCAGATACTAGCTAGATATAAGCGAAATACCTCCAAATTACTTTCACCATGCATATATAATTAGTTCAGATGGGGCGGGTCCAACAAGATATATAGAACAACTATTTTGCTGCCGAAATTACGCAACTAATAGCCCTATTTTTTCAACGACGTATCCCCAAGTTATGGCTTTAATGTTAATGGAATGACGTAATACTGAATTTCCAAATGATGGTGGCGATCACGTGTCAACTTTGATCTGGATATGATCTTATCCCACCAAGTTAATTATAATTCATAGTTACTGCGTAGAGAGACAATTAAGAAACAACCTTTTCTGTGTCTATATACTTTCTTCTATTAAATTAAACACGCATTTTGGGCTATTTGATACCAATCATGCCAAACGCCGCCAAGATAAAACTTCATAAATTTATTAAGTAAAACTTCCTCTCAGTGTCTTAGGCCTATCTTTGGCCCATGTCGCCGCTAAGTATAACTACAGAATAATGCTGAAAGGACAGATACATTAATTTATGCACTTAGGGCCAAAGGAAGGGGAATGATTACAGGAAGCACCAAACATGACTAGTTAATTATAGAAGAAACTTCTCCTAAATGAGTGACTTTTAGGGGCCCTTACCAGCATTCTTTGGTGTTCTTAAATAATTTACGTAAAAATTAATCCACTACTCAAGCATCCAATACTTTTTAATTGCAAATTGGTGTCATGATTTCGGTTAAAGAAGTTTTTATGTTCTCGGGATTCTCGCCCACAAGGCACAGAGTTTAGATCTTTGTTTTTTTTTTTTTTTTTAATATATATATCTATAACCATTTTAATGGGGGAGAAAAATAATGCTAGGTAGGTGACCAAAAGTCAACATTATTGAATTTCCTGATATTTTCTTTGACCAAAAGTCAACATTATTGAATCAATATCGAGTCAACATGATTCATCGTCCCATCAACATTTGAAAAAAAAAAAAAAAAACATCGTCCCATCAACAAGCAGGTCCCCCTCTATGTGCTGACAGATACCAATATCCTGTGGCCATTCTGCCTCCTTTGGTTGGGGCCGGTCAGCATCTGCACTAAGAAAAGTGAGACCTGTTTCTGTGCTTATCCGTTGCATCCTTGTGTATATGCTATCTTTGTCGGAGTGCGTGGAAGTTAAAAAAATATGAACGGGGAATGCGGGTTACGAGTGGGGCGCAAGCGATGGATCTATGGATAAAAAGTGGTATGCTACGGTGTGACAGAAAGCAGCAAAGTAGTGTTACGCCAAGAGAGAAGTTTCACAGAGCATTTCTTTGTAGATTTTTTTGCTGCATTTACTTCTTCCTATGTCTTCTTTTGACGTTACGTGAAGATTCATCAAACAACTTTTAACACGCATGATCTGTTCCTCGCCTGCGTTGCTTGCAGAAGATGGGTTTCCTTCTTCTTTTGTTTCTAATGTGCCTAGATTTGGTCGTAATAGATGACAAATTTTCGTACGGATAGTTTCCCTAGGGGAAATGCGCTTTTGATCGTAAGACATCAGAATATCTCCTCCTGCACTCCGACTTAATTCTCTCGGCCTCTATACCCATTACGTTTTAGTTTTTACCACTGCTTGAGTCAAACTATAGATTGCGTCTCCCTGGACTGATATCACGCGAGTTGATGATCCTTGCATCTCGGGCTCATCTTAGCTTACAGTGACACAAGAGCGTAAGATGTTACTGGCCCAGATAGAGTACCAAACCTCTAGAAGCCCTCTCCTACCATTTTTGGTTAGAGAACACACCAAACGAAGATCCATATAAACTTGAAAATGCACAGATTTGGACTGCATGTCCAATATGTTCCTAGACTCTATATAGATACATGAATGGTGCAGAAAATTTGTGTATGATTGGAGGTGATGTCTCTCGTACAACGTGGATTATTCTTGAATTTTCTATTCGAACAGTTCAAAATATACTCTGAAGTAGAGTCGATCATTTCAAAGTGGGAATAATGCGAGGCTTAATTCAATTTTCGAATGGCTAAAGACTAGTAAAGCTCTCGATGCTTTTCGTGAACAAACGATTGTCGCATCAAGTGTCTTTTGGCCCACCAAAGTAGGATATCATGAGAGTAGGCTCTCTGCTAGTTTTAAAGAACGCGTTTGGAAGAAAGAAAATGCATGCCTTCTTTGTTTTCATTTTACTATTACCCTAAAGTAACGAACTTTGTTAGATCCAGCTAATATGCACTGTACAGTACATGCCATCTGATACCATTGAATGATTCTCTTGGCTTTCTGTACATAAAACCCATTGCAACAGCTCTTAGTGGGGAAAAGTTTAGCCTGATAAGTGGTTGAGAAAAGTATTTAAGGCCCACAATTCCTCAGACCGCCAAAATTGATACTAGTGTAAATTCAAACAAACTGCGTTGCCCAAATAGTTAATACGCGAATCTGTGGATTCCTATGCGTAAGCGTACATCTCCATTCTCCAGGTTCGTCAAATGGTGAAAGAAGAATCTACATATGCCAAGGACTCGTCGAGAGATTGCGAGCTTGCGTTCTTTCGTATCAGTCTACGCCCATCTTGACTGATTTTCAACGAATGAAGTGTTATTATAGACTTACAGTCAAGTTCAGCTAGAAGGTCTAACACTAGTCTATTTGCTTTTGCTGGGCAACGAAAAAGAAAAAAAAAAATTGCTGCAACAAAGTGTAAATCTGTCTCAAACCACTCTGCTCTATGCGGCTATGCCTACGTCAGGCTCCTTCTGCCCTCGGTGGAAAGGGATTCGCTTGTTAGTAATATCTTTTCATGGCAAATGTCTTGTGGCCAGTGGTGTTTTCATGATTTCATCGCTACAGAGTACTAGGCCTCATGGCCCTCATCCCGTGCTGCAACGACCCAAAAAAACAAAACAAAACGACCGTAAGAAATGAAAATTTATTTGGCTTTAACATACAGGAAGGATTCCCAAAACCTGCCGCCCTGGTTCTATAAATACAAATCATGTTTTAAGTCTAAGCTGAATGTTGGCCAAATCCCAAAACCTACTCAGCTTTAAGCTGCTCATTCTGCACAAAGCTCAAAGGGAAGCAACATACACTCAGAAGTCTTCAAAGATCAACAAGCGGAGAAGATATTGAAGGTATACGATACCGGCAAATTTTTTGTGCAGGTGGAGGAATATTTTAAGTTACAATTACCAGGGAAGATATTGAAGGTATTTCGCAATTAGCAACCATCACGAGAGCTTAGGAAAAAAAAAAAACCATCACGAGAAAAGGGTTGTACTTTGTTTGGTTGGCAGAGACACCTGCAGCGCATGATTCAAGGACTATGCCTTGTCAAATCACATTAATCTGTCCTTCTTTCTCGGAGATTTTGACTGGGGGCCCCCTGTATTCACACTGCAAAGTTGGACTTTCCAACGAGTTGGAATTGCCTGAACTGCTTTCCAGTTTCCCCAAGTGGGATGCCGGATGTGGGATCTTAAATAGGAAAGAGAATAGTGAATAGAATGCAGAAAGTAGGAAAGAAAAAATAGTTCCGCAATCGAGATACCTTCCTTTTAAGCAACAAAGTGCTGTAGAAAATGTCTGCTAATGAGTTCGAATTCTTAAAGATTGAGGTCCCTACCTCTATCGATTTTCCCTCTCGTTTAATCTCTAAAGCCTCTTCTTTACTTAAATTTTTCTAAAAATCTTCTTTCTGCCTTCTCTTCCATTTCTCATCACCTTTTTCTTTCTTCTTGTGGTGAGCGTGATTCATTCTTTTCTTTTACAGACGTACATTCTCAAAGTGCACATGAACTGTCAAGGGTGCGTGCAGAAAGTGAGGAAACTACTCCGGAAAATTGAAGGTACTAAACATACATGTACCCAAATTACTTTACATTTTTTTAATAATCTGTATTATTCATTGCACAATTTTTGTGCTTTTTGCTAGTTGAACAATTATTAAACATCAGTAATTATTGAACATGAACAATTTTTCATTGCACAAAAATGGTTACTTTGTTCTGGATGTTTGGCTATAGTCCTCTCCCCAACTGAACAGGTGATGCTTCCACCCCTGTTCCTTCCTCTTGTGTCCTTAGGACGATCTCTTTCCTCGAGGATTTTCGATAAGTTGGTTTGAAAACCTTGCTCCTGATTGTTAGATTTTAGCCACGAGAACAGGAAACGTATCAAGGGGCGTTTGTTTACCGAAATTTTGGAGAATATTTTTAAAATTTTAGGAATCTTTTTAATGTTGAAGTTTATTAAAGTTTGTGAAATGTGTTTGGTGTGGTAGAAATTTTGGGATTCCAAAAAATTAGGCAAACAAGCGTCCCCTAAGTGACTTAAGACATTGTGCTGTGGTGACGTGCTAGTTCATTGGGTATTCGTTATGGCTCAAACAGAATATTCTGCAACCGGATGCTTTTATGGTTAAAAAAAAAATGACTTAAGACATTGTCACTCTTTAGAAAGCACAATAAGATAAACAGATTAATCATTAATAGGTTATACACCAACTAAATAATACTAATTATTTTATATTGAGGTTAGAGTTTCTTTTGTAGGCATGTTGAGGTTTGAATTTTCACCTTTTTTCGTGACTCTTTCTTGCTTCCACTCCTGTCCCCTTATTGTTGATCTGTCCTTCTACTTATGGATATGGATTCAGGTGTTTATCAAGTACACATAGATGTAGAAGAGCAGAAGGTCACTGTCACAGGTAGTGCGGATTCTGCTACTTTGATTAATAAGCTGGTCAGATCGGGTAAACATGCTGAGCTTTGGTCCCCAATTGCCAATAGAAGACGAGCCAGAATAGTCGATGGTGACAAAAACCTGGACCAAACCCATTATGTGGTCAATGGCAATCCGCACATGCTCCCCAATCTCTTCGGCAGAGAAGATGACGAATTGGCGTCTGAATGGTATTCCGATCAGAGTAGGGGGAACAAAGCTGTGACAGGCGATGAATTCGATCACCATTTGCTAGCAGCAATGCAAAATGTAGACCTTAGTGGGGACGTAGCTACCACAGTTGGTGGCCATGACAAATTGGCAAACAACATGCCACCGTTGAGCAGCTATGCAGGTTTTCAGGGCAATGGTGATAGCTTTATTGGCATTGGAGGTCATGAGTTTGGTGGAGGGTTGCCAATTTATGAGCACGATCACCAGTCGCCGATCATGAGGACTAACCTGCAGGGACACCCCTACAACTATCCACCGACAGGGATGATCAACATCGACATGCGAGACAGAAACGCAGTCAACAATATGATGTTCAATGACGATGTCCACATGCGTAAACCGTGGACCATAAGTCATGGATCTTCCCAAGTCCCCATTACCCATAACTTTTATTACGAGCTTAGTCCCACTAACCACGAGAACTAATCTGAATTTTAGATTGAGCTCTATAAAATTAATGAGGATGTTGTTCAAGGAGTTTATTGGCATGAGGAAGAACCTGTCTACTTAATCTTTAACTCTCAAGGGGTGAAAACTAAAAACCGAGTTGTTTTTTTCTTTTTTTCGAAGGTTAATAGAGGATACTTATCGAGCCTGTTTGTGGCATCCTGCCCCTTTGTGGCATAGTTGGAAACCATACAACCTGTTTTGCACCCAACAGAGAATGGTTCTATTCAAATTCGTTTGATAATTCTTGGGTACAGCCAGACAGTGAACTGTATGACTTTACAACATTGTACCTTGTAGAAAGGAAACCGTTACAACTTAACGTTTTTGTGCTTTCCTCCTTCTAGATTGTGACTTCTGCCACTTCTTTCTTGAAACTAATTTGCTCTTTGGCTTCAATTTTAACTCAGGTGAGAACTTATAATTTGGATCTCTCATACGTGCTTGTATATCCTTAAAGAACTGAATGTTCAATTTCTTGGGTCCCCCCTTTCTGAGCTCCTCATACTCTGGTCCCGAAACAATATTTTCGAACGCCCCAATCAAAATGTCTAAATCACTCATGACTTCCCACACATTGGTGTAACGCCCATCTGGCCCTTTCTTCAATTTTTTCAGGGCATTTTCAACTGCAATTTTCCTAGCTTGCTTTCCTGGGGACAACTCTTCGGGTTCATCTTCAGCTTTCAATGCTTCAGAGAGTGTTCGATATTTAGGCATTTCCTCAAACTCAAACAATTTATCGATATACTTATCACTGCTTTCATTTGGGTAGGCTTCTGTAGGAATATCGTCGTCGTCATCACCTTCACTACCAGTCCAAAGCGTCTTCTCCTCATCACTCCCAGACCACACACTTCTTAACTCATCGCTGTCATCAGCATCAATTAGGTCAGAGTTCTCCTTCGCCTGTTGTCTGAGTCTCCGGATTTCTTTTTGAAGACGACTTGTAGGATCCTGCTCATCATTGCTTTCATCTTCACTTCCTGTCCATGAAGTAGTATCTTCATCCATCTCTTTCTTCCACGCTTTTCTGAATTCTTCATCACCCCGTTTTCCTTTGCCAAAAAGATCATAATATTTGCTCTCACGTCGGGCATATGATCGTGTTGCTGCAAAATATTCAGAAATCCTACGTTGCAAGGAAGAACAACTACAGTCTGCAGACAATGCTAAACCAACTCTTTGCTTTTTTTTTTATAAGTAAAACCAACTCTTTGTTGCAACTCTGTGAATTAGACTTCAAGATAATGACATACACAGACATATGTATGTATGAATATTCTGTTTGCATACCAAAAGACGATATTGCATCCATATCATCATGCATCTAATTTGCCAGATAAGTAACAGAGTTAGTAGTCCAGTGGATGATAACAATCTAAAATCCTGAGGCTCAAGCAGTTCCAACTCTCTGAAACACGCCAACTTAACAATGCGTCAACTTTTAAAGACATATCTTACCTACTGGCACTTGGAAAAGCTAACTATTGGGCTCTATTGCCTTAAAAAGAAGTGTCGAAGTGGGCCACTTCGGAATAAACAGCACAAAGTTCTTCTATGAGAACTTTGTACAAGTATATAGGCTACATGGGTTAGCATCAAAACCTTTCAGCAATGAATTTACGAAAGACCATAACCTCTGAATGGGCCTTTCACATCTTAAATAATTCTTAGTTCCGTCCAAAAACAGTGACATTACATAATCTAAAAGCAATGAAATGAGAAACCTTAAAAGGGAGGCGAACCTTGAAAATTTGAACAAAACCCAAAATAAATGTGACATCTTGAACTACTTCCAGCTGAATCAGTCAGGATCTCTATTCTGAAACAGAGAACGAATGGGGTTTCTCAGATTGCAACCAGAAAATACAACGAAACGAAGAGAGGAAAATAAATATAGGTCGTCCTATATACTTATCAGATAAGAGAGAAGAAGAATCTGACCTTGAAGAAGATGAAGGAAGTAGCACATGAGTTTTTGGGACTTTGCAAAGAGACGGGAGGAGGGAAAGGCGGGAACAGAGTCTGCGGACCATGGCTTGCACAGCATTAAGGTTCTAAAACTGTTCCCCTACGTAGATGGACCTCCACAGAGAGAACTGGAAAGAGAACGAGCCAAATTCCTGGAGATTCGAGTCCGACCCAGAAATATAAGCCATATAAGACAATGGAGCTCCGAGCTTAAACCCAAGAATCATCATTCGCAACGTGTCAAAAAAAAAAAACCAAAAAGAAAAAAAGGAAACACTAATGGAACAATTCCCATAATTTTGCAAAGACGCAAGTTTCAATAAATTAATGCTTAGACCAATATTTCTTCCTAAATATCTTCAGATGAATTAAGGTAAGGTGATTTCTAAAATTAGCCGAAATGATTAAAATTTAAGTTACTCGAATTTAGGAAGAAGATAGCAGAAAGACCTAGGAAGATAGCATGAAGACTGCAGAAAGACCTAAATGTATTCAAAGTCTTTTTTGATATAAGAAAATTATAAATTAATCTTTGAAGTAAAGAAAATTATAGATTAATCTGTATAGTAAAATTTTCGTTAAAAACACGTTAATCCGCTATCTCTGTCTCTTCCACAAACAACAATATAAAAAAACTGAGAGCGGTTCCCCTCCCATTCAGTGCCCAAAAAAAGCACGGGGCCTTTTTCGGGTTTTTAGAATTAATAATCTCCAAGCGAGAATTTAGCTTTTGCTAGCTTTGGGCCTTCAAATTTCTTTAGTATGGGCTCGAGCCACATACATAGGTTTTTTTCCCCAAGGATAGGTTTTTTTCCCCAAGGATGTTTGAAGGGATTTTTTTCCTTTTGGGCTCGTGGGGAAGAGGATTAAAAAGCCGTACAAGTTGAAGTTGTGAAATTCTTAGGCTACCATTCCCAACTTCTGAGTTTTGAGACACTACACATCCCTCCATCAAACAGTCTATCAGTCTCCCATATGATTAAATTTGCATAAAATATTTCACATTTCTGTACAGGTAAAGTACGTCTAACAGATTGGCAAGGAAGTGAATTGATATCAAAATGAACCAAGGTGGCCATGGCCACATGTATTTGCATGATCCACAAGTCTCAGACTCCTCAAGTTGCCGGGCTCTCGTTAAAACTAGGGTCATCCAACATCACCACAGGAGCAAACTGTACAAGTTGAACAATGAACAATGATAAGAAAATTGGAAAGGAGGGTTATAGTTCAGTTTTTAATAAGGATAGTAGGATCCACTGACCTCATCATCTTCTTCGAAGTAGATTCCATCAACTCCACTGTTCGGCTGGAACTCCCAGCCTAGATTGTTTTCAAGCAGCTCCTTAAGTTTCCTCATCTATAAAAAGCATAAAGATTAAGCTGAAGTTTAGGATTTTCCTCAAGTGGTTTAATCAGAATAAATCAATTACAGGGGTACTCAAAACTGCAAGACCCAAAAAGTAATACGTTCGTCTGGAAACTCGAAAACAACTATGCCAATGGTCTTTGGATAAAATGGCTTCTAAACCATATGGATTGAGGGAGATAGGATGAAAACTATGTAAAGGGCATTGAGTTGTATTCACCTATCAAAAAAGAGAATCTAAACATCCTTACGTAGATATTAGAATGTGTCCTTACTTGTTTTCAACCTGTTGAAGACAACCACGTAAGATCTCTCCCATCAAAGAGGGAAAAATACATGGAAAATCTCCAACGTCCACTATGTACAATAAACAAGCAAATGACTCAAATGTAATTTTTGTTTCCCCTTTTTTTTTTTCTCTTGAAATTTCCACAGACAAAATGTTAGATGCATATATCTCTATAGAATTAGTAAAGGCAACAATACACAAAGGAAACTAGACTTGCAAAAGGAATCTGATCTTTTACAGAACATGAGTAAGAACTGTCTGTCAATGCCTGAAAGGAAAGCATATGAAAGGAAAACGAAAGCTAGGCGAGTTCCCCCAGACCCCAAGCCCCTCAAACAGGCAGAATTTAACATGAAAAGACAGGGTTACCATTCATACCCATGACAGAAGATGTCCGTCAACAGATGAGGCCTCCTGCATCAAGGAAACAAAGTCCTGCAATCCCGTTCAATGATTAGGAAATAAGTTGTAATGAACTTAACTTTTTCTTTTTGATATGCAAAAAAAGTTGTGATTGAGACAAGGTTGAAGAGATATTCCCATAACGACTCACAATTGTTTTTTGCTAGCCCTGTTCCATTTAGGGCTGCAAGACCGGAAATCCGGTCCGGTTTTTGGACCGGAATGCGGTCGGACCGGATTTCCGGTCCTACTAAAATAAAGGACCGGTTTAAGCGGTCCGGTCTGGACCACTTAAGTGGTCCAGACCGGTTTCAATTTTTTTTCCATTTTTTCGTTTTTTTTTTTTTTTTTTTTTTTTTTTTTCATTTTCAACACACATTTAATTTTTTGAAAAAAAAATGTGAACTCCTACCATAGTTTGCTCATTAATTTAAAAATGTGAATTGATTTAACTCATAGTCTCATACTATAGTTTATTCATTCATTTAAATATGTAAATTCATTTAAAGACTTAAAAATATCAATTCATTTAACTCCTACCATAGTTTGCTTATTAATTTAAAGATGTGAATTCATTTAAATACTTATAGATGTAAATTCATTTAAAGACTTAAAAATATAAATTCATTTAAAGACTTAAAAATATGAATTCATTTAAACTACTATAGTTTGCCTATTAATTTAATATGTGAATTGATTTAAAGACTTAAAAATGTGAATTCATTTAACTCCTACTATATTTGCTCATTAATTTAAATATGTGAATTCATTTAAAGATTTGAAAATTTGAATTCATTTAAAGACTTAAAAATATGAATTCATTTAACTCTTACTATAGTTTGCTTCATTAATTTAAATATGTGAATTCATTTAAAGACTTAAAAATGTGAATTCATTTAACTCCTACTATAGTTTGCTCATTAATTTAAATATGTAAATTCATTTAAAGACTTAAAAATGTGAATTCATTTAACTCTTACCATCAATATATGTATAAATAAATAGCACGTGATATTTTATAAGACATACAATTCCTATTTAAGTTGAAAAAATTGCTAGTATTATTTCTAAATGATTATTGAATTGTAAAGTTAACGTAAAAAATGGATGATTTATTGATTTTGATTGAATATGAGTTTTAAGATAATAAATAGTTTGCCATTCTTTTTTTTTTTATTAAAAAAAAAAAAAAAAATTATATAATGCGGTCCGGTCCGGTCCGGACCGCATTTTTAAAAACCCTAGACCGGACCGGACCGCATTATCCGGTTTATAAAATCCGGTCCGGACCGGACCGGATTTAATTTGCAAAACCACAAAACCGGTCCGGTCCGGTCCGGTTTTGTGGTCCGGTCCGGTCTGCGGTCCGGTTTTGATCACCCCTAGTTCCATTACAAAAGAACTAAATAAAATTACCAATAAAAAGTCAATATTTCGGAAAAAGTTTCATATATCAATCGAAGCATTGAAATTTTATGTTCTAATAAACAGGATTTAACCAACACATGCCATTAGAATTTTGTAAAAATGCCTGTTCGGCATGGCAGCACAGTAGCGCACTTAAAGGATGACTTATAGCTTTATAAAGAAATTGATGACTGAATAACCTGAGAGACCTACTTTGCAAAGCCGGTGCAAAAAGCTGTCTGCAGAAAACCATGAATCATCCAGCAGCGCTGATGATCCTGTCACTGCACCACTGGAATCTGTGCGATCTTTCTGAAGGCCATAATTTAGTTGATAGTAGATGACCTTAATGAACTGCAAGAATCCTACCATATGTGAGAGTTTATTACAGAAATAACAGCATAAAGGCACAGAATGTGCAGTTCCAGAGTGTTGACCAATAATTATATGGAAAAAGCACATGCAACCTTAGTGAATCAAATGGACCTAGAAATTCTCTGCAACTAGACTACAGATGTTCGGGATTTAGTGATAAACCAAACCATCTTATTCCAATCTTTATTGTATATAGTAATTAAGCCTATAAAGAACTAATAACAGTTAAAGCATTTGATGAGTAGAAATTCTGCATGCTTCAAGAGATAGCAAAAAGTATTTCAAATTAAAAAAGCTAAGACTTTTGAGCATTACCTTTGTGAATAGTTGAGTCCTTGTACGGAAAGGCTGCAAAAAGGACAAGCTTTTAGACATATATTGCATCAGAAACCTAATCAGGGAGAAAAAGAGAAGGAACAGTTTATACGTTTTTTAGGAATTTTTAGCTAGAGAATGTATACAATATATAGCATCAGAAGCAGTGGTGGATGCAGGGGGGGCGGCCGCCCAATTGGACAGGCCAAAAAAAATTTTGTCTAAGGAGTTCGCCCCCCTTCAAATTGGGTCCTGGATCCGCCACTGATCAGAAGTAGATATAACTTTTAGACAATAATGCTGCAAAAAATATAAATTTTAATATTTATGTGTTATGCGGATGAAATATAAAAATTCACTTCTTTTTGTTAGAAGGAAATGAAATCTGTGAGCAAGACAACGTAGAACAAAGGACCGAGAGATATTATCAAGAAGATGATGTAAGCAAAATAATTTATTAAAACATTGGCAGAAACTAGAGAATGTACACTACAGCTTTCCCAAAGCAGATTTGATACCATCAACTGTAAAGCTCTCTGTTTGTCCTGGGTAGTGTTAAGGTACACCTAAAAGGTCTGCATACTTTATTCGAGACAACTTTCAAGCTTAATCAGAATGTTACTATGAAGCAAGCAAATTCAACCTTCAGAGACTAGGTATCAAATTGATACGTACAGCTTCAGTACATCCCAGTAAAAGGCTAACCAAAGACTTCCACTGCAGAAACGCTTCAAGGGATTGTCCCATCTGCACAATTTTTAGCATCCATAAAAATTTGACCAAAGAAGCATCACCACCAAAGCGTCATATAGGTCTGCACATACCAAAAAAGCAACAAAGGCGAATTGCAGCTCCCCAAGTAGTATGTCTTCAGAACCTCCATATTCTTTTATCAGTAGAGTTTCTAATAGTTGCGTCTGAACAGATAGTGGAATTTAAAAACCCAAACCAGCCCGTGCTAAGTGGTGAAAGATCTGTTAGTTCTATCATTATCAGAAAGATCTGGATGAGTTCATACCTTGTCAAGATTCAAGGAAGTTAGCTCTTGCCCCTGAAGTCCTTTCTGTTTGATTACATGGGGAATTGATGTATAATAACATCTTATGCTCCGAGTCTGTTCACCAGTTGTTGAGAACTTTATAGTCTTCAACTGCTCATCTAGTGCTTTCTCCACTGCTGTTTTGGGAGTGTTTTTAACCATTACAGGTTCGCAAGCAACAGAAATCTCTCCTCCAATGGGTTCTGTGCATGAAAAAAATCATTCAGATAAGAAGGTTGTGCAGAATTGGCAATAAGAAGAAGGATACCATAGTTTGTTTTTTATTTAGTGGTGTGGAGGTCAGGAGGTGTTTGTGTGTGCGAACAATTGAGCATGTATTGAGGTACCAGGTTGACAAATACGAGCAATTTTTTAAGCCAAGGATATTAATCACTTTCAATCTGTCACTCTCTGGACATCTGCAATAAACATTATTGACGTGCAGAACTCCTGCTGATAACAGGAACTTTTCCTCTTCTGACAGGATCATATAAAAAATAGCCAACTGATGAGCTGCATTAAATAGATACCTATAAGTATAGAGATGCATCTCATAGCATGGCACTACTTTGACTCGCTGGAGCTTTGATTTGCACAAAGTTTCCCAATATTTGGTCTATTTAATTATGAAAGACACTGCTGCTTTATTTCTGATGATAGTCTACTGCCTAGTCCACCTACAAATCTACCTCTGCTCCCAAATCAAGTCTCAAATCCATTGCAGCATAACAGACTCAAAACCAGAGTACATGAAGCATTTAAAAATATCAAGTAATTTAGAAGGAACATGTAAATTTTACTGCAAAAGCAACACTGATAGGAGATGAAAAATTAAGGACATTTAAGTCTCAAAACAATAAGCGACAATATTAAAGAAACCCTTAGTGGAATGTAATAAGTTGTAGTATGAAGATCCCTAAAGATTGTTAGATAAGAGCTCACCAAATCGTTCAATAATGCAGTTTGTGATGTAATTCGATAACTGCTTCCAGTCTCCATAATGGCTTAAATTGTAAGGACCGAGTTGTCTGTCAAACTCCAAACTTTTGACTGCTTGGCAATATCTCTCTTCCTTAACAAGTCAAGAGAGATATAGGGAAAGGAAGGGGGAAAGAGAGAATAAAGAAACAAAAACAAACTTAGTATCCAGCTCATATTCAGATACATAAGATTTAAAATTGGGTAACCAAGCATCACTCTAGGGTTCTCAAGAATCACAAGCGAGAGGAGTGCATCACACGCCTAAAGAAAAGCCTGGCTGTAATTCTACAGAATTTCCATACCCAAAGTACTAAGTTATGGCCATTCATAGGCATAGCCAATTCAGGAGTTACATATGGTTGAAGTACTTGATTAAGTAGACCATATTGCTTCATGATGAAGCATTTGCAAACTAAGCATTCACTCTTCCTAAATCTTGAATATTCCGAAATGGCCCCTCTGCTCTGCAAAGACAGAAGGGCTTTAAGCTCGGTGAATTTTAGTCTATGCCTGTTCAAGGTCCCATGTCAGTTCCATTTCATGCCAATTTGCAAAACATGGGTCTTCTTTCCGCCCTATATTATGCATCTGAGCAAGAAAAGAACAGAAAAAAGGATCAAATTCACAACTAAAATAATTGCATACCTCTTCTTCTGGAACTTTCACCAATCGTTCTTCTTGTTGGTCCCACCTACGAACAATTACCTGTTGAAGCCATATACATAAGGCCCTTCCTACACCCACGCTTTAAGTTACCTGGGAACAACTTACTATTAAGTGACATCACATTCTCCATGCATCTTGACATTAGGAATGGCTCAACCAAGCGGCCTTTGGATGAATTTAGCCAATTTTCTTGTTAAGATAAGGACAGTTTCCTTTAACTAATCTTTCTATAGGATGAGACCACAACGCAATGATTATACCATCATGCAATGCAAATAAAGATGTAGCTTATTATATTTTTCTCTATTTTTTGTACTCTCCCATCACTTGATATTAACTCAAAAACAGTGAAATTGCAGTATTTGGTTACGCTGTTCAGGTCTGTTGAACTCATAGCATGTCAAGTGATGTGATATCATAGCTTAATATATTGGAATATATGTCCACAAAATTATGTTGAGTTCTCATTTCAACAAGTCAAAGATTCAGGTTCTTGAACCATAAACGGAAGTTGGAAGTTTTTGGATCCTCTATCTATATCTATGTACCATGTTCAAAGAATTCAATGTTCCATGCACTAACATTTCAGGATCACGATCATCAGAGCATTCCCTCACTCACGATCATTGGTCATTCTTCTCTTCTCTCTCTCTCTCTCTCTCTCTCTCTCTCTCTCTCTCCCTCCTATTTCTCTCTCTAGTTTGGAAAACAAGCAATGAAGTATGAAACAATTTAAAAAAGCAGTGACAAATTTCATAATAAACAAAAAAATTGGTGAGATTGTAGAAAAATGACAATTGGAACTCCACATGAAGCTAAGTGAAGAAAGACACTGTCAAACAAACGAGAAAAGGGCACAACTTTCAAATTACAAACCTGAGAAGGGTTGGTATCAAGAAAGAAGCCAATCATTGGTGAGAACTCCTTGCCGTCTCTACATGGCACAAATAGCATGAGATAGATTTGCAGAGAAAAAGGGCATAGTAATGATAAAACTTTTAGATGTAACTCTAAAAGCATCTGTATTTCCATAATACGTAGACAGCAGCAATCATTCTCAGTGCTCAAGGATCACATCATACATCATTAAACCAAGTGATAACATCACTAGCATACATTCATGATGATACGACTCAAATGTAACAACACCGATACAACCCCCAGTGCGTGAATAATTTTCTTTTTCCTTTGAGAAAGGTTAGGTGTCTGCATTAGGATTTCCTTTCGCATTATATTACTATTTGGTGAGTTTACTCAGCTAAATTGACTGGCTTCTACACCTTCTTTAGTTTTGTATCAATTTGTACAGGAGACGTTCCAGTTTAATCGTATCTCATCCAAGAAAACGAAGCAGATGGGTGATGATTGCATCATAGTAATATTGACTGGTAATGACATTTAAGCAAACAAAACGTCTGTGGACCAACATAAAACAATAAGAAAATGCTTAAGACTCGCTTAATAATTTAGGACCAGCCCACTATCTTTAGATATATATTCGGAGCATAGGATGGAGGATAAAGTAGGTTCAAGGCCCACCTGGTGCTCATGTTACTTACCAATCAAAATATCTTAATAAATACCATTAGGTAGGACTCTACATGTCTAATAGGACAGAATAAATAAGTGACATAGAAATTCAAGCATAACAGTCACCGTTGAACATTCAAAAACAGGAACGTTCTCGTATAGCTGATTGCTGCCTGAGTATGCCCATAAAAAAGAATCAAAAGAAAAGAAAGAATACAAACACATATGCTCGAGGAAGTCAAATGTTGATCAGTAACAAAAATTATAGATGTATGGTGATTGAAAAAATTACGTAACTAGATAAAAGATCAATAGATATGTTGATTGAAAAAGGTTATCATGTCCAAAAAAGTACATGACGAAAAGAAATGAGATACTATGAGCGATAAAATAACCTGCTTGATGAACTATAGTACACAAAATGAGGACCCGGAGAAATCATCTTCAGACCCTTAAAAGCAGGCCCTACAGAAAACATCTGCAAGAGAAAATCACTATCTCAGCTGCGATGAAACGTCGGCTTTCACAAAGGCACATTGTGAATACACCCAAGCTTCAGAGCTTGAGAATGTTAAAAAGAAAAAAAATTTACTCTCAACATGGTCTCATTTTCGTTCTCAAGCAGATGGTCAAAACAATGAGAGAAGTAAACGTAACATTCAAAATTCCGTTAGCTAATTTCGCCTTCTTTTCCGCCACTCTCTCAGCAAGCAGAAGACTTGATTTTACCTGAGTATCGACGCCGAAGAGGGTGTATTGAGGAACGTCGAGGAGCAGAAGGGTAGCGCCGTGTTTTACGAGCTCCAAAGCTGTCTCGGGATCCATGGCCGCAAACTGGAAAAATTCGCGTTCGTATTTTTCTAATTTGGTTTCAAGTTTTTGTTAGCTCAGTGAAGAGTCGAGCGCAGAGAGACGGGGAGACACCGCCAGAAGCCTCTTGTGCACGTGACGCCAAAAAGATTAGAATTTGACATTTCGTACTAGAGGTTTCCATAAAACTGTACGCCTTCCCGTAGTTTCTTTGTATTTGCACAAGCCCTCTCTTGCTGAATTCAATTTTCGAAAAACACCGTTACAGCGTCATCCGCCACTCTGCTTAGGCAAACATTTGCGACCATCTTTCTAACACCACCCCCACCCCTGCTAAGAAGGTAGTAGGATTGCTAAGAAAAAAAAAAAAAGAAGGTAGTAGGATTTTTTTTTTTCTTTCTGAGGTAGAATTCGGCAAATCGTGGATAACCGGAGTAGATTCAATTTGAGTTTTTATTTACTTCGAGCGGTTCCATAAATCAAAAAGTATATTGCCCGTCGACAGTAAGCTTGGAAAATCATATAGCACCACTGAATAAATTTAACAGTCAAGATCTGCCACGTAGTCAGCGAGCAAAATCTGAACAGGTCTCCAAACAATCAACCTCAGTGCTAACTAAAACCATCCAAATTAATCAAAAGAGTAATACTACAGTCATTGGATAACTATGTGCTGTAAGACCTGAACTATTTTTGGCCTCAAGGCAGCATGCATTACAATTTGGTGAAGCAAGTTTGAAGCAGGATGTCAATGTGGCTTATATACTTCTGGCTGCCCAATAAACTACAAGCAAAATCCTATCTTACTCTTATAAAGCCAGCAGGGAAAAGGAAAACAAAAATCAGGGGTAAGAAAACAAATGACAAAAAAAAACTCTCTCCCTTTCCTCTGTTGACTATAAATGAAAGTATCTCTGTAATCTTCTTTTGTTTTTGGTAAGTATATCCCTGTGATCTTTCTCTCAAAGCATAACTTGAGTTTTTTACACTTCTTTGGCAATTGGCATTTAATATTAGCAATCCTTTTTTTCTTAAGGAAAAACAAGAACAAAGGAACTACACTTTCTTTTTATAAAATATGCCATGAGCATCTGATGACTGTCTCAGATAAGCATGATTATTAGATATGGTCCACCGCCTATCGCCCAGTTAGATGTACTTTTTGGCTTTGTATTCAACTTGTGGATTGCGAATATCATCCTGGCTTTGAACCAAACGAATCTCCAAACTGCTTGATTGAGGGTTGTGTCCGGCTCTTTTGTAATCATCCACGGTTCTGTGTAGAAGTGCCTGCAAGATTGTGGAAATCTATTTAACCATTGTTCATAAATGAGGATCCAATTGCAAAGTGCAACTGGAACTTCACAGAAAGGCATGCTTGTACAATGCGGAACCATGACAACCAACAAAATCTAGCAAATCTCTTGCATGAGAATCAGTCTACCCAGTTGTCAGTTAAGGAATAAGAATCTCTTCACAAAAATTATATTCTGATCCTGGGACTACAGAAATAGTCTTTGCTTGAAGTCAACCTGAAACACTTTGTGCCTGCGTGATGTAAAGTAATGGGTTCATCCACATTAAGGATTCAATGACTGCTCATCACCCTTTTCAGCAAATGCCTCATAAAAAATTCATTCGGGTCACATGGGATTACTTTCCAAATTCGGATGTCAACACAAGATGTCAAAGTATGAAAACACGGCATAAACAGAAACTTTCATAGGCAAGTGAAAATATATACGAGAACAGAAAAGTCTCTCCCTTCCGTATCTCTTCCTCATGGCCTCGAATCTCTCCATGGCTCATAAAAAGAAGTCCAGCTCTATGAAAGCAGCTGGACTTGAATACTTCCCAAAGGAACATGAGCAAAGAAGTGGAGGCTATCAAATCCATTGCAGCTTCTCACCACAAGCCCATAATAATTATCCCGTTTAGAATCAAATCCAGACTCTCTTTGCCTGAATCATATGGTAACTTCATGCCTATTTACAAAGGCACTATTTTAACGTATCTTCTTTGTTACTTAATGTTCCTCGTCCACTCCTCTCCTCCTTGATATCAGTAGGCCAAAAAAAGGGGGAAAAAAAAAACTTTTTCAATATGTCATCCGACTTGATGTCTATATTACATACTAGTTCTAACTTTGGAATCATAAAAGACAACAGAAGGATTATTATCATTCCAGCAACACTTTTACATCATTGTGAAAGCAACTTCAACTAATGAACTGCAAAAACAGCAAAAGGAGTACCTGCAAGCTTGATACCGCAAGCTCTGCAGCCTTGGCAAGGTTGTCAGGATATTTCTAGATTGCACAAAGAGCAATATTTCAGTAAAAAAACTGTTATTACCAAAAACTCAGTACTAAGCTTAAGCTGGAGGACAACTTACATTGCTCCAACCAAGTAGAAGAGCAGTCACAAGATCTCCTGTTCCCTACAAGCATGTGCCGAAATTGTCAAGTTAGAGCTTCGTATAAGAACAAAGTTGGCAGAAACAACTAGGCAAGGAAGAATATATACTCCAAAATCAATAGTCTAAGCCAATGTTTTGATAAATAATATGAAGAACATAAAGTGGAAGCAATTAAGATAGGTTTGCAACATGCTAAAGAGAGCAACTGGGAATTTCCAAAGATTGGTCATTTCAGCAAGTATGACCAAAGACTCATAGAAGGAGAATGAGGTCATTCTCACAGTATAACAAGGTCCATGTATCTTCTTTTATCACATTTTCAGCAAATTATGTCAATTTCCAGTACTCTTCAATGGAGTTGACCTAGAGACAAGGTATTTATTTTCCGACTACAGGGTCCATGGAGATATAAACAATATGATCATAAAGTCACATGCTTATAACATGAAAATGAACATTTCAAGATCTCACTATAAATGCAACTTGTCCTAGATGTGCCACTATAAAAGTGTCTCAAATCCCATGCTGGACTAATGCAATTATCAAATTTTTGTCATCTAGTTAATACCTTCATGCTAAAAAATCAACATCCAGTTACAAAACAGTCATAGTACCATGAAGTAGAATCATGAAAGCTTTGCAGATGAAGGAATTATGACGACAATTTACGTACCGTGAAGTATGCAGGAATTTTGTGGATAGGGATCTTAAATTGTTCAGGAGATTGATCCTGTCACATTCAAGAGTTTAAGTTAAAGCAGATTACTATGATGAATTAATTACAAAATCTACTTTTTTTCAACTATATGCAAAATGTGAAAATCGAAGATTTTTCATAGACCTTAATAGAAACAAACAATCTGAATGCTTTATTAGAAGCATATTAGCTATAATCATCTAATTCATTAGATCAAATTGAAGCTATCATGATTTTTGACCAGATTTATAAAAGGAAGACATAAAAAGGTTTCAGCAATGCACATCTAAGGAAAACAAGTATTGAGAGAGAGAGAGAGAGAGAGAGCAGTAGAAATCCCTGGCCAGTACCCAATATTTTGCTTCTGGCATTTTCGTGCACCAGCAGATTACTTTTTAGCTTTAACATCTGAAAGCACTAACAGGCACTCGTCCCTTTGGATTCGAAAATGACTGAGTTTAAGCAAAGGTTGAGATCTCAAACCTCAAGCTTCTGCAATATAAAAGCTTAATTACCTTTTCCTTCTGATGACTGCCAATCAGGAGAAGATTGCCCTCTATATTTATGCTTGTAATCACAACCTGTGATCAATCAGAAGATACTCATCAAACTCTAAAATTCAGGGGGAGGGAGGGAGAGAGAGAGAGAGAGAGAGAGAGATGTTAGGTTACATATATATGAAGCTCATGGACACGTTCCATGCAGATATAAATTATTTGGATAGTCTTTGGCAGAATGGAAGCTTAAGTTACACTAGAAGATGTGCTCTGTTCTCAAAGTGTAATCGGACATGCATATTCCTAAATGCCTCCCCTTAAAACATTGGAGAATCTAATAACAGAGAATAAGGACTTGTAACATGTATATCCCAGACTTCAATGAGATGAACCGCAGTGCTTATGTAGAGGCTATCAGATGATTTGCACAGCTAAATTCCTAAGGAGCTAAAGGGGGTGACTGAATTGGTATTAGACATTGGGTAATGCTGCTGTTATCATAACATCGATCAAACACAATGGTTCCTCATCATGTCATTTGGCCACCAAGTGGAAGTGCCCACCTATTGGGAAATGGGAAGCAGTTGGGCAGTTAATCCATAAAAGTTAGCCGCGATGCTGTTCATTGAAACTAAGTTCACCTCATCAGAGGAAACAAGTGCACTTTATGCCCGCCTAGAAGAAAAAAAGTGCACTTTATGCCCTTCCAAGATAGAGAGTCCTATAGCATATCCACAAATGTTCACCTGACCATAGCAAGCTGTAGATTTCAGCAATCAAGACTATATCTTCCGTTTCTTTGTAATGATCCGTGTGCATGTGAGAGGAGACCTCTTCAAGGGGTGAAAATAAACCCATATCAGAACTGGGTCCCTCTTACATTGGGTTGTAAAATACTATATTTATTGGTCGAACCATATAGATAACATATTCTCTCTTGCTCTTGCACTAGATTCTAGAAGCTAGAGCATTGGCGGTGTTTATTCTTTTGCATTTGCTAATATTCCTTACGCTGTCCCTTAGAGTGAAAATAACAATTATCTCAAGTGTCTACGTGTTGATAAGAAGAAAGCAGAGAAGAGGGGCACAACCCTAGTAGCGAAAAGGTACACAAGGTTCTCCAATGTCATCATTCCAGAATAAAAGGGACAAAATGAGAGCTTTCCATAATATAGATAGACCAAATAAACCAAAGACAAAACAATATTGCATATTCAAATAAGCATAAGCATCTTAGGGTTCTCAAAGTCCAATGTGGAAAACCTTTGACGGTCCCGCAGCATGAAGGATGTTACATGCTTCCCGACCATCTCTTTCAGAGGCAATCCTGTGAAAGATATTTCGTATCTTTAGGCACAAGAGCTACAGCAAAGCAAGAGCACAAGATGGGCCTAAATGCAGGTATAATGATGCAACTTTAGCATATAGGCAACTTAAGGTGTCTATCAGCTCCAAAATCAATGTTTATATTATGATATGAAAGGCATGGACAAAAGGAAAGATAAAAACAGGGTTCGTAGGAAGAATGACATTCTTCTAATAGCGCAAGTGAATAGGAAAGCAAGTGCAAACCATAACCTATTCTCACCACAAGATTAAAGTTGTGTTTGCAAACCAAAATTTTAGAGATGATTTGAATTAGTGAAAAAGTAAAGAGAGAGATTATTTGAATGAATTTTTTTATGTTTATTGTAATAGAAAGAGATGATTTGATGGGGAGAGAGAGATTATTTTATAGTTATTTTATGAGACCAAAATTTGAGATCGCCAAATATTTGGGACGCAAACACCACCTAGGTATCTATACACGCCTCCCTTACAGGTTGACACAGGAATTTCACTGCATGTAAGATGATAAGAACCAGATATGCTCTACCATGAAACTAGTAAAGAGCTGCAATTGGTGTCGTCAATGCAACAACTACCTTCAGTTTAACAGAAAGTCCAAATCCAGAAAATGTCCCCTACAATATCTTCAAAAGTAACTGCTTATAGGTGTAACTGTTTGTATTAATTTGTTTTACATCACACTTTTTTTCATTTTGATAGATCTGGTCCTCATGGGGTATTCTTTTTAGTACTTTTTATCCACGAAACATTGATAAACTTTACCTAGACAAATACAGAGATAAAAGACTCAAACTTAATGACAAGGGATGAGAAAATACCTGAAACCAGTCAACTGTTCCGCTTCAAACTGGTTGGGAGTCAACATTGATGCCACTGGGACAACCTAATCATAAAGAGCATTGCATTGTCAAAATGTAACCACCATACCCATTTGAAGTCTCTTTAATGACCTACGCAGTTTGTCTTAAGAAACAATTATATAGTTTTTTTTTTTTGATAAGTAAGATAATTTTATTAGAAAAATGTGAGAACAGTACAAAGGTTGTACCAGAACCACTCAAGTCATACAAGCAAAGAAGCTAAGGAGAAAAAATTATATAAATTGAAACCACTCATGATTAAATTATGACGAGAGTTATCTAATATTTAGGGTCTAACTGTTCCGAATGTCAAACACACTCTTATGGATATTGGACTAACATTATCTTCCGCTTTAGTCATGTGAAGATCATCCACATATTTCACACTTCATAGTCAAATTGTATGTGCCTTCTGCCCCAATTTAAAATTTCTTGCTTTCATTTTTGGGACATCCCAAAAAAAATGTCCTTTTTCTAATAGAAGAAATTCTCACTTCTTTGATTCTCTATATTATCCTTCATTTTCTGGAAAAGCAAACAAATTCTAATATAAAGTATAGGAAATTCCAGGAGAACTGTTTTTTATTTATTTATTAAAAAAGTGTAATTACAAACCAAGATATATGAATTAGGATGAAGAGAGTATGTCATTAGGTTGATGAAGAGATGCATGAACACATAAACTAGATAGCTCACCTTTTCACGGTATACTGATACTAAGTCTGGGGGGACATAGAGCTTTCCTTCATCACCCATCACTGGATCACAAACTAAGCAGGAAAAGCCAAATCTACATGAGATATGAAAGGCCTTTTTTCCCTAAAGAATGAAATATACTGCAACATTCCATAAGACACCATTTCCGTGCCATTTTTATGTTTGATACTTAAGCCTAAGTATAACAAACAAACATGGAATATGTTATTTGCTGGAGTCATTAGTTTCTTGTCCTATAATCCTCTGTTTATGTCTATCATCTCTTTTGATTTTGGCTTTCAGGGCGCTTTAAACATGGCACCTCCAACTTTTACAGCTGATACAAACTGTAGATTTCATTAGATGAAAACTCAATTCTAAGCTAATCATAATGCTGCTGCTGCACCAACTACAACAGCAAATAGCAGCGTCTTACATGGACAATTTTGTGCATGAAACAAAACCATTTTCTATTTTTGTGTCATATTCTACATACAGTTTGGTTTGGTCTGACGTGACTTGATATAATCTGTCAAAATGTTCTTCTCCGCTAACTGGCTATACAGCTGGAGATTGTGCATCATGAGAAAAGGTATTTCAAGTATAAAGTGTGCTCAACAAACCAAAAGCCTCAATGAACCACTTCTAGTTGCCGGTACATCTAGAAATAGTCAACGGAATAACTATGTTTGACATTATTAGGCCAATCTCTATTTCATAAGGGGATCTACTCACCATATGTAAGTTTTGGGTTTATAGACCGAAGCTTATTGACAACCTCCAATACAGTGTTCAAAAAAGAAACTGAACCAATATAACCTGCAAATAAACTGATCAGCCTCCAAACCGAGTAAAATCAGAAAGAGAAATGTTCAAATAAGGAACAAATCACAGAAGCAAAAGAAAATGCCAGATTCCAAGAAAGCAATACTGCTCATAGTTTCTAAGTTAGAAGCAATATACTATCAGGTAAGATTCCAAATACAAACACAATTCTTCCCTAAACAGGTAGACATGACAATGACTTCTTGGAATAAAAAACCAAAAAAAAAAATGTGCTTGAGAAAGATTCTAAAAGAGGAAACTTTAGAACCATTAATGAAAATGGGATAAATAAAATTTCATTGAGAACTCTTCATATGATGGTAGAAATGGATGTATAATGATATCCAAAGGACAGCAATAACTACAAAGTTATATTTTGAAGGAAGAAAAAATGGTAGAGGTAATTATGCCTGGTGACAGAAAAAGCGCCATTGAGGTAGTTGGTAGGATTTATCTCTCCAAATTCAGTCAAGCATCAAATAAATCTACCCGTATGCTGTACTATAGAGATTTGACAATTAGGCGCCTCAATCAATCTTATTGAAGTGCATATTGGATATACCCTTAAGACACTTACCGGCAACATAATGTTCCCCCAACCATTATACCGATAATGTAGTGCACTACTACAACTGACTAAAATAATGGAACACTCAAACAACATGGAGATTAAATGCTCATGGACCTCAACCATGTGACAACTTTATTCATATCCCAATTTCTTTGCCAATGGTAAAGAGGGCAGCATGTAGGAGTATCAAACTATGTCTCCATATACCACATCAATGATTATGCGCAGCTAAGCATTTATCACAAAAAAAAGTGTGGCAAAATACAGGAAATATAAATCGAATTCATCTGTTGGGAATGCTTCATCTGTCATTACTTAATTCCTGTCTACCAAATCCCCTTTTTTCTTCTAAAAATAATTCTCCAACAGATTAACTTTAAAAAAATCTCAACATACAATTCATCCAGAGAGTATTACACAGGTACAAGGGCACAACCTTGACCTACCTGTTAATAAATGAGTGTAATAAAGTAAATCATTCGCTTCAAGGCCTTCTATTAGTTCCCATAGCTGCTGTCCATTCAAAACTTGGCCCTTAAAAGTTGGGTATCCTACACCATTTTAAGAAGATTAAATCGCAGTCTCACCTGCATTATGCAATGCCTGCCTCTACTGATTAATAGATGACACCGCACCATATATCAGCCTCAGAGTTTCTGAGACTGTTTGAGTGAAGTAATAGTAGCAGCTTGCCTGTGTGGTTTGAGAATTGAACGGAATTAATTGGATCCACATCAAATCCTAGTAGCTGGAGAGGGAAGACAGCTGATTTATTTCCAACATAACCCTAAAGAAATAGAAGGAAGCTGTGGTTCAGGTACAAATATGTCTATTGCTACAGAATACATGAGCAGCATAAAACCAAAAGGGAGTTTGGACTCCAGATTGTCAAAATTTAGTTTAGTACATAAGTGCGAGATTCATAATTAATACATAAACGTGTGCACTTATGGAAATAATAATAACTACTTCAGTTCATCAGAAAATCTCCCTCTTTTTTGTGGTTAAAATAAATTGTATTTTACTTAACCAAAAATATTAAACAAATTGTTTCAGTTACAAGGCTGCTCTGGTAAAAAAATTACTCAGAACTCATTGCAAAGGCTCTCTAAAACATAGAGGAAGGTGGCCACTGCCTGTGATGATGCAAGGACTTCAACTTATTTATTTTCAATTTATGATGTAATAAAGAAATTTATCCTCATTATAGAGAGCTTCATGCATACCATTGATTTGGTCAATACATGCTTCTGTGCAAATTAGACGCTTAATGCTAGCATAAATCCAGTGATATACTAAGGCAAATATGAAGAAATAGCGATGCGTACTAAAAGATTAATCACTGTGATGCATTTAATCATTACTCTGCAGGAGACGTATATCGGCATTTAAATACTTTTGCAAAGTGGTGAAAACATTGATATATCCCTTCCTTGTGTTACAGAAATAAGGGTATGAATATTGGACAGCACTGACACAGAAACAATCTAAAAGATCAAGGATAGTATGTAGACCATAACATTCTTTCCTGTACGCATGGTCACTGTACATACAGAATGAGCAAGGAGACATCACTTGACCATCATATTATTGTGCATAGTTATCTTCCATATGAATGTATATTCTTCCACTACTCGTCATTCCCACACCAAAGCCACCACATGACCACTTTTGTTTTAGAAAACATCCGAGGTTTTAATTTTTTATTAAACATCCCTTCAAATTATGTAGTGCAGTAATTTAAACAGAAAAAATTCTCATGCATTAAAAATGTGATTATTTCTCCAAAGATCTTTTTCCTCTTTCTTTAGTACAATATCCTCATTTTATACTTCAAATGGGGACCTGTGATTCCATCAATTCACTGCTTGTTTGACAATCTTGGCAGAAACTCAGCCATCGCCTAAGCTCAGAACTTACTTTTAGAAGCAGGAAAGCAATGGAACTTAACTTTTAGAAGCAATTATGTCAGGTGCCACTCACTTAATTTTGTGATTGATTCAATATTTCTGTTCTGTGAGGAGCTCTTGCCTCCTGTACTCTCGATCCTTTTCAATGCCTTGACTGCCTGTGGGCCACTATTAAGCATCTGCCCCCTTTAGAAAGAATGGGCGAGGTATGTTGTACATGCTTGGCTTATTTCACCGTATGTTTGACACACTCAGCCATCGCCTAAGCTCAGAACTTACTTTTAGAAGCAGGAATGTCTTCTGTGCTTAGCACAATGGAACTAAGAATTTCTAGTGTCACTATTATGCCACTCAGGTAACTTCCACAAACATTAGATTCTTATTTCTGTTCTGATCCTTAAACTGTGAGGAGTCTCAAGTAAGCCTTGATCACAACTGAATGCCAAGGGTCAGAAAGTACACTTGATTAGATGCCAAGGGCCTTACGTATGTACACATTGCCCCCTTATCTCTGGGGGTTCGTGTTGACGGAATCCGTCTAAATTGACGGGCAATTTGGGGTCCAATGTCGGGGTACAGGGTCCAAATTGAAAAAATGTGTAAGTTAAGGGATCCAATGTCTCAAAAATAATACATCGGGGTGCAAAGTGTAAATGACTCCAAAGATAAGGGGGGCAAAGTGTATTTAACCCTTAGATAAAACTTCCAAAAATGCCACAGTTTAGCTCTTTTATGCTACTGCATAAAAGACTCAGAAAAAATTTTCATTTTGGTTTCTTGTCATTGATATTTCTGGCGGAAAGGGGGACAAAAGCAAGGAGCCAACCCCACCCCAGCCACCACATGCCTGTTCTTATGTCCGCTATTTTCCTAAACTGTTCAAAACTCATGTCCTGAAGTTGCCAATGATAATTACGTTATTTCCTATCAGCATTGATGGTAGCTTTTTTCTAGCAGATGAAGAGCTGCATATCATAACAAAAAGCACAACTGATTGGAACATGCCAAGCACAAGCAAGCCTTTTGTTTTTGGCTCGAACATCTAATCCATCCATAACTATACAATGAGTTTTATTTTCACCATGGCACAGAAGATTAGGACATGTTTACCATTCCATTGGATAAGGCAAAACAGGTGGCACCATGCCTCTCACATTAATGCAGACCAGACAAACACAGAAACTACAATGATGAAATATAAGGCCATTGGCTATTTATATCCACCATTAAGGATCAAACACTGTCCAAAAAGATAATCGCCTGTAAAACGTACACATGTGATAATCCCATTGTCAAACGTACAAATGGGATGCTCAATGATGACACAAATTTAATACAGCAGCATGGGAAAAAAAAATCCTGAATAACATATGATGAATTGACCGTTTATGTATTATCAACACTAACTTGCTAGAAATTATTACAGGACAAAAAAAAAGCCATGTTTTGTTAATTATTTTCTAAATGTCATTTCTTTCAAGTTCTGTTTCATTATTTGAGACCTCTAAAACTTCAAGGAGGGCTTTTTGCCTATTACAAATATAGGATATAACCAGTCCAGATTTCTCATATTGAATAGCAAAATGGAGCACGTTTCTCACGCTTCACATGAGTTGAAAGCTATTTTTAACACAACCACTCATATCAGTGAATCAGTTCTTACTCAAATTTGTCAGTCAGACATGCATCGATCATGAAATAAACGACACCACGTCCAAAATTGAGAGTAACTCGGGATACATTCATGAATTACCAGTGCGTGCCAAGAAAAAGACCCAAGAGGATAAACAAAAACAAGTAATCAACCGAATCAAGTCATGCAAAACTGCAGGTTGAGTCAAGGTGATCTTTTCGCTTTATGAGCAGAAAGTGAAAACTCTCAAGTATCTTTACCCTTTTCCTGTCTCGGTTCTCGGCAGCCAAACCAAGGGTAAATGTCAAAAAGCACGAAAATAACAAATAAAGGCCCGCAATACCTGAACTGTGTGAGATTGAATACTGAGAACTCGACCAGTCTCCGAGGGCAGAGCCAAGGAAAGGATCGGCGGTGCCATTTCTGAATTTATCGAGCTCCTTGGCCTCCAATTCCAGTCCACCAACCATGCACAAGAGAACCTCAAAATTTTAAATAAAACGATCGGGAAAGCAAATCGACAAACGCATCTTCTCGGAAAATTATTTACCGGAAAGTGTGACCTCGGAAAATTTCCAAGTGAAGACGGCCTTTGAGCTGAGACTGCAACAGCATGGAGGGGCGTTTCAACTCACGGAGATGGAATTCCGGGCTGGCATTTATATTCAATATTCGGAAGAAGGTCGATGACTTTCGCTTTTCGCCAGAATCACGATAGTACCACTGGCTTTAAGTCGTGCTGCTTTCGTGGAGGGTGCACTTCGGTAAACTTGTGCATGTCCGAGTCAAATCTGCTTACTTCACGGATTACGAGGTCACGCAGTTCGCGTCGTCTGGAGGCTGACCATGGGCTCTGACTCTCAGCCGGACGCTCTTTGTTTTTTGCTTCTTCTTTTTTTTTTATATCCTTTTCGGCGCATCGCTTCAGCGATTTCTATATACACTCCTAAAAGAATTACTATTATTTCTATTAATTTCTTTTGCATGCAATCTCGCTCGGGATATATTTGACATCATCAAATTGTATTCATAAACTAAAAACGTTCAAATCTCAACTAAAAAGCTTCAGTTAGGGCATAAATAATTCATAGAAAATATAAACAAAATCTGTAAATTTGCTTCAATTTCATGATGTATCTAAATATTTAGTACAAATAAAAACTCTTCACTTAGTGAAGTCGGTTAATTAGTTTTTCTTCTTTGTTCATGGAAGCTTTCTTAATAATAATACTCATATTTGTTTTTCTTTTCTCAATATCAATTTTATGTTGTCAATTCTCATGCGAGGCAAGATGAGATAAACGTCTAATACTATTTTTTATTTCAAAAGCTAAGAGATAGAGGAAGATTTGTATTTTTGAAAATTAAAAGTGATAGGATAAAGATCTAATACTATGTTTGAATAAAAAAGTGATAAGATTGAGATATAATTATATGCTTGAATTAAAAAGTGATTGAGATTTAATCCTATGTTTGAATTTAAAAGTGATGGATAGAGATATAATCTATGTTTGAATTTAAAATTTGAAGAGGCATAGATCACTTAAAAGATAATAAATAGATATAGTAAAGGCTAAAATTTGGGTTGAGGTGGTGCTACTAGGTTTCTAGAGATTGTTTGGATTTGAGGTAAGTGGCTCATTTTTCTAAAATTCTTGTGTTGTAAAAATTAAGCGCAAGAAATGTTGATTATTTTGTAAATAAAAAATAGGGTTAATGATTATTTTTGTCCTTAGGTTTTGATTACTTTTAGAAATTTGTCTGGGTTTTCGCGTTTATCACAGGTAATTCAAAATGTTTTAAAATATTATTAAAATAGTCATTCCGCCCACTCCCATTAGCGAATTACTTAATCAACTAACGATCCTATACGTCATGATCAACCAGAAATGACAAGTACAACAAAAATTATTTAAAAATGCCACGTCATTTGTATTGTGCCACGTCAATAAAATAAGCAAAATTATAAAAGAAAAATCAATTAACAAATTTTAATTTTAAAACAAAAAAAATCCCAAAAAGAACAGGGAGCCGCGAGGCCTCCCTTGTTTTTGGAATGGCTCAAGCAGGGTGGCCTGAATCTGGCTCCCCCTGCGAGGGGTGGCTTTCGCTGCCACAAAGGGGTGGCAGAGAGCCACCCCGCAACCCTAGTTTTAGGATGGTCACGAGCCACCCCTCAACCAGGGAGGATCACGGCCACCTCTCCTGGAGAAAGGGGTGGTAGCAAACCACCTTGGCCTCATACTTCTTGATTGAGGGGTGGCTTGTTGCCAACAAGAGAAACCCCTCGCGGCTCCCTGGTTCTTTAAGGGTTTCTTTTGTTTTTAATTTTTAATTGTTAATTGATTTTTCTTTTATAATTTTGTTTATTTTACTAATGTGGCGCAATAAAAATGACGTGGCATTTTTAAATAAATTTTGTTACACGTGTCATTTCTGATTGATCATGACGAGTAAAATCGTTAGTTGATTGGATATTTCGCTAATGGGAGTGGACGGAAAGACCATTTTGACAGCATTTTAAAGCCTAGAGACTATGTGCAATAAACGTGAAAATCCAGAGACACATTTTTAAAATTGATCAAAATTCAAGGACGAAAATGCTCATTAACCCTAAAAAATATTTGCAAATTTGTTATCATGCATAATTGAAATCTTTGATATTAGAAAAGTGAGATTTTACATATGCACCATCTTTTGTATTGTTTTGATGTGGTATAAAGTGAATCATGCAAATTTTGGTAATACATAATTGTTGGGATTTTATGAGCTTATTTGAAATATTAAATTTGATATCTTGTAATGTTTAAACTTATTTTATGAGCGTATTGTGAAAATTATCTTTGTTCTTGTATTTGTACTACTAGTGATACATCGCGATCGTTAGAGTCTATGCAACTGTTGGTGATTTCACTACGTCCGTTGGTGATTGCAATTGCTTACTTTTTGATATTTTTGTTACAACTTGTATTCTATATTTGGTATGGTTCATTTTTTTTTTTATAAAATTATCATTTTCTGTACATATTAACTTGTTATTTTTTATTTAAGTTATTATCATAAAAATTTTATTTCTCTTGCCCGACTTAGAGTTTACTGAACTCGTTATAGCTCATAACTTACTCTCACATGTTTTTAAAAAGTTAACCAGAAAAAATTATGAAATGAAGTGAAAAAGCTTTATTTTATACTAAACAATTTCCATTTGCATGTGAAGCTGTCAGTTATGATTGGCCTGGTTATGTTTTGGCGCACAGAAAACTATTGGCTACATCACTTTCACAAAATATTAAAACAAAATTAAAATAAAAAATATCAAAAAAAAATTATTTTGCAACAGAAAACTTTAAAAAGGTTCCCAGTTCCCACGTCCAACCTTAGGCTTAGAGAATTCGGCACTTGACACGCACTGGATTTATCATGGACAAAAGTATTTGGTTTATAGATCTCTCACGAACCGAATGCATATTTCAGAAATTACGCCGATTTATTTTATTTTATTTTCTCAGAAAAAGAAATTGTCGTACAGATTTATCCTCAGAAATTCAGAATCTCCCTAATTATGGAAAAACGGACCATCAGAATCAATGACAAGTAGTGAGTGAGCACCATAGCCGTTAAAAAAATACCAAACAGAAAGTGAGCAACATTACCCATCTTCCGCGCGTACCTTCTTCTTCGCACACCTCCCTCTTTCCCGTAAATCTCAAGACCGCGATTCTACGTATGAAGCGCAAGAAATGGTCGGAGATGGAAGAACAAACCCTCCTGACTAAGTACTCGGAGCTCCGAAACTCGGGAGCTTTAGCCAAGCTCAAGACCCGAGAAAAGAAATTCAAGCCCGTGGCTGACCATGTTAATACGGTACACCACCTCCAGGATCCAACGAGCTTCCCGTTCAAGTGGACCTGGAGGGACGTGTCCATCAAGGTCCAGAACATGCGCCACCAGTACTTGGGTGTGAAGCAGAAGATACGGATCTCCCAGGACGAGTTCAACTGGAAAGACGGGGAAAATCACTGGGTGAATTTCTTGAAATACAAGGAGGTTTTTGGTGATGTGGAGCTTGATGCCAAGGGCAAGAGATTGTCTGACAACATCGATGTGTTTGGGGATTGTGGGGATCTGGGATTCGGGATTGATTGTGAGGATTTGGAGGTAAAGGAAGAAGAAGATGAAGACGATGAGGAAGAAGAAGATTATGATGACTCTGGTGGTGGTGGTGGTGGCCTCGGTGACGATGGTGATGATTGTAACGATGTCGGCGGTGATGGTGAGCAAATTGTGAGGAGCGAGGGTGAATTTGGTGGTGAGAGGGGAAATGGGGAAGTGGGTTTTGCTCGAATGAAGAAACTGAAGAAGGGTTTGGGAATAAATCGCAGATTGAGATTGATGGGTGCAAAAGTTTCAGAGTTGAGGGATGTGGTAATGAAGAGGGAGGAGAGGAAAAGAGAGAGGGAGTTTCAGCAAGAGAAGAGCGAGCTAGAGAGGGAGGATCAGAGGAAAGAAGCCTATCTGAGGGCGGTGAGGCGACGATATGAGAGGGAAGAATGGTTGGAGAATAGGGAATTGGAGTTGGAAGAGAGGGAGTTGATGTGGACAAGGAGAGAATTTGAAAGAAGGTCGAGGTTGGAAAGAGAATTTGGCGAGGAGCGGCGGAGAATGATGAGGATGGAGGAGGAGAGGGAGGAGGAAGAGATGGAGTGGAGGGAGAGGATGGTCAGCTTGCAGATTGAGCATGAGAAGCAAATGATGCAAATGCACGCGGAGGCATGCCAAAACCAAATGCAGGTTCTCGGGGTGATGGCTCGGCTTATTTGTCAGTTTTTTGGGTCGGCGAGTGATGGTTTGGGTGGCGCACTGGGGGCCTTGCCGCCTCAAGTTTTACAGAATCTGCAGCATCCAGGTGGATTGGATGATAACGGGAAGCCTGACTCCAATTCGCCTTCTGAATTCTTGTAGACTGTAATTCTAACCTCTCCCTACATAGCGTCCATTAGTCAAATTTGGTGGAATCTGGAATTTTTGTAACTTGAAAATTTGAATGAATAGAATTTTTTGTACTCCTTTGTCTTGCAAAGAAATATCGAACTTGTTAAGGTTCTAATGTTTCATGAGCTGTCTTATCTGTTGGTGCAGTCATCGTTGTCTTTGCTATCATCGGTAGAATTTTTACCATCACTCTCTCTGTGCTCTAGTTCCTTAACGGAAGGAAACGGTCGCCTAAGTTTTCCAAGATGAAGCTTTGCTTAGCACTGCTATTTTTTTGGGACATCACAGAATTGAATTGTTGTCCCTAGTCAACGATTCTATAAATAGAAAGAACCTAAGGTATCAGTATAATGCTGCAGAAGGAAACAGAATTCCAGCGAATAGAGGGTTTATCAAATGGGTGGAAATGTGGGTAAAAGTTTGATACATGTTTGTGAACTGAAAAAGAACAGTCTCATTAATGACGAAACCAGATAATATAAAGGACCTATTCTTCTTCGCCTCCTTTTGCACTCATCTTATCCCATGTATTTTCTGTAGTGGCTGTACAATCTATGTTATGTTTTCTCCCCACCCCCTTTCCCTTCCCCCTCAAGTAGATATAGAGGATGTCATCATTGAGATCCTTTATATGTATATATATATATATATATACATGCCTTTTTTTTCTTTCTCCCTGCTTTGAGAACTTTAGAGATTACTGTTTAGGTGTACTGTGAGCTTCTTGGTGCTCTACCTTGAAGCATTAAACTGCTGAATACACAACGTAGGTCACATTGGACAGGCTTTCTGCTACCACTTCTGGTGATTGGCCATTGGTTTGTTGCATTATGGTGTAATGTTCATAGTTAAAGGGATTCCTCTTTTGCTTATTTGTTAATGTAGGTGATTGAAGATATCTGGATGCTTTTTTAACACGCAGCATCTGGAGTTTTATGGCTCTTTGATAGGTCACCAATGCTTCAATTTTTGAATTTCATCTTTGGCACTTTTGTTTGCATCTAGGAGAGTTTGTTGATCCTGAAGCAGCAGTTTCCTCTCTGACCTCCTCCATAAATATTTTTCCCTTTCTTTTCTTTTTATTCCCTAGGACATGGAAGACCCAGCAAGAGGCGTTTGAGGCTTGCTCACGTTTTCCAGGAGGATCATGTGTCTCCGTTGTCAAGAAATTTCAAGCTTTCTTTGCTTCTGGTGTTATTTTCCCCCCTTTTTCCTGCCTCTTTGTTCTGCCAAGCTTTTTTATCGCTTAAACTGGTTTTATTTCGTGCATGTTGAATGTCAGCGGATGTGATCAATGGCTGTTATGTGTAGTTTAATATTGTTCCTATTAACGTTTAATTAAATAATAAAAAGAAAAAGAATTTGATCCCGTTTAAGGAAATCTCATCTTCGCCCAAATTTTCCTATTTCTGACAAAAAATTAAGATTTAAAGTTACCAAAGTGAAGAGTTTGGTTGATTTCTATACCATATATTGACATGGTATTTTGTGAAGGGTAATGCAGGTAAAAGTGGAGGTTGCATTGTGAACTTCCTTTGTGGTTTGGGCTCAACTCCCTCTAGTTTGCTAATAAATGCCGTTGAAGTACCCAGTGTAGTAGGTACTTTGCTGTATCATTTAATCATGCAGATGATCAATAGATCTTATTTATGCTGCTCTTTCAAATAGCCAGTTTGTTCAGGGATCTTTCATTTAAGGGTGGTACTTGAGGACACTACCCCCTGTTGCCATAATCCTGAGCTGGTA
Organism: Morella rubra; assembly: GCA_003952965.2. Taxonomy (NCBI): domain Eukaryota; kingdom Viridiplantae; phylum Streptophyta; class Magnoliopsida; order Fagales; family Myricaceae; genus Morella; species Morella rubra. The sequence goes on from CM025854.1 coordinate 27,026,435, forward strand.
TGACCAGCACCACTGGAGCTATCATCTAAGAGGCCTGTATGGACTTGAAAATTTGGCCAAAGGTGAGGATAATGATCTCTTTGGAGGAAGTTAACCTGGATGTTGGCTATTGTTGTGGTTTTTATTTAACTTTTCGTCATAAGAGTTGGATTTGATTAGTTAGCCTGGATTTTGGTTTTTTTTTTTTTGTGGGTTTTTTTTTAAAAAGTTCTTGGCATAAGAGATAAATTTAGTAAATTTTTATTAGCACATGAACTTGTAAAAAAACATTTAAGAGATTGGGGTCATGTTTATTATTGTGCTTTCTTGGCCTGAATTTTGGGGGTCCTCAAAATTCGAGGTTTTAGCATGCAGAATTTACTTTTGGAAATTGAAAAGGAAATAAAATTGTGGCTGGACACGGGAAAATGCATATTCATTTTGGATTGACCAAAGAAGTCATTTGAATGGTGTTTTTAGCAGGAAATACCTATGAAACAGAATTTGCTCAAAGGTCCTTGATTCCAAAGCATAATAAGTGACGCAGTGAAAGTGTCCTATGTCGATAAGTTAAACACTAAGTAACAAGAATACTGTTATACTCACGATAACACTTAATTTGTTATGATTAGCAACTTTCACAGCTCCATTGATATTTTCCATTTATTTTTTTATCCTTTTGCTTAGCACCTAGTCCTGCTTCTTCTCCTTCATCGTCATTGGTCCTTTTGATATAAGATTCTTGGCTGCCTCCAGTCGGTTGGAAAGAAAGCCGTAGCCAGGTCTCATATCTAGAGTGGAAGAAATTTGGTTGATCCAGTTGGACGTTTAGTTATCCTATACCTATTGTGTTGGATGAATTCCCTGCATCCCAAATCGCGAGCACTAAACCCTATTGTCAGTGTTGAATAAGTTTTTAGATTGCAAAATATTCCAAAAGCTGAAAGCCATTTAAGAGCTATCATATGATGGTTTTTCATATTCCTTAAGAGTCAAATATGTTTGTTTTAGATGAAATTCCCGTCTCCATTCTTCATTTATGTATCTTTGTATGTTGATTGTTAGTGTCTAGTTATAGTAATCCTCCTTAGATAATGCTGCCATGTTTACGACTTTTGAAACTTGTGCACCTCCTGATTCTTAAAAAATCAATATAGATCTAGTTGGTGTATAGATCAATTCAAGACCCCACTCCGTTCTTCAACGTTCTGAAATGCTGCTCCTGGGCCTTTGATTAGGTGGTGACAACGTTTGGTGATCCGCAATGGCATAAACAGGCTTGTATATGTTTTCAACCATGACTTCCGTTTGGGAAATGAAACTATTCTTAGTTAGGGTATTGAGCACCAATTGTTCACGAGATTGGCCTTGCTACTGAATCTGTATCTAGATGCCTTTGGGATACAAAAGTATGCATTAAGTGTATGAATGGAAGCCTCTGCTTATATGCATATGTATATATTCACACATATCTCTTTTAGATTGTGCAACATACCCAAGATTAACATGTAACAATTAGATTTCCACTAGTTACTCTTTTAGGAGATCATATTTCTGAAGTACATCTAGATTCAGCATGAGTTTAGCTGCATGGTTGTTGTTAAAGGTAATTGCGGAAAGTATGAGTTCTCAGAAGCAAACTTAATTCTCATTATGTTTCATGTTCTTGTCAAAGCAGTAAATCATTGTTAATGACTCAAGACCTAGACCAAATTTCTCCACTCCCAGAGCTTGAAAGCAAAACAAAAACGAATATTCTTAAAACATACATGGACTACAAGTCTACATCTATATATGCACTGGTTTTATGAGCACTGCAATTGTTTTGTAAAACCAATTTATTAACTTCCTCTTGGTTGTGCATAGATTCTGTTTCCTAACTTCTGGAAGTGGGTCGATGGCTTATCTGTTTGAGTTGCATGAATAAAGAGGTTCTATTGCTGTATGTATGTGTCTCTGTCTGTACGGAAATAGGTCTATTTAGAGGCAGAATTCCCTCATTCTTGTAAAAACTTTTAGTTCTGCTAGTTCGCCCTCTCAATAGGGGCTCTTCCAGTTCTCTTGGTCTTTGTGGTTGTGATTCAAGCAGAAGCATATGCTATATACTATACAGACCCTCAGCCTTAAAGCAGTAATCCCATTTATTGGTTTCTTTTAGCCCAAGTCCCTCCCCTTGCCAGTATGCATTTTCTAAGTAATCCCATTTATCTGATGTCAGGAAAATCGATAATTAAGGTCAAACACATGCTAATTTATTCGTAATGCGTCCCTTGACTGGTAAATAGCAAAATGAAGACTCCTAGGACAATACATACTTTAGACTGGTTGGCAGCCAACTGTTGGTCAAGCGGATGGTAGTTGACTTGATCATGGGAAATTCGGGGCTAAATAGAAATGTTATCCGGTTTTTTTTTTCTTGGGTATTTGAGAAAAACAAAAAACAGAAAGAAAAAAGAGAGTTGGGCCAAGTAGTTGTGTCTGTTTGTGGTTAAAAAAACTTAGTTGGTTGATTTCTATGTTGATGGGATGATATATGACAGTTGACGAATGTCAATTCTGATTGTAGCTATGACTGTTTGCTCCATAATCGGCAAGAAACAATGGAGACATTCTTTATGGCATGACTGTTAGATGGTAGAGATTTTGTAACCTACCAGTCCCAAATGAAACTAATTCACCGGCTTATAGTTTAGTCAGTACTTGACAACTGTGTTTTTTCAACTAAGATTCTGAAGACACTATGTGAAGTCAACCCTTTAATATTGCAGGGTGTAAACCATGAGTAAACAGAAACAAATTGCCTCTGCTGACCCATGGTTGCGTTAAATGTTCTCACTTTCTACAGGATTTGGGTCAACATTAGTTTGTTCTCATCTTATGATTTTTCATGTGATTGGTTCGTGAGCTCGTGCAATCAGTTTTGTTGGTTAATAAATTACTGCTGTAAGATTCTATGTTCGATTAGATACAGCTGCAAAAGTTTATTTATAAAGAATTATGGAACATTTCAGAATGTATCCTTTTCTGGCAGGGTAAGTCAGTGGGTGGAGAAAGCAGAACCTCAGGTGCATATCGATATTGTTAGAACTTAATTTAACGCTTTCATGTCTAGCTTCGAGGTGCTTTTAGATTCCCAAGAATCGTAGTCGTACATTTTTACCACCAGGCTCTGCTTCGGGTACGGGGTTTAAATCAAGACTGGGGCCCAACAGAACATTGGCCCTCCTGAATAATTTTTTTTTTCAATTTTTTGGCATTCAATAGTCATCTATTTGGTGGCTATTCATGCTTCCCATGTGCATGCGGTCTCTGTTCCATGCGTCCACGAGCTGATTGGTTAGGTGGACCAGGTAGCCTCGACGGAGAGGGTGGACAGAGACTTCTTATTCTTTATTAATGTTTCTATTGAATAAATTTCTTATTTTCTAGGTTCCATTTATTTGTTTTAATCACTTAATATGCTAGTTTTGGATAACCAGGTAGACCAGAAACCCCCTTGCAACTTGACTAGGATTCGAGTTTGGTTAGAGACAAGCTTTTGAGGTACTTGTGCCCCTGGTTTCACGCCCCTAGATTTTGTTGATTGGCATTTTCGTGTTTTCCTGACAATTGGGTGGCAGGGGTTTATATATATATATATATATATATATATATATATATATATATATATATTGTATGGTGGTCTCAGGCTTTTCTTTTGTTGTCTTCTATACGTCTTGGTTCAATTGAGATTTCTTTTTTTTTTTTCTTCTTTTAAATGACAGACTGGTCTTTGTCAAGTGCATCTTTTTGTCTGCACCTTTGTGGAGTGTATGTGTTTCTCGTATACCAGCTGTAAGTTTGCTTTGGGAAATGAAAGGCAATAGCTAGAAATTCTACCGAGCAGGATCTCTTTAGGCAAACTGCCTTTGATGTCATGTTTTTTCTTAAGGTGCATAATCAACTGCACTTTCTTTATCTGTGAACTTCTCCATCGACTCTTTCAACTTTTGGATCTCACAAGGAATGTGGTGACCAGAAGAAAAAATCATGTGGCTTTCTTAAACCTCTTATTTTTTTACCTTCTCTCTTCAAAAGGCAGATGGAGATTTAAACGGGTTGACTGTTGGACAGTCAGACAGACAAACTGAAGTACTGTATGTACGTTCCACCGGAGAAGTTGCTGTTTGAATAAAGCAAATAGTAAGCACGTTGAGATGAAGGGACATGTGGGAGAGTGACGACTGGATTCATTCAAACCCTGAAGAGTGACATTTGCGGATTGTGCACACCCAAATTCGTATTGTTTGGACTAGCTCTCCCTTCGGTCTTAGGTTCGAATCTCTTTTTAAGTACAAACAATTTTTTTGGAGTCATTTTTACTGTAAAAATAGACTTATTTGACTTGGTGGGTTAAACTGATTTTGAATTTACCAGTCCGTTAAATAAGTTCTACTCCGATAATTTACTAAACTAAATTTCTCCTTGTCACCTAAAAAAAAAAACTCTTTGTCGCTTTTTGCCTTAAATACAAGTATGGCCGACAGAAACCTGAAGGACATATTTATTGAAGAAAAAACTAAAAGAGATAATTGGTGTCTTCTTCTCCACTCGTCTCTTTTTTTTTTTGCTTTTTTTTTTTTTAATCAAACTACGATTACCTTTATTAGAACAAGCAAAACAAAGCAAACACAAACAAAATTAGGGTGGGTCAATCTCAACATAAATCCAAGCAGGAAAATGTTCATGAAGATCCGGGTAGCCTCCAGACAAAAATTGAGGGATAGCTCACGAGTTGGTGGTGCACTCCACTTGTCTCTTTCATGTTCCTTTGTATCTCCCAAGCCATCAAGTCGTGAGTGGCTACTTGAGTCGATAGGCCCACACCTCCTAATCATCCTTATCTACCTCCAGCGTGGGGTTAAGTCCCTGCGTGATGGCAAACGTGGTTCTCCGAAATGTTACATTATTAAGGTGATGTAGACGTAAATTTTGCGTATGTTAGACGTGGTCGCCTGTCCTCTTGCCAACTAAAGAGAAAGTGATTTAGGAACTCATTGCTAAAAACTGCAACTTTGCATGGTGTGGATATGGTTCTTCCTGAAATTATATGGGAAGAAGAGGGTGCAAATTTGTGGATAGTGTGTATCCATTAGGTTGTACGTGTAGTTGCAATAATTATGCTTTACTTTGTATCACAATTGCTCTCATAAGGCAAACTGACCACTATCTCAGTGTTCCATCGCTCTAGACTGTAGCAGTCCACCAAGGATTCAAGTACTGGTAGGATGTAATTATTTGGAGATAAAAAGCATCAATGGAGATTGAAACTTGTGACATCACATTCAATAAATAAAAATAGGGAAAAACACAATTTTTCATTCACGAACTACTATATGTCTTACACTTTATACTTTAAACTACCACATCTGAGAGATTTCACCTACAAACTACTTATCCCTAACACATTGCACTCTCTTTTTATTTTTTCTATCAAATTGGATGGAAATTGACTTTTGTTTAATACAAAATGTCAATTATGTAATTAAAAAAGTCAAATAGCAAATTGCATCAGATTTGGCAGAAAAAATAGGCAATGTGTTAGGAATTGTTATTTTACGAGTGCAATATCTTGAATATAGTAGTTTAAGGTTTAAAGTGCAAACTCTATGGCATTTTGTGAATAAAGTGTATTTTTTTCATAAAAATAATGTTCATTGAAGTTGTGGTGGAGATTGATTCCAACTGCAGGGTCACTCGATCCTGCAAAACTTTGTAGCTAGTAGATCTGAAATTCCATGATTTGGAAACAATATTTGTCTCAAGAAGTACTACTATCGTACGTTACGAAACGTACCGTTTCAGTTCCTCCTTGTACTAGTAGGATTTATGAGGATTTCATTTGGCCTGCTTGGCTTCGCTAGCTGTTGATACGTCAGCACACTTAATGGACATCTTCATTCCACAGTAAACAGGAAAGGGGAAAAAAAAGAAGAAGAAGAAGAAGATGGAGTCTCTTTAGGAGCTGGTTTACAAAATGGAAAAAAATGAAGCGTCTGGTTGCAATATTGTTACAAGCTGGATAATGACATATACTTAACGGTAAACAGCAAGAGACTTTTCACAAGATCGCAGTGCGTTATCCTCTATAACTGTAGGACTGTGTGACCCACCTAAACAACCAAAACCACCGGTCCAAGTCAACAACCATCCCCATCCCCATCCCCCGCTTTTGCACGAGTATATCTACGCCCACCCGGTGTTCAGTGTGGGTCTCTCTCTCATTCTGCATTTACTTGGAGTTTCTGAAAAGAGCGAGATCGGAGAGAGAAGATAACAATGAGGAAACCTTGCTGTGACAAAGAAGGCACCAACAAGGGGGCTTGGTCCAAGCAAGAAGACCAAAAGCTTATCGACTACATCAGAACCCACGGGGAAGGCTGTTGGCGTTCCCTCCCCAAGGCTGCAGGTTTGGCACTGAAAATTGAAATTCATAACCTCTGTGCACCCTTATTTGGGTGGAAAAGAGGGTTTATTCAGAATTCTTCGTTTTTCGTTTTCGTTCTCGTTCTGTTCTGTTCTGTTCTTTTCTTTTCTCGTTTCATCACGGCCTAATTAATTTGTTTCTTGTGTACTAGGGTTGGATCGTTGTGGCAAAAGTTGTAGGCTTAGATGGATAAACTATCTCAGGCCAGATATTAAACGGGGTAACTTTGGTCAAGATGAAGAGGACCTCATCATCAAGCTCCATGCCCTCCTAGGCAATCGGTAACTTCTCTCAGCTTTTCTTTGACGTTCATGTACAAATATGTACACCTACGAATCAATGTATACATGTGTGTATGCATGTGCGCAGCGTGTAATAGGTTATTTCCTAACAATTCGCTCGTTTTGTGACTGTTAGGTGGTCTCTAATCGCCGGAAGGTTACCAGGACGGACAGACAATGAGGTAAAGAACTATTGGAACTCTCACATCCGGAGAAAGCTAATAAGCATGGGTATTGATCCAAAGAACCATAGGCTAAACCAGATTCCTCTCCGCCCTCAACCCAAGAGCGTCTCTGAAGCAGCAACATCCAGCTCCGAGTCGATGAATCACGAGAGTAAGCCGTTGATATCCCTAGGCAATACTGACAGGGTTTCTGACGCTGCCAGCAGTCTTGAGGACGAAATGTGTGGATCCTTGGACTTGAATCTGGATCTCACAATTGCCTTTCCTTCTCCTCCTGTTGCTCTCGTGGAAGAGAAGCGGCAAAGTTCTAAGACGTCCACGAGGGCAGAGCAAATGGAAAGTGATCAACCAGTTCCTACCCTCTTCCTTTTTTAGATATACAACATGATGCTATTGAAATTTATAGATTGAATCAAGTTATATATTGATGCCTGTCCGAGAAGCGGAGAAAGAAAGATTCATAAGAGGGAACTGTTTGGATGGAGAATTTTATTTTGGTGCCGGCAAACAGCAGCTCATTATAACCAAGCCTGGATGGATTTACATAAAGTAGATCACCTGGCCGAATCGTTGTTAGTCCTTTCAGCATGTACAGCTCTAAGCTCAGGAGGATAGCATATAAATGAGGGATGTAATACCATGTCAACCATCTACAATTGAAGGCAGGTCTAATTGTATTCCAGACCCCGAAACTAATATGCATGTAGGGGGATGTCCTTGGGACGGTGGTGTACATGTTATCTGTAGTTCAACCAGATTAATTATCTATGTATAATTCGATTGAACAACTCCAGGATTCATGAATTAATGTCTAGTACCTACGGGATCTTGCTCATTAAGTACACTTTAATTTCGCTTTGAATGATTAATTTACTGATCAACAGCTAACTTCTAGATTGAAACAGCTTTTGATTAATTAAGGTAGATTATCTATATATATAGATATATATATATATATCTCATCCAGCTCGATCGCTTTACAAAGATAAATTTGAGTCTCAGTGCATGGTTAAAGATTGCGGAATAACTGTCACTAATCGACGACATTACTTCCGGATTATTTAGATTGGCAGGTTGCCAATTTCACCTAACTGTGAATTGATGGTTTTTGTTGTGACTTGTGAGTGGCAAGACACGGGTGTTGGGTTCCAGGGTTGTTAGAGAGAGCACTACTGAAGTACGGCGTTGAAACCATAGACAAATATATATGGTTGCAACCAGAAACGACTTATGATCAGTGCTAGTACTATGCATGTTCCTTTCGTATGATCTAGCAATCACGTTGAGAGGAGATTTTCTCAGTTGATGATTTTCCCAGCAACCAGGAACCTAATTAATAGAGCATATCTCATTAATTTGCAAAGAATCTAGGCAGCAACTTTCATATGATTGCTTAAGCATATTAATGACATAAAGTTCGAATAAAAGCTACTGCGAATCGATATTTTCCTAATTATCAAGGACTGAGCTGCTATCATCATTACTGTTCTTTAACTCTATATTTATATCTCTTCCGATAAACCTGATGTACGTTCGGACGAAACATTTAACAGAGCGATTTGCAAGGAGATTATCCGCGACAGTATAAGGTGTACGTGTTCCAAATAAAGCCGAGACTTCCTCCGATCTGAACTATATATAATGTAAGAAAGAGTTTGTCTCCATCCTCCAGGAGCCGCTCTAACTAGCAAGCTGTCGATATAATTTCCAAGTTGACGTTGCTTGATGTTTGAATCTATTGCGTTTTGGGTGGAGACTTTGTGCCCTCAGGAGAGATGTAGATTAGGAAATGGATCACTGTGTTTTCCCTATTAAACCTGAGATTACATCTCATTTCATGGAAGGAAAGAGAACAACTTTTGGGGTCCTATTCATGATATTAATGGTTAATTCTGGTTGATGCTTGTAATAACAATATTAGACTTGCTCATGGCATGCTATTTAATTACGATGCTACATGAGGCAACACTAGAATAATTAAATGAATATCTACTTGAAACAAAACGAACAGAAAAGACATCAATACACGGTTCATTTCCCAGTACCATAATGTTTCTATAATAATAATGAATTGACGAGTTCAGAGAGCGTTAACTACAACCAAACATAATATGTTGCACTAAAGAAGTCATTCCTCGAAAAGCTACAGAGTTTGGCTCCCGAGGCGGCCTGCTTCGATTTCTGCCTGAAATGGCAGATAATTACTTCCATTATTGAATAGAGTTGAAGACTACGCTAAAGCCCTTTCTTCTGGAGGAAAAAAAGGTGCTTTGTCACATTAGCTTGTTGGAGTGTAGTTTAGACGTTTAATGGGTGGTCCTAGGTATAGGATCCTAATGACAGATAGGTAACGTCTTAAAAAATAGACAATTCATAGGTAGTGAAATTGATATATAATCAGAATTGATAGTGATGGATATATTTAAATCTTCAACATAAAATCCTCATTGCAATCAGTTTGGTTAGGTTGTCAATTATTTCTAGGTTTCCTTCTCTAGCCAGAGACTGTGAATCGATATTTCGGCATGCGCGTTCGTGCTCTTGAATGACACCTTCACCATGTCATATAAAAGCCTTGGAAATATTAGAGGTTTAACTATCCAAATTCTTACACGTTGGTTGGAATGTTGGACTAACTAGCTACCATCCAAAAATGCTAGTAGATTCCATTTTCTATATTAAAAAAAGAGCTCTAATATTTTACCGTATAAGTCTAGGGTGTGTTTTATGATTGTACAGTTCTGAGCTGAAACAATAAACGGCATTGGAACTTGTGAAAAATTAATGGCCAAGACGCAGTCAACTTTACCTTTTGGAAGACCATTTTAGCATGTTAGACCGAACCCTAGATGCTCTTGCTCTGATGTCCAAAGACATGATCTCTCATCTCTTGTATACGACAGTACTGTATAGTCTCAATCATATAGTAATGAAAACGCGTTCCCAGCAAATATTAGGAAGGATTAATGGATGACGAATATTTCCACAAATATTGTATCCTAATCACTCAAATATGGGTGTTTTGGTCAGCGTGCCTGATGCAATTGGGTTGAAAGTTCCTGCAGCCAGCTCAAGATCGATGTTGCAGATATTCTCTATTGTACTGATCAGGCATTTGACCAAATAAAAAGAACACCGAAAAGAAAACCCATGATGTGGTTTTCTCTCTGTACAGAAACCCACTTTAATTTGACTTTGCTCTATATTAAAGGGATTTGGGGCCGTTTAGATTTTTCAGTTCCTGGGTTTCAGCTTTATTCATGCATTTCTTAAAAGCAAGTGTTAATACTAAATTAGAGACACGATCCGGCTTTGATGATGAGTCGGTTGAGATTCCTACCCGCAATCATGCCTATTTTAAACTTTTTAAAAGTTTCGTCAATAGGACGATTGGAACTGCTTTGACGAGGGATTCTTCGTTTATCTTTCGAAGCTGCTTAGAAAAAGTTCAAAACTATTTAAACAGGTCACTAAGAGAAGAACTGCTGGTAGCTTTTGTTTTTGCCGACTGAAGTTCCCTTAAGAAATCACAGATGAAAACTCTACCAAACATTTAGAAAAAAAAAAAAAAAAGAACTCTACCAAACGGCCGGCTTTAGGGCTACCACCGACATCTTCTTGTTCAAACACGTCCAACTTAATTATCCCGAACAATTCGCTGGGTTTATAGCACCCTTCCATACCAGTCCCCACAGGACAGGAGTCGAAGAAAATTTTAAGAACATGTGAAACGATAAAAAACAAAAAAAGTGGTACAAATTACGTACCTTCAGTAATATAAATTCTGTCACACAGTTGAGTGAAGATCTCTTTTATCTCTGTTCTTCATTTTTTTTCTTTTTGCCTTTAGTCCTATTACATGTTCTCCTTAATTGACCTTGGAGTACTAAAGAAGGTTTTTAATTCCTTTCAAGGTTGTCTAAGACGTAGTCCCACTTGCATTCATTTTTCGAAGTCTTCTAATTTTATTTTCCTTTAATCTAACCTAATCCCACTTCAACCTTCTCGCTGATATATAAATATTGAGAAGTTCGTAGAAGATTGGGACCTTTGGACTGAGCCCAAGTTTGAACAAGAGAGAAAGGACGCATGAGACTTGAGAAGACAATTTGTGATCACATGCATGCACCACCGGCACAGTTTTCATTCGATCACGTTGTTCACAATTTGATATTTTTATGGTGAGATCGAAGCGCTAATCAAGGATAAGTTGCTTGTCAAGGCAAGCAATTGCATGCGACTTCGATCTGTGCTTTGTAGAAGTTTCAGCATTGACTACGTGTCAATGTGCAAGCTGCGTAGGATGTGGACTGTGAACTAATAGTGTTCTAGAAAAATATTGAGCAATATGCAAATGTAACTCTTTCTTCTTGGTAAGTAAACCTCAATTCATATAAACAGAAAGTATATAAGTTTCTTCTTGGCAAGCAAACATTAATTCATATAAACAGAAAGTATATATAATCCCGATCTATGCCATCAAGCTGCTGATCTGAAGGGAACTTCTACGATCGCCTCCTACTTTCTCCTATATATGCATGGACTGCATCTTGCATATAAATGGCTTTAGACGAGTGCACAAGGGATTTTTTTCGTTCTTTTTCTTCGAACACCAGCAACCTCCTGGTGTTTTTAGCGTGGGATTTAGGTGGTATTAAAAACCAACTAAGCAGCGAGAAGGGAGAAGAAACGATAGCAATGGAGAAGGCAGGGAAGTAGAAGAAACACCGGCCCAAAGAAAATGTCGAAAAACGAAAATAGGCCTCACCAAGTACAACCCAATGGTTGGGTTGCTTCAAGCCCAGCTAAACGGACCTGTGGAATATCTCAGCCCAATGTTAGGTTCGGCGGAGTTGATTAGATGGGTATCTCGGCCCAAACCTAGGTGCCGTGGAGCTGATTAGATAGCAATCACACCAGAATGTTCCAAAACGTATAAATTGGTTAATCGAGGTCTCCATGGACCGAAATCTGGGGTCTTGCCTACTATCAAGAGAAGCATTTGCCGGAGAGACATTAGGCCTATCTCCCTTGAAGCCCAACAAAGCCATATAGGTATCTGTCCAATGCATCTCCGTTAATTTTTTTTTGTTTTTCGAGAGGATTAACACCAACCTACATCAAAATATTTAAAGGAGGTTCAAACTATTAAATTCATCACATTTAACTTTAAAATTATTAAAATGGATCATCGTTTTAACCGTAAATATTGTGTCACGTAATTTATTTTCTTCATATTTCAATAGTCAAATCTTATAATAAGACTAACATTTAACATTTTGATAGTTTTAAGATTAAATGTGACTCCTTTAATTTGATAGTTTGAACATTTTTTTGATATTTTGATGTAAATTTTTACACTAAAAGTAATGTTTCTCTTTTATAAAAAAAAAAAAAAAAATCTAGAAAATCAATCGTAATGTCTATAATCATGTAACAATTTTCAAGTCGAAATGGGATTATTTTGTAACTTTTGCAGCTAGCTAAGAATGACGTGACCATTATTAAGAGGCCTATTAGAGCTAGCATGTACAAAGAGTCACTTTAAATTGTTGCCATATCTATTGTTGGCATAAATGCATTCAGTGTGTATAAGAAAGTTACAAATTAATCATTGAGGTAAATAAAGTTGTAAATTAGTCCTTGTGTTAAGGTTTCCATTAAAATCATGGCTCCCCATCTATCTTCCTCTATTTCACTAACGGTATATGCTAGTAAATTATGGGGTATACTTGAACATGTAGTACGTTATGGTTAATACTGATTAGCATATGTTGTTAGTGAAAGAGAAGGAGATAAACAAAGGGATTTGTTTTTAACTAAGAACTTATCGCATGAATTAATTTTTAACTTTTATTATTTGAGGAAAAGAATTGTGAGTACATTTATGCTAATATTGTTTTGGACAGAGCAGCAGCAACCGAAAATTTAAAACTAAAAAAAGAAAAAGAAGGGGTGGAGCATTTCTTTTGGATTTTGAACTCCCATGAAATTTTGTCACTTCGTAAGTTATTTTATTCGAGGTTGCAAAAGTCAAATTTGGCCGACTGGATCTGGCATGCCTTTTAAAAGGAGAATGATGCGTGAAAGCGTGTCGTTTTCTTCTTATTTCACGGGAAATGTCACATTCTTTCTTCCTTTTTTTTTTCTTTTTTTTTTCTTTTTTTTTCTTTTTTTTTTTTTTTTTCGATCAGAGAATGTCCCATTCTTTCTGTTATGTCTTTCGCATGATAAATTAGGAAAAGCGTTCACGCCAAATTTCCTCTTATATCTATAGAGATGTGCGGTCCAATATTATATAGGTCCTATTCACAACTTATAAGGAAGGGCAAATTCTTGGTTCTAGAAGTCAGATCTCATTTATTGGATATGACTTTTTAGGTAACAACGCAATTGCTAATTATTCTTGCTGTAATATATATATATGGAGAATTTCGTATCGAGTTCAAATTCTTCCTATCCTTATGGTTGCCAACACAAAATTAGCGACTTATTCAAATTAATATCAAGTTATTACGTGACACAAATGTTTAAGTGACAATATTTTCTAATATTCTTATCGCAACACATATCATAACTGTTAATAGAAATTTAGAATAGAGGTCTTTTAAAATTTAGTGTTAAAAAAAAAAATAGACACAATATAAATTCTACTGTTCAGACTGGACTCTATAATATTTAATGGAGGGCAGAAACTTGTTACATTATTTTGAAAGTTGGTAAAAAAGTAATTGGGATCCGGGCGGGTCGAGTTTCTATTCTCGATCGATCAGATACGCGGGGGGTTAACATGGGGTTTGATTGGGAAAAAGGCAACTCATTTCCGATCGACGAGCTGGCCAGTGGATGTATCGAATTATAAGGAGAGCAATTTGGCATTCGGGTGGCGGCGTGTATGACAACCTGGTGGGCAATCGCACGTACGTTAATGGTTGCGTACAGGTAATCCGATGCGAGCGCAGCGGTCAGCCCTACTTGGAAACCATATATCCAGTTCTAAAGTTGCTCACAAAGCACCAGCTGAAATGACCTTAACTTTTACTGTCAAAGGTGTGAAAAGAATCTTAAAGCTAGCCCACTGCTTTTTAATGGGCGCGTATGCCCAACTATGTGATTAGTCTGTTAAAGTGGGTATCGTCATTATTCAAATGCGTTTTCCGACTACTGTTTTACAAAGGTTAAAAGGAATCTCCCAAGAATTTCCACGTTTCAGACCACACGGTTCATATCGTCGCCGATCTTTTCAACTTTAAACTACGAAGATAACCAAGGCTCGGCCCCCAGCCAAAATATAAGTCTTGTGCAAGAGTCCTGGAAATATTAAGAGCTTAGCAGAAGAGATCCTTTCTACGGGTCTTGGGCTTGTTTAGCAACTTGAGAGAGAGAGAGAGAGATGGGAAACAGTATAGGAGGAAGAAAAAAAGCAAAGGTGATGAAGATTAACGGGGAAACCTTGAAGTACAAGATCCCCATGCGAGCATGGGAAGTTGTCAAGGACTACCCTGGACACGTTTTATTGGAGTCCGAGGCTGTTAAGCACCATGGCATCCGAGCCAAGCCATTGGAGCCACAGGAAGAACTCAAGCACAAAAAGATATACTTCTTAGTAGAACTACCGAAGTTCCCTGATCAGGAAAAGGTGCCAAAGCGGTCCAGGTCTGGCGCCATACATATGAGTGCCAAGGACAGGCTTGAGTGCTTGATGCTATCCAGGAGAACGGTTTCCGACCTTTCGATCACTAGACCGTCGAATCTTGTGCCCGATCGCTCTGGGCCGTTGAGGGTGAAAATGAGGTTGCCAAGTGCTCAAGTGGCCAAATTGGTGTCTGAAAGCAAAGACGAGGTGGAGGTGGCTGAGAAGATTTTAGATCTTTATATGGACGTCGCCGGAGATTCTAACCGGGATGTGCCAGAGGCGAAAGAGGGCATGTTAGTGCACCGGGAAGCGCCATGGAAACGGGCTCCAGGTGGCACTGGGGAGAATAAGAAGGCACATAAGGTACGTATGCTTTGAATTTGTCCTAGTTTTCATTTACCATGTCCCGTTCGTGAAGCTTACCATCTTACTTACTAGGATTTTGAAGATTTATACTTACTAGGATTTTGAAGATTTAAGCTTTTGGTACTTGAGATTTAGCGGATAGTGTACTTGTTCACATGCATAAGAGTGTTAGAGGCGCCTTAGTTTATTAGATGCTGTCGGCTTTTGGACCGACATACCGCATCGCTTAAAGATGTTAAGAGCCAGTACTGCAGCGGGTGGGTTACGGGTATGTGGCTAGAATATTTAGAGGCTTTTCAATAAACCCCACTAAAAAAGGATACCACTCAATATTTAACCTGTAGATCAGTGGCCAATTTTGTTTTTGATAACAAGAGGGATGGCAAAGAGCCAAAGATCAAACAGCTGAATTGAAGTCAAATCAATGAGACCCATCTTCTAGATTAACCAATATTTGGTCCAGATATGACTTATAGCCATATCAATATATATTTCAAAACTGGAAACTTGTTGTGCACGCTTTATATATATATATACATGCTTGACAACAATTTGCTACGTATGAGTAAGAGATCCCAATAGGTATAAATTAACGAGGCTATCTAATTGGAATATGGGGCTCAGAAGGATGTAAGATTATATGTTAACATAACAACTACAAACCCGGGGAAAGAATTATCAGAGCAGGCGCCAAAAATGTCCGTACGTAAGAGGTTACGTATTCAACCTATAACTTCTCTTTCTTAGTTAATTTTTTTGGATCCATCGACCTTGACCCTCCAATCAATTGAATTGCCCAAAAACCGGGTTGTGGTCATGAGATTACCAGCGTAAACTACGTACGCATTCTGACCACGACAGAGTCAGTCTATATCTCTTGGCAACCTCCCCGTGCTTATCCATTCGCTGCCGCTAAAGTTAAATCACGAACCATCTGGATGACGGCTAATTAGGCTGCAACCTCAAAATTTTTTGGAAACATCATTTAACGTCGACCGAAAGCAACCTTTAGAAAAAGCCTTGTAATATAATATATAGGAGAGTGATTTTTAGTGTAACATCATTTTCAATTGTTTATTATTAATATCTCTAACCCAGGAAACGTTCTGTTTGGGATTCTGTAGTTCAACTATTGATGCAATCCTTTGAACCGAGGCTACTTATATTAATGTTTCACCTTGTTGGAAATTAACCATGCATGCTGACCTGTCTTCCTTGGATCATTCAAATTTGCAGAAGCGAGTGAGTTTCGTTCCGGTAGAAGAGGAGGACAATCAATATCTAGATGCTGCTTCAAAATAGCAATCGACGGCTCTAATTTAGGTGTCCTTGTATCTATCCGCATGTTCTTGTCACTTATTTGTTCTTAGGCCGGAGACAATATCCCCAGTATTCTGTATACATAGGTTTTATTATTTGAGGGAAGCCGGACTAAGGACTTGGATTTGCAGTCTCAGACGTGTCTCTCGCTGCATATCCTCAAGACTTGGTCCAATATTTGAGCATCCCATTTTGTTTGCGGTTTGTAGAACTCTAGGCAATACCAAGTGTTCATGTGCATGTTTATGGTACAAAATGCTCTGTTGCCATGGTTTGTAATTACCTACATGAGATGGGACCGCTTTTGCATATAAGGCCAGATGAACTTTCCGATCGACAACCAAGTGGCCGTTAAGCATCAGAACGCAAAGTTTGATGGCACAATCCAGTCATCCAGATAACCAGATTATTCTCTACAATTTGAGAAATCTAGGATGGATGTTAGCAGAGTC
The DNA here is from genome assembly GCA_003952965.2 of Morella rubra. Classification (NCBI taxonomy): domain Eukaryota; kingdom Viridiplantae; phylum Streptophyta; class Magnoliopsida; order Fagales; family Myricaceae; genus Morella; species Morella rubra. The sequence continues at coordinate 27,043,120 of CM025854.1, forward strand.
TCACGATTATGCCCATGAATTGTACCAAAACAAATGAAAAAGTTAGCACTGCAGGTACTTCTGCTTCAAACGAAGGCCGAAGCCATCACTGATTTAGGCAAATAGACAAACCTATTCGCAAGAGTATTACCCTACGTGAGAGACACACAACTTAATGGGTTTCGTCTTTAAGTTGGGATAAACGAACAAAAGAACCAAAAAAGGCCAGTCACAAGGAGAGAGAATACAAATCACAGGAAATAATCTCAAAAGGAATACAACTAATAGGAATATTTCCACTAAAATCCTCCGAAGCTGCCCAAGCCGCAACTTTGTGGGCCATCAAATTGGCTGTCCGAACATGATCCAGGAATGGTCCCGCAACAAATCAATCGCCGCTACAACAACAGGCTCAATAGGACGGAAGTCGCTCGAGTTGCCATTAATAGCTTCACACACAGCCAGTGGCGGATCCACTGGGGGGCGCCCGGGCGGCTCCCCCCCCCCCCTCTCTCAATTCTGCAAAACTAAAGAAATTTTTTTTTTAAATTTCTTTTTACATGTATTTGCCCTTAAGCCCAAGCCAGGCCCGCCCCCCCTCAACTTGCTGTGCCTGTGTTCCTTCTCCACAGTCTCTGAAAGTTCTCTCATTTTCAAGTGGAAGCTGCCAAATCATTGACCCTTGGGCAGAAGCCGCAGACAGCAGAACTTAAATAGTGTGTGAAGCAGTGAAGGTATAACAAACTAATTGTTTTATAACCTAATGAAACACAAAATAGAGGATAAAACTGTTAAATTACTAAAAAAAAAAAAAAAAAGTCTTTAGCAGCGGTCGCTAAAAACGTTGCTAAAGAGTGTATTTAGCTGCGTTTGTTAAAACTTAAATAGTGTGTGAAGGTATAACAAAATAATTGTTTTATAACCTAATAAAACACAAAATAGAGGATAAAACTATTAAATCACTATAAAAAAACAGGTCTTTAGTGGCGGTTGCTAAATACACCTCTAAAAGGTGTATTTAGCGGGGTTTGTTCACAAACGCTACTATAAACCACGTTTAGCGGTGGTTTTTTAGTGGCGGTTTCTGATTTAGCAGCGTTTTTCAGCTAACAATTAGATCTTTAGCAGCGGTCTTTGTAGCGGCGGTCGCGCTAAAGACACCCTGTAGCGGCGTTTGTTGCAAAACGCCACTAAAGATCGAATTTGTAGCAGCGGTCTGTTTAGACTGCCGCTAAAGACACCTTGTAGCGGCGTTTGTTGCAAAACACCGCTAAAGATCAAACTTATAGCAGATGCTGCTAAAGATTTGGTATCTACAGCGGCGGTTACAGGGACCACCGCTGTAGGTCTAACTTTTAGCAGTGTTTGTATTAACAAACGTTGCTATAGGTATAAGTGCAATTTTTTATTTTATTAATTATAAGTTATTTAATGTTAATAATTATTTATATATTATTTATTCCTTTTAATATATAATTTTATTTTGTCATGTATTTAAAAATTTTATTTTAAGGACCTACTTAATAAAATATGGAATTAGAGGAGTGTTATGAAAATTGAAGTTGTTATATGATATATTTAAATTATAGATGGTTGTTATGGTAATTGCATATTTATTGACTAAATCTAAGTAGTTTAGAAAACATCTATTATCTTATAATGAGCATATATATTTTGAATAATTAATAATATGATACTATTTAATTATGACATATTATTTAATTTCAAACAAAAAGATATTGTGAGATTAGCTTATGTAATTAAAGTACATAACTTAATATATGGTCTTAGAGGCTATGATTTATCATTAGGTATATAGGTACATACATATAAAGTACTTAGGTTAATTAGCACATATCATGTATATGATAAACACATATAACAAATCATGCAATGTTAATGTACTAAGTATTATATATTATTACTATCAACTTATTTTAATTAAGATTATTATACTAGTTATAAAAATAGTGTAAAATAATATGCTATTATTTATACTAACATGTATATAGCAAAACTGAAAACTTTAATTAGAGTGTAATAACAAATAAATTTTATATTATGATATAAATATTGTTGACAACTATATTGGACGAAGAAAAAATAAAAGACAATTGAGAGGGAAATTTTCATTTAGCGCCAGAGTTTTCCCTCGCCGCTACTAGATCAAAACCCCTATTTTTTTCAATTCTCAATGTTGATCGTCAAACACGAAACCTTCATTTTCGTGGCCGCCGTCAAGCTCTGACTGTGGTTTCCCTTCTCTTTAGGGGAGTCACCCCATTTTTCTAGTGAGATGCACCCAGGTTCCAGTGTAGATCCGCAGCTGGCAGATGGGAGAGAGGGGAGATTTGTTGTTTTGGACTCGGCTGATGACTTGTGTGTAGATCTGGGGTTAGCTGTGGCAGTGGGAGCGGCGATTCGAGTGGGTTTGTTGACAGCCATATGGGTTCGAATATAGGAGGAGATTTGAACCAGTTGGTGGCTGAAACGCCACAATCCCAAATAGGGAAGAAGGGGGTTGTGGGCACTGGTCTTTCTACGGAGAAGGAGCCACATGGTGCGGCTGTTCTTTCTTCACGAGGCAGAGAGTGGACTGAGATGGCTGTTCTTTCCAAACCGCATTCTATTTTGTTATTGATTTTTCATTCTATTTGTTTGCCTTCATCTTCGTAGGAAATTCAAGCGATTCTGGCATTTTTGTGTTGGCTCTTCTCAAGGTATGGTTGTTCATCTACTTTCTTTTAGGATTCTGGCATTTTTTGGTAGGTACATTTTTTGATATGTTTGATCGTTTTCACGTTCATTCTTACATGGGGAAAAACATGGACCGTTTTTTGTTGGTTCTGGTATTCTTCATTTTGTTCTTTGAGTTTCTTGAACTGAGATGAAAATGATAATGCTATCATCAAGTGCCCCTACCTGGGGAAAAGCATAAAATTAAAGTAAAAAAAAAAAATCGATATAAAGATTTCAACTCTCTGCTAGTTGTAAAAAAACAAAATCTTATGAATTTGCACTCACTGTTGTTGTAATCATCTTGCACCCGTTGTTGTCTTTCATCTTTGCACATTTGCAGGTCTTGCTGCCTTAGTTCCCCTAGGAAAATAGAATTTGCTGACTGTAGCTTTGGTTGGTGAGATATGGCTGTTTTAAAGTACATAACTTAATATATGGTCTTAGAGGCTATGATTTGTCATTAGGTATATAGGTACATACATATAAAGTACTTAGGTTAATTAGCACATATCATGTATATGATAAACACATATAACAAATCATGCAATGTCTAAGTATTATTACTAGTACCAATGCATGCTACAATGTATTACAATTACAACAATATATGCTATTACTTTTGAACTAACAAAGTGTAGGATGGCAGTCTCATTTGCAGTATAACTTTATTAGAGTGTAATAACAAATAAATTTTATATTGTGATATAAATATTGTTGACAACTATCGGGGCTTTAACCCCATTTTTCTGCTATGCAGTTTTCTGGGTTCAAAGTATGCTTCAATCTGATACGTAGAGCTGTTGGCGATAATCCGATTTCGCTGATAATTTCTCACATGGTGCGGCTGTTCTTTCTTTGGCCTGGCCTATTTTGTTATTGATTTTTCATTCTATTTGTTTGCCTTCATCTTCGTGGAAATTCAAGCGATTCTGGCAGCTCTTCTCCATCTACTTTCTTTTAGGATTCTGGCATTTTTTGGTAGGTACATTTTTTGATATGTTTGATCACGTTCATTCTTACATGGGGAAAAACATGGACTGGTATTCTTCATTTTGTTCTTTGAGTTTCTTGAACTGAGATGAAAATGATAATGCTATCATCAAGTGCCCCTACCTGGGGAAAAGCATAAAATTAAAGTAAAAAAAAAAAATCGATATAAAGATTTCAACTCTCTGCTAGTTGTAAAATTTGCACCATGTTGTTGTCTTTCATCTTGCACTTAGCCCCCTTGTGCACTTAGCCCCTCTGCTACAAGGTCTTCTGCCCTGTTCTTTATTTTGATAGGAGGGACTTAGAAATTTGCTGACTAAATTTATAGCTAGGTTGGTGATATGAGCAATGGGTTTTAAAGTTACAGGATCTGAGTGAACTGCTTCACCTTGATGTTCTTTTTTCAAAAAATGCTCAATTTCTTCCTTCTTTTTTTAACCCCATTTTGTGCTATGCAGTTTTCTGGGTTCAAAGTATGCTACCGGAATCTGATAAGTAAGCTTGGTATATGATGGTTGTTTCTGAATTTCATACAAGTGTTGCGCATGCTTTTTTTGGTGGTAGGTTTGCCTGGTGGCATTTTCTTCTCATTAATATTTTTTTTCTTACCGGTATCAGGTGGTCCGGGCATCCAGTAGTAGTACAGAAAAAACCAACGAACCAATTGAAATTCCTCCTCCACGGCCAAAGAAGAAGAAACCCTTGCATCCTTATCCTCGCAAATCAGTTGATTCCCCTAATGGAATATCAGCTGCAAATCAATCTGAAAGATCTCCATCTCCGAATTCATTGGTGGCAGAGAAAGATACCAAACCTCCCCCTTCAGTTTTCTCTGCTGCTAGGTCAGATTCATTGGGGTCTTCAGTTTCAGTGAATATGGTATTGGTGCTAATGGTGTATTGAAGCTGCTTTTGCTAATGCTAGGATTAAAGTTATTTTTATTTTATATTAGAAACTTATGTAGACTTTTGTGTTGTAAGACTTGTAAGGCTTGGTTATTTAATCAATGATGAATTATATTTTGCTTTATTATCCTTGTTCTTAGGTTTTTACATCAATGAATTATGGTTATTAAAATAAATTTGTATTACAAATTAAAAATGCAGGTGTTTTTATAATTGTTGCAACGTTTTTTCTTTTGGGTAAAAAAAAAAAAATGCTGGCGCATATAATTGAGCTATAACAGCGTTTTTAAAGACCTATAACAGCGTTTTCTAAAACGCTGCTAAAGACTTGCATCAGTGTTTTCTAAAATGCTGTTAAAAAAATTTAAAAAAGCTCATCGGGTCTTTAGCGGCAGTCGTGATTGTCGCTATAGGTCTAGATTTTCACTAGCGGTCGCAAAAAATTCTGCTAAAACCTACAGCGATGAACATATAGCGGCGGGCACGAAAAACCGCTGCTAAAACCTATAGCAGCGTTTTTTTAGTCTATAGCTGATTGCTGCTAAAGCCCTTTTTTTTTTTTTGTAGTGAACGTAAATCACAGGTTACCTTTCTAATTTTTCTTTCTCTTTAATGCAAAACTCTAGTTTCTTCTAGAGTGTATCCAATTCTGCTTGGTTTTGAATAGCCTGTGATAAAAAGAACTTAAAGTACTTAATGTTATAGGAATTTTTTCTACCTAATAAGACAAATTTGAAATTAAAAAAAAAAAAAAAGAATTGAAGCATTCCCAAAAGCTCAGAAATTACTTGAAGCAGCTAACCTATACCGTAAACATTTCACTTGAGATAGTTTTGTTGTTAATGATGATAACATGCTAGTTTCATTTTTTCAGTGGTAGTAATAATTGCAGCTAATTTGTACTGTATATATGTTTTAATGTTCAATATTCTCATTTTCAATTTTCTGATGTGGTGGCTTTAGTGTCGTTGCTATGTTGTTTTTTTAGGTTAATTTTAAAGCTTGAATTTTGCTTGGTGATGAGCTTATTCAGGTAATTTGTATCCTAAAACCCTATTAGAAATTTAGAAAATGATCCAGCGGATTGCTAATTGATGTTGGAAGGTGATTTTTGTGAATTATTGGTGATTGGAGGTTTTTGAAACTATTGAGAACTGTTAGGGTTTTGTTGTTTTGGCATCATTCCATGTCAAAATATGTCTTGATCGAGTTGTAATTTTGGTTCACACATTTGTTGAAGTGTTAGAGTCAATGATCTGACCAAAGTCTACATCACGTTCAACAAGCGCTCGAGCGTCCTTGAAAATTTCGTACAGAGACATCACGTTCAACCAGCGTTCAACAAGCGCTCGAGCGGCCTTGAAAATTTTCATACAGAGACATCACGTTCAACCAACGTCAACAAGCGCTCGACCGATCAGCTATGATTTCATACAGAAACACAAGCGTTCGACGAGCGCTCGACCGGCGCTCGAGCGACTTCCGGCGAATTTCAAAAATTGCTAGATTTTTGGGATTTCCTTGTGAAAGATTTGTGAAACCCTACTAGGTTTCGTGAGAGGCCGACTAGAACCATATATAGGCTTCTTTGAGAGTTTTTGGTGCCCCTCTTCCTTGAGAGAAAAACCCTAGAAGATTTGTGCTTCAAGTTATTGAGTTTTTCTCTATTCTTCCTTCGTATTACTTTGTTCCTTTCATAGTGTTGAAGGTGTGTTGAAGAACAAGGTTGTTCGTGAAGATTCTTAAGAAGAACCTCAAGGGTTAAGGTGATTGCTGCTTGGAGCAGGTCTGAGCAAAGGTGCTTAGATTATTACATCAGGGTTGTCAGAGTCAAGCAACTGGGGTTGCCCGTGTCTGAATCACTGTTGTAAGGTTTTCTTCTTAGTGGATTTTGGTGGCTGCTAGCCCGGAGTGGTTTTTCCTTTGAATGGTTTTTCAAAGGTTTTCCACTTCGTCATCAAATCTCTTGTCTCCTTGTATGTTTGTTTAATTTCTTTACAAGTTGATTTATTGCTTTGATGATTGTGTTGGTTGATTGATATATCTAGACTGATCAATTTTAGAACTTGTTTTAAAATTGATATTGAATCATTAATTTTTAGATTTCATCTATTCACCCCCTCCAGGTAAAGTTAGGGTCTAAATTAAGTTTTTCAAGAACGAAGCTATTTTGCAACGTTTTCAAAAGATACAGTCCCGCAGTATCCAATTGTCACTTCTTTGTCTTAGCAAATAATCCGGTACGTGTATTTCAATATTTTTAATGATTTTAGTTCTTAATTTTTAATATTTTAACTCTAAGACACTTTTGTATTACGAAGTAAAAAAATTTAGATGTCATTTCGCCTTAGGAATTTGTCTCTCCTTAACTAAAATTTTGGTTCCGCCACTGCACACAGCAAGACAATCACCTTCAAAGGAGATGAGATGAAAGTCAAGAAGAACCGCCTCCCTAACAGCAAAGAGGGATGCCATGGCTTCTCCCATAATATGAGTACCTGGGCTGGGGGAAAACTCTTTGCCCACGCAAAGAGTAAAGAACCGTCTGCATCTCTAGAGACAGCTGCTACCATGGAAACATGAGAACGAGTAGCGACATCGAAGTTAATTTTCATATTTGACGGGGGGGGGGGGGGGGGGTGGGGAACCAGCGAGGAGAAACCTCAGTCAAAGTCCAAGCCCTCTGATGGTCAGCAAAGAGCCTATGAATCTGGAGAACTGTGGCATGCACATTTACGGGACCACCAGAATGGACCGCCTGGTTCCGGGAAAGTTCAAAGTTCCCTTTACTTGTTCTGAAATGGGCCAAGTGGCCCTCATTATGTACCACCAAATCGGGCCACATCCAAACTGTACTCATATATACATAGACAGAAAGGGCCTCAAAGTGCCTCTGAGCCCGCTTGGGCTATCAGCCAATTTAGTACTGAATGAGGAGATACATGAACTGACTTCATGCAAGTTAGGTAAGGTCGTCCAGGGGAACTCATACAAATGATGGAATGGATGAGTCCATGAACCTATGAGAATTAAGAAATGATTTTCTGAGGTGATGGAGGCTCTAATTTGAGTTGAAGATTTAATTGTATACCTTCCTTTAGTTACTTTCTGTTCTCTTTATATTTAAATTTGTACTTATTATCGTTAGACTCTTTAATTTTCTTTCTGGCAAGTCAAGTCTTTCCTCTTTTTTTTTTTTTGGTGGCTCTTCCTTCCTTCTTCCTCCGTTTGGACTATACAAAACTCAAAATTTTGAAGTAGCTAATGATCAACTGCGTACGTTCAATACACACAACTTGAGAGGCAGAAGTAGCTAATCATGATCAAGACCCTGGTTATTTGAAAAAAAAAAAAGTGGCTACTTCCTCCTCTTTAAAACATCATGCATGATTACCATCCGAGCAAGTTCCGACTTGTTTCTAATGAAGCAGCCTCATGATTACGCCGACGTTGACGAGGCAAATCAGTTAGAGGGTCTAGTCCATCAGAATCAGAGTCGGTATCACCTGAGAAATCCAAAGGACGGCAATGCTTTCCCCTCAAGATTGGCTTCCTCCAAATTGCTTCCTCATTATCATGATCATAGTCGCCGTGATCTTCTTCTTCTCCTTCTGCCTGCAACGTCTTCCTCCAAGAAATCTTCTTGACCCTTGAAAGAGCTCTGCTGCTGATACGGCCTGTGCACAACTTTGAGATCAGAGACTTTTTCTCGCTCGGTTGGAAGGTTCTTTCGTCCTTCGGTCTCACTAATTTCTTGTTCTTTTCAGAACCCCATAACAAGTACGCTATGATGGGAAGTAAGGAAAATATCGAGATTAGGATGAAGAAAAAGGTGATCACAGCCGTTAAAAAAAACGGAAGATTATGCATGGGGATGCTCGGTAAACAAATCCTGGCCATCATCACCGTCTAGATAATTAATTGAGCAAATTGGAAAGACATGGAGTAATAGGAGTAAGAGGAGAGAGTTGAACGAAGAAGGGAGGCAGAGAAACAGACTCTATAAGTTACCAGTCCTTGCATTTTAATGGAGTCATCCAACTGCATGATGCTGACATGGCACATTATTATTGGGGAATGCCAAGTGGATGCACCGTGTTTTACCAGTTGCATGAAGTTGACGCGCGAGTTGACTCGGAGTCGTCTTCGCACGTTTTGAAGTCGTTTGTAAGTTCTCTGTTTCTGGAAAAAACAATTAGCACCTTTCCCTTTTTCGTTTTGGTAAGTTAGACATTGAGTTTTTCTTTTTTCCAAGATATTTGCATCATTAGCAGCTGATTTTTTACTGATTTCAATCAGATTTTACTAATTTGAATCTTCTTCTATAAAGAAAACAATAAACTGCTCGATCTGATCTCAATACACAAAACGAGAGAGAGAGAGAGAGAGAGACCCATTTTTCGCACAATTAGAAGAACATATTGAAGAAGTGCACGTACTCATAAACATTGTTCATGTATTATTATAAGCCGATTAAACCTGTAAAACACAACTTACAGACATTAGCACACATTAGGACAACCCCATCACGAGCTTTCACCAAAGAAGATATCAAATCGGAATTGCGTTGGAGACAGATGGGTAAACAACGGTGGCTGGATGGGCCATGATACGGCGGCCCTTCATGTGGCGAAAGCAATAGACCAAAGCCCCCACCGGCCACTCCACAATAGCAGCGACGATAAACGCCAAGAACCCAAGAGTCGGACCAACCACCTTGCACCGGCAAGGGTTGCTAGTCGTGCCACATTGAACACACACCGGAACCATATTGAGAGAGAGTTAAAGTGAGGAATAGACTATCAAGAATACGAAGAAGCAAATTTCTGTGATCAAGTTCAGGAGGTAAACGATGCGCAACATGGCTTCTGGGTGTCGAGGAACCTCGAATCTTATAGGGTAGCGTCGAACTTTGAGAGAGTGATGGTTTAGTGGTGACCGACGGGTGCACTACGTGTCATAGTGTCGAAGTGGTTGGCTGTACACGTGCTGTCAGAATATAAGGGATTGGACAGATGTTATCCTTTCAATCCTTGGGGTGCTATCTTTCGGCGGGACACTGCAATTGGGCATCGAGTCTTTTAAGGAGGGTTTGTTTGTCTTCTAAAATTTTTACCATATTAAACATATTTTATAAATTTTAAAAAATTTTATATTTTTATATATACATTTCATATTTTTTATAAATTTTAATAATTTTAACAAAAAAAAATTTTAAAATTTTAAAAATATTTTTTAAAATTTCGGTAAACAAACGCCTCTTCGTGTGTCCAGACGGTAAATGTAGCCAGGAAACTTTACTGGATGCCTTATCTTCCTTGGACCAACGAAAACATGACAACATAGAGAGACAAGGGGGAGATTTTTTTGTTTTCGTGCGAAGATGTCGGAATAATGACGGGAGGGGAAAGCCCCCAGAGAAAATAGGATTAGGGGGTAGGGGGAAAAGGAGCATTTATAAATAACCATGAAAGGAAAATGAAGCCCATAGTTACTATTGTATGTCGAAGCCCAATATTTTTCTGTCCAAGCTAGTCCAAGCCCAAATTTTTGGGCCAGGGCCGAAGTCAGGAGGAAGGATTCAATCTTTTCTCACAGGGCATTTAGGTTTAGGTCCTTCGGAAACCGACTTGAGTGTATTTCTTAAGGAAATAGTCCCGCTGTAGACTGTAAGCGAAAGTGCCCACCAGGAGATGGAGGAGGGATAATATGTTGACCCATGGAAGCGAAGCCGTACTTGGAACAGCAAAATTGTTCCCCACGCATAGCTAGCTAGGAGTTTTAACTGAAGGAGAAATAGTTAATTGGAAATTTGCAGTACTCTAGGGTATTGTCTTGTGTGGCCTGAATAGAGGCTACGCATGTGAGATTTGAGAAGGCCTGTGGCCAGTCCTAGAAGATGCAACTTCGCTATTCCATTTTTCAAGGATTTTTGTGGCTGTGTATGGGTTAGAGGTGTTGGGCACTTGGCGGTAAATTGAAAGAGAAGGGGGGAAGGAAAACTAGATATTATAGAAACCAAGATGCAAATTTATTAATATGCGGTGGGACATTGAAGTGGTTGAAGATTGTGAAGCTTCTCAATCACTCATCAATAAGCATGGAGTCCTTATGCCTAACTTTTTGTCCTCTTTATTCTTTCAAGAGACCATGATTATATATCCTGCTTGCTCTTGACACACTTTCGTGATAGTTGTATAGGAAAGGAATCACACTCACACCTCAGACCTGGTTGGCTGAGAATCCATTCCAGTAAAAGAATGGTTCCTGGCTTCGATGAAAAAGATAAAAAGTTAATGCCTTTTAGATCATTTGCCTGGGCATACGATTCCTTCTAACTTATTAAAATGCAATTAACCTGAATGAAATGGGCCATTACGTCGTTGGATAACCACATTTTACTTGTAAAATTATCACAAAAACATATGACACAGTGAAGTATATATATAAAGCACAATAATTATGGTACCGTACGTGATGAGAAGTACTGATACCAAGGAAACATCCTTCCGAATGTAAGAAACCAGGATTAATATGTTCTCACTTCTCAGTCACTCGATGATCTGTTTGGATTTAAAAAAAAAACAATCTAATTTATTCGAAAAGATGTACTTACGATCGATGTTTCTCCTTTTGAAACGATATTAAAGATTACGGTAAGTGGTCCAAGGCTTAATATAATTAAGTTCATTCGAAATAGATATCACGCTAACCGCGGGCATCATAATTAAAAGCATGCACAAGTGGAAGAATAACGCCAGCCTTACGCTTTATGTAAAGTGCAGGGATGTATTCCCTAGCTGGAGAGACTCGCTCAAAGCAGGCTTAACTATGTATGGAGGAATTTCTCGCATCTCGGAATCAAGCAATAATTAAGACCAATAGCAAATATTCGACAGGTCTTTTAGTTAATCTTTCTACCTTTTTTCATTGTTATACAGATCATAAAGTTATTTGATTTTGATCTCTCTCTTCAATTTCTTACTTATACAAAGTATTGAGTCGGTCATTAATTAAGATTTTCGGCATAAACTAACTGTCTTAACCACCTTAGCTGACGTAATAATTAATCATTCAAACTTCTCCTCATGACCTAGAAGTATTTTGGGACAATAAAACTAACATTATTTCTACACATGCATATGGCAAAGGGGGAATAGATACCCATTGTCTCTAGCTAATATTGACGCTAGATCTTTGTAGGTGACCCCTCCTCAGCAAACCTAGCTAGAAGAATCAAGAAGGAAAGGGTTAATCCAGCTACTTTTCTGGTAAGGGCTGTAGCTGAAGATCTTGATCTTGTGCACCAGCTGGAGACCTGGAGAATGTCTCCATATATAATTACCACTTCCTAAGCTTAGTAAGTACTAACCCACGAAAGCGCAGCACCTACACCAACCCTAAAGCCCCCAATCAAAAGGTCGACATAAGGTCCCCTACATTTACTACAGCCACATGCAATTTGCTTTCAAAACCATATTGCATCCCCTTCATGAAGAGGCTCACCGCTCATTATAACAAGTCCCTCTCAACGCTCAACTGTGTACATTTTACCGACCTACCATTAACTGACACAAATAGCATGACCTTTAGTAGAGTTGTACATTTCCCATGCACCCAACGTAAGCCATATTCGGTGCCCCAAGGATTCCTCCGTCCTTGCATCCGTCTTCTTATTCTCTCTTTGTAATCGACATCCCTTTCTTTCTGAACCCATTTGAATTGTCAGACAAACACAAATCAGTCACAGTACACCTTTCGCCGGAAGATGATATCGCCACGACATTGCTGGAGCCCTCAGAAGCTTCCTATGCTGCTGATGTTTCTGTTCATGTCATTTTCATTTGCAATGATCAGTGTTACGGCCTTTTCCCAGATGTTGGACGAAAAACAGCTGCCTCAAGGGGCAGATGCAGAAATAAAGTGCGGAACATGCCCTTGTCTGAACCCGTGTTCCCAGCAGCAGCTACCGGTACCACCACCACCACCACCTCCGCCTCCACCGCCTCCGGAACCTCCAAAGACTAATCCTGCCACACAGTATTGCACTCCGCTTGCACCACCACCACCACGATTCGTTTATGTCACAGGTGTGCCGGGGGATCTGTATGCGAGTGATCCGTATAATACTTGGGTGTATTACTCAGGCGCTGGACGGAATGTGGTTGCGGGGTTGCTGCTTTTGGTTGCATGTGGAGTGCTAGAGCTGACAGTGATCGGGTGACTGACGCTAATATACAGCAGGGCTGCTCTGTCTAAATAATCGGTTCTTAGCATTTGTCTAATGAAAATTATTGGGTTTTTTTCTTATGTTAATTAGTGTACTCTTCTCCTCTCCAAAATATAGTGGGTGGTCCACTTTAGAGATTGAAATGCGTCTTCTTTTTGTTTTGCCTGCAGAATAATTGAACTTTTCAGTTTTACGAAAATCAAAGGTAATTTTATTCAGTCTGGTGTATAGCCCATAGAGACTCAACTTTTAGTAGAGCACGATGAAAAAAGTGAAAAGGAATGTGTTGATAATTAGAATGATAACTAAAATAATAAGAAAACCCCATTAACGAGAGTTTGAGTTCCTTGCTCATGAAGAAAGGGTGAGACAGAAAACATAGACGGGGAGGTTCAGTCAAGCGTTATGTATTGGTTTTTGGCACGCAGAAACAAGAACTTCAGGAGATACACAGGGTCATGCCCCAAGGGAGATACACGGGTCCAGCTGAAGTTACAACAAGAAATCTTCAGGATCAACCCTGTGCAATTTGAATCAGAAGGAAGAAACGACAAAAAAATTCAAAGGTGGTGTGCATGTCAATAAACAAAATAGGGGTTCACTAAAAGATGCTGTCCTCCAGGTTCCACCCAGAACCCACCTGTCTGTTAACGGGAGTGTCTTCCACATTAAGTTCAATGTTGAGGGTTTTCACCCAAATGAATGATACTCATTAATTTTAGTATGAAAACGTACCCATTTCTAATGGTTGAACAGGAAAATTATCTTCATCCTTTGGGTCTTATATATCTCTGGAAGTCAAGCCACGGATTTTTATGATTTACATTGTAACCCAATTTTTTGTGTCGCTTACCCAGAACAAAAAAAAATTCTGATGTCCATGACTTTTGGCGTTTAGCTGGCCTCAGCTGTCCTCTTTATTCGATATTGTTAGCCACCGGTCTCTCATATTTTCAGCTATTCGGGTCATAATATGAGGTAGCTACTTCTTACACCACCAATTTAAACCTCCCTGTTGCTACCTCAGCCTTTGGTCTTTCAAATTGTAATATTTCGTTGCTAATATTACTCCTGGCCATGAAATTGGGCCACAGCCTGCAAGAACAATGTGCATGCATTGATCTGACAGATTTCTGCCAAAAATAAATTATCCATCATGATCAAATTAGGTGCATTCACGTGCACTGGGACTTACTAGATATTTGAAACCCCTGCGTAAGAATCTAGAAACGTGCATTTACGATTCCACAACATTGTTGCACTTTCTTGCTGTCAGTGACACAGTGCTACCCCAACCCGAAGAGTTTTAAATAAATATCTGTCCCAACATACTTGTGGGCTTGTTGCTGTCTATTCCATCTAGAAGGAACGTAATACCAGGTTATAAACAAGGAAACATAGAAATGTTGCCCAGGTTTTTCTGGGAGGTGGTTCGAGTGGTGAGAAGCAAAGTTTGCTCTTTTCAAAGGTCTCTTGATGGGAGTCACCGGGAGAGTGAGTTGAGATTCTGGATGGGGTAAGTGTATTTTGCTGCTGTGTTGTTGGAGTTTTATCCACTAGCTACAGGTTTGCTGTGCTGCTGCTACTCTGTTTCTACTCTGCTGTTAGCTCTGTATCTGTTATATGCTCTGTACTTATTATTTTGTATCTGGTTTTATACTCCTCTGTTGATGTAATGTTTGAATCCACCGTGTACAATCCTCGTATCAATGAACTATTACTTACCCAAAAAAAAAAAACATACTTGAGGGCCAGAGCCTCAGAGTATGACAGATTAACGTCCTTTACCATATATTATATATAGTCTCTATTATATGAAGTTCTTCAGTAGGCGAAAAAGAAATGCAGAACTTAGCGAATGACCAAAATAGTCAGCATAAAAGACAAACGTATGGAGAAGAAAATAAGAGAGAAAATCTCCACTAAGACATTCTAGAGAGAGAGTCTCTCTCCAGAATTTTCCCCTCCTTGTCGGCTGCACCTCCCCTACCACCTCCTTCTCTGATGGCGGGAGGAGCAGAGCTCCTTCCGCCCCTCTCTCCTCTTTTGCTCTTGTCTTTTGTGACTGGATCCCTCAATAAACCCTCCTTCCGGTCACTTTTAGGGGCTTTTTTCAAGAAGCTTTGGTGGCTAGATCTATGCTTTTCTAGAGGCTTTTGAAGACCACGACCGGCGGGGACGACATCTACATCGACTGGAGAAGCTTTCTGCACTAGCCAACTAGCAACGGGACGACGTGTGTAATCTCACGCATCCGTCCCTTTATATTCATTTTTCAGCGGCAGGTGATCCTCTTTAGTATGCACAAATTAGGTGGTTGGCATCTGGATGTCTAGGCGCTCCTCGTGGTCATCTCCGATGACCGACCGGGCAGCGTGTGTATCCCACGCGCCTCCCCACTTTTAGATATGCCCGGTTTATCGCTTCCAGCTGCTGATCCTGCCACCCTTTTCCACCATTGGCTTTCCTTTTCCACTATTCGTCTTAACTTGTTGCCCTTCACGAGCCTTTCACCCTTTATGAGTCTCTACCCGCCCTTTTGGGCTTGGGTTTCTAAGGCCATTTTGTCCCTTTGCTCGTTGGCCCATTGCCTCTCCGGAGGGTCTAACACACCCCTTAAAGCATGTACTCGAGGTTTTCAAACCTCATTGATCTTAATAAAAGCTTGCTATTTTGACTAAAAAAAGCTGATTTGCCTGGTGATTTACAAGTGATTCCGATAGAAGAAATGAAATTTCCAAACAATCGAATCCAAAATTTCACAAGAACTATATTCAAAGGAGTGGTAGGACAGCCATCCGACGCCGTGGAATGTACAGAATTTCTTACCTCGTCATATTAGACCAAATTGACCCAAGACACTCGCATAACGCCCATAAGAATTTGCCAACCGAACATAAGAGGTCACTTTTCCCCAGAAATGGTTCTTGCTGGGAGAGGGGTGCTTTCCTCCCAGAACGCCAAAGAAGCTCAGAGGATGCTACCTTTTCGGATCACATAAATCTAGCCACAAACCTGTTCTCGGTATTGCTAGGAGAACCCTGCTAGCAGCACTGGTGTATACCTCGAGGAGAGAGAGGAACTCCTGGATGCATGGGTGCATGGCCAGGAGACCAGATGTCTTGGGAGAAGTTGCCTTCTAGGAGACAGCTAAGCTTAATTTCCTGGAAAACCACAAGACCACACCTTACAATTGCGAAGTGGAGACGAAGTGGCTCTGCCCGAGTCTACGTTCAGAGAGCCCAAGTTGGCCGGGGGTTATCCATGCGTTGAAGAGCTGGTTATTTACTCGTTGGACCCGGGTTAGACTAGCCGTGCCTGGAGTGGGATTGCGACAGGATCCCTTCTGTGGTTTAGAACTCTATGGCTGTGATGTGATAACGTGGGTATTGACGGCCATAGCCCGTGGACTTTCTTTTGTATTTAATATACTTTCGAAACAAAATAGATAAACGCAACAGAAAAACATTTATTTCCTCTCATCTAACAAATTCATAAATTACACACTGTATAGCAGAGTACACTGACCATTGGATATAATTAGAATACACACTTGCGATATAGCTGTCAACCTCCCCAAGGGAAAGGGCCTTTTCTTTTGCTCCCAATCCTCTAGCAAAAATGCCTTGGCTACAGAACAATGACATCTACCCAATATATGCGATAACCGTGACCAACCCAAAGAGGGCAGCACTATTTCTGTGCGACCCATCGATTGCAGGTCAGGATGCGTTACAGTGTTTCTGCTTTTGTGGAGCTACTCCCCCAAGGGAGACAGTGTCACTCAGAGGAGAACGTTTCTTTTAAACATTACTGCAGTCCAATGCCTTGATTGTCTTTCGGTGCCACATTGCGGTGTCAGGATCAAATCTCAACTCCCATGTAGGCCAGTAGTGCAAATCCTGCTTCAACGTTAGTACCCGAGGCTTCCCATTCAGATAGACTGTCCTCACACGAACAAACTCCCCATGCTCCAATTCCTGAATTGATGTTAAGAGGATCTTTTAGAACCTGTGTTCAACTATGCACATACAGTTTCCTTCGCTCTTGTGAAATTGCAAATAAAAACAGCAAAATCATTATTTTTTTTTTATAACATGGAAATCCCCCAAAGCTGGACCCGTTTGGCCCAACCCTGAAGTACAAACCACGGCCACTGGACCGACCCCACAACCCAGGGAGCAGATAAGTCAAGAACTCGCCCAGCAGCAGGAAAATCCATCCCACACCCTTGAGACTCGAACTTGGTACGTCGAGCCCCAAGGAGGATATCCCTCCTAACCACTGAGCTATCGCCGTTGGGGGTCAAAATCATTATTGTTCATTCACATGCACTGCCAACATCTGCTTAAAACAAACATAATGTATATGGAAGGATACATTATTTATCATACATAAAACGATTAAGCAAGCAACCATGGCCAAAACGTTAACTTTTTAATGAAATGACAAGAAGGTCTGAAAGGTCTTGGAAGCCCAAGTCAAAGTTAGGCTTATTTGAAATGCCACGTCCAGTACCCATTATCCAGACTGAGCACCTAACTTATGTTGAATGCCACTGCCAGCTACTGTTGAAATGAATTCTTCATGTCTAGCTTTTAACAGTCGCATGAAAGCTAACTTGAAGTCGGAAAACCATGTATGTTGCGCCACAAGGTTTTCAGATTTCCAAGTGGCTATCGATATTGCATGTTTAAAACAAGTGGGAAAGAAAAGAAGAAGAAACAAAAAAGTGACAGATTACGAGGTGAGAGGGCCTTTGTGGAATTTTCAAGTCACACAAACACAGGCATGTTCTTGCTCACACATATGCTGACACATGCATTTCTAGAGGAAAAGAGGGAGGGAGATGGCTTATATACCTTTGTCACATTAACCAAAGCATCTAAATCGGGAGTTGGTTTTCCATTAACTTCAACGATCCACTGAAGTGCATGGAGACCATACCTATGCACTGGACTGCCATGGCACCACCTGGTAAATTTAACAATTGCCATCTGCACTCAATCAGTCCAAACATTGGAATGCTACTTAACGTATTAGAAATTTAACAGATTGCCATCCATACTCAACTACTTAACATTCACTTTTGACTGTAATAACAAGGAAAAAATCATTTTTGATCCTTGAGTTTTACACTGTTTTCATAGTAAGTCCTTGAGTTTTAGGCTCTTTAAAAAAAGTTTTTCTATCAACTCTTCGTCCATCCCACTAACAACAGAAGATTCACCTTAGTAGAAATTTAAGTCAACAACTCACGTGATGCTCCCACCTATCTAATAAGAAATGTTGGCCACATTTGACACAACTTCACCAACTATCCACGAACTGGCGCCAGTCCAACCTGCTCGACTCAAGCCCATCCTCCCCTACCCTTTCCCTTATTGGACAATTGGGAGAATCACGTGGACAGCTGACTTGGATTTTTGCTGAGATGGACTTTAGGTCATTAGTGGGCCTGGACGAGGAGCTGACAGAAAGACTTCTGTTTTAAAGAGCCCAAAATTGAAAGACAAAAATTTTAGTTTTAAAACCCAAGAACCTATTTTGAAAACGGTGTAAAACTCAAGGACCAAAAATAATTTTTACCTAATAACAAATATCCAACTTTTGTGATGTGAAGCATTTTTCTACGCCATCCAGAAACATGCAGTCTGAAAACACTTGCTCAAGTTACTTGTTAGAGAGTGCTAATACAACAGTTATTATGCTAGAAAATCTAATATCCCTTCTGATCACTGTCGCCATGCTAAATGGTTGCTGTCATCTCTGTATAAGATAAAGCAAGGGATGTTCGTAATAAGCAAATCTCATACCTCACCACATACACACCATGACCTTCTTCAGGAAGAAATCCCAGAGCACGTACTGCCGGGTGAGGATCCTGAACAATACACCCACACCAATTTATCACACGAGTTGTGCCATTCCCATCCCTAACATCTGTTCCCACCAGAATCTCAATTTCATGTCCCTGGCAGACAATAGATGAAACATGAATAATGATTCATTCAATAGCTCCACCTATTAATAACGCTTCAGGTCACAACAATAAGAAATAGATAAATATACCTACACAAGACAATCTTCAAACCATCCACATAGAAGAAATTGTAAAAATAAAGGAAAAGCCATATGGTATCTATGATGTGCTTACCTGCCGGAAAATAGTCAAGTTAAGCTTCCCGTCATTGTTATCATATTTGTCTAATGCTCGGCAAGCATTTTCTATGTCATGGAAACAAGTAACTGGCTCTTTGTTGATGGCCAAGACCATGTCTCCCTGTTCCAATAAATTTTCCGCTTTTGATCCAGCCAAACAACCCTTCACACGTAAAACCTGTCGTCTGATTGGATCTTTCTTGACAAGAGCCTACAAGGAAAATTTACCAATTACTGATAGTGAAAAACAGTCTCTGAGATTCTATAGAACATCAGATAACATGTTCAGGTGTGTTTTAGATAGGTCTGGGTTTAGATAAAAGTGACTTCAAGTAGTCTCCCAAATTTCATGTCTCCGCTTGTCATGACAAAAGCTTGATTAAAAACTATGGTATTCACACTTTCGCAAGTAAAAGCAAGTTTGAAACTACCAAAATGCCACACTTCTAGCAGAAAATGCCACTGATCTTATACTCACAAAAAGCAACATCATTTTTTAAACATCCCAAGAGGGCTTAAGCTTTTTATCATCCTGGCGTTGAGCAACTATTGAAAGTCTGCACATATATATATGGTCTATTTCATGTACACCTAAATATTCTAGGAACCAAATATCATGATCAATATCACATTTTCCTTCCCATTAAGATGATCATAGCCAATATGAATTTAAAGTAAAAAGAGAAACAAACCACTTTCTTTATCATCAACTTATATCAATATCTTTAGTCTAATTCAGGAGACAAATGCATCCACATTGAACCCTAAAAGAGGGAAAGGAGGCAGGAAACAATTTGCTGAGGAACAATACATACTTCCACCCAATTGTCACCCAGTCCAAAATTCCGGGCCTTTGATAGAAGTGTAGGATAAAGTTCGACCTCTAAAATTCTAACAAGTGGCATTGGCCTTCTGACACCATTTATGAGAAGAGGTGACCCATTTGCACCAGATATGATTTTGTCAAGGACTTGGCTGATTGTATATATTGGGATACCTCCGACAAATTGATGATCCTGAGACGAATTGGAACCAAATTTCAACTGAAATTAGAAATATGCATCAGAGTCATGCTATAAGGAAGGATATCAGAAGCAGCAAAATCACAATGGAAACCTGAATTTTTTTGAGTTTCTTGGCCCCAATGGAAACCCGAGTTGAAAAGCTTCCCCAGATTGCATGGACCCTTCCACGCTCATCAGTTAACACCCCGGTAAATGTACTACCAAAATCTGATACAAAGGACCACATGACACATCATCAGTGCATCGAAGGAAACATCAGGTAGGAAAAGAAATTTATTAACAGCCACGCAAACTGCCTGCCAATACCGTGCTTTAAGTGCAGTTACCAGTATCAAGTTTGATGACTTCCATATTTGTTGCTCTGTACCGTGGACAATCAGCTGAGCCAACGTTCAATGCAGCACATGGATCGGTCACAATAGATTTTCTGGATGTTGCTTGTAGGTTTTTACTTAGCCCCACAAGATACACTGAGTTGCCACGACATAACGCAGGCTCTGTTCAGAAAGTATAAGTATGAAAATCCCTCTTTAACATGCATATTTCAGGTAAAACAGGAACCAATGTACTTTGAAATTAATCAAAGTAACAATACATATGCACATCAGGAAGAAGACCAGTTGTATGCGAGCAAAAATATGGGTGGTGATGAAAAGGTGTGACACTGCAAAACTATAGACTTCATTGGTGAATAAAAAAATAAGTTGAATAAGTAGATATTGAGGAATTAATGTAAAAAATTCAAACCAACCAGGAAGTAGTTCAGCGGCACGAACAACTGAGGCACCAACAGCTCCTAGAGCAGAGGGGTCATATGCAACAAGAGCATAATTGTGAACAGGATGGAGAAAAACCACCTATAAAGAAAATGGGCAAATTAAGCAGAACAGCAGATAGCGTTCATCAACAATTACTGATTACTGAAAAACTTACTTCCCCGGGAATTTCAATTGGAAAAGCAGCAAAGGACAGCATCACATCAGATGCAGATATGGAAACTGTGTTCTTGTCGACCGCCACAAGTCCCATGCTTTGAGAATGATATATAATGATACCAGTCCCTAAAAATGTTGAGAATGGACCCCATCAAGCATACATGATGGCGGCACATGGACCTAAAAGTAGAGATTACTAACAAAATGTAAGCCACGCAGCAAAACCTTTCATAAAGATAAAGCAGTAAACCATCCATGCTAACATACCCAACATCGCTGTACATACAAATACACATACAAACGTACCTATTTATGTGTTTGAGTGCATGTGGAAAAGGGACTTCCAAAAAAGTCGAGGCGACGAAAAAAATCATTTAGCCCGAAGGCAACAGGCACCCTGAATTGGAGGGGTCTAATGGTGGCCTTAAGCCAAGAATAGTTACTATTCACAGTTCCTTAGTGGGACCAGTTGTGAGTATTAGTGCGTTGGGTTGGGTGGGGGGAAGAGGGTTGGGACACATTAGCAGTTAGCAAATTTAATAATATTGATCATAAATTCTAATATTTGGTGATTATCTGTACTTACTTCCCAAATGACCATAATATTATAACCTAGGTTCTAACTTGCGAAAACCGTGAACCCTTCCAAAAATTCTGTACTATGAATCATAGAAGGGCCTAATTGACACTCGTAAAACACTGTGTGGTTTTTTTCTTGGTGGGGGGGGGGAGATTACAAACAATTGGAGGGGTAAAGCATAAAAACCTTTAATCATTGAAATGATAACAAGAAGGAAAAAGGTATGGCAAACTAGTTGGGTAAAAGCCCAGTAGGCAAATCACAACTATGCAGTTCATTGAAGACCACAATCACATAATAGTCCCGAGAAAATCACCTCAACCATTACAAGAGTGGGCTCTATCACACGTTCGGCAGATGGAGAATTATCTGCTGTTGCCGTTGCACCGTGAAAATCATGTAAAATAGTATTTTGCACAGTATTAGGATCCTCCATCTTCATTTCTTTGGCTTCATTAAAGGAGCAATCACAAACAACACTTCCATCAGCCGACAAATCCTCTTCCACTCGTCGTATCTTTGTCCCAACTGAGTCATCCCGAGGTCGTGCTTCATCGGAAGTATCATCACAATTTATTTCCAAACTAGCAACACTATCAGTCAATTCCTGGTTGTTACTCTGATGTAAATGTCCCGTACAATTAGCCTCACCACTCGTTGAAAATGTCTGGACTCCAAGATCCCCAATATCATTGATATCAGACGGTAACAGCAGGTAGTCAGGTTGAAAAGCAGGCTTGGCAGTCCACAGACCAGTAGTATCATCACGAGTGTGTATCTGTGGAGGGGCATACCAGTCATGGCGATCAACTGTGACAAGTACAGACTGAAGCCACAAGACAAGTCAGAAGAGTCAAAACAAACTGAAGATAAAGAAGGGGGGGTGAACAGAATATGTTACCAAAAAAAGGGGATAGTGGGGGTTGGGGAGAGCCAGAGAGAGAGAGAGAGCCTAAAGAATAAATGCCAGTGCAACTACAAACAGCAATATGTAACACAAAGCATAGGACATAAGACCAAGGAAGGACAGTTAGTGCTTCATGCTTCCGACTGTGATCATGTCAACAAAGACATCAATGGATCTGATATCAGTATCTATGTGATTAAATTCAGTGACAATGTGTCTTTTCAATTATCCACTTCAATGACAGGAGGACAATTAGTAGCCCTAGGCCTCCACAGGTCCATTCACTACCACACTCACAAGCTCAAAAACCAATAGCCCTTAATAGGTACGTAATTATTTCACCTAAAAAACCATTGAAATCGTTGGACTAACCATAACGGTATCGGTAACTCAGTACCAGTTCACCATGCTGATAATCGATGTGATCAAAAAGTTGCAGTAACTAGTCCTATCATACCTTCCTCCGGTGACGATCCGTGTAGCTTATGTACTCCAGTGGCACTCGAGCACCCCTAGACAGCTTGAATAGAACTGAAATTAGTTCCTCAAGGCATGATATTTCTTCACCTGCAAATTTCTTGATGATGGCATGGCGAGGAACCCCCGCTCTAGAGAACATATATCTGCAATTGGCAAAATTAGCTCCATTACGCTCAAAGGCCTACAGAGCAAAGTACTGAAAGAAAATGCAAATTGGTCCACTGTTACAAAATAAATGGATTTCATGCCCATATTGCAACAAAAACTCAGTAGTCATGGGGTGAGAAAATCAGCGCAGTGAAGTTTACCTAGAAACAAGAAGTCAAGCCAAGAGTGTAAAATGCAAAACTGAGAGTCTCAACAACTTAGGCATAGTTTTCACTTGTCTGTCTTTCCACTCACATTCTATAGTAGCAAGTGAAAGGGTGGAAAAACTAGCTTATGCAGACATCCCAAACAGCTGAAAATTGAGTTTAAGAGGTCTATCAAGCTAGGATAGCTCAAAATATAAAACCCTCCAATTAACTTCTTTATTCCAGGAACCGCTTAGGGAACAATTTTTTTATCAGATTTCCCCGAAGGGACCAGTTAGGGAACAATTTAATAGGATATTAAGCAATAGATCTTCCAACGTTGGGATGGAACTCATTTGATCTCTATCAAGGAAGAGAGAGTACTGTGTTCATTCAAGGACCACCAGATGAGACAAAAGCTTCTTAGGTTTGTTATCCTAGTTAGAGAAGATGATACATGGTTGTTAGCACAGGTGGAAGCATCACCAGAATGTTTCTTAAGGGAAATTAGAGAATATCATGATCCTTTTGACGCAGCAATACTCCAATGATTGTGGCAAATGTTTGTGAGTGGTGTACAGAAGATGGGAACTGGTTCAACCCAACAAAATGTGTACTAGGTTACCTCAATTTTTCAATTAAATTTCTGTTGTCTTTTTTGATAAGTAAGTTATACTTTATTAAAGGAAAAATTTGCCAGTACAAGAGGCTATACTGAACCAACTAGAGCATTCAATCTCTGTATTAGATCTAATCAAAAACAAAAAATGTAAATCTCTGTATTAGATCTAATCAGACATACCCTGGTTCCGTAACATAAACAAGACCACAATGGAAATGGAAATTTCTGGCCTGCATTATGTAAAGTTCAATGAGTTATAATGTGGACAAGAGGAATTAGTCTTGCACAAGATAAATATCCACCAGAAATCAACAAGAATGACTTCACATTAATTATAGATTACCCAGAATATTGAACTAAAAAGGAAAGTGTAATGGAAAAAAAGAAACTGGTGTAGCATGTAAAGCCTCATTGCTTCATTATTCAAAACCTCAAGCTAATAGCATCTGAAAAAGTCGTAAAAACCTCTACACAATCTGGTAAAATGAAACAAATACCCAAATAGAATGCCAATCCAAAAGGCAGCCAAAGCACAAAAGCTTAAGTGCATATGGCTTTAGAGAAAGAAATGGTAGCAAACTACTAGAATGAAGTTGAGTCAAAGGGTACACAGAATAGCAGCCTTTCCTAGCAAAGATGCTCAACAAATCACATCCGGATCACCCATCAATCATCATCAGGTATTCCATCAATATTCCAAAATCGAGAAATGCAGTGCAATTGGCTTCTCTCCCACCTCCACTTCTATATTAATTTATTTCAAAATGAAAAACAACGCAAACATGCAACATGTTTTCTGGCTTTTGTAGCCAAATGGTACCTCTGCCATTCCTAAGGATAAGATCTTGAGCTCAACCTTGCTGGGTCTAGATGTGTGGGTCCAAGTTTATTCCATCAGTTACCAGAACCATAATTGAAAACGAAAAGTAAAAGGGGACTTGCCAACAGCATGCTATGCACGAAATGCACAATCCAATAACAGTCAAACTGAGCATCAACAGAAAGCACCTCGGTAAATAAAAACAAGATAAAAAACTAGCCATGTTAAGAATCAAGCTATATCTACTAATTCCAGCCTACCTGTTGATAGGAAAGAGGGTGTATCACTGCACCACTAACTTCCAAAAAGTAATATGGAGTGATTGAATGTAAATCCTGGACCTGAAAGACATATTGAAGATATTAAACCTTTGCAGTAATAAGATGAAGTAAAATGGAAAGTAATAGAAAGCTCTGAAAATCACCGAGTAGCCACTACAAATCAAATAAATTGCTACAAAAAAATCTAATATCCCATTGAAGGTGAGAGCTAGCACATACCAACATGTTAGCGGCATGCATGGATTGGGTGATAAATAGCCAATCCAGACCATACCAAGGATCTTGGGGTTGAGCCAGAGGTTTGGCCCCTATATTTTTCTGCTCAGGCTTGACTACCAATGGACTGGCCCAAACCAAAAAGATTCATATACGCCTTGTATTGGTGAGATGACCAAGACCTTTAAGTCTTTTTTTTTTTTTTTTTTTTTAAGTCCAAAGACCATATAAGTCTTAATAAATTTGCTAAATTTTTTTTCATTGAAAAGGAGCAAATTAGATTTAAAAAGAAAAAAAAAAGGTTAATTTGGTGTTTGAAAAGATGTCACATAGCTGGCCGTGATCCCCCACTCATCGCTATGCCAGGCCAGGCTACAAAAATCTGGCCCAAACTAGAGCCAATAGGCGACAGTGGGACTACAGCCTACTTGAGCAACAATGTGCATATCATATGTGGCATTGGCTGTGTCCACACTGTCAGCATATCGACAGACCTGCTAGGAACGAGACCACCCATCATCAAGGAGACAGAAACAATACACATTTATTTCATTACTTGAGAAATATTACATGCAAAACCATACTATACCAGCCAGGAAAACTTGTGTCACATATCAATTATAAAATTATTGAAAATCTAATCTCATCACTTCATCAACCACCTGTACTATAAAACAAGATACATGCACACTTTTTCTTTTAATCAAGAAAATAATCATTACATAACTGCACACAATGTGGTCCAATTTGAATTTTTTTTTTTTTTTTATTGTAATGGAAAAGATGATTTGATGGGGAGAGAGAGATTATTTTATTAGGCCAAAATTTTGGGACACAAACACCACCTTAGTGAGGTCTTTACTTTATCTCACTAGCTTAACATTGAAATTTAAAATGGCTCTGGCAAAGTTTTAAAATCATCCGCCGTGCAGAAAATGGTTTCCAAGTGGCTCCTAACCCGGATCAAGTTCACAATATTCTCATGGCAAGCAATATACCAGAAGAACTGCATATACCTTTTCCTTAGGAAAAGGAAAAGGCAGTAAACCGAAGGTTACTTGAACATTAGAAAGAGAAAATACCATGCAACAGTAACTCTTACCACCAGGTTGACAGTCAACAATGTGCCACCCCTTTCAGTTAGCAGTTCAATGTTATGGTTGACGCTGTCATCAAGTAAAGTCTCCAACTTCAGGAATTGAGTGATTACCTGCATTAGGATTTCCAAGTATTACAGCAACACAGACAAGTAATAGCACAACAAGTAGTAGAACACACTGGCTAGATCATACTAGAACTTTGAGGTCATTACTCCAAAGTTATATTACCCTTCATTCTCTAATGAATATCGTTCAAATGATATCGCCTAACTCCACTCCAATTGTTGCCAAAACAAATGTAGACTAACTCCAGAGTGCAAACAAAGCAATCGCAGGATGTTGAGAATGAAATAGATGTCCATGAAGTATGAAAAACAAAAATTGAAATGAACTCTCTACTTCTGCTTCTATACCCAGCTAGGAAGAAAAAAAAACCACTACGCAAGTCATCTTTCCAAATTTCATGTCTTCCAGCAAGAATTATTTCCGGAAGTTTTTTTCTGGGGAGATATCTACTGCTGCTTTTAGATTTCATTCTGCAAAAGGAAATTATGCTACATCCCCGCAATCCAGTACATAAACGACCTCATACAAGAATAGCTCATTTCATATAGTCATGAAATCAGGAGTAGTTAAAGGTATAACTTACTTCCCCATTAGCACGAACAAGCACATCTCCTGGCTCTAAACGCTTATGAGCTGGGCCACCAGGCACCTGAAACAAGTCCAGGACCACATGAATTTCAAAAGCAAGAAAATTATCAGACTTTAGTATTAGAAACCCAAACTAATGTCTCTTTTGTGGTAAAAAGTGCACAGGATTGTACATACCACAGAGTCAACAACAAGCATTCCAGTTTCCCCATGTGGAGATGCATGCCGTACCATCTAACCCAGTCAAAAGCACGACAAGGAATTGGGAAATCTCTATCCAAAAAGTCATCACAGGAAAAATACATGTTTAAAAGCAGAGAAACAAAGACCTGTTCTGTTTCACTTCGTAGACTAAGCCGTCGTGTCTCGTCAAATCCTTTATGAAGAAATGTCACCTAGACCAGGATCACCAAAACCACATCAACAATGTGTACGAACATCCATATTTTCCAAACCAAGGAAATGAAAATTGGCATAACCTATCCATGTTTAATATAACTCCATATTGACAGCATCAGCACATAAAAAATATTGGTATTGGAAATTGAAAGGATTTTTTACTGAAACGTGATTGGTTTCTAAGATCACTTCTGGCTTTAGGCCTTTTACTTGTTAGGAAAATCCCGAATGGATCCCAAATTGAAGGGTTAGTGTAAGCTTATCCATGCGTCTAGAGCTGGGCATCCAGCCATGTAGGAAGACTCACCATAGCCACTATAGTGACCCCACCCCCAACTCTAGCTGAGAAGCACCCTCCATCCACTTCCCCTTTTCCGGTGCCCAAAAGCCTGTCCAAGCAAAACTCCAGCTAAGCTAATAGCTAAGCCATCATTAACAACCCCTATTCAACAGTATGTTTCCTGAATTTTCATCTGATGTATCACAGCTTCCACAACCCGTATCTAGGTAAGTGCTCAACTAAACATGAATATTTGCAGCATGCTTTAGAAGACTAGCGCTAACCTATCATTGATCATATAGTAATGAAACCCTTTCTTCTACCCTACCCGACAAAACATGTTCAATCTTTCGTCTCACTTGGTTACTGTATATGAATCTACCATTAAGAAAATAAACTTACAAATACAGTAAGTGGTACGCAGGCTCTGCAAGGATAACACCAACAACAAACCTGAAGTGTACCGCGAGGTATAGAAACCGCCTCCCATTTATTTGCATAAGAATCACTACCCTTCTGAACAAACTTTAATGCCCTCACAACCTGCCAATCAAGCCATGCAGCTTATTAATAGCCAAAAATTAATTACATGCTCTCTGCTAGAGGAATCATGCTCTATCTCAATTAACACTGGAAACATGGCACAAAGATCCAGCAAATATACAAGAAGCACCCACTTGTTCTAAAGGCAAAAAAAAAGCCGGTGCACTCGATGACTTGCTCCCAGCATTCAAGCCCACTGCCCTGCCCAGAATATCAATAACTGGGGAACCACTAGAACCACCTTTAGTCCCAGATGCAGCCTGTAAGCCAACAAATCAATAACTAAGAAACGTAAACATTTAGGATAAAGCTGCAATAAAACAGAACAACCGTTAGGCACGACCAGCATTGAAGAATATCAAAATCAGTTCACTGTTCAAGCTGAGCAAGCTCAAGGTTCATAGACCAGACACCACACGGTTTATAGAGCAGACACTGTCCATTTTTTGTTCTTTTAGACTATTAATTTATATTATCTTCATTGGGTTGTGTTTCGGAAATGAAATATCCTTTGTCTTTATACATTTCCATTCCCATCCGACAAGGTTTTCATTTTATCAGGTAAAGAGAAATTCAAATATCACCAATTAATCGAGGAGATCCACAACAAAACCAACAAAAGAATCTATCCCAGGCACGGTTTTACTTTGAGAAAATATGCATGTTAGGACTCGATCACAAGTCCCAAAGAAGATCTAATCACTCAATAATTTAGTCTTTTTTCCTGATGTAAAGAAGAAGAAACAAAATTTTCTTACAGGTATAAATGATTTAGATACTTACTTGCATGTAGAATGTATTGAAGTCATTGTAGCCATCCCTGCACCAAATACAACAATCGTCATCTACTACTATCAATAGTGAACACAGCTTTTTCTGATAATTAGTGAGAACAGATTCAAGTGTTTGCAAACCCATCAGTCAACAGAGAAAATGGAAAATAAAATATCACAGCTCAGTTTCTATGAACTGTATCTCATCCCACGATCAAAAGATGTAGAGATTTGTACGCATATTCAATATACAACAGAAAAACAAACACAAAATTCCCTAAGAGAAAGAATTGCTAATTTGAGCCCATCTGTGCCAATGGCTATCATTGAGTAATGTTTTTGAATTCCAATACGTAAAGGAACCAAAACAGAAAAATAGTACAGCTATTACATACTTTTTATAATGAGGTGCATCTCTATCCAACCGAGCAAGAGTGCCAGCCAAAATGGAAACCTGGAACACAGTCAAAATTAAAGAAGGAACTTTCATGAAAGGAAAAATAAAAATAAAAGAGCATTCTTGGGGTAAATAAAAAAGACTAGGGGAAAATACAGTTTTCACCCACAAACTACCACTTTTGAGACATTGCATCCACAAACTACCAATTTTTAACATATTGCACCCTTCATCTATTTTTAAGGGCATAATTGTCATTTCGTTTTATATATCTATATATATAAAAGGCAATTTTCCTCCGATTTGACAAAAAGAATAGACAGAAGATGCAATGTGTTAGGGATGGGTAGTTTGTGGGTGCAATATCTCAAACATGGTAGTTTAGAGTGCAAAGTACGAAACACGTGGTAGTTCATGAGTAAAAAGTGTATTTTCCCCAAAAGATTAGTATTATACAAATATCTCAAAAGCTAAATTAGATACTATGAGTCATTTCAAATACAAATCTGTTGTGAATACCTTTTCACCACTATCATTGCCAACAACCCTAATCTCCAGACCAACACAAGCAGCCTCGGGTGCAAGAGGAATCTCGTCATAATTCAGAAACTGGATTGCACCAGGATCATAACGAAAGAAGCCAAAATCATGCACCTGCAAGATTGTTCACACTAGGTTAGTGCCACAGGCATATACTTGGGAAGTAAAATTGTTGAAAGTGCGATAATATATCTGTTACTCAGGTCAGAAGGCGAAGATAAGGCGTGCAAAAAACAGCACTTATCCAATATGAACCGGAACTAGCGCTAATATCATGCTGAAAGCAAACAAGTTATGACCAGCTTCAAACAAACTGCCGAACATCATTTTAAAACAAAGAAAGAAGAAAACGAAAAATTCGTGATTAAAAAAACAGAAATTTCACAAAGGCACTCTATTCAATGAGTAATGCTTGGTGTCCTTCCTGGGTTCTTTTTAGGTTCTTCTAAGAAGAATCCAACGGCTCAGGATTAATTTTAAAAGTGAATCTTATACACTCAGAGATCCTGAGCCGTTGGATTCTTCTTAAAAGAACCTAAGAAGAACTCAGGAAGGACACCAAGCATTTCTCCTATTCAATATATCACGAAGGCGGTCTATTCAAACAGAAATTTCAAATAAGTTGCTAGCTTACCAACATATGTGATCAAAAAAACAAAGAAACAAAATCCTTAGAATCCACTCACCGGATCTCTGTACACAGGATGTACAGAAATTTCTTCACGGTTCACAAACATGGCTTCTGCAACTACAGGCCCTACAAAAGCAGGCATATATAAATCTCAGAAAAGAAAAACGTAGAAGCACAAAAAAAGAGCCATAGGAACAGCCGGAGAGGAAAATAAATACAAGGTCGTCCTCCGTCTCCGCGCATACGAACTGCACGTTTTTGTGGTTTTAAATTATTCAAAATTTTCCTTCTGCCCCACATTTCTCAGCGACTAATCAAAAAGCAACCAATTTTAAGAATCCCTCTTTTATCTTGTAAACCAAGCAGTAGTAGAATATAAATACCAGTCTTGACAACATGCCGATTTGAGAGGATGATCCCCCGGCGCTTGTCGACGACGAAGCCAGTGGCGTAACTGGCGCCGGCGGAGTTGGTGTCGAAAGCGCGGCACGCGGTGGTGTGGAGCACGACTACGGCGGGGACCACCTTGTCCAGCGCCCTCCTCCAGTCCTCAGCGGTGGCCACGTTCTCGCGAAACGGCGGGTCGATCTCCATGCAAAGCTCATCCTTCACGGCGCTGGCCCCCTCCAACAGCCCCATGGACTCCAATCCCAGCCGCTCCAACGTATCCTCCATTCACACACAATAAATTACAGTCTCATAGGGCCTCTAGTGTAATTTCCCAGGGCAAGTGACGGAAACTGAGGGAAAGTTAGTGCTTCAGGGATGGAGTTGTTTGATGAATGGGAGTGAGGGGGGAAAGTCTACTCTGGGGTCAACTCTATAACTCCACTATCTAGCTGACTGAATGTTACGCAAATGACTAATTGAAGATAAATCGGATTTCATGACCCTACCAGATATCATGGTAAATGACAAAACTAAAATGGGGAATTTTTATTTTTTTTCCGCAACCATATTTTGCCTCTTACCAATTGGAAGAGAGTATAGGAGGAGATACGCAAGAATTAGGTACATCTTTCCGTGTACCAAACGAAATTTACGTAAGGTTACAAGTTTTAATAAGGTTGTTTTGGATTACATACTGTCTCTATTGTCTATTATGCCAAAAGCAGAGACGGAAAACATCAAAAGAAAGGAAATGACGATTTCCAGAACTAAGGATTGGTTGTCAGATCCAACAGGATTGTTGAGCTGCTATGCACAAAGGAACCTGCAGCACATTGGAAAATTAGACTCTTAACACGCACACTGTACATCTTAGTCAGCAAATGTTAACTTCTTCTGGTCTAAATGTTTGATGCAGTGTACGGGAAGACCATTAGAGAAACTTGCTTTACCTAATCTTCCATGCACGCACCGTGGATGAGATAAAATATTTGTCCATCAGTACATGGGAGTGTTCTTTTGCCCTGAAGGTTTTGATTCAATGTACCAAAAAAGCTTCTTTTTCTAAGAAGATATAGAGAGCTTTATTGCAACTAATCCCTCTGCACATACAGTTCCTCTATTCAACACTCGACAACATTTACCTGACCACATCCCAAAGATGGGATGGCCCGAATGAATGACTGTATATTTCAAGAACCCAGGAACGTCGATGAATACATTGAAACCTGCATCGAATGAGTCAGTACTGCTGAGCTTCGACATCATTGTGCTAACCTTTGCGACGTGGTTACTACTGAAGCTGGTGAACAAAAGGCGATGCCGCCATTAGCTTTGGTTGCGGTGGATGTGCCTACACCGTCTTCGATCTTTGCAACTTATAGTTCTTCTCTTCTGCCATCGGACTTCGTGTCCATCGTTTTGGAAAGTAATTGATGATGATCTAAGAATGAAAATTTTGAAGTGTTTAGACTGAAAGGCTTTCGTGTGTGTTGCAGAGTTTAATGGCTTCTTGAAAGAGAAGACACCATGAATATGTTCTTAGCAATCTCAATCAAAATAATGTGTTCGAGTTTCAATAAACAGAACTAAATTTCTTCAAAAAGATGTCTACGATGTTTCTTCCTTTGAAACGATATTAACCCTTAAATGTTTGGTTAGAAGATTACAGAAAGTGGTCCAAGCCTTAAAGTTCATTGGAAACAGATATATCATACTATCGGACATCGTAATTGAAAAGCACAAGTAGAAGAATAACGCTAGCCTTGTGCTTTTGCGTAAAGTGCAGGATGTATTTCCTTGTTCAATTTGGGCGGGAGAGTTTTTTTGGCTAACGTGTTAAAAAAAATTTGACGTGGCAGAGTGTCCAGCGTGGATCCAAAATTTGACGTGTCACTATTTGATTGAGTCTTATGTGCAATGGCAGAACCAGGATTAATATTCAAGGATGTCGAATTTTAAAGGCGAAATGATCATCTTCATTGCAAGACCTCTAATATCTCGAAGCTCAATAAGGGTCTCCCCAAGTTGGCCCAGGCCTATAATATCGGCCTCGGCCATCTTCTATTTTTTTTTTTTTTTTAAAAAAAACTACATGTAAATTTTTTTTTTTCTGGGGGAGCAATGGGTGTTGGCCGCCACCCTTCGCACCTTTCTGGTTCCACCCCTGATTATGTGTCATAGATTCACCAACTTAACTTTTTCATTCATCTATTAATCTCATCTTAACGAAGGGACCAACTTTTTTTGAAAAAAAGTACTTGAAGACCAAATTTTAACATTTAAAATTTTATCATTATTACAATTATTTCTCTCTTTTCACCTTTTTCACAAACTTTTTTTACTTTTTCACTAACTTTTTCATTCTCTCTCTTCACCTTTTTATCCACTCCTAAAATTTTAACTTAAAATTTTACTACCAAATACTATGCAAATTTGTCCAATTTGATACCCGCTAGACTAAAATGTCACAATTCAATATTAAGGGGATCTTGTAATGTAATCAGCTAATGTCGACGCTGCGTATGCGAGTGATCCGTATAATACTTGGATGGAATGTATTTTGGTTGCATGTAGAATACTAGAGCTGACAGTGATCGGGTGACTAATGAATTCTATCAAAGATGTGATGTTAGTGTTACTGTCTGCATTGGACCAGGATTAGACTTCCCACGTCAGGAGTGGGATTGCTATAGGATCCCTTCTGTGGTATAGAACTCTGATACCGTCTGTATTGACAGGCCGTAGCCGCGGTGGATTTTCGTTTATATTTAATATACTTATCCGAAACAAAATAGATAAGACGCAACGAAAAAAAAAAAAACATTTATTTCTTCGAATCTAACAATTCACAATTTCACTCTCTATAGCACAGTACATTGACCCTTGGATATAAACAGAATACACTTATGATATAGCTGTGAGACCCATCACCGCCCAACACCCACACCCACGAGGGGAAAGGGCCTTTCCTTTTGATCCCGAGTCCTCTAGCTCAAATGCCCTGGCTACAAAACAATGCCATCTACCCAATGTATGTGATAACCGTAACCTACCCGAAGAGAGCAGCACTATTCATGTCCAATCTATCAATTGCAGGTCAGGATGCTTTACAGTGTTTATGCTTTTGTGGAGCTACTCCCCCCAGGGGAAGGAGTGTCGCTCAGAGGATTCAAACATTACTGCAGTCCAATGCCTTGATTGTCTTTCGACGCCATATTGCAGTGTCAGGATCAAATCTCAACTCCCATGTAGGCCAGTAGTGCAAATCCTGCTTCAAAGTTAGTACCCGAGGCTTCCCATTCAGATGGACTGATCTCACACGAACAAACTCCCCATGCTCCAATTCCTGAATTGATGTTAAGAGGAGGATCTTTTAGAACCTTTGTTCAACTATGCAAATACAGTTTTGCTCGCTCTTGCGAAGTTGCAAATAAAAACAGCAAAATCATTATTGTTCATTCACAAGCACTGCCAACATCTGCTTAAAACAAACATAATGTATATGGAAAGATGCGTATAACAATGATTAGCGTAGCTCATATGGCAACAAGATCTGAAAGGTCATGGAAGCCCGAGTCAAAGTGAGGCTTAAGTATGTGATTTGAAATGCCATGTCCAGTACCCAGAATCTAGATCTTGTATCTGTATTGAGCACCTAACTTATGTTGAATGCCATTGCAACAATGATTTTTTCACAAAAAAACTGAAACCTCAAAGGAAATCCGCTTTTGAAGTTTATTCTCCATGGCCAAGCATTTAACACTGGCATGAAGCTCACTCGAAATTGGAAAACCATCTTGCACCATAATGTTCGCCAAATTTCAAGTGGCTATCAATATTGCATGTTCAAATCAAGTGGGAAAGAAAAGAATAAGATACAAAATAGTGCCAGATTAAGAGGTAAGAGGGCCTTTGTGGAATTTTCAAGTTACACACACAGGCATGTTCGTGCTCACACACGCAATTCTAGACGAAAAGGGGGAGAGAGAGAGATGGCTTATATACCTTTGTCACATTAACAAAAGCATCTAAATCAGGAGTCGGTTTTCCATTAACTTCAACGATCCACTGAAGCGCATAGAGACCATACCTATGCACTGGACTGCCATGGCACCACCTGGCAAATTGAACAAATTTCCATTCGTACTCAATCAGTTCAAACTTTGGAATGCTACTTAACAAAGTTCTATTACAAATTTAACAGGTCGCCATCCATACTCAACCACTAAACATTCACGTTTGACTGTAATAACAAATATCCAACCTTTACACGTTACAAAAAAAAAAAAAACAAAACAAACAAATATCCAACTTTTGTGGTGTGAGCATGCTTCACACCATCCAGAACCATGCAGTCTGAAAACACTTAGATCAAGTTACTTGTTAGTGAGCGCTAATACAACAGTTATTGTGCAAGAAAGTCCAATATCCCTTCCAGCAACAGTCACCAGGCTAAATGGTTGCTATCATCTCTGTATAATAAAGCACGGGTTGTAGAGTGTCAGCACTGCCCATGACTTATTTGGGGCTTCCTTTGGGTGCCCAATACAAAAGTGTGCAGATCTGAGATGGTATTTTGGAGAGGATGGGAAAGAGATTGGCGGGATGGAAGCATATGCATTTATCCCAGGGTGGTAGGATTACTTGATTAAGTCCACTTTATCTAGTCTTCCTACATACTTTTTATTTCTTTTTCCTTTCCCGAGTGTTGTGGCCTTGAGACTTGAAAAGTTACAAAGAGATTTTCTGTGGAGTAGTGAAGATGGTGTTCACAAATTCCCTTTACTCAGTTGGGAGAAGGTGTGTTCTCCTATTCATTCTAGAGGGTTGGGGCTTAGGAGGCTCTCTTTGTTCAACAAAGCTTTATTGGGCAAGTGGTTGTGGCGTTTTGGCATTGAGAGGGATAGATTGTGCAGATGTGTTATCGCAGAGAAATATGGTACTACGGTGGTGGGTGGATCTCCTTGTCCTCGAGAGGTTCCTTTGGGGTTAGCCTTTGGAAACACATTAGCAAAGGCTGAGATGCTTTTTCTGCGCATATTAGGTTTGTGTTGAGAGATGGTCAGCGTCTCAGTTTTTGGCATGACAAATGGTGTGATGAGAGAGTTTTGAGCTGCTCTTTCCCTTTAGTCTTCTCTCTTTCCTGTTGTAAGGATGCCATGGTGATGGATTGTATGGAGGTTGGTTCTAGTTCTTTAGTGTGGAATTTGCAGTTCTCTAGATCTGCAAATGATTGGGAATTGGAGGAGTTTGCTGCATTTTATTCTATTCTTTATGAGCAGAGAGTGAATAGTGGTAGAGGGGATGTGATGTTCTGGTTGGGTTCTAAGGGGGGTGTTTTTTCAGTCAAGTCTTTCTTTGATTATCTCTCCGGTGGTGATAGGTCTGTCTCTTTCCCTTGGCATGGGGTGTGGAAGCCCAAGGTCCCAACGCTTGTGTCATTCTTTGTTTGGGAGGCTACTTGTGGGCGGATTTTGACTATTGATAATCTCCGAAGAAGGGGTGTTTATGCCATTGAGTGGTGTTATATGTGTAAGGCTGATGGAGAACCCATTAATCATTTGTTATTGCATTGCCCGGTTGCTAGAGGCCTTTGGATGCATGTCCTTGGTATTCTGAATGTTCATTGGATTATGCCTGAAAGGGTAGTTGATGTCCTATCTTGTTAGGGTCGGAATTTTGTGGATCCTTCAGCGAAGGTTATTTGGAGCATGATTCCTGCGTGTATTTGGTGGTGGCTTTGGAGGGAACGGAATAAAAGGAGTTTCGAGGATTCCTCTAGGTCACTTCGGAGCTTGCAAGCAGAAGTGTTTTATTCTCTTTTCATTTGGGTGAATGTTGTGTTGGGGGGTCGTTTTTTGGACTTTTTTTATTTTCTTAGCTTTTTCATTTGTATGCCTTGAGTGAATTCGGTACAGCCTTTGTACTGTATTCAACTCATCCTTTTTCTTTCTTTCTAATAAACTGTGCTTACTTATCAAACAATAATAATAATAATAAAGCATGGGACATTTGAAAAATTTCATACCTCGCCACATACACACCATGACCTTCTTCAGGAAGAAATCCCAGAGCACGAACTGCTGGGTGAGGATCCTGAACAATACACCCACACCAATTTATCACACGAGTTGTGCCATTCCCGTCCCTAACATCTGTTCCCACAAGAGTCTCAATTTCATGTCCCTGGCAGACCACATAGATAAAAGCATGAATAATGATTCATCCAGTAGCTCCTGCTATTAATAAGGCTTCAGTTCACAACAATAAGTAGACAAATATACCTGCACAATACTATCTTCAACCCATCCACCTAGAACAATTCATAAAAAGAAAGGAAAACCATATACAAACTATGATGTGCTTACCTGCCGGAAAATCGTCATGTTAAGCTTCGCATCATTGTCTAATGCTTGGCAAGCATTTTCTATGTCATGGAAACAAGTAATTGGCTCTTTGTTGATGGCCAAGACCATGTCTCCTTGTTCCAATAAATTTTCCGCTTTTGATCCAGCCAAACAACCCTTCACACGTAAAACCTGTCGTCTGATTGGATCTTTCTTGACAAGAGCCTACAAGGAAAATTTACCGATTGCTAATGGTGAAAAACAGTCTCTGAGATTCTATAGAACATCAGATGACATGTTCACGTGTGTCTTACATAGGTCTGGGTTTAGATAAAAGTGACTTTAAGTAGTCTCCCAATTTCATGTCTCCGTTTGTCATGACAAAAGCTTGATTAAAAACTATGGTATTCACACTTTCACAAGTTAAACCAAGTTTGAAACTACCAAAATGCCACACTTCTAGCAGAAAATGCCACTTATCTTATACCTCACAAAAAGCAACATCATTTTTTAAACATCCCAAGAGGGCTTAAGCTTTTTATCATCCTGGCGTTGAGCAACTATTGAAAGTCTGCACATTTATATATCGTCTATTTCATCTACACCTAAGGAACCACAATATTATGATCAATATCAGATTTTCCTTCCCAATAAGATCAACTTTGTTGATATGGATTTACAGTAAAAAGAGAAACAAACCACTTTCTTTATCATAAACATATATCCATATCTTTATTCTAATTTGAGAGAAAAATGCATCCACATTGAACCCTAAAAGAAGGGAAAGGAAACTACAAGAATTTGCTCGGGAAGAATACGTACTTGCACCCAATCGTCACTGAGTCCAAAACTCCGGGCCTTTGATAGAAGTGTAGGATAAAGTTCGACCTCTAAAATTCTAACAAGCGGCATTGGCCTTCTGACTCCATTTATGAGAAGAGGTAGCCCACTGGCACCAGATACAATTTTGTCAAGGACTTGGCTGATTGCATATATTGGGATACCTCTGACAAATTGATGATCCTCAGATGAATTGCAACCAAATTTCAACTGCAATCAGAAATATGCATGAGACTCGTGCTATAAGAAAGCATATCAGAACCAGCAAAATCACCATGGAAACCTGAGTCGAAAAGCTTCCCCAGATTGCTTGGACCCTTCCTTGCTCATCTGTTAACACCCCCGAAAATGTACTACCAAAATCTGATACACAGGACCACATGAGACATCAGCAAGGCATCAAAGGAAACATCTGGAAGGAAAAGACATCTATTAACGGACACGCAAACTGCCTGTGAATCCTGTGCTTTAAGTGCAATTACCAGTATCAAGCTCGATGACTTCCATATTTGTCGCTCTGTACCGTGGACAATCAGCTGAGCCAATGTTCAATGCAGCACACGGATTGGTCACAATAGATTTTCTGGATGTTGCTTGTAGGCTTCTACTTAACCCCACAAGATACACTGAGTCGCCACGACGTAATGCAGGCTCTGTCTCAGAAAGTATAAGTATGAAAATCCCTCTTTGACATGCATATTTCAGGTAAAACAGGCATCAATGTCCTTAGAAACTAATCAAAGCAATAATACATCTGCACATCTGGAAGAAGACCAGATGTATGCCAGCAAAAATATTGGTAATGATGAATAGGCGTGACACCGCAACACTATAGATCTCATTGATGAATAGCAAAACAAGTTGAATCTATAGAAAAAGAGGAGTAAATGTAAAAATTCAAACCGACCAGGAAGTAGTTCCGCAGCACGAACAACTGAGGCACCAACAGCTCCTAGAGCAGAGGGGTCATATGCAACAATAGAGTAGTTGTGAACAGGATGGAGAAAAACCACCTATAAAGAAAATGAACAACTTGAGCAGAACAGTTGATAAAGTTTGTCACCAATTACAGATAACTGAAGAATTTACCTCCCCAGGAATTTCAATTGGAAAAGCAGCAAAGGATAGCATCACGTCAGATGAAGATATGGCAACTGTGTTCTTGTCAACTGCCACAAGTCCCATGCTTTGAGAATGATATATGATGACCCCAGTCCCAAAAAAATGTTGAGAATGGACCCCATCAAGCATACAAGAAGGCGGCACATGTACCTGCAAGTGTAAATTACTAACAAAATGTAAACCCCACAGAGAAACACCTTCATGAAGGTAAAGCAGTAAACCTTCCTTGCTAACATAACTGACATCGCTGTATATATAAATACATAGACAAACATACCTACCTATGGTTATGTGTTTGAGTGTATGTAGAAGAGATTTCCTAAAGAGTTAAGGCGATGGAGAAATCATTTAGCCAAAAAGCTACAGGCAACCTGACTTGAAGGGGTTTTTTTGGTGTGTTGGATGGATGGGGAGGGTAGTTGAAAAGCATTGGCAGTTAACAATTTTAATAATATTGATCGCCATTTCTTATATTTGGTTATGATCTTTAACTTACTTCCCAAATGACAATACTATATAACCCAGTTCTCACTTGAGTGAACCGTGAGCCCCTTCCTAAAAATTCTGGACTATGA
The DNA here is from genome assembly GCA_003952965.2 of Morella rubra. Lineage (NCBI taxonomy): Eukaryota > Viridiplantae > Streptophyta > Magnoliopsida > Fagales > Myricaceae > Morella > Morella rubra. Next base: position 27,082,875 of record CM025854.1, read on the forward strand.
ATCATAGGAAGGCCTAAGTGACACACTCGTAAAACTTAAAAAAGGAACATTGTTTCAATTGCCAGTCGGGAAGGGGGGGTCATTGACTGGAATTGCAAGCAACGCTAAAGCATAAAAACCTTTAATCTTTCAAATGATAAGAATAAAGCAAAAGTTACGGCAAACTAGTTGGGTAAAAGTCCAGTAGGCAAGTCAACAATTAGGCAGTTCATTGAAGACCTCACATAATAGTCCCAAGAAAATCACCTCAAACATTACAAGAGTGGGCTCTATCACACGTTCAGCAAATGAAGCATTAGCTGCCGCTGCTGTTGCACCCTGAAAATCACGTAAAATAGTATTTTGCACAGTATTAGGATCCTCCAACTTCACTTCTTTGATTTCACGCAAGGAGCAATCAGCAGCATTTCCATCAGCAGACCAATCTCATCAGAAGCATTACGTTTCCTACAAGCATAAAAATCAGTCTTTCTGGAATTCCATTGGCAAAATTAGCCTTCCTAGTTCATCTGTTTTGATTTGATAATAGGTAATCACCTCAAACATTACGCAGGTGTTCAGTCCAAGCAGTGCCGCACGAGTCGTATCTGTGGAAGGGCATCCACCAGCAGCGATCAGGAAGTGACAAGCAACACTATCAGTCAATTCCTGGTTGTTACTCTGATGTAAATGTCCCGTACAATTAGCCTCACCACTCGTTGAAAATGTCGGACTCCGATCCCCAATATCATTGATATCAGACGGTAACAGCAGGTAGTCAGGTTGAAAAGCAGGCTTGGCAGTCCACAGACCAGTAGTATCATCACGAGTGTGTATCTGTGGAGGGGCATACCAGTCATGGCGATCAACTGTGACAAGTACAGACTGAAGCCACAAGATAGTCAGAAGAGTCAAAACAAACTGAAGATAAAGAAGGGGGGTGAACAGAATATGTTACCAAAAAAAGGGGATAGTGGGGGTAGGGGAGAGCCAGAGAGAGAGAGAGAGAGAGCCGAAAGAATAAATGCCAGTGCAACTACAAACAGCAATATGTAGCACAAAGCATAGGACATAAGACCAAGGAAGGACAGTTAGTGCCTCATGCTTCCAACCGTGATCATATCAACAAAGACATCAACGGATCCGCTATTCAGTATCTATGAGCTTAAATTCAGTGACATTGTGTCTTTTCAATTACCCCCTTCAATGACAGGAGGACAATGAGTAGCCCTAGGCCTCCACATGTCCATTCACTACCACACTCACAAGCTCAAAAACCAATAGCCCTTAATAGGTACGTAATTATTTCACCTAAAACCATTGAAATCATTTGACTAACCATAACGGTATTGGTAACCGACTACCAGTTCACCATGCTGATAATCAACGTGATCAAAAAGTAGCAGTAACTAGTCCTATCATACCTTCCTCCGGTGACGATCCGTGTAGCTTATGTACTCCAGTGGCACTCGAGCACCCCTAGACAGCTTGAATAGAACTGAAATTAGTTCCTCAAGGCATGATATTTCTTCACCAGCAAATTTCTTGATGATGGCATGGCGAGGAACTCCTGCTCTAAAGAGCATATATCTGCAATAGGCAAAATAATAGCTCCATTATGTTCAAAGGCCTACAGAGCGAAGTACTGAAAGAAAATGCGAATTGGTCCACTGTTACAAAATAAATGGATTTCATGCCCATATTGTAAAAAAACTCATTAGTCTTGGGAGAGAAAATTAGTGCGGTGAAGTTTTACCCTGGAACAACAAGACAAGCCACGAGTGTAAAATTCACAGTCGAGAGTCTCAACAACTCAGGCATAATTTCATTTGTCAGTCTTTCCACTCACATTCTACAGTAGTAAGTGACCGGGTGGAAAAACTTGTCTATGCAGATCACCAAAACAGTTGAAAAGTGAGTTTAAGAGGACTATCGAGCTAGGCTAGCTCATGTATTATAACTGTACAACTTACTTTTTTATTACAGCAAACCAATTGGGGAACAATTGAATAGGATATTATGAAATACATCTTCTACCAATTGGATTGAACTCATTCATTGTGGACCATAGAGGAAGAGAGAATACTGTGTTTGTTCAAGGATCACCAGATGAGGCAAACGTTTTTTCTTATCCTAGGTAGAGAAGATGATACATGGTTGTTACCACTGCCAGAAGTATTAGTCAGAGCAGATCCATGACAATGTTTCTTACGGGCACTTAGAGAATATAATAGATCCTTTTGACGCAGCAATACTCCAATGATTATGCCAAATGTTTGTGAGTGTACGTAAGATGGGAACTAGTTTAGATAACTGATTGAACCCAACAAAAGGTGTATTAGGTAAGCTCAATTTTGCAATAAATTTCTGCTGTTAAAAACAAGAAATTTAAATATTATAATCAAACATACCCTGGTTCTGTAACATAAACAAGACCACAATGGAAACGGAAATTTCTGGCCTGCATTGCGTAAAGTTAAATGAGTTATAATGGGAATTAGACTTGCACAAGATAAATATCCACCAGAACTCAACAAGTATGACCTCACATTATTTATAGATTGCTAAAAAAATTTAACTAAAAAGAAAGTATGGGAAAAAAGAAACTGATGTAGCATGTAAAGCCTTATTACTTCATTCTTGAAAAGCTCAAGCTAATAGCATCCGAAAAAGTCTTAAAAACCCCCCACACAATCTGATGACATGCAACAAATACCAAAGAGAATGCAAATCCAAAAGAAGGCCAAATCACAAAAGCTTAAGAGCATATGGCTTCAGAGAAAGCATGGTAGCTACTAGAATGAAGTTGAGTCAGAGGGTACGGTATAGCAGCATTTCCTAGTAAAGATGTTAGAAGAACCACATCCGGAACACCCATTATCAGGTATTCCACTAATAATCCCAAAGTCAAGAAATGCAGTGCAATTGGCTTCTCTCCTACCTCCAGGTCTAGATTGACTTATTTCAAAATGGAAAATAACCGAAACATGCAACATGCTTTCAAACTTCTGTAGCCACATGGTACCTCTCCCTAAGGACAAGATCTTGAGCTCAACCTTTCTGTGTCTGGATGTGTTGGTTCAATGTTAAAAAAGAAGAGGCGGGACTTGCCAACAGCATGCTATGCACAGTCAAACCAAGCATCAACAGAGAGCAAAACATCGGTAAATTAAAAGGAGTACAAAAAGTAGCCCCATTAATAATCAAGCAATATCTACTAATTCCAGCCTACCTGTTGATATGAAAGAGGGTGTATCACTGCACCACTTACTTCCAAGAAGTAATCTGGAGTTATTGAATGTAAATCCTGGACCTAAAAGATATATTGAAGATATTAAACCATTGCAATAACAAAATGAAGTACAATGTAAAACAATAGAAAGCTCTGAATATCACCGAGTAGCCACTACAAATAAAATAAATTCTAGTATCCCATTGAAGGTGAGAGCTAGCACATACCAACATGTTAGGGCATCCGGGGGATAAACAGCCGGCCCAGACGAACCCAAGGATCTTGGGGTTGGGCCATAGGTTTTGACCCCTAGGTTCGGCGATTTTTCTTCGCCCAGGCTTGACTATCAATGCACTGGCCCAGCCCAAAACTTTTCATTTACTTCTTGTGCTGGTGAGATGACCTAAGACCTTATACGTCTTAATCACTCGAGTTAAAATTTTTCTTCATTGAAAAGGAGCAAATTGCATTGGAAGAAGTAAAAAGGTTAGCTTGGGGTTTGAAAAGATGTTAAATAGCTGGCCTCTACCTGGGACCCCCCACCCCTCCTTATGCCCAGCCTGGCCACCAAAATCTCGCCCAAACTCGAGGCAAGCAGGGACTACAGCCTATTTGAGCAACAACATGCTCATCCACATGTGGTATTGGCTGTGTCCCCATGGTCAGCACATGAATAGACCAGCTAGGAACAAGACCACCCATTCTCAAGGAGATCATAACAATACACATTCATTTCATTCCTTTAGAAATGTTACATGCAAAACCATACTAAACCATTTCAGCCTGTAAAAACTTGCATCTCATATTAATATTAAAGATTACTGAAAAATAATCTCATCGTTTAATCAACCATTGTACTATAAAACAAGATAGATGCGCACTTTTTCTCGCAATCAAGACAATAATCATTACATAACTGCACACAAGGTGGTCCAATATGAAGCTCAATAAAGTAATTTAAAACAGTTTATAATTAAAATAACTTTAGCGAGGTTCTTATATTATATCGCTAGCTTAACATTGAAATTTCATATAGCTCCGGCAAAGTTTCAAAATCATCCCAGTGTGCAGAAAATGGCGACTCATGAAATTTCATATAGCTCCAAACCGGATCAAGTTCACAATATTCTCATGGCAAGCAATATACCAGAAGAACTGTGTAGACCTTTTCCTTAGGAACAGGAAGTAAACTGAAGGTTACTTGAACATTAGAAAGAGAAAATACCAAGCAACAGCAACTCTTACCACCAGGTTGACAGTCAACGATGTGCCACCCCTCTCAGTTTGCAATTCAATGTTTTGGTTGACGCTGTCATCAAGTAAAGTCTCCAACTTCAGGAATTGAGTGATTACCTGCATTAGGATTTCGAAAAATAAGAGCGACTCATGCAAGTAATAGTCCCACAAGTAGTAGAAAACACTGGCTAGATTATACTAGAGCTTTGCGGTCAGTACTCCAAAGTTATATTACACTTCATTCTGTAATGAATGAAGTCCAAACGATATTGCATAAATCCATCTGATTGTTGTCAAAACGAATGTAGACTAATTTCAGAGTGCAAACAAAGCAATCACAGCATGTCGAGAATGAAATAAATGTCCATGAAGCATGAAAAAAAAAATTCGAAATGAACTCTTTACTTCTGATTCTATACCCAGCTTGGGATAAAATAAAACTCCTAGGCACATCGTCGTTCCAAATGTCATGTCTTCCAGCAAGAACTATTTCTGGAATTTTTTTATGGGGAAACGTCTACTGATGCTTTTAAGTTTCATTCTGAAAATGGTAATTCTGCTACATTCCAGCAATTCCAGTACATAAATGAACTACAGCTCATTTCATACATCCATGAAGTCAGGAGTAGTTGAAGGCATAACTTACTTCCCCATTAACACGAACAAGTACATCTCCTGGCTCTAAACGCTTATGAGCTGGGCCACCAGGCACCTGAAACAAGTCCAGGACCATATGAATTTCAAAAGCAAGAAAATTATTAGACTATAGCATTAGAAACACAAAATAGTCTCTCTTTTACGAGTAAATAGTGCACAGTGTACATACCACAGAGTCAACAACAAGCATTCCAGTTTCCCCTTGTGGAGATGCATGCCGTACCATCTGAACCAATTAAAAGCACAGTAAGCAATTGGGGATATCTCGATCAAAAAATCACCACAGGAAAAATTGCATGTTTAAAAGAAGAGAAACAAAGACCTGTTCTGTTTCACTTCGTAGACCAAGCCGACGTGTCTCATCAAATCCTTTATGGAGAAATGTTACCTAGACCAGCATCACCAAAACCATATTAAAACGAACATCCATATTTTCCAAATCAAGGAAATGAAAATTAGCATAACCTATCTATTTTTAATATAACTCCACATTGACAGCATTGGCATATATAAATTGGGATAGGAAATTTCACTTACTCAACTATATGTTTCCTCAATTTTCATCTGATGTACCATAGCTTCCCAACCCCTATCTAGAAGTGCTCAACTAAAAAGAACATTTGCACCATTCTTTATAAGAATAGCGCTAATGCTATTATTTATCATATAGTAATGAAAACTTCTACCCTACCACAAAACATAAATCTTTCGTCTCACTTGGTTACTGTATATGAATCTGAGTAAGTGTCTGCAAGGATAACACCAACAACAAACCTGAATGTATAGAAACCGTAAGAATCACTATTTAATGACCTATGCCATGAAAGCCAATCACATGCAATCTCCACTGAAAGCAAATATCATGTCCATGAAGCATGAAAAAAAAAATTCGAAATGAACTCTTTACTTCTGATTCTATACCCAGCTAAAACTCCTAGGCAACAAATGTCATGTCTTCCAGCAAGAAATTTCATGGGGAAACGTCTACTGATGCTTTTAAGTTTCATTCTGAAAAGGTAATTCTGCTACATTCCAGCAATCCAGTACATAAATTACAGCTCATTTCATACATCATGAATCAGGAGTAGTTTAACTTACTTCCCCATTAACACGAACAAGTACATCTCCTGGCTCTAAACGCTTATGAGCTGGGCCACCAGGCACCTGAAACAAGTCCAGGACCAATGAATTTCAAAAGCAAGAAAATTATTAGACTATAGCATTAGAAACACAAAATAGTCTCTCTTTTACTAGTGCACAGTGTACATACCACAGAGTCAACAACAAGCATTCCAGTTTCCCCTTGTGGAGATGCATGCCGTACCATCTGAACCAATTAAAAGCACAGTAAGCAATTGGGGATATCTCGATCAAGAAAATCACCACAGGAAAAATTGCATGTTTAAAAGAAGAGAAACAAAGACCTGTTCTGTTTCACTTCGTAGACCAAGCCGACGTGTCTCATCAAATCCTTTATGGAGAAATGTTACCTAGACCAGCATCACCAAAACCATATTAAAACGAACATCCATATTTTCCAAATCAAGGAAATGAAAATTAGATTGACAGCATTGGCTAGGAAATTGAAAAGCATCACTGCTACTCAACTATATGTTTCCTCAATTTTCATCTGATGTACCATAGCTTCCCTAACCCCTATCTCAAGTGCTCAACTAAAAACGAACATTTGCACCATTCTTTATAAGAATAGCGCTAATGCTATTATTTATCATATAGTAATGAAAAGTCTTCTACCCTAATCAAAACATGCACAATCTTTTGTCTCACATGGTTACTGTATATGAATCTACAACAAGAAAATAAAAATTAAAAATAAAGTAAGTGGCAGGGAACTTCTGCAAGGATAACACCAACAACAAACCTGAAGCGTACCACGAGGTATAGAAACCGCCTCCCATTTATTTTCATAAGAATCACTACCCTTCTGCAGAAACTTCAATGCCCTCACAACCTGCCAATCAAGCCATGCAACTTAAAAGCCAAAATTCGTATTCTATGCTCCCCACTAGAGGAGTTGTGCTTGATCTCAATTAACACTGGAAACACGGCATAAAGGTCCAGCAAATATACAAGAAGCACCCACTCGTTCTAAAGGCAAAAAAAAGGCCGATGCACTTGATGACTTGCTCCCAGCATTCAAGGCAACTGCCCTGCCCAGCCAATCAATAACTGGGGAACCACTAGAACCACCTTTAGTCCCAGATGCAGCCTGTAAGCAAACAAATTAATAACTAATAAACACAAACATTTAGGATAAAGCTGCAATAGAACGGAAAAACAATTAGGCAAGACCAGCAATGAGGACTATCAAAATCAGTTTAGCAAATTCAAGAAGAGGATTCCTTTGTGATGTCCCAATTAGCCACAATTTTGATTCACCATTGAGCATTGTCAGGACCTTCTATAGACAGACACCAAAAGACCAAATGCTCAAAAAAAGCAAGTTTGAAGGCTCCATAGGTGCACATATCAAGCTTAATTAAGAAGCTCAATGCAAAAATACGGCAGCATGCTTGCGGAAACAAGTTTTTCCAAAAATAACAGAATTAGGAGGCACCTATACCATTTGAATATTTCCCCAGCCCACCCCAACCATAATTATTTTTCTTCCAAGAACTAAATAACTAAGTAAAATTCATAAGTTGATACCAGCCCCCAATAGCTTGCTTAACTCCAACATAAAAAATAAATAAATAGCAATGGACATTGAAGGGGGAGAGAGAAGAAAAAAGAAAGAAATATAACCATCAAAACTAACTATAGTGAGTCAATCCCCTTCCCTTGGGGCAGAAGGGTGGAGGGTACAGAGAGAAGAAAAACTAAAACAATAGAGTAAATAAAAAGCAACCAAAGAAGCAAGTGGGGCTGCAATTGGAAGTGAACCACTATCTAATTTTGGATGTTTGAATTTTAAACGTGCACATGTAATAGAAGCAGACATGCTAGGGTCTTACTTTTTGTTTATTTAGTTCAGACTTAAGGTTGATGAAATTGACTTGTGAGCCTGGCCAAGCCTTCAAGCCAAGCTCAAGCATCAACTTCAAGGCTCAAGTTGAGCAAGTTCGAGGTGCGTTACAAACAACAAGAGCGCAGCTTAAAAAAGAAAATACTGCACCCAAAGAAATATACAGAAAAGACCCAAAGAGGGAAAAAAAGAATAATAATATTACCCAAGTCATTGTACTTCACAGACACTTAAAAATCATTGAAAGAAGGAAAAAGAAACTGGTTTGACACCACTATCAAATAGAAAAGGCACCAAATAAATGAGCGCATCAACTTTGTAAGAGAAGCTCAGCCCTCTCAATCTACATAAAAACAATGTAGTCTTAGTAAGAGTGGAATGTGTTAACGATTTTTAACCAATGTCAGACGTCACACTGTTCATAGAGCACAAACCGCATGGTTCATAGAGTAGACACTGTTCATTTTTTGTTCTTTTAGCCTATTAATCACTGGGTCGTATTTTGAAAATGAAAGATTATTTATCTATATACATCTCATGGTTCCATTCCCATCCGATAAAGTTTTCATTATGGGGTAAAGAAAAAATTCAGATATGACCAATTAGAGACTAAAAAGAAAAACATCAAGCTGATCCGCAACAAAACCTAGAAAAGAATCTAGCCCAGGCACAGTTTTATCGAGAAAAAGAAAAGCAGATTAGCACTCAATCACAACTCCCAAAGAAGATCTAATCGCTCAATAATTTAGTCTTTTTTCCCGATGTAAAGAAAGAAGAAACAATATTTTCTTACAGGTATAAATGATAAACATACTTACTTGCATGTAGAATGTATTGAAATCATTGTAGCCATCCCTGCACCAACACAACGATTGTCATCTACTACTATCAATAGTGAAAACAGCTTTTTCTGATAACCAGTGAGAACAGATACAAGTATTTACAAACCTGAGGGTCAAAAGAGAAAATGGGAATTTAAATATCACAGCTCAGTTTCAATGAACAGAATCTCATCCTACGATCAAAAGATGTAGAGAACCTAGTAGTATACAACTTCAATATATGACAGAAAAACAAACCCTAAATTCCCTAAGAGATGAAATTGCTAATTTGATCAGGCTTATGTCATTGACTGTCATTGAATAATGTTTTTAAATTCCAATAAGGAAAGGAACCAAAACAGAAAAATAGTACAGCTACCACATACTTTTTATAATGAGGTGCATCTCTATCCAACCGAGCAAGAGTGCCAGCCAAAATGGAAACCTGGAACATAGTCAACATTATAAAAGGAACGTTCATGCAAAGAGAGAAAAAGAAAGAAAATAAAAGAGCAATCTTGGGGTACATTAAAAATACCATAATACACACATCTCAAAAGCTAAATCAGATACTATGAGTCATTTCAAGCACAAATCTGTTGGGAATACCTTTTCACCACTATCGTTGCCAACAACCCTAATCTCCAGACCAACACAAGCAGCCTCAGGTGCAAGAGGAATCTCTTCATAATTCAGAAACTGGATTGCACCAGGATCATAACGAAAGAAGCCAAAATCATGCACCTACAAGATTGTTCATACTAGGTTAGTGCCACAGGCAAATACTCAGGAAAGTAAAATTGTTAAAACTTCGAGAATATATCTATTACTCATGTCAGCAGGATGAAGATAAGGCATGCACATTAACACACGAGGCAAAAAAACAGCACTTATCCACTATGAACCGGAACTAGAGGTAACATCATGCTGAAAGCAAACAAGTTATGACCAGCTTCCAACAAACTGTAGTATATCATTTCCAACAGCGAAAGAAGAGAAAAAGAGAAGTGGGGTGAGAAGGGGGGGAGAAAAGAAAAGAGAAGATCTCCAACCAAACAATATATCACAAAGGCAGTCTATTCAACCAGAAATTTCAAAGACGTTGGTAGCTAACCAAAATTTGTGATTAACAAAAACAAAGAAACAAAATCCGCAAAGAGTCTACTCACCGGATCTCTGTACACGGGATGCACAGGAATTTCTTCACGGTTCACAAACATGGCTTCTGCAACTACAGGCCCTGCAAAAGCAGGCATGTATACATCTCAGAAAGGAAGAAGTAGAAGAACAAAAAAGAGCTATAGGAACAGCCGGAGAGGAGAATAAGGGATCTCACTTTTAGCCTAGAAACTTACGTCAAAATATCAAAAAGAGGTCCAAACTAAAACGGTTACATTTAGCTCCAAAACTATCAAAATACATCAAAGCCTTGTTATAAGATTCGACATTCAATATTCTGCCCGGTAGCTTATTTTCTGCACATTTAAACCGGGATTGACAGCTTGAAAGTTGATGCATTTTGATAGTTTTGGGACTAAATGTTAGGATTTGATAGTTTCGACTCTTTTTGACATTTTGAATTAAGTTTATCAGCTAAGTGATGTTTCCGGAGAACAAATACAAGGTCATCCTCCGTCTCCTCGATACGAACTGCACGCTTTTCTGGTTTTAAAAGATTAAAAATTTTCCTGTCATCCCACATTTCTCAGCGACTAAACAAAAGCAACCAATTTCAATAATCCCTCTTTCATCTTGTAAACCAAGAAGTAGTAGAATCTGAATACCGGGCTTGACAACATGCCGATTTGTGAGGATGATCCCCCGGCGTTTGTCGACCACGAAGCCAGTCGCATAACTGGCGCCGGCGGACTCGGTGTCAAAGGCGCGGCACGCGGTGGTACGGAGCACGACTACGGCGGGGACCACCTTGTTCAGCGCCCTCCTCCAGTCGTCGGCGGTGGCAGCGTTCTCGCGAAACGGCGGGTCGATCTCCATGCACAGCTCGTCCTTCACAGCGCTAGCCCCATCCGCCAGTCCCATGGACTCCGATCTCAGCCGCTCCAACGGATTCTCCATTCACACACAATAAATTGCAGTGAAGGAAGCTGACAAAGTTAGGGCTTCAGGGATGGGGTTGTGTTTGAGGAATGGGAGTGAGGAGGGTGAAGTCTACTCCGCAGTCCACTATTTGCCGCGTTGGGGAGTTGAGGCTTTACTGTTGTATGTAGGTGTCGCCCGTTTGTTTGTGCATGTGCTCGCGAGGTCTGATGTCGAGGTTGGTGATATTAGTAAAAGAGAGACGATAGGCAGGAAGCCAATGATCTTTTGCTTTCTGACGGAACGAGGGCAAGAACTGAGCAAGTACGATCTTGGCTGTGGTTGGACTAGATTTTTGGGGTTTAGCACGTGGGAAACTTACCCCAAGAAGGTACAATTGTAATTGTCTCAAAATAATGAATTTAATTTAAAAGCTCAAAAAAAAGAAAATATACCCCAGATTGTCTCTAATAATTAACAAATCTTGATATTCAGATTACAGGTATTAATAATTTTTTTCGTTGACTACTTTTCATAAAAAATAGTAATTACAGAAGAAACAGAAACAATTTTGACCAAAATCATTGAATTGCCATTTTTGAAAATTAGAGGAAAGGTGAAGGTCTATCAATACAGTTGTAATTGTCTTAAAACAATGAACTCAATATAAGAACTAAAAAAAGATAATAAATTCAAGAAATTGTTTCGACTAACAAATTAACACCCAAATTAACAGAAATAGAAAATTATCTGTGTTGTATAATTAATTTAAAAAATATTACTCACGAAATAAGCTGAAACTATTTTTACAATAACATTTAACTTATATTTTTTAGAATAAAAAATAGGGTCAAAGTATTTAAACCAACCCCAGATAGAGATGATTTTGTTTTTTTTTTTTTGGACATTATGCTTATTCAATGAACACTCATAAATTTTAATTAGGGTTAACTTTTTATTCATCAACTATTATGGTCCTAAAACCTTGCATTTTAAACTAATTAATTTCCTAACATTTCACCCTTTAATCATCATTTCTGTACACTTTACATCCTCTGTTATTAATTTAGACGATACTTAATATTTTTGATTTGTGAAGTAACGACTTTGTCTATATATTTTTTGTATCATGATATATTTGTGGGGGTAATTTAGTCATTTAACTTTCCAAAAATGTTAGTCTTTGTCCAAATTAGCAGCGGAAGGTGTAAAACATAGGAGTCAGTAGTTGAGAAGGAAATACAACGAAATTAATAATTATAAATATAAAGTGTGAGAACCTCTCGATGAGTTAGAACAATATTTTTCCTTTATAATTATTAGCTTCCATATTTTTTGAATCCCAAGTCTGCAGCCTATTTGTATTAAATGTCAGCTAACAAGATATATGTCAGCTGTTGGCCCCTAGGCTGTAGAGGTGATGGTCAAGGCATATTACCTCCAAATGGAGACCTGGTTTAAAATGTTGTAGCTATATCTATTCCTGCAACTTATTTAATACGTGTGGTGAGAGTTGTTGCATGTATCCGGAACTTATTTGAGATGTAAACTGGATCAAATTCTTCTGAATTCGGTGTATAGAAAGCTCAGAAATCCTTGTTAAAAAAAAAAAAAAAAGTTATATGTCGAGTTGATTTATTGAAGAGCACGAAGAAACTAGACATATTCTGCGAATGAAGCGGAACCAATTGCAGGGAGGTCGGTCTTGTACAGGCCTGCGAGCATGGGAGATTGTCTGTGGAAAAAGCAGAGGAAGCCAATCAATCTATCAATCTCCCAGGTGATTCCACATGTGCTTTTGCGCGATTAAAGGTTTGATGGGGATTTCTGATGTTTGCATTTTACATAGAATCCAAAATGCAGGCATTAAAAATATGTATCAGTGTCGCTGTGTCAGTGATCAAACTCCAATCCCAGTGAGTTGCCAGTGATTGCACGAACATAAGCCTCGAGATGTCTCTGAGCATCAGTCCTACTCCTGCGAGCATTATCATACTCGTGCACTAAGCAAGGTGTGAGATCCCACCTATCATGTGAGATGGGTTCTGATTGGTACGTCTACGAGTAGAACTATTCTAAATGATTTATTTACCCACCAAACAGAAAGAATCATTCTTCACACCTCTTGCTTTGACTGATAAAAAAAATTGGAAAAAAAATATGGTTGAAAACTTATTCATTCTCGACAATGTCGAATAATTCTTATATATTTAAATCAGATTTCAATATATATTTAACAAGTGTATTTCAATCTAAAAATTCCGAAACAGAAGGACAAAGAGAAAAGATTCTATGTTAAATCATGATGAACGCAACTTACCCGCAATCTAACCCTTCGTTGATTGAGGTGACATGCACATATATTATTGAATTTGTTAAGATTTAATATTCATCATCTGTGTATACGCATTTAAATTTAACTCATATCGGGTAGAAACTTTTTTCAGGACAAAGTCGTTGGCATATAACCAGTCACTTTCAAATACGACGTACATCTACCAAAATGCTGAACAGTTGTTAGCCCAACGCTTCTTGCGGCTCCTGAAACTACCCTGCATTGCAATTATTCAGCTGTAGTGCCTCTCAGGAAAGACCCACTCCGGGCTAGCTCCTTAAGTGGCCTGTCTGTGAACCTTAGGAGATTATAGGCAAATCCTCCAGCAATTGTTCCAATCACTGGGCCTACTACGTACACCCACAATCCTTTGTAGACATGCTTTATAACAGCAGGCCCTATGCTCCTCGCCGGATTCATGGAGGCTCCTGAAATTGGCCTGCAATTATTTTATTGTACGCTGTGTTAGCAGAATGCACCAAAAAGCTCCTTTTCTCCTTTTTTTTTTTTTTTTTTTTTTTGAATTCTATGAGCAACTGTGTTTGGGACTCGAGGTTGTTGATTTTCTAGAAACTTTAGTATATATTCCATATATACTGCAGAGTTCTTAAATTTTCAACAGATTCGTGCAAGAGAATTGACATACTTAACTGCAAAAGCATTACTCTTTTTGCCTCCTTTTATAAAGATGAATATTAATATATTATACAAATTAGGACATAAAAGGGTGAACTGCATACAAGGGCGTGCATGTCATATAGACCATAATTATATCATATATCCACGGAGGCAAAGACGCAACGATAAAAAGTGTGACATTATAAAACTCAGTTCGCATGATAAAGAGTTACCCAGCAACGAGGACATTTAGTAGTATAGTCATCCCAACCACAATCCCAGCTAGTTCTCCTATCACCTGCCATACACACAAAGAAAATTGCAGATAAATTAGGTTTTTCTGTCTGGCAAGATGAATTAGATTACTGACATAGACACCAATAAGTTGTAACTATATGTGATTCAGAGACTAATAAGCTCCAATGGAGGAAACTTTGTAAAAGATCCAATTAGCAACATACGGCGTGCAGCTGCACACAGAACTTACTATACGACATGGATTAGGTGTACATCAAATGCATGTATTGGTTACAATTGCAAAAACATGGGGCGAAAGAGGATTTTGCCCCTTGAGAATTGAAGACAGTATAGGAGCCATCTACGTACTATCAGATGCTCCAGAATTAGGTAAATCCTTTCGTGTACAAAACGAAATTTACGTAAGCTTACAAATTATATTAAGGTTGTTTTGAATCACATACTGCTCTTTTGTCTGTGCCAACAGCAAAGATGGCAAACATCAGAAGAAAGGAGATGACGATTTCCAGAACCAAGGATTGGCTGTTAGATCCAACAGGTACAGTTCCAAAATAAGCGTCAGGAGTTACATCAAGCACTAGAGCTAGCGTGCCACTAGCAAGAATTGATCCCATTAGTTGAGCTGCTATGTACAGAGGAACCTGCAGCACATCGGAAACTTAAGACATCTAACACGCGTTGTATATCTTAGTCAGCAAATGTCATGACAACTTGTGATACAAGTGCTCTCCTTCCTGTCTACATATCAGATGTCGAGGAAAAGTGGTATTATACACTAAACAAACATTGCTGAGCATTTACAATATATTTGTTTCTTGTTGCACAGCAGGCAGATGAGATAAAATACAAGTGGGCACAAGTTCTTCTGGTCTAAAGGTTTGATGTAGTGTACTGAAAGTCCCTTTAGAAAAGTTTGCTTTACCTAATCTCACATGCACGCACGCACTGTGGACGAGATAAAATATTTGTACATGGGCGAGTTCTTCTGGCCTAAAGGTTTGACCGATCAGTGCTCCCTCTATTCAACATGTCCGAAGAAACATTTACCTGACCACATCCAAAGATGGGATGGCCGAAGAAACTATGTGCAAGTCCACACCATTGCACAGCAGGCAGATGAGATAAAATACGCGTGGGCACAAGTTATCTAGTTTGAAGGTTTGATAGAAGTGTGACTGAAGAGACCTTCAGAAAATTTTACTTTACCGTAGACGCAGGGGGGCGGTGGGTTCAGGCAAGTCATAAAATGATCATTTTAATTTAAAAAAATTAAGCATAATTAATAAATTTAAAATTAAAATTATGTAAATTTGCTTATTATGTTTTTAGATGCAGAATTACTAATTAAACTTTCCCGTATATCAAGTTTAACAAATAATCAATTTTGAATAGTATAAGCAATTTGAAAAACAATCTTAATCTTCGAGACCAACAGAATATGTTATCATAATTTGAAAATAGTTCAGAATCTAGTTGCATGGTGAAGATATTGCTTTACTTTATTTATTTTATTTTTTTTTAAATTATATTTTTTTTTTTTTTTATATTTATTTTTTTTTTTTTTTTTATTTTATATTTTTATTTTTTTATTTTCTTTTTTTTTTTTTTTTTTATAATTAATTTAATTATTTTTTTTTTGTTTTTTTTTTTTTTTTATTTCTATTTTTTTTATTTTTTTTTTTTTGATTAATTTTTATTTTTTTTTTTTTTTATTTTTTTTTAGAATTTTAGTAGATTATTATTTTTATTTTTTTTATTTTTTTTTTAGATATTTTCCTTTTTTTATTTTTTTATTTTATAATTTATATTTTTAATGTTTTTTTCTTTTTTTTATTTTCAAATTTTAATTTTTTTTTTTCTTTTTATTTTTTTATTTTTTTCTATAATCTTTTGCCTAAAGTTTTATTCAGTCTCCCTCTATTCAACATGAGCAACATTTACCTGACCACATCCAAAGATGGGATGGCCGAAGAAACTGATGTGCAAGTCCACACCATTGAATTTTGATTTCCCAAATGAATGAATACATATTTCAAGAACCCAGGAATGTCGATGAATACATTTTGTCTTAGGAGAGAATTTCAACTTAGTAAAGGGCTAACCGTTCAGAAGACTGACCTCTTTACAAGGGAACCGGCGAAAGACGGCGAATGCAATGGTCACTGCCGGGTTAAAGTGGGCTCCAGAATATGACCAACAGAATAACTCATGACCGTGACTATCAATCCCCATGTCACACATATGCCCGGAAATGTGATCGAGCCATAGATCTTATTCACTGCCACTGAGCCGCATCCAGCAAATATCACAAAATATGTACCAATGACTTCTGCGATCAACTGCAAAACCCAAACACTTAACGTAGAGACAGACACTCATTTGGAAACATCCTGCAAGACTGTCAAAGTGAATTTCAAGGATGGACGAGGGTTTTCCCAAGTGTTAGACAGCTTAGATACACAAGGGACCTAATGAGTTAGTACGGCTGAGCTTCGACATTATCTTGCTTTCCTCCGCGAATTATCTTCGTAAAAGAGGGGGGAGAAAAAAGGGGGAAAAAGAAACAAAATTGCGCTTACCTTTTGTGACATGGTTACTATTGAAGCTGATGAAAAGGCGATGCCACCGTCAGTTTTGGCTGTGGTGGATGTGCATGCACCTTCTTCGATCTTTGCAATTTCTAGTTCTTCTCTTCTGCCATTGGACTTCGCGTCCATCTTTGTGAAAAGTGATTGATGATCCGAGCCAGGGCTAAAATTCTGAAGCTTTTAGAATGAAAGACTTCCGTGCGCGTGTTAAAGAGTCTAATAGCGTGTTGAAGATAAGAGCACGTGCCTTTTCACTTGAACTTGGATTTGAATATATAATAGAGAAAGAAATCCTTAATTTAGAGGTTGTTGGCAAGTAAGTTTTGTGGACTTGGCTATGTGCTTTTCACTTGAACTTGGATTTGGATTTATACTCGAGAAATAACTCCTAAATTTAGGGGTTGTTCGACACGTATCAGGCGAGTTAAGGCTACGTGCTTTTCACTTGAACTTGGATTTTGATATATATATATATATACTCGAGAAAGAACTCCTTCATTTAGGGGTTGTTGGACACTTGGAAGGTGAGTTAAGTAAACTGGGCTATCCCTTTATTTTGAGGATATTATATATATATATATGTTTTTTTTTTGGGTAAGTATGTTTCCTATTAAAGGAAACTAACTACCTTACAGATGATCAGGCCAAAAGAAAAGGAAAAAAAATATTTATATGTTGAGATACAGAATCTAATGGTATCCGAAAGCCGCCTTTCCCGTTACTGTAATCTTTAGATATCCTTGGTCAAAACTATAAGGAGAAGAAAAAGAAGCCTGCCTTTGACCTTTCCCTTTTGGTCTTACACACGCTTTGTCCTACTTTATTGCCCCTATTTATATTTAGTGGATTCGACTCTTAATTCCTAAACGGATATATGTCCTGGTTTTTGCTTGATTGGCCCATGCATATTTAAAGCCCATGTTGACTCACTTCGTAGGGGAAGTATCCTGGTCCCATGGGTTTTAGGGCCTTGGGGACCGAAAAAGTATCCCAACTCACGCTTAAATAACTGGGCGCTTTCAGTCTGGCTGATTGGACTTCTATGAGCAGAGTCGAGCAGAGTCGAGCAGGAATATGTCTCCTGGGACAGGAGTAAAATTTAAAATAAAGTTAATTATAATTTCCCTTCCGGTTTCTATTCTCAAATA
Organism: Morella rubra; assembly: GCA_003952965.2. Lineage (NCBI taxonomy): Eukaryota > Viridiplantae > Streptophyta > Magnoliopsida > Fagales > Myricaceae > Morella > Morella rubra. The sequence goes on from CM025854.1 coordinate 27,100,770, forward strand.
ATCCTAGATATTAACTCGTTGTAGCTTATTTTTATAAATTATATTTTTTATTACGATTTTATTTTTTAATAGATTGAAATTATTACGTCGAACGATTTCTATCTTATGTGACAGACGTGTGACCTTCTCTTTATATAAAAAAATAATTTTATCTTCGTCTGAGTCTTCCTTAATTTTTTCTACAATATTTCCATCAATTCGTAAAGTTAAAAGAATAGTATGTAATTGGCTGATTTTTTTATTAAAAACAAAAAAATATAACTCAATTAAAATAAGCTTGATTAAATTTATCTTTTTAAATAAAGAGAAGTTCATATGTTGTTTATGTGAGACAGAAATCGTTCGATATAACAACTTCAGTATATTAGAGATAAAATATCAACAAGAAATATAATTTATAGAGATGAGTTATAACGAGTTGAAATTTATAAAAGTATTTAAAAATCGGATGAAAGTTTGAAGGGATAAATTATTATTAAACCTTTAAAATTGTACTTCTACAGATCGAATTAGGAAGTCCAAACATTATACAAAAAAGCACGTGGCGTAACTTCAGACTTGGGAGGTTAAAATTGTGTTAGGTTTTTCCCACTCAAATAGCAGTTAAATAACCAACTTACGGGCATAAACAAGTATGCGAAAGCAAAGCACTGAGGTTAGAACTCAATGAAAAATGGAATGCTTTTGAAGCATTCAAATATTACGATGTTTTCCATTTCCTCCAGCAGTTTCAAGAAGTAAATTTGCATTTAGTAAGAACAAGCTTTGTTCTTATTTGTTTTGTTTCGTCGCACTTGCTGGGCATGAGTATGAACTCAATGCTTCTTAGCCTCGGATCAAACTATTTATGTGCATTAATAATTACAGCAAATTGTGAATCGTGTTCAGTGACGGAATTAATAATGAATTCGAAGGGAGCTAACTTTTAAAGAAAAATTGACCTAAAAAAAAAATTACTAGGTAATATAAAAAAGTATCTTTAAATTAAAATATTAAAAATTAAAAAATAAAAATATTAAAAATTAAAGATTAAAAATATTTCTTTTCTCGTGTCTTTGAATCTCTTTTGGACCTATGATGAAAGCAGAGAAATGTACTTCCGTGATTTTTCTCTTTTTATTTCAAGATTCGACAGTCTGATGTACTACTTCTTCTTAGTATTTTATCAAGTTTTTGCATAGGTTTTGTCTGTTGCAAGTTACATCCAATATTCATGAATCTGCCCACAGAAGAGTCAGAAGACAACAAATTACAAAATACAAAAGAAAAAAAGAAGTAACAATCAAAAAAAAAAATGTAGGATATTATATATATTTCAGTGGAACGTCAAACTAATTGTAGCAGCAATAACAATCTGCTTATGTGTTTTTCTTTATCTGAAAAAACTGAAATCCTCATTTGTTTACCAGAATTATAGAACACACTGAATCATTCCGTAGCCCTGCGTAGCCAACGGATAGGTTTCGTTCTTTTTTTTTTTTTTTTTTTTGCAGCATTTCTATTTCCTTTTGTTCACTCGTTTCCATAGATCGCTTATTTGAAGGAATCGTTGAGGAAAATGTTTGGAAATAGGCAGAACAATACGTAGTGATTTATGAGTCTATGACCTAAATTCTAATCGGCTAAATTGCTAATCTAATCACAAAGAGTTGAAGAGAGAGATTGAGAGAGGCTGAATATAAATGTACTTGGCGGCTGTGAGAAAGAGAGACTCGGTTGAGACAGTGAGACTTGAGAGAGAGAGAGGCAGATAAGGAGAGAGAGTCAGCGTTGGCGGTAGAGGAGAGAGGCACGGAGAGGTAAAGAGGGAGTCGGCAGTGGAGGTCTGGAGAGGAAAAACTGTGACTTTGTGACTATGAGAGAGGGAGGGTGGAGGAGACATCGGGAGAGGGAGAACACCAAATTAAAATAGGGTGAAGAGATCCTTTTCACCTTTTTTTTTTTTTTTTTTAAAAAAGGTGGGGAATTTTAAAGGGGGCCAGCCTGGTCTAAAAGGAGCATTAGAGCATTCCTAGCAGCTTATTTAAATTTGGCTCTCTATTTTAACCAAAAAGTACACTTCTTTATTTTAACTATCAACTTTTTAAAAACACCCACAGCAGCTTCTCTATTTTAACCATCTACTTTTACTATTTTATTTAAATATTATTATTCAAATATTTCTTTATTATTTCTCTAACATTTATATTTTTGAATATTCGTTTTATTGTAACGGTTATATTTTTGAATATTTGTATTATCCTAAAAGGGCGAATTTTTTAATTTTTGTCTTTTACTAACGCTCGGCATTTTTTAAATTTATCTTATCTCAACGATTAGATTTTTTAAAATTTTTCTTATCCTAACTGTCATATTTATAAATACTTGTCTTATTTTAACGATCATATTTTTTTAAAATGTATTAAGTTAGTCTTTATTTAGTTTAAAATGTATTAAGTTAGTCTTTATTTAGTCTAAAATATATTAAGAAAAGAGAAAGAAAAAGAAAAAATAAGAAAAATATTAATATTTTATTATAGAGAAGTGAACAGTGGTTATCTAAATATAAAGAACCACTGTTCACATGTTAAAATTTTTAGCTAAAAATTGTTAAAATAGATAAGCTGTTAAAGAGTGTTTTTTGACTTTTTTGTTAATTGGTTCTCTATTCTAACCAAAATGTTAGAATAGAGAACCTACTAGGAATGCTCTTAGTTATAAAAAAAGGTTTTACATTGATACACCACTAATCGTGTTGATGAGGCAGTCGGTTCTGAGTTCAATTTTCCTCTAGGATAAAATCAGTGACTTTAGTTAAGTACTATGAGTTGTCGCGCTCTCGTCAAGTTTTACATGTGCTCTAATTCAAGCAATTTGCCGTATTTGATTCTCTTTATTATCAAAAAAAAAAAAAAAAGGTTTTAGCCGAGAAGTCCAGGCCAAATGACAGTTTACAGATTTTGTAACCAATGCACTACTACCTCTGAACTGGAACACGCAAAACAGCAAAATCGAAACAACGAAAAAACTGAAAAAAACAAAAAAAAAACAAAAACCGTTAAACTGCATTGACATTTGAATGCAAACTTTGAGAATTTAACACCTCTGACAAGTCCAGTCTGATCACCTACCTAACTTCTGCCCTTTTGTCAATTTATGAATCATACATAGAGATAGAGATACCAGAAAATTCAGAAACAGGCGGAGGAATTCAAGCCACCAGATGAGAGATTTGACGCTCACGAAAGCAACGATCCACTCAACAAACAACAGACAGATGCAGACTCCAGGTCCATCAACCTTGAATCAGAAGCCAACCCGAATCACTTTCATTAGTTTTCACATAACAGACGCCGAGAGCATGAGAGACTCGACAGGACGTGAATATTCGAATAAACTATTTTCTGTATGAATTTCTCTGGGCTGTCGCTATAGCGTTCTCATCCCTTCAAGTTTGCAACTCCTGTAACTCTCTATAGGTTCACTCCCAACGTATCAAGAAGTAATGGGACTGAAGCAGAAAGAAAACCATTTGCTATCTATATAACACTTAATATAAAAGTTAATTTACAATCAACTAAAAAACTAAGCTTTTCAAACTGATACAACTTTAAGTTTATTGATATCTACCAGTCACCCGATCCCACCACAAGCGACCTGGACTGGCATTACCCACTATACCTTATTTTTCTCTTTTCTTGCTCGGAAGATTACATTTTACAAACCCCAAGTGGAAAAAAGACAAAGCCGTTAACAAAACAATCACTTTGAAGGAACTTCGGAGGTACAGCTAGCAATAGGCAGATCAGCTGGAGTGCATACCAGAGCCCTTTGCTGTAAATGCCTCAAGCTTTGCTCCATGCTAACTTGCACCATCTCAGCTAGCATCTTCTTTGCTTTACCTGATTGATCTTCTCCGTCAATCTGGGAAATAATATTGCACACTATATTCTCCAATGTGTCAGGTTGAAGCTCAGATCTTGCATACGGAGAGTCTCTCAGTAACTGCAAGAGCAATTGAGCTTTGGACTGAGATTTGGGTGTTCCTTGAACAGTGAGCTCAAGAAGTCCAGGTATTACACCTTCTTTAAGAATAGGTTCCCTATATTTACATCGGTCACTCTGACACATGGTCAGTAATGCTCCAACTGCATGCTCCCGACTCTGAAGAGAGCCATTTTCAAGCACTTCAACAACTGCAAGCACTCCACCTTCTACAGATGTCAAGGCAATTCTGCTCTCATCAAAACCCACTAAAGATTCTATAAGAGCACTGCACTTTTCGGCAGTTTTTGAAGATTTTTTGCAGGTTTTAAGCAAATTAACAATTGATGGTATTGGTTTTGTTTCAAGAATGATCTGAAGATTATCAGGGTGTGTTGAGAGATTGGAAAGGGCCATTGCAGCATCAGCCTTGGCTTGTGGGCTTCCATGTCCAAGGATTTTCACAAGAAGAGGTATGGCACCAGAAGCACTAATAATTGGCTTGTTGACGCTCGAAGCAGATAGAGTAAGCAAAGATGCAGTTGCATATTCTTGTATGTTTAAATCCTGCGACTTGAGGAAACTAATTATGGGTTCTAAGGCACCAGCTTCCACAATGCTGTTCTTGTTCCTGCAAGATTAAACAAATGGCAAGTTTTATGCTCCAATTACAGAATATGCTAGCAAAGTGAAAGGTACAAACGTGCATATCAACCAGGCTCATTCATGAAGCCACCCACTTTAAGAAACTAGTGCCATCATGCAGCACAGGACTCTCTCTCTCCAACATGAAATTTAGTTTAGTCCATTTCTATCCTCATACAAGGACAGACATTGAAACAATAGCATAAAACACTGAATAAAGAAAGGAGTTCAACAGGATCTCTACTAACGAACTTTTAGAACATTAGCAAATTACGCAACCACAAGGAATAATTCCTCAATAAAAAACGCAGCTCTCACAACATACAGGCTACTGAATATATCTTTCCCAGGCCATATAAGACGTTAGAAAGCATTCAGTTGTGCATTCAAATTGTCACCTTCTACTAAGAGTCAAGAGAACATCTATACAATAAATAGTTGTTTTTTCCCCCTCAATTGCTAATTAGTTCTTTTTTGGTCGCTAGCAAATCAAAAGTGAAGATTTCAAGAAAAGAAAGATAAAAGAGTAATACTACCACTTCTTTGATACAAAAAAAAAGTAAACCAGACACAAAAGGTTGAAAAAGAAACAGTGGGATAACCCTTCATTCTCACATAAGGTATAAGTTTTCTCCCTCACCAAACAGAAACCCTACCATAAGAAAACTTCAGATAGAAGATAAAAGAAAAAGCCAAAAGCAGGAGAAGGAAGAAAAACATGTGAACCAAACAACCACCACCAATCCGATCGGGCTTTCAACAATAAAAGCATCCAATTCCCTCTAAAGGGTTCAGGACGCATTGTGTAATTGCACTGTAGCTTTAAAAACTATCCAAAAGTAGATAAAATTATCATGAAGTCAGAAAAAAGCAAACTGATTGCTTTCACCGAATTAACACCATCTCTATTATTTAGTATTTTCTCCGATTCCATCGATTAAAGTAAATTTTTTAACAATTTTTTTTTCACGTGTCTGATACTGCTCTGTTTTCACGAGGAATGAAACCCAACTATAAAGGAAGAGTAAAACAAAGCCTCTCATGGTTGAGACAAATCTGGGGGGCAATCACAAAATTATCCCCGTCAACTTCTTATCGCACAACAGAACTAAGCTATTCGCTTCTTGTTTTTTTCATTCTAGTTTTTCTCAGCAACCAAACAGAGTAGGTCGCCAAACACTGTACATGTTGGGGTTAGACTCATATAGATTGTGGAAGGGATTGGTGGTGTGAAGAAAATCCTCACCTCTTGAATTAACTTCCGGAGTTGATAAGGCCAAGACCACCCAACAGTACATCTTAAAACTCTAATCTTTTTTCTTTTCCTCTCTGAGCAAACCCTAAAACTCTGAGCGATAAATATTTGAGTCCAAGCTATTTAAGGAACTAACTTTTTCCAAGCCTCATTCGTGTCTATGAAAAGAAAGTTGAGAAAACAAACATAGGATTCTAACGCAGGTAAAGTTTTAATTTTTTTCTCACTCTCTCTCGACCCATTTCCTCTCCAACCAATCACAAAACAAATACTCACGAAAAGCCAAAAGCAAGATTAAAAAAAGAAATACAAAGAGCATAGGAGAAAGAAATCTCCGAGTACTGTACTAAACTATTCCCCACGCGCAGACACAGAAATTGATGATTCCGGTGTTAGCCGTCTTTTTGGAAATGAATCCGATGTTAATTGTTTTATGTAAAATATTATTGAAAAACGCAACATGAAAAAGCGAAAATCGTAAAAATATCCGCGTTCTCAAACCCACAAAAAACTTCTCCGCGGATATCACCGAGGCTCTTGTAAATTCGTTTAACTGCTATAGGGGTTTTTTTTTTAAAAAAAAAAATTTAATAGGCAACTGCAAAGGGTTTTTATTTTGGACAAGCCTAAGCAATAAAGAAGGAAGGTGGTCGTAGTGTAACTTACTTTTCGTCTTTAACGGCGAGGTTAAGGAGGGCGAGTAGGGCGGCCTCGTGGGAGTCGGGAGAGTCCGGACTGAGCATGGAGACCAGCGGCTTCACTGCCTGGGAGAGCTGTCGGCGGCAGCGTTGGGAGGTCTTGGTGAGCCGCCGGATCTCGCGGGCGGCTTGGAGCTGGCAATCGGGGTCGCCCGATTGGATGAGCTGGAGCGCGCGGTGGACGGCTGAGGATGGGGAGGTAGGCGGGTGGGGCGTGTTGTCGGGTTCGGGATTCGCGTCGGTGCTGTGACCCTCTGCAGCGCACTCCATGGGAGAGAGTAGGTAGGCAAGAGCAAGAGATAGCGGCCAAAATATCTGAGTGGGATTTAAGAAGCTGAGAGAGAGAATCAGAGAAACGCAAGATGGGGGTGGGGTGGGGTGGCGTTAAGCAACAGTTATTAAGGCGTGGGAGGTGGGGGTTGGGTTAGGGGTAAAGAGAGAAGTAGAGTTCGCTTTTTTTTTCTTTTATCTCTCTTTTCAACGGCTTGTCTTTTTTACTTGTTTGGCAGTTGTTGGTTTTGGATTTTGGTTGTTCGGTAGAAAGCAGGAAAAGAAATAAGAATAAAATATATATACAGAGCAAATGAAAAAGTAGCTTCTGATTGCTTGCATTTTTTTTTTTATTCCTTTTTTTTTTGGGGTGGGTTTTGATCCGTCTAAGGTTGGAATACCGATTTGCTGGGACAGTCAAAAAGTACATCTAGCTAGATACAATTAGTATAAAACTTCATCATTATCCAAAAGAAAGTATGACATATTCCTTTTTATAAGATGTCAAGAGATTAAGACGAGTGATTAGCAAAAGTTTGTCATGGTGGGGATCTTGCTGCCGGGGTTAATAAAAAGGACCAATTAGAGCCTAGAGAGAGACGTTTAAGTTTAGCTGTTTTTTTTTTTTAAAAAAATATATACTTCTTACCCTCCTCCGTCCATTTTTTTTTCTTAAATATAAACTGTTATTTAGTTGACAATTCTTTCCAATTTGTAAGAGATTAATAATTTGTGGTGGAATTTGCATTTTCTCTTCTTCTTCTTCTTCTTTTTTTTTTCCTCCTTCCTATGGGCAAATTGATTAAAATGGACTATTTCATTCTTCATTCTTGGGTCTAAAACACAAATAAATGCAGTATTTTGAATTTTTTTTTTTTTAAAGGAGAGAAAATTTACGACACTTTTTATACATCAAATTTAGACAAACTTAACTTAGTATGATCCTATTAATATGCTCAATGCCACAGCAAACTCTAGACACGTGTAACAGCTTCTCATAACCCTTATCGATTAAGTTGCGATATTTTTGTTGCTGTAGAAATTCAGAACCAAGCACCTCTCATTTGCTATTTTCACCAACATCCCGTGAGGCTTTTTGGAGGGAAGTTTACTGTTCTACACTTAACATATGTGTCCTAGTAAATACGGAAACGACTTACCGTTTAAAGGAATTTGTTATAATAAGTGATTTTCAGAGGCCTTACTTTGTTATTTTCCATGAATTTGCAAAACAGGGGAGACACGACAAATTTTTTGATAATTTGTTTTCGGACAGCTAACGTCTGAAAATTGTGTAAAAAATTCACTGGTGGAACCAGTCTGTTCATGAAGAACACAACAATATAAATATTCTTCGTTCCTGTTTTCTATATGGTTCATGACAGAGAAAAACTTTTATAAAATGGCACGTTTATAAATTTTTCCCTAACCACGACAGGTAATAGGAAAAAAAATAACAGAAGCAAACTTCCCATTTTTTTGTTTGCTCAGATACTTTTAGGAAAGGAGTTTCATTTCCTCCAAACGTGGTTGGTGCAGTTTTATGGGTTCAACGACAGTGATGTGTTAAAGACTCTCACACTCAGCTTTAAATTTTTCTGAATAAATGCTTGTCCGTTTTTAAAGAAAAATAAATGCATATGTCGAATTTTTTTTGCGCGCGTCCTTTGTATGGCTGTTTTGGCCTTTGGGGCTTCAATGAACAATCTGTGGGAGGAAAAAAAAAAAAATCGCAGTTCCTACTGAAAGTTGCGTCGTTATCATTCCGTGAGACACGTGAAAACAATTGATGGTGTCCTCTAGGCACCGTCAAAACGACCGTGCAACAACTAACTGTGTAGGATTGCCACGTCAACTTGTACAATCATGGTTACAGACTCATGCGATTTATGTCGGTATAATATTTATAGGGCTATAAATAAATAACCAAACAATGGAAAAACATTGATAATTTGCATTTTTTTAATGATTGAAGCTGCTTGTAATGTTTTTTGAGTTATATTTATATGTTGGAACTTATGTTTTTTTTTGTTTGTCCCTGTTGTCATTGTTAATTAGGGAAAGAAGAAAGTTGCTGACCCTTTTTTGGTTTTAGACTATTTGTTTAACTATAGGTTTTAGGACCCTTTTCCTTTATTTAAAACTATCGTGGGTAAGACTTTCCACATCAAATTTTTTTTTCTCCTTTATCTTGCACTTTGATGGATCTCGAAACAATCCAGTTCTTGCATGGATATAAGTGTCAGATTGGATTAGAATTTTTTGTAATTATTTACTCAAATTAAATGATGTAATTTATAATATGATCTAAATTGGATCTATATTTCAATGCAATTCGAACTAATTTTGAGATCTTGATCTTAAATTATGAAAGACCCCATTCTTTAAAGTCAAAGGCGGCTCTGGATGAAGGTACACCGACATGCTAAAATATTAAATTCATCATCTGATCATAGCGGTGAACATAATAGGGAATATGTTCTAGTGGATACATTCACGATTATCCGAAGGAACAACCGCTCAAACTATAGAAAGCCACGCGATTGGAGGAAATTATCAGGTGGCGGATCCTTCCTAGTGGAATTTTGCCAGGTGCGAGTCCGTAGAGTATAAGTTGGGTATGCATAAAGCCACCCCATAAAAAGAAAAAGCAAGAGAATTTTTTTTTTTTAAAAGGAAAAATAATAACGTATTATTCTGCTCCTTTCTTGGGCTTTAAGCGATTTTGGGACAGGGTTAGGAAATTCTTCCTCGTGTTCTCTTTTTCTCTCTCTCCCTCCCCTTTTCTAATTGGAATGGGATGAGGCACATTGCGTAAGATGGAAGCATGTTCTTTTGTATCTGCTTCCTTTTTGCATACTAGACAAAGGTCAAATTAATTTGGAGAATTTAATAACTAATTTAAAACTCACGTCTGGGACATTTTCGATCGAGTAAATCTGATTTTGCTATCAGATTTTAGTAGTTTTAAACTTGGACCTGATAAGTGATAACTATGAGAAATTTTCTTAGGCCTTTAACAATCTCTCGGCCCTAAAGATAGCGCATCCAAATCTGATGGTACCGAGAAAAAAAAATAATTTGTGCTGCCCCATCATTAGCCCATTTACTTGCCCAAGCAAGTGCATTTCGTGGTAGTACTCGTGCAGCAACACGTGCTCCAGCCTCCAGTAACACGTATTCTGGGCCAAACTTTAGCTTACAACGTAGACCGGAGTGGTCCTTGTAAGGGACCTAAAAAATGGTTTTCGGCCTTACTTTGTGATTTACATGAGATTAACAAATGTATAAGAGGAATCAGGGGTGCTAACTCAAGCCCACTGGAGGACCACGCGTTCAAAAGTTCAATGGCACAGGGAATTAATGGCCCAAACACACACCCAGAACTAGTGTATTACTCTAAGCAGCGGTCTCCTTCCCAGTTTCCAAGTTTTATTTCGTTGAATCGGTAACCGGGCTGCTACAAATATGCAATACCACGTGACATTGAGAGGGCTCTCTGATGGGCATGATTTTCTTCCTCTCTGTCCTCTTCTCCTTCTATCAAGGGACAGAGATTGGCATCAAAGGTCGGAGTCATATATTTATGTTTTTGCTGCATACATGCATCCCTTGTGTTGCGGGATCTGTAACGGGGTTCACGCAGCTTAATAAAGCGTGGGATCAAAAACAGCTCACGCATTGAATTGAATTGAATTGGTCCCATGAAACCACGTTCATCAGCTTGGGAAATGTGTTTAATGACTATATGTTTGTCTTTTTGTTTTTTGTTTTTGGTAACCGTGCATAATTTGCTTCAAATTTGAGTAATACAAAGTATTCCCACAATTCCCACAAAGTTAAGTTGTACACCTTGCCTGCGTGTGTTTTCACCGGGCAGCATGGTCTTTTTCCTCTCGCGTATGCAGTAGGCGAGGGCTTGAGCCGCGCGCCCAAGCCACTTAAGACGTCGTATCCTGGTATACAATAGGCCAAACAAAAGCACGACAAGCTACGTATTGTAACAAGAGATGACAATAGGCATCAAATTTTTATGAAGAACTTATATATGTATATTATGTTAATCATCGTCTAAAATACAAAATATATTAAGGTTAGAAACATATCCTTGTTTTTGATCGCCTCGGAAACGGTCATGTTAATAGCAGAACAATGTGCCAACTCATTCTCATGTATACCTTGTATTTTTTAGGCTTAATTACACCTAAGGCCCCCAAATATACGAAGGTTGCAAATGAGTCATTGAGGTAACGTTTTCAACAAATAGACCCTTGAGGTAGAGTTTTAGTCAAATCGAGGCCCCTTTGTCTATTTCCTGTCAGCCCTGTTAACGGTCATTGTTGTCAAGGTTTTAAAATCCACGTCATAAAAGAATTAGAAAGCGTCACCTGTCCAATTAAAACATTCATGCCACATCTGCACTAGGTGTCTGCAATGGGAAGAATGTCATCGCCTCATTAAGTTGTTTTTCTTTTTTTAACTAGGCACGATGAACTGACAAATACGTGGCGCAGATGTGACATAGATGTTTTAACTGGACAAGTGACGCTTTTTAATTCATTATGATGTCGATTTTAAAGCTTTGACAGTAACGACCATCAATGAGGCTGACAAAAAATGGATAGAAGGGCCTCGATTTGACTTAAACTCTACCTCAATGATCTATTTGTTGAAAACGTTATCTCAGGGGGTCATTTGCAATATTTGCATACCTCAGGGGCCTTAAGTGTAATTAAGCCTTTTTTTTATTATTATTCTGTCTGCTATTTGTCTTCCATACTTTCCAAACTCATTGAAAGGAGACAATCAAGAACCCCTTCTTGCTTTTCTTCCTCTATATTTTTGATAAATCACGCTTCGATTTTTTTTTTTTTTTATTAAGGAGAGAAATCTATTAACAGTGGATTTTGTACACTGGACTCAGGCGGATATGACCCAAATAGAAAATGCACTCATCTGGCTAGAAATTTGATGACAAAACTCGAACATTGGAACTGACTTTGTAACTCGACTCGTAGTTAAGTTAAGGATTGTTCTCAGTCGATAACATTAAAACTCACGCTCATCCATTGAGTACAGTTTATCCATAGGTGAAAGTTTATTTTTTCAATTGTTGATTTCGACTTTGAGGGCATTCTATGTCTATTTTTATGCTAAATCAGTTGCAACTTGAAAGAGGAGAGGAGTAGAGTGGAGGAAGGGCCTAAAACAAAGTGTTATATGAAGCTGAAAGGACAAGTAACTGATGAACAAAATTCTCTCTAGGGAGGTAAAAAAAAAAGGTTAAGTATATTTTATACCCACGTTATTTGGGGTCTCGACACTTTACACTCTCGTCAATTTATCTATCATTTTGAACGAAAAAATCAATCGCGTGTAGAATGTGTGATTGGTTTTTTAAGTGCAAAATATCTCCAAAAAAAAAAATAAAGTATAAGTGTCAGACTCTTTCAAATCACGTGAGTGTAAAATATAATTAAGACTTTTTAAATATTAGAGACAAAAGAGATAAGTGAGCGACAACGGATAATAAACGACGAAATACAAGGAAAGAAATCCATGCGTGGATAAAATGTTTCACAGTTGAAAGAATAGAACGTAAAATGTTAGAAATTTCAAAACACGTGATAATTACAAAGTACACTAAAAAATAAAAAAGACTATCGCAAAACCTAGAGAGAGAACCTCCCCTAAATCATCAAGGAATTATCTATTATTCCTAGCTAGTGTAGACTTTTCGTGTTAGATCACGCTAGCACCCTTTGGGGTGGTTGAGAAATTTAAATGAGCCTACAGAGAACTGTGTACTAAGGTCACTGATTGATTGGGACGTCAGAATTCAAACTCCAGCCAACCCAATAATACCATTTGTTTAAGTCTCTGCTAGTACTGGTTCCCCATACCAGTCTGTTTCCCATGTTCCAGAAGTCTGGCAAAAGCAAATATTGAGTTAGATTAGACTTGTTAGCTTTCGTGTTCCATAAGCCGGACCTCGACCGCTCGATTGTTAAGTTATGATGCAAACTCACACGTGCTTATGTTCTATATTTCAGCGCCTACTAAAAGTTGCACGCCAACTGCTTGATAAAATATATATATCCAACCTGCCATTCCCTAGTGACCTAGTCTCACATGACTGCCAATTATTTTAATAGGAATGCATCGGCTCTTTTATCTCCCTCATGTGCAAATGTGCCCACAGTTTGTCTGGTTTCCTAATTTCATCTCATTCAATCAGCCAGCGTAATAGCCTTCTGTCCAGTTAAGCTCCATGTTTTCTGGAGGCGATATTATACATTCTCAATTTGCTTAAAGTAAAGTAAAGCTATATTATCTGCCCAACTCGCGAGGTATAGTTTTAGCACAAGGTCACATGGGTAACCAGATGTCAAATTAAGGTGCAGCTAAGTAGACCAGGGTTTTCTGGAATCAGCCTATGTGAGGAAGGCTTGACACAATTATTATCGGTATGGATTTGTTAGGTGTCTGAGCGAGTCGGTCTGAATTATTTCACAATTGCTAGCAAGACAGTCGACTTAGCATATTTCACAAGTACTACTTTTAATATGTGAGTTCAACTTAAGCATGGATCCCACGACCTAATGATCATACTTATGGAAGTACTAAACCACCATTGATTGAAGAGAAATAAATTTAAACCTCCAATTAAAAACTTAGACCCACAACTGATTAAATCTGTAATTCAATGCTGAAAAGAAGGCCACCAGACGCGTGGACCACATGATAATTGGTATATATCTTTCTATGCTTTGGTTTTACTTTGAAAAAACCTTGTCTTGGCCCTTGGGAATATATAACAATTCAAAGACAAGCAAATAGTATAAGGATTTGGATGTAAGCGCAAGGTGAATTTCAAAGTCATCAACAACACGACATTGCAGCAAAATGAAGAGATGGAGACCACGTAGTTGGAATCAAGACAAAAGACAGTTAGATCGGGATGAATAATTATACACGTAGTAATCTTAAAAAACACAAATGTTGCGGGTGTGGAGGGCTCCAATGGAGAGAATGGTCCTATATCTTGTTATAGTACGGCCAGAAAGACACCGTTCAATCATTTTGCTATAAACTAAAAGAGATTACCCAACTGGGGGAAACAGGGGAATTTAAAGTTTTCGCTGTTTGGGAGACACATCACAATCTCCCTAATAGTAAATGCCTGCATGGAACTCCAGACAGATACATGCAAGAGGAAGACAACGGAATCAATGGTCGATTAAACTAATGCAAGTCAATCTGGGGCAATTCTATTTTCACAGCGAGAGAACTTATATATCAATGCAAGTGCAGAGAACGTTCTTAGGTCGGGCTAGAACTGTACTTTATCTATGCCTAGACAACTAGCTAAGCTACGATTTGGCGGTACGAAACCTGAGGATGAAGAACCTTTGTGTAAGTGTAAAAATATGCATGCCTTTCTTGAGTAATCGCTATGTAACTCTATAGGCACCGCGATTTTGTAGAACCCAAAATTTGGAAGGGAAAAATATGACAACATGCACGCACTGGATGAGTGTCACCTCCGAGGATAGTGTAAGAGATTTGTCCAGGTGATGATCCGGATAGATCAATACGATACTGAAATCCACTGAGATTCGGTTGGTTCCATTTAGTGTGAGCTTCTTTGATGAATTAGATACCATATACAGCATTACATGCATGGTTCTAACCCTAGGAAATTAACGAAAGAATTAAAAACCGCATTTTATGGGATTCGGCATGTGATTGGCCATGTGATCCCTATTATAAGGCACGCGTGCTCTATGGCCTCCCTCTTCTTTTGTGGGGAGAGAAGAAAGATCAGGAACCCATGCTTTTCAGATCTCAGAAATTGGTCTCTTTTATACTGTTCTCACCGTCGACAGGGCAACGAAAAATCTGTACGTACGGTCCCTCGAGTCACGTCTGCATGCACAAACAATTTACAGTACTTGCATCTTGTTGAAAGCGCATAAGATAAAATATCAAGCTGAGATAAACTATAGTTCTTGAAACGTGGTGAAGAACGAAACACCACGCACCGGACATAATTGCAATGAAGAAATCTGTAATGATCTTCATGGCTTCATGAATTTCTGGATGTGGTTCTAATCACTTGAGGTTTTTGTTCGTAGTTACGTTGATTCGGATGCCTTCGAGGGCAATTCTAGTGGAATGAAGTCAGTTTTTAATTTTTTTATTGGCCTGAATAATATTCAAGGGGATTATTTTTCTTTGCTAGCTAGCTAGGCATAATGAAACATGTAGGTGCCTAGAAAAAAAAAACATGTAGGTTAATATATATGTACAATGGTACATGATATGTACCGTAATACTTTTCTTAATGATTATACTTTTTAACCGTAAGTTTTTGGATTTTTATTTTGTTTGCTTTAATTAATTTACTAGCAGACACCTAATTAACATCAAGCTCGAAAGTCACTTTCGCGGGTTGCTTTATTAACATTCGACTCACGGTGACAATGACCAACCAGTAAAATTAAAGCTTTGATGCCAAATATGATGTTTGTTGATGGTGATTAAAACATTAAGTAGACACTTATGAGAAAAAGACTGCAACGACTAATTCTACGAAATAAAGAAATAATCAGAAAGCGAAAAGCTCAAATTTTAACCAAAATACTCGAAGCCTTATGGTCTATCAACTACTTAACGATGAATTTAATAGAATTTATTAGAAACCTAAAATAATAGTATATGAAAAAATTATTACGACATTGAAATTTAAATATATATACTAATTCTTAAACTGAACTGACGTTTGAAATTAAGAGTTGGAACACCTTACTCATGATCAACCAAGTTTTTGAAACGATCGAGCACTCATTTGAAGAATTGTTCAACGGAGAGTGCATATGGCTAAATAATTGGCATTCCAATTACACTTGAAGGAGAATCTGAACTTCGCTATATATCCAAAGATCAGTTATGTTCTTTGTGCATTTAATTAAACAGATACTTGTTTTATCCCAAGTCTGGCTCTTTGCGCGAAGCATCTTCCATTAATCAGCCTTAGATACCCCAATGGAGAGGAGGAACTCCAGCGTTCAAAACTAAGTAATAGTATTATGTATACTGGTCGGAGAGTGGATAAGCTGTATTTGTCTGAATTATTCCACTACTTGCGAAGAAAACAGATAGAATAATCCTCAAAAAATTAATGAACTAAATTTATAAACCATTTTAAAACGACATGTTGCCCTCTTTGATCCTAACGATCTAATACATTTTCATCCTGCAAAATGTACTAATAATTAAAGTGTCCTATTAAAGATAATGACCAAGAAAATGGTTGACTCAAAGCTATGGGACGCGTTTTATCAGTGTCTTGTAGACTTGGTTCGATCTATTACCCATTTGTAAATTATCACCGTCCTTGGGCACTCTTTTTTTGGTCTTTCTTTCGCCTTCAAAAGCCGTTTTGTCTTTTGCGGGTTTCTCTACTAGGCAAGCAAATTGGTGACTGACTACAGTCACCACAACATGTGCTTTGCAGGTTGTCGTCCAAACTCATCTCCAGTCAATGGTGATTGGACATAAACTTGTTTATGGTGCTGTCTGGGGTGGGCCATAAGAAAGGTTACTCACCACTGGTCCGCAATTGATTTGATGCAAGAAGATCGCTGCTCTGTCCTATATTTTTATCAATTAGGTTAGTGGGACACTATAGTTTTTTCAGGTCAAATTTGGCTGCGTGATGCTGTTCAAAAAGCCACTAAAGAATTCTTAATTTCACCACTGGTCCGCAATTGATTTGATCTTTTGCAAGAAGATCGCATTCTGCTGCGAACCTGTCCTATATTTTTGATCAATTAGGTTAGTGGCATGACACTACTAGAGGAGTTTTTTCAGGTCAAATTTGGCTGCGTGATCCGCTGCTTCAAAAAGACTATTTTTTGGGGGTAAGTACTACTTCTAAAGAATTCTTAATTTACAGCAACATCATGACGAAAACTGTGCCAAAATTCTCTTGTGATGTGTATACTCTCGATTGGAGTTATTATGACCTCCAATAATAAATAGCAGCCAGCAGAGCGCTTTCTATAGCGGAGCGCCACATTTATGCGAGGATATAATATATCCTTAGCTTAATTTGCTTTATCTCGGGTTTACGACTTGGTACAAGCTAGGATTTGCTTCTGCTAAAACCCACCACAGATATATCATATATATCTACTATAAACGAATTGTGGTCAACTAGGGACTACTGCCCGATCGAATTACGAGTTCTGATGTGTTACAATCTGAACCGCAGTAACACGATTGTTAGGAATGGAATCCCAGTTTTAACAATAGTTTTAAACTGCCATTCATATGCTGTATGGTTTGTTTATCTATTCTGAATCTGGTTTGGCTGACTAGAAACAGTGTGCCGAATTATATACGAAACCCACGGTTACACCTTTTTAGTTTCTGGCAAATGACAATGTGTTATATGTTGCAATGTTGTGTTCTCTTTTAACAAAAAAAAATGGTGGGAACTTATTAGGTACTCTTTCTCCGCATCTGAAAGTAACCTTTTAAACACACAATATATACTTCTTCAGAGTATTAAGAGATTATTCTTGTACAATGCTCTGAGTAGGGGTACTATGACACTTCCTAAAGCACATGACTTCAAGCCGAAAGCCTAATCCTTAAGATGATCTGTTACCATTTGTCAGAGACCAGATAAATTCAATAAATTAAAACCAAAAGTACGAGAAATACCATCATGCAAAAACAAAATACTGGATTCCCTGTGAACGAAACTGGGACTAGCTAGGTTACAGTACTCTCAGTCCTTTGCATTACATGATTAAGGAAATGCTCTATCAGAGCTTCAGATATAAAAGAAGCCGAGCTATCAACTCTTAAGTGATTTATCGACTAGAACATGTTAACTTCGAAATCAAATCTTTGCTTTTGCCTTTGAAGTTGTCTGTAGAATTGATTATTGTGTCCTGACTCTTCTTCTTTTTCTTATTTCAAACGCTTTACTTTGAGCGCGAGTTCCTATCTCTCTGAGAGGAAAGAATCGCATCAATTGCTTCCTTTACTTGAGAAATATCAGGAGCTTTCCCACCTTGAACAGGCCAAAATTCATCTGTTGCCAACACCTAAAGCCAAAAGAAGAACAGGTTTCTTGTTACGTTCAGGCCTTGGATTTGGGAGGAAAGTTGTAAGTAGAATAGAATAGCCATCACAAAAAAAAAAAAACGCTTTAAGTCACACCTTTACTTGCAGTTGAAGAAATTTGACATAACTAATGGCTTTCTCTAACATGGTAACCAGATCAACCTGCGTATAAGACAACGACAGAAGAATATTAGAGAGGAAGAAACTAAATAGAAATCAAACATACGAGGATCCGACAATGATTTTTTGGTGTCAGGTCTTAAGAAACAAGAATACAGAAAATATTAGTAGTGGTAATTACAACAAATTAAGCTCACCTTTGAACCATTAGGAACGAGTTCCTGTAGTATCTTAAGCCGCTCGCTAATCCGTTCTCTCCGATTCTGGAACAAACAATATTATTTCAGCACTGAGATTTCATGTATTGTTTTTTCGCTTAAATTTGCACTGAGATTTGGTGTCAATGTCAAGTTAACTTAGGATTGTGGCAAACCTTGGCTGCAATACTTTGCGGGTCCTTTGGTGAACTTGACTTTGGCTTGGGCTTCTTACTTGCATTGGTACATTGTTTCTTTAAAACTTGCGTGCTCTCTCCCTTCAACAAATATTTCACCAGAATTAAGACTACATATAACATCAACTTGTTTAAGAGAAGATGTTAATCCTAGATTCCATATTATTTGTACGGCAAGTCGAAATTGAAGAGAATTACCATATGGGCACGCTTGTGGACGCTTGTTTCATGCGTTCCGGACTCCTGGATGCTATCAGCTACCACAGTCGCCTCTGAGTATAACCATCCATATGCACCATCACCATGGTCGTCGTCTTTTGTTGAGGTGTTGGTAATGGAGCTGTAATTGCTGGCTGTTTGAAGACTATTGAACTCCTCCAATAGGCGTTGGTCGGAGCTGCATTTTGGACCAATCTGATTCCGCCGGTAATTATGACTGCAATTACCCGCCCACCTTGAGTACTCATCTTTGTGATTGTTAGCTTTCAAGGAACTGTTCAGAGAAGCCCGTTCACTTTGCTCAAAGCTAAGTAAAGAGTCACAAGCGTGCATGAAATTCCCGTACCCGCTTTTGAAGTCTATCAAGGAAGGAGCTTCTCCAGATTGATAACTTGTGGGTGTAAACACAAACGCATTAGAATTCATGCTGCTTGGACCAAAAAGTGGAGATGAATGGCTCATAGCAATATTCTTGACAAGCCCACTTTCTGAGCAGGCTTCTTCTTCAAGCACTGTCTTGTTATATCCATCAGCAGTATAAGGTCCCGGGGAGGAAAGACCTGCTGGAACTTGAACCATGCCAATGCACGAGTCATGTGGCATTTGGTCCTTGGCAAGTGCCATTGAGAGAGTAGGAACCGCCTAGAAATGGAGCTACTGAAGCTAGTTCGAGCAGACAGGGTATGCAGAATGTCAACAACTGTAGGGGGCTATTTGTAGAGACTTAAAAACTGATGGGTATTGTAGTATTGGTGAAGGAATTTATTTTATTTTTCACTAACAAAGAGAATTAAAAAGCATGATTAATGAGAGTAGTTAGTAAGTCTTTATGGTCATGGGAACAGCAGAAGTGTACACAATATATAGATGTTATGGACTTGCAAACTGCTTTAAATTAATACTTTGATGCATTGGGATTGTTAGCTGGCAGAAAGTGAATAGATCGGAAGAAAGAGAGAAGACATAAAAGAGTAGTAAACTAGCAAAAAGGTCGCCGGATCTTTCGCCATCTCACGTCGTCTCATAGATTCCCATCTTGTTTTTTCTCTTCTATCAAGATTCCCCATCTTGTTAGTCTAGCTTTCAGGAACCTGGACCAATTTCGAAGGACCTTCGTATGTTGTTTCCCTCGTGGTTCGGCACGTGGACGCTACTGTATTTTATACTATACGTACATTCTGCGTTTTATGGTTATTGCATGCGAACCGGCCTCATCGGCTACAGTGGGTTTACTTTTCCAACAATCAATTATATCCGAGTTTAATCACATCTGCTGTAAGAGATTCTCTGCTTTCAGATTTCTCACATGTTTGAATAGTACTTGATGGCTTTTTATCAAAATCGATCGAGCGTTTACTTAGCGGTGCCGGTGCACATGATTGGTGATATATTTAACCTTTCAGATCAGAGGAGAAAACAGTTCCATTTGTATGATGCCCAGTTACCTACCGGAAATGGTCATTAATGCAGGGACAGATTGACACAATAAGCACGCTTAAGGATAATATTCCCATGGTTTATATAATACTGGAAAATGAGTCACGCCGTACAGGAACTAATTAATAGGTCTCTCTTAATTAATTGCACTGAGCTCATGAAAGTAATCATTCACAAGTAAAAACTTTAAAAAAAAATGTTTGAAACTCCCTTGATATGGATCGAGTGTTGAAAATCGAAGTCTGTTAGCGTTAAACCAGACGCTACAATATTGAATTTATATTATGTCTGAGAACCAACTAATTGGCGGTCTCATCATGCATTAACGGAGGACACGTAAACCAGATCCTACAATATATATGGTTTTATATTGTTGAGTTGGTTAGATTTGTGTGAATTTTAACTCGGCCTTAAATTGGTGTTTGATTGTCGTCAGCCAACTTTTTATTGTTAGTGTTCTATTCTTCCGTGTAAACTTTTTAATAAAATTCTGACGTACGGCTGTCCTTAAAAAAAAAAAACTAGTAATAACTTGTTAATTTTTAGAAGACCAAATAATAAAAATAAAATATACATGGACTTTAAAGTTACCGGATTTAAAGCTGGTAGTTTAGAATACAATGTTCAAACTTCAAATCTCTATAGTTGATGGATAAAAATGTATTGATCCCGTTAAAAAAGAAAATGTAATAATTAGATTGCACGCAAAGTATAATTTCTTAAAAGTTTAATATATATGTCGGCCAGGACGTACGAAACTAAGGGGACTGTGGGCTGCAGACTATTGTTTTTCTAATTATTATTATTTTATTGGTTTTAGGTTTTGATCCAGCTCCAAACTTAATTTTTGTGAAACTAACCCTGATGTCGGCAATATCGGTTATCAACGGATTAAATTCATTCATATTCCACATTTTGCAGTACAAGTTCGACTTTGCTCCTCCATTATAATATCTTTGTTAAAAAAAAAGCTAGTATAATACATGTATTAGACAAGAATTAACTTTTGTTAACTAGGCTTTTATTAGGCAGGCCTGCTGTTTAAACGTTAGCAAACCATGGCAATGACGCAAGAAAATTATGAATTAAATATCACCAGGATCAAATTTGGTTGAGTCTGCCTAGGCGCAAACTGAGGCTAAATTAAACAATATTGCTTCAAGTCAATAACTTGTAAAGAATTAGGTTCGCGGTTTTCGGTGCATATTATAAAAACACAGTTAAGAATATCATTTTACGGCCCAAGGAAGATTATCTTCCACAAGCCGCGTTGTCGATCCAGACAAGGAACCCGAAATAGGGAAACAAAGCTGAAACAAATTAAGCTGGCTTTGAAGTAAGAGCCGTTACTGATCATCTCAAGAAGTCCTTGTTATTCCGACTGGGGAGGGATTTGGAATTTGTCAGGCATAGTCGATTATGATCATCTTCAATACTTTACTAAAATTTAAGACAGATAAACACATGTATATAGACCATATCCTCTGTTAAGGTCTGGACAATGTAAATTATTCAATACTTAATATGTTTATCTCTTACTAAATTAAACTGTAATTTATGAAGAGAATCGCAAAGGATCTTAATTAATGACTGATCCATCACAATGATCATCAGGTTAATTAGTGCCCTTAAGCTTAGTATCTTAAGATTTAACCATTAATGACAACTTGACATGTTGATATATATCTTAATCAAGGATCTCTTATTAAGCTATTTAATTAATGAATCCAACTGGCCTGTTTGAGTTCCTAATGATTCTTTGTTGTTATTGAGCATTATAATTTGTTGTCCCTCATCTTCTTTAATTAGAGTTGAAAACTAGTTCTTCGTTGTCCCAAAAGCCATCGCTCTGTCGCTCTTTCACAAAGACAGTGGGAATGCGTCATCCAACACGTGCATTCTCTGACCGAGCTATGAATATTTATATTCATGTACGTCTATATATATATATTCGGATATATATTATTAATTAACATATGCTCCCCTTTGTTGGAATATTTGGATATATATGAGTTAGCTGTTAGCATACCTAAATGGTGCCTTGGCTGCCTAATGAGGGAACGATGCCTTTGGGATATATGCTCCACAAGAGATTATGGAGATTTTATTCTGAGAATGATTGATCGATCACCCTGAGAAAAATACAAATAGAAATTATATATCAGAACGAACTTCGCCCAAAAATTTTGATATTTTATTATCCAGACGCCTCCGCAGTAGCATTAATGCCTCAGCAGCAACTGCCATCAGCAGAACCATGCTTTGTCATCCAAGCCATATATAAGTTTCTCTTTTTTGGAATGGCAGGAGAAAAAGAAAGCCCAAACCAGTCCTACGATAAGTACGAATTATCGGAGCCTATAGCGGCAATTAGGGCAGAGGGATCTTGTTAGAGGGTATACCACTCAATTGTAGGTATCTCATGTCCTGGGCCCATAACTGCTCTAGCCTGTGTTTTAGAACGAGTAAGTTTTTTCTTTTCTTTTCTTTTCTGGGATCCCAGCTATTTTCAACACCATCTTTATTTCAAAATATTCAATACATGGAATAGAAGAGAAAAATTGGCTTCGGTCAGCCAGAAAACATGTACCACTGACGGAATCAATTTTCCATCAATAGAAACGGAATCCATTTTCCATAATCCGAAAAACTTTTACCTTTGACGGAAAATAAATTACGCACATAGTAAAAGTTTTTACAGTTTGACCGAAAACATTTTTCGGTAACCAAAATACTTTTACAATCTACAGAAAACATTTTACATTGACCGAAATACTTTTACAGTTATAAAAAAGGTGAAATAAAAGTAGAGACAAATAAGTTATTGTTCACACATAGGCCCCTTCAGGTGATCCCTCTTCCTTTGGAGCTGGATAATTGTTTTGCCTACATTGTCAATTCCAGCCATTATCTCCACACCCTCCCTCTTTATTTCAAAATGTCCAATACAGGGAATAGAAGAGAGAATGGCTTCTGTCAGCCAGAAAACTTTTACCAGTTACGGAATCCATTTTCGGTTAATAGAACAAGTTTTGCAGGAATCCGAATCCATTTTCATAGTGACTGTAGAAGTTTTCCGGATTGCGGAAAATATTTTCCATCCACTATAAAATGTTTTGCCACATGTATGATCTATTCTCGGACAACATAAAACTCTTTCCAGAAGATCGAATCCATTTTCGGTTGGCCGTAAAAGTTTTCTAGGTTGCGGAAAATGCTTTCCAGCGACCATAAAAGTGTTTTCAAATATCAAAAATATAGAAAAAAAATATAACGGCAAAATTAGCTTGATGACTA
The DNA here is from genome assembly GCA_003952965.2 of Morella rubra. Classification (NCBI taxonomy): domain Eukaryota; kingdom Viridiplantae; phylum Streptophyta; class Magnoliopsida; order Fagales; family Myricaceae; genus Morella; species Morella rubra. The sequence goes on from CM025854.1 coordinate 27,124,210, forward strand.
ATATGCAACCACCTGTTGTGGCAGCATAAGTTAAAGGAGGGGACAAATGTAAAATCAGTAGAAGCTGAAAATCAAATTAATTCTGGTGATAATAAAAGTAAAAAATTAGTTCCTTTGATCCCACTTTTATTAGTCATTGGTCTTTCTATGATTTTATATTTTTGTGAAATCAGAGTGACTAATTTTATACTTTTATTATTATAAAGATTAATTTAATTTTTGCGTAAATTTAAGATACTAATTTTGTATTTATCCTTTAAAAAATAACCAAAAAAGCTATTGATTTTTCTTCTCTAATAAAATGCCTAAATTTATATGGTGATTCCTCTTCCTTCAGAACTCAGATAAACTATTATACCTCAAATAGGGAATACCACCCATCATCTCCAAACGCCATCTTTATTTCAAAATGTTCAATATATGGAAGAAGAGAAAAGTTGCCTTCGGTCAGCCAGAAAACTTCTGCAACTGACGGAATTCATTTTCCATCAATAGAGAAAGTTTCTCAAGAGAAGCCGAATACATTTTTCATAACCCGGAAAATAAATTACGTAAACGGTCAAAGTTTTTATGGTTGACCGAAAATATTTTCCAAACTATTTTTACAGTTACAGTTAAAATCTTTTAAGTAGCCCAGAAAACTTGTACGATTGACGAAAAATAATTACGCAAAAGCTAAAACTTGTTATGGTCAATCGAAAACATTTTCTATTAATTGAAATATTTTACATAACTTGGAAAAAAATTTACGATTGGAGAAAAATAAATTAGGGACACAAAAGTTTTTATGGTCGACCGAAAACATTGAAACATTAGCTGAAATACTTTTACAGTTACACGTAAAATATTTTACGTAGTGTGAAAACTTTTACGATTAACGAAAAATAAATTACGCACACGGTAAAAGTTTTTACTGTCAAGTAAAAAATTTTACAGTTATACGTAAAATATTTTATGTAGTCTGGAAAAACTTTTACGATTGATGAAAAATAAATTATGCACTCGGAAAAAGTTTTTACAGTCAACAGAAAACATTTTCCGTTAGCGAAAATACTTTTACAGTTACAAGTAAAATATTTTATGTAGTTTGAAAAACTTTTACGATTGATGAAAAATAAATTACGCACACGGTAAAAGTTTTTACAGCTTGACCAAAAACATTTTCATTTAGCGGAAATACTTTTATAGTTACAAGAAAAATATTTTATGTAGTCCAGAAAATTTTTACAATTGAAAAAAAATAAATTACGAACACAGTAAAAGTTTTTATTGTGGACCGGAAACATTTTCCATTAGCGGAAATGCTTTTATAGTTACAAGTAAAATATTTTACGTAGTTCAAAAAACTTTTACGATTGATGAAAAATAAATTACGCACACAGTAAAAGTTTTTACAGTCGATTGAAAACATTTTTCCATTAACCAAAATACTTTTACAGTTGCACGTAAAATATTTTACGTAGTCCTAAAAACTTTTAGGATTGACGAAGAATAAATTACGCAAAAGGTAAAAGTTTTTACAGTTGACCGAAAAATATTTTCCATTAATCGAAATACTTTTACAATTATACGTAAAATCTTTTACATAGTCTGGAAAATTGTTTACAATTGACGGAAAATAAATTACGCACACGATAAAAGTTTTTATGGCCGACCAAAAACATTTTTCATTAGCTGAAATACTTTTATAGTTACACGTAAAATATTTTATGTAGGCAGGAAAACTTTTACGATTGACGGAAAATATATTACGCAAACGGTAAAAGTTTTTAGGGCCGACCAAAAACATATTCCATTAGCTGAAATACTTTTATAGTTACACGTAAAATCTTTTTCGTAGCCAGGAAAACTTTTACTGCGTGCGTAATTTACCAAATGTGGAATCCATTTTTAGTCAACCGAATACTTTTTCGGAAGACCAAATCCATTTTCGGGATTTACGGTAAAATTTTGCTGTGTTACGGAAAAAGCATTTTTGAGCAACCATAAAAGTTTTTTCAAGTACCTGATGCTGTTTGGATTTATGGCTAAAGGTATCTTTTGGATTGGACCTTTATTTTATCAATCGATTGCTCCATTTCATTTTTTACTTTTCACATTGTAAGATTTTTTTCTAGAAGATTAGACCGTTAAATCTAATTATTACAATAAAAATTAAAACACTTTTTAAAGGCAGTTCGAGATGGCTCGATGACCCATTTCTACAACGACATTTACTTGCCATTTAATAATCATCATTCCTAAGGGTGTACAGAAGTGGGTCGAAACCGACCCAAAATCAATTGGGCAGGCTGATTTTGGGCTAGCCCGATTTGGCTGTTGGTCCTGTTTTTCCTATATAACCAATTAGGCAGGTTTGGCCCACAGTTCTGGGTACCCAATGGGCCAAATTGCATGAACCCATTTTCGATACTTTTTTGTTTTTGACGCGTCCCCCCCCCTTTTTTTTATTTTTTTCCCCGACGCCCCCCAGTCTTGCCCCTGAACCCTTTTCTGAAACCCTTGCAATAGTCGCTCGTCGTCGTCTCTCACACGGCCACGCAGCACACCCCAGCTCTCTCTTTTCTCACGACTGCACGAAGCTGCCTCCCTCTATCGTTCCCTCTGCTCCTGCCGTCTCCCTCTGCCATTTAGTCGCCTCTAGTTGTTATCTCCCTCTCTTTCTGTAAGACCAACCGACTGAACTGAACCAACTACCGAATCTGGCGATTTAGCCGTTAGTCTAAAAAATACAACAACCGAACCCCTTGGTTCGGTTGACGATAGGGATGAAAACCAAGCCGAGGGGCCGGTTTTCACCCCTAATCATTCCAATATATTTTTATATTCTATTATTTTCATCTCTCTTACAAACGTCTTAGAAAGTAGAAAAAAGTTTTCCATGTTACGAAAATTATTTTCGATAAGCCGTAAAAGATTTTACCATGTACTGAATGCATGAATCTATTTCTTCATAGTTTTCAGGCGGCTGATCCTTTTTTTTGGATGACCGTAAAACTGTTTCCAAGTGACGGAAAAACATTTTTGATCAACAGTACCAGTGTATTCAATCTTATTGAAAATATTTTAGGTAATTTACGTCAAAACAATTTTTTCAAATTTTTTGTTGGTTCTCTCTTTCCCCAAGTTGGTCTTTTTTTCTTTTGCTTTTTGTTTTGGTCTTGCCTTTTTTAAAATTGTATTCCTTGTGTATAGATATTGACCTACTTGTAGTCTTGTACAAATCGATAAACTCATTATTAACAAAAAGTAAAAAAAATTAATAAGCATGTTACCTTTATTTGGTTTTGGATTAAGGTTGGGGAAACGAAAATAGATTATTTAATAAACAAGTCTTAGACATAAACGAAATTTGCTGATTTATAAATATTTTTCAGTAAATATTTAATAGGTGCATATTTTTGGTATTAACGGAACTTGTTGCATTTTTTAATCTTCTACTTGTATTATTTGCAAGGCTGGATACAGAATTGATCTGCTTGCCATGGAGCCCAGTAATCAAGTGGGCCAATGAGACATGGAAAAGTTTATGCGCCCAACCATGCGATCCATGGATATACAAATTTCACGTTGACGGAAAATAAATTTCGTACACGGTAAAAGTGACCAAAACATTTTTCATTAACTGAAATACTTTTATAGTTACACATAAAATCTTTTACATAGCCCGGAAACTTTTAGAATTGACGGAAAATAAATTACGCAAACGGTAAAATTTTTTACGATGGACCGAAAACATTTTCCATTAATTAAAATACTTTTATAGTTATACATAAAATCTTTTACGTAACCAGGAAAACTTCTACGATTGACGGAAAATAAATTACGCACATGGTAAAAGTTTTTATTGTCGACTGAAAACATTTTTTATTAACTAAAATACTTTTATAATTACACGTAAAATCTTTTACATAGTCAGGAAAACTTCTACCGTATGTATGCATAATTTATTTTCTGTTAAGTGTAAAAGTTTTTGTAGTCAACAGAAATACTTTTACAGTTTCACTTAAAATCTTTTTCGTATCCTGAAAACTTTGTTCAAGATCTTTTTCTTGTCTTTCTCCCACCTTCGTCTGTCCTTATTTTGTTTTTTTGTTTGGGTCTTGGCTTTCTTAAAAATATATTCCCTGTGCATATTGACCTACTTGTACAGATTGATGAACTCATTCGTACGCAAAAAAAGAAAAGAAAAAAAAAAGAAGATCAATAAGCCTGTGGGTTGTGACGTATATTTGGTTTTGGATTAAGGACTGAAGAAATAAAATTTTTAATAAACAAGTCTTAGAAATAAAAGATATTTTTGAAAGAATGTCCACAACCCCTTATTTCATTTATATGATATTCATTGATCAAAATAACTGGCATAAATTAGATTAAATAGAGGAAATAAAGCATACATTGCGTAGGTAATTAATCACTAAGTTTTGGTCACTCATTTATTGAGGAAATAAATGATAATTTGCACAAGAGTAACAATTGTTTGAGTCCTCGTAATCAATAACCTGCTACTGTTAACTTTAAATCCACTCGGCCCTCAAGACAATCAAATGCTCAATACAAGGAATAAGGGAGTAAATGGCTTCTGTCAGCTAGAAAACGTTTATCACTCCTCGTAAAAAAAAATTTAGGTTACTGAAATTATTTTCTATTGACCGTAAAAATGTTTTCAAGTTTTTAAGTACTAAAATACTGAAAAAAAAAAATTAGGTGACAAAAATAATTTGTTCAATTTTGTTTTTATTCTCTCTTCTCCCGACGTCAATCTTTTATTCCATTTTGTTTTGTCTTGCCTTTCCAAAAATATCTACCATGTGTCCAGAAATTTTCCTAATTGTACAAATTGATGAACTTATATTAATCAAAATAAAAATAAAAAGATCAATAAGCCTGTCAGGTTTATGTCACTATGACAATGGAGACGGTGTTGAACAAGGTGCATGAAAAGGTGCCAACACGACAGGATGCATATTTGGTCCGGTGGCTATTAAGCTCAATCCCGTGGGCCGATAGGACATCCAATTTATCTTGCTTGCTACCAAGGGCGGTCATATGGACCAAACTATAATTATTTTGCCTAAATTCTCAATACCAGCCATTATCTCCAGTCTCCAAAGTCCAAACCCTCTTTATTTTGAAAATGTTCAATACAAGGAATAGGAGAGAGAATGGCTTCCGTCAGCCAGAAAACTTTTACCAGTTACGGAATCCATTTTCGGTCAATAGAAAAAGTACTTCTGTAAGAGACCCAGTCCATTTTCCGAATGACCGTAGAAGTTTTCCGGATTGCGGAAAACATTTTCGATCGACCGTAAAATGTTTTGCCGCATGTATAATCTATTCTCTGACAACAGAAAACTCTTTCCGAGAGACCAAATTCATTTTCGGTGGACTGTAAAAATTTTCTAGGTTGCCCAAAATGCTTTGGAGCGACCATAAAAGTGTTTTCAAGTACCAAAGATATTGGAAAAAATTCCCGTAAATTACGTCGAAAATATTTGCTTATATACAATGGAGATGAATATGAACAAGCTGCATGAAAAGTTAGGTTCCAAGGTTTATTTGGTTTCTGATTAAGGTTGGTGAAGTCTTCTAATCTTCTTCTTGTCTTATGATCCGTTTTTTTGCTTGTAAAACTATTATTTTAGGTAAAAAAAACTTTTCCATTGAAACGTTTTCAAGAATTTTTTTTTTTATTTTCAGTATTTAGTTATTATTTTAAAATATTTTTCAAGAACATATTTTTTTATTTTGACACACTTAATGATTTAGGTATTTACATAAAAGAAAGCTTAATTACCATATAGGTCCTTGGAGTTCACATTTTTAATATTTTAGTCCCACAAGTATCGATTTCAACCATCAAGTCCATGAGGTAAGTTTTTAAGACAAATCGATCTCCCGTCCAATTGTCGTTAGCCAACGGATGGAATGGTGCTCACTCAAATTTTTAATGTCATCACATGCCAATCATAAGCTATCGTGTGACATGAAATTTTTTCTCAAATTTTAATATTTTAGTCCCTAACATATTGATTTCAACACAAAAAAAAAATATATATTTTTTAATAATTTTATCTTATAGTGGTATTCGGTTATTTTGCACGTAGTTTAACGGCCAAATCAAATGAAAGTCAAGAATTGATTGTTTTTAAAATAGGGCGAAATAAAATATTTTGAAACTTGGGAGGTTTACTGATTTTTGTCCACAAATAGGACTAATGTTTTCCAAAAAAAAATTGAGTATTAAAATTTTGAGGTGGTTAAAATTTGATTATATTAAAGTCAATAAAAAAGTGAAGAGAAATAAAAATTAAATAAATATTATAATAAAAAAGAATAATTTTATAAATGAGAGAGAGATTAATTTTTAATTATTTTAATCAGGCCAATTTCATCTCTGCTAGTTGGTATTGTGGCCACTCATATGGATCAGCTTGTATATGCAGAAGTTTGTGCGCGTGCTATTGAGCCCCAACTCCATGACACCTGCTGGATGTACAAACTTCACCCCGTTGCTAATTGGATTTCTGGCCGAGGCATATGGAAAGCTTCAGAGTGGACCTTTATTTTCTCAATAGATTTTTCCATTTTATTTCTTACTTTTCCAATCATAACTATTCTTTATAAAATACTAAACCGTTAAATCTAATTTTCTATAAATGTAAATTGTAAGGAAATTAATTACGTACTATTCAACTTTCAAATTTTGAGTTATAAATTATAACCAGCAACGATGATATAATTGCTCCAAAAAACAATGGTGATAAAATCATACTGTTTTTCTGAATGGGTCTGATGTTGACACGTAAGAGCGTAACATGGGAGAAGCAACCACCTGATGAGTGGCAAAATCTAATGTTGACAAGTAAATTCCCCATGATCATTACTCATTTTCTCATTAGGACATGACACCAAAATCTAATGGCAAAATTAGCTTGATGACTAATAAGCAACCACTTGATGTGGCAGCAAAAGTTAAATGCGAGCCAAAAAGCTAGTGAACTGTGATGCCCAAAACAAGGGGGATTACAGTCTAACAAGATACAGCAAAAGTTAAATACATGGACGACAACAACAGAGTACTTTGTCTATTGGGCTACCGAACAAGGTGGGGCTTGATTCAAAGGCAAAGAGGTAGCAATTGGCAACCTGCAAAATTTCAGGACAGATGGAATCTGGATTAGGCAATATACAATTGAATACATGAATTAAATGAGTTCAACACAATTTAGAACAGCATCTATGTGCGTATATGAGTGGGATGGGCATGAAATGTAGTCACAATGCGTTGAATAGTCCCATTACAAGAGAGAAAGAGAGTGCGGGACAGAGTAAGAGAAAGATTCAAAGATCATAGGCAGAGACAGCCAGGGAGCAAATTAAAAATGTAAAACACTACATGCTGTATTACAGCACACTCCAAAGCGTTTAAATTATGAAAATAGTCTTCAAACTGAATAACAGAACCTTCTAACAAAAGCTGAACTACACAAATAAGGAACAAGCACAGAACACCTAAGCAGGTGTTCAAGAGAATGAAATAGACAGCACACAAGTCAACAGAAAAATGGCAAATATCAGAGAGAAACTAACACTTGCTGAGTGTCTGGACGTCTTTTTTTATTAGCTTTTTTCTTATTCTTCCAGCGCCTTTTTCCTGTGCTTGGACCTATACCCAGAGGCTGTGGTAACGCAGGAGGCACAAACGCAATTGGAAGATTGATTGCTTCAGATTCTGGCTTTATATTGATTAGTTGAGAGCATGGTTCTGATTTTGGTGGCTTGAATTCATGGTGAAGTGGAGGCATTCCTGAGGAAGACCCTGGATTCGCAACTTTTGATGCACTACTGGCAGCAACAGCCAGTTCAACATCATTATGGACAGAATGTTGTCCCATGCTTACTCCTTGGGATACAACACTCATTTGTCCTATGCTTACTCCTTGGGGTGCAACACTCATTTGTCCTATGCTTACTCCCTGAAGTACGGTGTTATCACGGACAGAGCATGGGTCCTTTACTTTGTGCAATGCAGCATACAATCTGACTTTAGACTTAATTATCTCGGAAAGAATTGTTCCTGACCCAGACTTGCCTGTAATATATCTCCAAATTACTCAGCCATATGAAAATAGAAGCATGAATGGTATAAATAGATATAACAAAAACTGAGAGAAAAAAGTGATGAGAAAGGACTTCATGTTAATCATAACAAAATAGGATACCCAAAAGTGATAGAATAACGGCACGTGCTGCCAATTGTTCAGCTTCTTTCTTGTTTCTTCCAGCCTCACCAGTGTAACTTTCACCACTGAAAACCAAAGAAGATATGAAAGTTGGAAGCAACCCTTCTGGCTGAATAGTGCTATAAGTAGGCATTTCCAGATTCATCTTAACAGCAAATTCATTAAGGATAGATTTGCAAAACACCGTATCCTGGAAAATAACCACAAAAAATTAATTGCTAAGTTGTTGGCAATAGTTGAAGCAATAATAGAAGACCTAGTGTACCATATTTGGAATAACAAGAAAAAACTGAGCCTAATTCTGAGACAATTGAGCGGAAATAGCATTTATAGTGAATTTTACATTACACCTCATATCTGCATCTATCATCAGTAACTTCTTCCCTTTACATATCTAAAGAGTAAATGTAATTTTGATAATTAGATGCCTTACAAAAATAAGGACAAAATATAGTTTTCCAGCTCCTGCCATGCTTCATAGACATTGGTTTTGCTAATTCAAAATGAACATAAAGTCCCAGAGGGTGTATCTTTTTAAGAAAAATGAGGCCCTAAAAACTTCAACGGCTTGAGAAACCATAGCTAAAACTTTTTTATGAAGGGAGTTCAAATAGAAGAATCCTTTGTCTCTAATCACAAGAACAAGCTTCCCAGCATCTTTTTTCCTAGCACGTTTGCCACCGCTTCCCACAAAGAATATTACCAAACACGAATCAACAATGACCGCAATAACATTAACTCTAGAGTGACAAAACTATAATCTCAGATGATGAAGCAAAGTCAAATGCAAAAACGCTGTACCTTTCATATAACAAGTACTGTTTCTTGCGACATAAACGAATCAACATTAAGGACTGTAGGTTACCAATAGCTCAAATATATAAAAATGGGACCGGATTGCTGAAATTCAACAGTTAATCCCAGAAAAGATGCCAGTTTCAGCAAGTTCACCTCATTGGTATTAAAAAAAAATTAGCTTCTCTTGAGCATTAGTTGCCCACATGATCTAGCAAAAGGCAAGAAATACATTTATCTCCATGAAAGGATCCAAATTTCAAAACTTGAAAGGTGAAATCATTTTATCAGCACCCCAGATGGAATACTGGTGGCTCAAGCTTTTGCCAGTGATGTCGGCACAGGGAGCTGTCCTATACTCCCTGAAGTACGGTGTTTATACTTTGTGCAATGTCCCTATCTATGACCCAGACTTGGTACTTATTAGAAGCTAACACTGAGAAAGGACTTCATGTTAATCATAACAAAATAGGATACCCAAAAGTGATAGAATAACGGCACGTGCTGCCAATTGTTCAGCTTCTTTCTTGTTTCTTCCAGCCTCACCAGTGTAACTTTCACCACTGAAAACCAAAGAAGATATGAAAGTTGGAAGCAACCCTTCTGGCTGAATAGTGCTATAAGTAGGCATTTCCAGATTCATCTTAACAGCAAATTCATTAAGGATAGATTTGCAAAACACCGTATCCTGGAAAATAACCACAAAAAATTAATTGCTAAGCAATAGTTGAAGCAATAATAGAAGACCTAGTGTACCATATTTGGAATAACAAGAAAAAACTGAGCCTAATTCTGAGACAATTGAGCGGAAATAGCATTTATAGTGAATTTTACATTACACCTCATATCTGCATCTATCATCAGTAACTTCTTCCCTTTACATATCTAAAGAGTAAATGTAATTTTGATAATTAGATGCCTTACAAAAATAAGGACAAAATATAGTTTTCCAGCTCCTGCCATGCTTCATAGACATTGGTTTTGCTAATTCAAAATGAACATAAAGTCCCAGAGGGTGTATCTTTTTAAGAAAAATGAGGCCCTAAAAACTTCAACGGCTTGAGAAACCATAGCTAAAACTTTTTTATGAAGGGAGTTCAAATAGAAGAATCCTTTGTCTCTAATCACAAGAACAAGCTTCCCAGCATCTTTTTTCCTAGCACGTTTGCCAGCTTCCCACAAAGAATATTACCAAACAAATCAATGACCGCAATAACATTAACTCTAGAGTGACAAAACTATAATCTCAGATGATGAAGCAAAGTCAAATGCAAAAACGCTGTACCTTTCATATAACAAGTACTGTTTCTTGCGACATAAACGAATCAACATTAAGGACTGTAGGTTACCAATAGCTCAAATATATAAAAATGGGACCGGATTGCTGAAATTCAACAGTTAATCCATTAAGAAAAGATAAAGCCAGCATATTTTTGTTCCAAAGTTCACCTCAGCATTGGTATTAAAAAAAAATGAAAAGCTTCTCTTGAGCATTAGATTGCCCACATGATCTTAGCAAAAGGCAAGAAATACATTTATCGCCATCAAAAGGATCCAAAAACAATCAAAACTTGAAAGGTGAAATCATTTCCAGCATTCCCCAGATGAATCAAGAGAGAATGTCTATTAGCTAGTGCCAGTGGTCGGCTACAGGGAGCTGTATTCCATGTGTTATTTTTTGCTCCCTTCCGGAGCAGGTCTTATTCTACACTGAAATTTGAATAGTGACGTCCCATATGAAGTCAAACCAAAATAGTGGGAGGCGATTGCTACTCAAGTTAAAAGCATTCAGCAGTGACTCACCCAAAATTTTGAGGGCAAACAAGAAGAAGATGATTAGCCTATCTATATTGGTACTGAGAAGTAGAAAAAGCAGAAATTGAATCACATAAAACATCAGAAAAGAATGCAAACAATTAATCCAAGAAAAATGTGAATCGATCCTCATTTATATGGTTGTCATGCAAGGTCCCTGCAACCTGGGACAAATTCCCAAGGCATATGGAATTTAGATATGAAAACCTGATCGCAAAAGAATAACTTGATAACTCTTTTGAGATCCTGGTTCTACTTAGGAAGAAAAGATAACATGCAGAATACTTAACTGCATAATCTTTCGATTTATTAAAAAACGTATCACTCCCCTTATAAAAAAAAAACCAAAAAAACGTATCACTCCAAAGAAAAACTACTGACACCATTTAGATACCATTATATCAGCTGCTTTATTTTTGCTATGTATTGATATGGAAGCTTTGAGATGCTATACATCCTGTATGATCACCGACCCGTCGAAAACAGGAAAAAAAAAAAAAGGCAACGGGGTTGCACCAACTAAGTAAATCTACAACCAAACACCACAAACCTGAAGAATGAGAGGACATCCTTCCTCCTTTATCTTTTGTAATATGTTTGCCAACGCAATTTTGGCCACATCTTGTTCAGCCGCTTTTCGATGCGAAAAAGTGTTAGGGGAAGTATAACTTGCACCATCAACCAACACAGTTGACCTAAACTGTGGTGCATGTTGAGATCCTTCATTCACAGTCTGATATACGGGCAGCGGAATGGCTGACCTTTGAGCATATTCCTGTAACCGGTTCTTGTGCATCAACTGTTCTGGAATGACTAAACGAGAGATAACATTTAAAGATCGCTTCTCAACAAGTGTTAGGTAACTAATTAAAGTAAAATGTTGCTCCTAGTATATACAATTCAACAAATTCAAGCACAAAGATGCGGCAGCCACAAACAAATGCATCAGCCATTACTAACATTAACACTGAGAAACCATTTTGGAATTTTCCAGAACCATAAGATTTCTTAAAGGAGAGTTCCAAACGCACACGAATTGCTTTATATAGAATCAACCAACAATCCGGTGTTTGACCAAGTGAACTACATTACAAGTAGGCCCTAAAGAGCACAATTACAAGCCACATTGAGCACGTATTAAGAAACTGACACTGAAATCACAAGAACCCGAAAAACGAAAGAAACAAAAAAAAGTCAAAAAAAGAAAACTTTAGGAAAAGAACCAAAATTTTGGGGCAAAATAATAGAGAAATAACGGTTTAAACTACTTTTAACAAATATTTTCACCGAGGCCAAGGAAAAAAAAATAAAGCTAAGAAATGTCGTTAACAAGGATTACTACAAAAAAAAGCAACCAATAAAAGCAACCAATATCGCCCTCATTCCTCATTCTGAGTCAGAGTTACCTTTTGGTCATTGGGAAGTATCATGAAAATGTGGGATATCCGGAAGCAAAAGGATAGCAATATTCCAAGTAGTTTAGCAGAGAGAATGAGCAAACAAAATTAATCAAAGCTCATAACTTTGATTAATAAGGGAAAAATTACAAAATAATACTTCTGTGGAGTACTCACTCGAAGAAGTGGACTGCGCCGCAGGTGGAGCCGGAGCCTGAAGCGGAGCTGGAATCGGACTAGCGGCCGGAGCTGAAAACTGAGGCAGACAAAGAGTATTTGACATCGGCTGACTCATTACGACGGGTCGGGTTGCAGCCATTAGAGAGGAACGAACGACTCAGAAAAGGAGAGATTAGACCGTGTAGAATCCCCGAGGGTATCCGATCAAACGAGTGCACCTGCGGTCAGGGTCAGGGTCAGTGGTGGTTAGGTTCTTTTTTAATACTCGCGGCTTATTTTTTTCAGTCTACTTCCGAAACGCATCGGTTCACAAACCGATGAAAATGGCTTTGCCGCAGGCGGAATTTGTGTGGCTTAAAGCAGAAACGGTTTTTAAGGAAAAACTCACCGTTTTTACTCCTTTTCATTTTCTCATTTTGTTTCATCATTTATCAAGAAAATTTTGGGATCTTACTAAGAGGATATCGTCACATTATGTCGCGTAACATTTTATTTTTTTAATATCTTATGAAGCATTTTTTTCAATAATTTCACATACAAGGCACTTATTTTCAATGGTAAAAATGTTCCATCACGACTTTTATATGGTGTAAAAATTATCACAGAAAGAAAAATATATATTTAGAGGGGGATACTTGTATTTAAATGAATTTAATGAATAAATTTTTTAGAATATTAAACTTAAGGAAAAAGGTTTAGAAAGGCTTTCACTACTTCAGGCAGAATAATTTGAGGATATACCCAAATTGTTTGCTATACGTTTTGACCTTTGCCATATCAAAATGGTTTTAAATAAAAAAATTAAGGAGAAAGAAAAAAAAAAGAATATTCATTTTTTACCCAACTTATTATTTTATTATTATTTATTAATTTAAACTTTTAATTTCATTATATTAGTGGAGAATTTCACAATTTATCAATTTTTAACTAGGTCTAGCATATAGCTCGCAACTATTCAAACGGACGGGGCAGGGGCTTGATGCAATTAATAGTTCAAAGATCAATAAATAATATTTGAGAGATAATTCGGGATTAAAAGCGAAGAGTTTTCAAGAGACAAAATAAGATCCCGTAAAAGGAGGTTCATTTGTGATCTACGGAGCCCTGAGCCCATCCTGTAAATCCACTCTGCTCCCGGAACGCACAGAGTTAGGGTTCTTCATCTTCATCTTATTTTCTTTCTCCAAGTTAGCCTCCAAAAATCATGGGCAAGAACCGGAACAGGAACAGAGAGATGAAAAGACCTTACCTTCAGCACCGTCCGCCTCCTTCAATACCGAAACCAACCCTTCCTTCCGCCACTTACACAGCTCCTTCCCATTCCCGCCAGTCTCCACCCGAAACCCTCTTCCCTAATACGCGTAGGCGCCCAACCTTTGCCTCATACCTAGACATCCCCGACCTCCCTTCCGAAATCAAGCTCCTCTGCCAAATCATCGCTACCACCCACTCCCTCTCTGTCGAGAAGGCCCTTCAAGACACCGGCATCCTCCGTGTCACCCAAGGTGACGTTGAACAGGTCCTCAAGCTTTCCTACGGCTTTCCCGGCCCCGCCGTCAAGTTCTTCCGCTGGTCCGGCCAACAGCTCAACCACAACCACAGCCCCTATGCTTGGAACCTCCTGGTGGACATGTTGGGCAAGAATTCCTTGTTCGACGCCATGTGGGACGCCATCAAATCCATGAATGCAGAGCGCCGCTTGCTCTCTCTGGCCACCTTTGCTTCGGTCTTTAGCAGCTATGTCATGGCGGACCGTGTCCAAGAAGCAATCGTGACGTTTGGCATTATGGACCAATACGGCGTTCCACGCGATATCGTGGCATTCAATACGCTTCTGAGTGCGATTTGTAAAGACGGGGATACTGCGAGTGCGGTGGAGCTCTTGCGGTCTTCGAAGGAGAAGATTAAGCCTGATGTAGATACGTATGCGATTCTGTTGGAAGGGTGGGAGAAGGAAGGCAATGTTGATTGCGCTAGGCGTACTTTTGCGGAGATGGTGTCTGAGGTCGGTTGGGACCCGATCAATGTGCCAGCTTACCATTCATTCTTGAGCACTTTGATTAAGGGTCCTGATGGGATTCACGAGGCGACGAAATTCTTGGATGTGATGAAGGAGAGGCGGTGCTACCCTGGGTTGGATTTCTTGAAGGTTGCGCTAGAGGAATGTTCGAAGAAAGACGATGCTCGTGGAGCCGCATTTCTTTGGGACACAATGGTAGGTGAAATTGGTTTTAGACCCGATACACAGATGTATAATAAGCTTATTGCTTTGTACTGTCGTTGTAATGGGACTGATATAGCGAGTAGTTTGTTGGAGGAGATGACTTATCACGGCTCGTTTCCGGATTCACAAACTTATAACCTGTTATTTCGGTTCTTGATGAAGAGCAGGGAGTTAAGGGAGGCTTCTGTGATGTTTGACGAGATGATTAAAAATGAGTGTGTCCCGGACCATGCCAATTGTAGTTCAGCGGTTAGGATTTATATAGATTCGGGGAAATATAATATGGCTATAAGGGTATGGAAATGCATGTTAGAGCATTATAATGATGACTTGGAGGAGACTGGGAATCATTTGGTTGTGGGGCTCCGCAATTTGAATAGGGTTCCTGAAGCAGTTATGTATGCTGAGGATATGATTGATAGAAGAATCAAGGTGAAGTCTTCCTCCTTGGCAAAGCTGAAACAGAGCCTTCTCAAAGCAGGAAAGCAACTCGTGTACGATGAACTTTCTAGAAAGTGGAAATTACTTTAGGTAGGCAATTTCCTATGTATATTTGATATTTTATTTTTCCAATTGATACATGGAAGTTGCGTGGAACTTGTGACCTGGTTTTATCTATGTTGTGTCCTTCCACGGGAGTCTGTGAGATGATTCCACATGGTGTATACTCATATAACATGCGTGGAACTTGAATTGTTGGAAAAATGCAAAAGAATCCAACAGCATTGAAACAAGCTAACAACTACTTGGGAACACATGAGTCTGGATCGGTTCAGTCAGCTATCTGATGAATTTATACTTTCTTAAACCGGGATCCATATTCCTCAAGAAAGAAGGGTATGAGGACTATGGCAGCAGATTTTGAAGGGTCTTTTTTGTTACAAGCCAATGAATTCTAACAAGCTATGTTGCTTCCATTTTAGTTATTTGCTACATACATCACCTGGTCTTGGTCTCCATGAAATGAAGAAGTACCTTCTCAAGCTCCATAAATTAATAACTCAAGAGGCCAAGAGTTAACTCCTCTAGAGTAGCCTTGGTTATGGAGCTTCTGTTGGATACACAGTATGTGGACATAACATTTTAGTTCTTCTACAAAGTTAACCACTTTGGAGGATGTGCTATGTGTTGAATGTTTAAAACTACAATCTTGTAGTTAGGAGCCCAAGGTGGCCACATATAGACCAAACTTATACTTCAAACTGATTGCTAGGAATGGAGAGCTCAGACCAAATGAGGAAGTTGGCAAAGTATAAGTTGTAATAAAAAAAGAGTGCACTGCAACCATTGTGGAAAAGAGAAAGAGCCATATTTGATATGATTTGTTATCTGGGTCATGCATTGAGGTAACAATTGTGGATATCTGTTTGTTGGAGAGCCACCCACATTCAGAGTATGTGGTGCAATTGGTAGGGATCACAAATAACTAGGAATTTTTCTTTCTTGTATTGTGTTTTTTTTACTGTGAGTATAAGGTTGCGGTTCTGAATTTTTCTTCTTTGTTTGCTCTCTCTGTAAGTAGCTGTGGGACAGTCTTTTCCAAGAGGATGACACTATGTTTCTGATAAACAATTCTTTCACTTGCTCTAGCTATGGGGAGGTTTTGTTTGTTTTGTTCTCTGTTCATCGAATTAGGATAGTTTTCTGATATAACCCCTTTCAAGGGATCCATAAATGATAGGTTGGATACCAGTGCCATTCTCAAGGTGGACTATTAAGCCTCATATTTTGTAAGATGTCTTCCTTCATTTCTGTCCTATTTGAAGTGGTTACTCCTATTTCTGTTGGTTGATCAACTCCTCTCATGATCTTCACTTCCTTTATTTCTTTTCTGGTCTGATTCTTTGGATCTCATCTTATGGCTTGTCTCCAGTATCCTGCTATCCTTTGGTTCTTATTGTTGCTTGCCATATGCTTGCCTCAGATACTTCGTATTTCTGCTGTCAATGATTCAGTAACTAGATTTGAAACGTGGGCATCTTATAGTGACTTGCTTTTGATTTGGACTTTGGAGTTTCATGGTTCCATATTTTCGATGCACTTTCATATTTCTAAGCGTCAGCGCATCGTTTGATGACCTGTTTATCGTGTCCTCGATTTACGATTAAGCCTTGTTCTATTCTTCGAGATTGAAGCTGATTTTTTATTTATTTATTTTTGTATTTATGGATGAAAAATCTTATAACATTGATAAGTGTTGTTGTGCGGATATTTGTTTAGTTATTATGAGGTTTCAAACTTCAAGAGGCACTGCAGAACCCAGCTTTTAAACAAGGAGGAGGGGAAAAGAAGAAGGTTGTGCAGAACTTGATCCAAAGAAGAAATTGCAACTATCTGGGCTTCTAAGGAAATTGGATCAAGTTTGTTTAAACTTCATGCCCATGGTTCCTAAAATGTCAGGCGTTATATCCGAATATGACCCAGAGAAGTAAACAAAATAACAACCCGTTTTTTCCCCCTTACTTGCCAATAGGTTTGCGGAGTAAGCCCATTTTCGTCATCTCTCAGGTCAGTCAATACTCGAGCCTCTATTGGGCCAACTACGCTTCACTGTTTTAGGCAATACTGTCGGTGCCCATTGAACTCCCTCACTTCACTCCTAGTAGATATTGCTTATTCGTAGTGGCATTACGTGCAAGCATCCAAATGTTTCACTAAAAATTGAAGATATTTTATAGGGGTTAGAATTTGGTGAAAATAATTAAAAATAATAATATAATGGAGAAATAGATAATTTTGTAGTTTTCTTTTAAGTAGGCTCAAAATTTTGGCACATGTTGGCTCTTTTTCTACCCCCCCTAAAAAAAAAAAAAATGTTCGGGAATTATGGATGTCTAAAACTGTGGCTGCTTTGTTCGTCAAAAGTATGTGACCTTGTAGTACGAAACAAGTGACGTGCGGCGTGCGATACGAGAAGCAGAAGTATGCATCTGAGCTAAATTCACGTCACACGCTTAGCAACTTTATTTTCTGGTCTTTTCCTTTTGTATTTAGCGGAACATGCATTTGAATAGGGGGTGTTCGGCACATGACGACGGAGAGATTAGATGGGATAATATTTCACGAAACCCATGTGAATTGAACATTGCAACTCCTTTGGATCTTCCGGTCCCCCATGCTTTGTATATAACAACGTCGGAGGAAAAATAATGCTATTATGTGCGGCTGGCTGGATGAGATAACATTTGCTTCATTCGTTTTGCCTAACTTCTTCTAATTGATAACATTAATTAAGGTCACCGTCTTGTTTAAAGATTGTTACTGACCACCCAATCCTGCCACTTCTGGCCAATCATCCGTCGACAGTACTTAAGCTCGTCCTCAAAGGCAAACAGTTGTGTACTTAACCTTCTTGATGACGATCAAATATTATTTTATGTATTACGTACGCACAATTTTTTTCCAGTTGATTATTCACCCTAATTATTTGATATAAACTAACAATCAATTTAATTACACTGTAACATATTGAAAAATTAGAAAAATCTACCCTGATTCAACTCCAGATGTAGACATGTAGGAAAAAAAAAAAAGAAAAAAAACACACTCCGGATGTAGACAGTAGAACCATCGATCTCAAGCCACTCACCAAAAATCTGAAATAAACGTATCCAAGCCAATAACTGGGGATAGAAAGATCAGAAATTTGTGCTCGTAGTGTTCTCGATCGGCGGCCTTTATTCATCCTTAGTTGTCCCCTGACCAAGAAAATAAAATATACCAATATCATGGACCTAGACCTGGACATGTATGATATATAGAATATGATATACACTTATTACATTCCTTACACATTTAGAGAACTAATTAATGGTTTGTAAATCTTAAAAAAGGTAAGAATTTTTTAAAGTTTTCTACGCCTGATTGTCACTTCCCTAGCTAGAACATGCTTCGACTATTGGATGCGGATTTTGAACCTATAAATAAAGAAGATCAACACCTTTATATGGTGTAGAAATCTTAAATCTATTATGATTTGGTGTTCGTGACTTTCTATATTCGGAAATATTGTTTAGCTTTCATTTCGATACAAACCAGAATCTTCAAAAAACAAAAAATAATTGAAACACAGGGCATCCAATATTTATTGTAGTTTTCTATTGATACAAACCAAAATCTTCAAAAAAAAAAAAATGAAACACAAGGCATCCAATGTTTATTTTAGTTTTTTATTTTGTCTTTTTCTTATTTTTAAATACTGATATTGAATTTTTACTCAAATGAAATTCATAGTGCATTACTGCATTTTGAAAATTTAAAATTAAATAAGATAAAATTCGCAATAAATACAGATAAATAAAAGTAAAATTCTCTAATTCTCTAAATTTTATTCTTGTAATTGTTTTTACTCTTCCTGAAATCCATCAATTTCTTCATTTTTTACGCTGCATTATTCTCTTCCGTAAAGCAATTCCTCGGAAGGAACAAAGGTCAAAGGCCATGCATGGGACCCATAATCGTGGAGGAACCAAATTAATCACAACATAGGGCATCATGATTCGTATAATATATATATGTATGCGGAGATATCATCTAAAATTCGTGATTCCCACTTTGCAGATATATGAAAGTAGAGTAGTGAAGTTAATTAGAAGTTTATTAGTGGGCAAGGTAACGCATCACATCACATGCTACCTATCATGTGAAAGGCTATATGTCACGATGCCTGTAGTACTGTACCACTACTAACTTTATAGGTTCAGGCAATTTTTTTATGGCATTGGATGAACCACCGGCGGCTTAATTATGATGATAGGTTTAATTAGGACCACTCTCTCAACTGTCAACCTTTTAATTCGATGCCTAATGCAAATATATATCTATTGTTTATTTATTTACTTGTTTTCCAATTCATTAGCACATGGATTAATTTCCTTTAAGTCAAATGTCCCTACCATCGCTTTTTATGCCATTGGATGAAGCAGTTCTTCGTGTTGATGCAGAGAAGACGTTTCTTTCTCCCTAACTTTACAGCAATCAAAGAGTCTCCACGTTATATATTATCTTGCGTACGCTCTTGTATGATCATCTGTTTTCTTAATTTACATACACCATGGGCTTGGCCTTCCAGAACCAGTACTCAACAAGCAGCAGGTTAATTAATTAAGTACTAATTAACCCTTTTAGAAGAAGACAAAAAGGTACAATTTAGCCATCCATAACTTTGCTTATATAATTATATATAAATGAGCAACTAGCTCGAAAACGATAATTGTTAAATCAGGAAGGGCACCTCGATCGTATGGCTGAGCCAAGCAAGAGAGACAAATTGTGATAAATTCCATTATTCTTGTGCTCGGATTTCTCGATCATATAACTAATGAGAAGTTAGATTAATTCCAGCACATGCATGTACTTTTAATTAATTTGAAGTCAAATATTAATGCATGCATCAGCTTGGAGAATCCGACGGAATTTTTATAATCACGGGTCACGTATGAAAGCAACTTCCCTTGGCAAATGCATACGTTACTTTATTAGATTATACAAGATCTCAACCTGGACAGGTTACATTTGCTTCATCCTTCTTCTGGGGATCAGATAGAACTTAGAAGTACATATGTCCAGTTATTGCTTCGTACGTACATAATATATAGAGGGTTGCATAAATGTTTTCTGATCTCTTGGCCTTGGGTGCCTATCCCCAACAAGAATGGACCAAAAAAAAAAAAAAGATGAAAAATGATGAGAACAAATTATTATTGGGAGCTTAGCTAGCTAATTATTGATGTATCAGAGACCAGGTCTTAGACCAAAGCACTTGTACTTGCAATTATCATGATATTAAACATAATTTCCTATATATTATGTCAGTGGTCGAGGATGCACCCAACCAACGCTTATACTGTGGGTGATCCTCGTCTCGAAATGACGGTTCTGGTTACTTAATTATTGATTATAGCCACTAATTAACAAATATATTCTGCGCCCTAATCATGGATATATATATATAAACTTAGTTGTGAACAAGAAGTTGCATGTTGCTGGCCTTTTATTGCTTTGCGATTTTATGTTTTTTTCTCATCGATCCGGGTTAAAAGTAACAAAAACTCGAGAACATCAGCTCCTAATCTTTGTAAGTGCTGTCCTACGCTCAATGTCCTACGCTCAATGTGGAGAGGTCATTGGTTCTGAAGAAACAAAAAGTACTTCCCGTGATTCTGGCTATAAAAGGAAATAAAGCTGATGAAAATGATAAAAAAAAAAAAAAGTAGATTCTATTCGCATCCTATAAAAGGAAATAAAGCTAATACTGAGTGGTGTGTTTAAGAATAAAGTTGATGCACAATGATAATGTTTTCCCAGAATCAGAAGCCTGTTTCTATCGAGGCATTGTTATCGTGACGTTGTAAATGTCCCAAAGATTACAAGAACAAACAAAACGAAGTTGCTATAAAAGGAAATATGTTTTAAATTAAAGCTAATGGACAATGATAATGTTTCCTGAAATCAGGAAAAGATTCATATCATGGCATCCTTACTATGATGTTGTAAATGTCCCGCAAGCGACCAGAATTTAATTACAGAACCAATTTGCTATAAGAAAAGGATGTTTGAAATAAAGTTAAATTATGCTTTCCAAAAGAAAGAACCGATTCTTATGATAGCATTCTTATTATTCTTTTAATTATTAGAATTATTAGTATTCGCATGATAGCATTTTTAATATTCTTTTAATTATTAGCATTCTTAGTATTATTGGAGTTATCTCAGATACTATGTTAAAATTTAAATTAAAAAGAAAATAAATTGACTAAAAGAGAAATACAAAAGAGAAATCAGATATAGATTGGTTGGATCTATGGACCTATGTTTACTAAATGAGATCTACAGTCACTGATTTGATTAAATGGAGGAAGAGTTGCACATGCTATTTCATCATTTTTTTTTTTTTGTGAGCATGCTATTTCATCACCTTGAAATAACCAAAGTACCATTATATGGGATAAAAAAATAAAACAAGTAATAATCGACCAAGGGTACACGTACTACTTTTTTTTTTTTTTTTTTCTTTTTTTGGTGTGTGGATAGGGTATACGTACTACTTAAATTAGTCATTTCGACCAATAACTGAAGGAGGATGTAAAAGAGAATGAAATTAAAGTTTAAGGAATTAAAAAAAAAAAAAAGAGAAGAAGAATCGAACTTTTGAGGGATCAGAAGTATTAGTTTAGCGATATTGTATGTAATTATTTGTCTGTATATCTGTTCTGCCTCAAACTTGACGGAATGAAAACCCCTGGCGAACTTGTGCCATGAAAAGATGGTTTATTTTTATAAAGCCAGGGTTTAAGATCATCATTAATCTTGGCAGGTCCAAATTTAGGAAGTTAGGAACCGACAGGTGCCACACGTGTGTGCAATGGTCATATTCAGAATTATCCAACTGACTTTACCCATTTTTTGACCAATTAGAAATCTCCAACCTTCACCGAACCAGCATTGTCTCCTAATATCTTTGGGCTCCATCTACATGAGAAACCGAGAGGTTAGGGAGCCAAATTGGGTCCCCCTTTTCGTGATTATAATGGCTGCATTTAAGTAGGTAGCCTAGCATCCCCTTAAGCTACGAAATACGTTGCACATCAACAAGGGTTGCAGATTCATGTTGATGCATGTTATTATATCATTGTATTCTTATATACATATATAGACAAATATAATAAATAAGGGAATTGAAGCTGTGTCTCTATTTGGCTAGTAGTTTTCAAACCAAGTGGTAGCGTCTGGATAGCTTAGAGATCCTTTTGTTTGATTTGACAAGGCATACAAATTAATGATGCAAATATTGGGTAGAAATTGGAAATCTTTGTTTTTGTATAAGTTAAATTTTGGGACTCGTTCTTAACAACCAAAAAAAGAAAAAGAAGATCGTTTTTGGGGAGTCAATTCCGACCTCTCCTGTAAGGAGGCCCAGGAGGCGCCATTGAGCCCACAGGCTGCTGACTATTTATAATATTGTTCGTTCTTGAAAAAAAAAAAAAAAAGAGCCCACAGGCTGTAGGCTTTAATTATGGTTGTTAGATGCTTTTGTTTTTTGTTTGAATACGGAGAAAGTGGTAAATGGCTGTGAATTAAGATTAGAAACGCACAGAATATCGATACTGACGGCTCACCTGTATAGCCAAGAACATTCACCTGTCTTTCTCTGATGGAACAGCACATTCAGTGAGGCGGGTAACAAGCACGGTGGTTCTAAGAAATCGGGTACACAAAAAACTCCAATTTCGATTCGACAAAGAACAGTGGGCTGGAGAATCTGCCCAAATCCTATAATTTTTAGCAAAGTACGGCTAAGCAAGGTTGTCAAGAGGGGTTGTTGGGGGGTTGGATGGTGTTGGCTGGTCACCAAACTACAGAGCTAATCTTCCTATAATTCGTAGCTTTTGGCTATCTTTAATCTGAAATCCAATTTCTCAAAGGGAATCCCACAAAGCCACAAGCTTTCCCTTTTCCGCTTCGGACCATCATAACACAGCCGGGCCTGCCGTCAAGTCCTTACGAAACCAGAAAAGATAAAGAAAAGCCCTGGCCATCTCTATCTCTCTTTCTCTCTCTTTTTATGGTGTGATTAGGGTGATTATTATGTGATATCGGTTTCGTAATCCAATTTGAATAATCCCAAAAACAGCTACAAGTTTCTGCTTTTGCCTTGCCCTTACCCATCTCTCTCTCTCTCTCTTGTCAACATCTAAACAAACGCATGAAACGTACCCTTCCGTGGGTTAATTAACGCTTGTCCACTTTGTTCTAACGTCGAGAATCTCTCTCTCTCTCTCTCTCTCTCTCTCTCTCACAGTCTCATACGCACCCACACACTTTGTCCTGGACATCAAGAATCTCCCTCTCTCTCTCTCTCTCTCTTTTTCCGAGCATCAACTCACGCTCTTCCTGTCCTTAAAATAATTGCGTCCACCACACCCCTGAACCAACGCCATATGATGTATGACCCCATTCCTTCCTCGCTCAGAACAGAAAATAACCCATTTCGTTCA
This sequence comes from Morella rubra, assembly GCA_003952965.2. Lineage (NCBI taxonomy): Eukaryota > Viridiplantae > Streptophyta > Magnoliopsida > Fagales > Myricaceae > Morella > Morella rubra. Next base: position 27,147,863 of record CM025854.1, read on the forward strand.
TCTGAAATTTTCTTTGGGGACCAGACATCCCTCCCCCCTGCATTTTCACCTTCTCCCACTAATAATGTGGCATTTCTTTAATTCAATTCCTTTGTTATATATACATAGCCTACACCAAATACCCATTTCTGTGTGTCCTTTTTTCTGTGGAGAAATTCTCTCCCACCCTGCAAGCAAAGCAGTTTTCACTTTTTATTTTCGAGGTTCTTTCTCTACTTTTATCTTTCTCTCTCCTTTTGGTCCCTGGGTTTCTGTGCTCTCTCATTGAGATCTGCTTGAAAATGGGAGTTCTCCAAGGCACTTGCACTAAATCCAGGGAGCCACCTTACAGCGCAAATGGCCTGTACTCTTCCTCTCTAGTTGCAGATCACTACCGTGACTATAATGAGCACAAGATCATGTCCATTTTGAGAAAGATGTTTTGGGAAATTGGTTTGGCCTGTGTTCTTCCAGCGCCTCCCAGGCGAAGCTCTAGCAAGAACAAGAGCCAAATTGATCGAAGGAACAACATAAGCAACAAAACTTTGGAAAACAACAAGGCATGGTTGCTCGCAGAGTCTGGTGGGTGCGGCGCAGAGTTGACAAATGCGGACCCACAATCGGTCCACTCATCTTTCAGGTTCAGCTTTTGCTCTCAGGTTGAGCTTGAGTCTATGAACATGAATTCGTCGACAGCTGCTACCGTTTTGATGGTAAATTTGGACAGTGGAATGAACGAGTCTCGAGCAAGAGAGCTTAAGTGGCGAAGAATTGAGTCATTGGAGAGAAGCATATCCCCAGTGGCCAATACTCTGATCAGATTTAGCTATGATGAAATTCTTTCGGCTACTCGCAAGTTCTCTAAAGGTAATTCGATGTGTTTCTTTTGCTTAAATCAAATTTTGTTTCTTTCGATGGGTTTGTAACTGATTTGCTGTAATCGATAGGCAGAGTTTTGGGAAGAGGGGCGTTGAGCTGCGTTTTTTGGGGTAGGGTTGGGTTTTTGAGGACGGCCGTCGCAATTAAGCGGTTGGACAAGGAAGCTAAGGAGTCTGCAAAGGCATTCTGTAGAGAACTGATGATTGCTAGCTCTCTTCACAACCCAAATGTTGTTCCTCTGGTGGGTTTTTGTATTGACCCAGAGGAGGGCCTTTTCTTGGTGTATAGGTATGTCTCAGGTGGAAGCTTAGAGCGCCATCTACATGGTATGTTCTCTTAGCTTCTATTCGTAATTCGATTTGGAGTTGATGAATTTGAAGTAACTTGTTAGATACTCGTTTGCAGGGAAGAAGAAGGGTGTAAAAACTGGTTCTTCACTTCCATGGTGTGTGAGGTACAAGGTTGCCGTAGGGATTGCAGAGGCGATAGCATATCTACATAATGGAACTGAGAGATGCGTTGTTCACAGAGACATTAAGCCCTCTAACATTCTCCTTTCTTCAAAGAAGACACCGAAGGTAAAGAGCTATTTTCTGGAGATTTCATTCTAATTTCACACTCAATTTGGTCTACTGTATACACAAGTCATCCTGATGGATTAACGGTCTTTACAGTTATGCGATTTTGGTTTAGCTACGTGGACTTCTGCACCTTCAGTTCCTTTCCTTTGCAAAACTGTCAAAGGAACATTCGGGTATGATCTCAGGGAAACTTACTTATTGATAAACCAAAAGTAAAGGAAATCTTTTTCTGTTTTTTGTTGCATGAAGACTTCCAGCTAACTTAATTCAAACTATATGAGCAGTTATTTGGCTCCTGAGTATTTCCAGCATGGGAAAGTATCAGATAAAACCGACGTATATGCTTTTGGGGTGGTCTTACTGGAACTAATTACTGGCCGGAAGCCAATTGAAGCAAGAAGACCCCTAGGAGAAGAGAACTTGGTCCTATGGGTAGGTTAAAGCATCACTTCTTTTAAAGCTGCCTTAAGTTCATTTGACTTTGTGATGTACTACTTGTCCCTTTTTTGCTCCTCATGCTGGAAAACGGAAGTTTTCCTAATAATTGTTGGCCATAACCCAGATAACCAACTATGAATAGATTTGATCAGGTGGACCGCTTGATATATAAAGAATTTCTTGCGCAATGGTGTAAAAACTTCGCATTAGTCTCTGATACATTAGATAAACCCATCCCATTGGTTTGTTTTTTGTAATGGTATGTTGTTATGTTAGGTTCAACAGTTTTCTATGAAGTCTGTGGTTCTATAAAAGGAAGTAGATATAAATCGGGGAAAACCATAGATGACCATTGTGTATGGTTACTAAACTGAACAAAAATATTCTCGTGACCAAGTAGGAGATTATTACTTGCTAAGAGTATGAGAGAGTTTGTCTTGCCATAACTATTGCTGCTGCACCTTGAATTTTGTATATTAAAGCGTTAAACTTTCAAGGGTTTCTTCTGAGTCCACATAGAAATGCATAAAGTTCCATCTTGGATTGAAATTCAATTGAGTCACGATATTTGATCTGTATTGTAGAATCCAAAATTGCCCTCGGATATACAGTTTTTGTGTGTTTAGAGATGTCTTCATTCAATAGAAAATGTAAGGCCTATTTAAACCAAGTGGTTTTATACAACCTAAAAGTTTTTTAAACTGCACTTGAATGGTTTCTAACCTTGTAACATAAGATTATGCAGTTTAACTTGTGTAGCCCCAAAACACTTCAACTTCTCCATCAATGGTGCCATATGCACATTTAGGAAATTGGCAAACTTCTAGCTAGAGGTGTGGGAAACAAGGGAAACTATAGCAGAACGTGTTACTAGTTTTTGAATGTTTTAGTTCCTTTTTTATAACCTGCGATTCGCCACAATGGAGGACAGTAGCTTCATTTCATTACTAGAATCTGCTTTCCAGGATATAGGCCAGCTATACTTGCTCATTTTGAAATTAAGCACGTATGTCAATAATTTAAGGTACAAACTTTTACATCATAGTGACTGATTCTGACAATGCAAAAACATTCTGTATACGTAATTCTAATGGTTCTGGAACTGATGAAGCATCAGTCTCATGCGGGTTTCTCTCTCTCTCTCTCTATTTTCTTTTTGGGCGGGGGGATGTCTCTGAAAAATTATACGAAGCATAATCAAGAACGGGGATATGTTTTCTCCCGAGTTCTATACTTTTGTGCTGTAGGATTGAAGAGTAGATGAACATATTTCTTCTGAAAGTAGATTCATTTACTAGAACAATTCAAATGAGGTGGTGAGCGAGAAGCAAATCTGAGCATAGAGTTTTCTGCACTTAGAACTTATGAGCTATCTTGATTGACAGGCTGAATGTCATGCCTGAGGTGCTATGAATCTGTACGTCAGTATATTTATTATATATAGGATGAATATATTGCTTGAAGATAATTCTTAGGGGATTTAAGTGGTGTTGAAACACAAATACATGACTTATATCTAATCCATATATCGGCGTTATAACTCTGTTTAAGGTTTTTGTTGTTTGCTTGCACCTTTTTTGGGGTTATTTATGTTTTTATGGGTAGACACTCAAATGCTTTTTACTACATCTCTGTTCTCTTCCTTCTTTTTTTTTCTTTTTTTTTTTTTTTTTTTTCTGAGTTTATACATCTGTGCTTGATATTAGTGTAATAGTGAAAGTTTTTAATGATGAACTTGGCATTCTTTTGCAGGCAAAACCCCTGTTGCAGAAAGGGAAAGGAGCCATTGAGGCGCTGTTTGATCCACAGCTCAGATGTACTGCAAGAAATTCAAATCAAATATCACAGGTGATTGAAGCCGCAGCTTCCTGCATAACCAACGAAGAATCTCGGAGGCCAGGCATTGAAGAGATAATTGCAATATTGAAGGGCGAAGAATCACCTGTCTTCTCTAAAAAGAAGAAGTCTGGTTTTCTGGGGAATGGATGTGTTATTGATTGTTATCCTCAATCACAGCAAACAAACAGTGAAATGACGAGTCACTTAGCGTTGGCAATGCTAGGGGTTTCCGAGTTTGAGGACGATGATAACTTTTTCTGTCGATGATGCCTTTATAAAATTGAAGTTTCTGGAGTCTTCCAATTATTTTCCATCTTGTGTTTCAAGAGAGTGCTAGAAATTAGAGCTGGATTGTTGAATTTGTACATAGGCATAGGAGTCGAATGAGTGATTGGTGTGTAGGTATCTTCCATTTACCTGTCCCGTCCTAAGAGGGAGAAGTGTAATAGATAATCTTTTAAAAATCAAAGTTCCTAAGAACCTCATTTGAAAATAATCTTGAAACATGATTCCATGACTCTTCGTACTTGGAGATGTTGTAGCTTGCGTGCGCCAGGGAGAGAGAGTGAGAAAAATAGTCTTTGAAAAGATTACTTTTCTTGTTTATGTTTTTTCGGTTTGTTGTCTTTAATCTTATCGTGGCACAAGAAAGCTGCTTTGGACGACGAAAGGAAATAGTTATCCTTTGAGACTTTGATCCGGAAGCCTGAAATTTCGAGGGAATTTTTCCTTTTTTCTGTAACTTGTTACTAGCAGGGACTCAGAAAAAGGAATGCAGAGGGTTTTGTAGATGATTGGTGTATGTTCGAGCGCTCATAATTTGGTAGAGATTGGAAAAAGGAACCAATCTGACGCACGACACACTGTCCTCGCAAACAATGGGCCACTGGCCAACCAGAGGTCAACTTTTACGAAGAATATCGTCGAGGCTTACACGGGGAACACAAACGCATTGTCTTGTTTTTTTGGATACGATGAGAAATTACATATGACAAGTAGTAAATCTCGAGAAGTTTAGTGTGGTGGTCCAGAATCTACAGCCTCAACCTATTGGTATGATATTGAGGGGAATCGAATACAGGGTCCAAATCCAAATAGAATGCCATTCTCGGCACAAACGGGCTCAGGGGGCACGCTGGTCTACCAAATATTACAAAAGTAGTTTCTATTCTGCTTTTGGTTCGGTGGAAAATGCGGGCAATTTCTGTCACTTCGGGGTTTCCTACTTCCTAGCTTACCCGGGACATATGTATTTGAGGTGGGAATGAGTCTCCTTCTGACATGAACTACTTACTTCCTTACTGCATTAACACCATTGATATTAGAATATTATAAAGTAAAAGTTACAACCAACAAAACGATTCTAGCCTCATGATTGGGCCAACTCTCCAATAGTCCTGCAAATAAATCACGTACGAAACATGGTGAAGACATGAAAAGATGACTACTAACTAGGGAGAGCGAGAGAGACATTAAAATATCTTCGCAACATCCTTCACTAAACCTCGATTAGCCAGGGCAAACACCGTGAACTCCTTGAACGTGATGAAGCCGTCACCGTCGGCATCAATTTCTGCCATCATATGTTTCACATCATCATCTGTCACCTTGCCAAGTGTTTTCAGGGCATCTCCAAGCTCCTCAGCAGAGATTTTGCCATCACTGTTGGCGTCAAAGAACTTGAAAATGCGCTCGCGCTCGCGCTGGTCCGATGACTTCTCTGGATTATCCCCCAGCTCAAGCTCAAGCTGGTCCGGTGACTTCTCTGGATTATCCCCCATTGTTTTTGTTGTTGTTGTGATGGTGACTCTGAATTCCTTGTTCAGTTTTGTTTACACAATGAAATGTGAGAGGTTAGTGTGTCGAGACGCCGATTCTTAAAGAGATGGTTTTCCAAAGGGTATGGTCGACCTCCATTCTCGTGGTTTTAGCATAAGACTCGGATCACCCATCAAATGTAACTCCCAACTGTTTTACCGATATTCAGGTAAAAGCAACCAACTGTTGAAATATACGTAGTGTGCATGTAAATGTATCTATTGTACAAACGACTCCATCTATTACAGCTTCCATTTGCATGCTAATCTCACTCCATTTTTATTGGTACGTGGACATGGTCAATGTCAATTGATTTGGTGTTCCTACGCCGGTTTTGGAAAAGGTCCACTGACTTGCCACTGGGCCACAACGTGATTCATTATTCTCTCTCTCTCTCTCTCTCATGGAAGAGGAGAATTGCTGTTTGTTACAGTGTTTACCCATTTTTATCTAAGGGTTTATGACTGCTGGATGGAAATAACTTTCAGTCCTTGGGTTAAGATTTATGATCCAGGAAAAATCAAAACGGATATGTTTAACTTCTGGAATTTTGTTTATTCACATTATCATCAACGTGCTCCAACAACTAGCCCAGAAACAAGAATGTACTTACCTAAATCAGATATTGGTATGTAAATTTATGCAACAGATTGAAGCATGGCCTTCAGCACAGCATCTCTAGTTGGCAAAGCTGGAATCGCACCTCTCTCCGTCACAGTCAATGCACCACAAGCGTTAGCAAACTTGAGAGCATCTCTCAGCAAGTCCTCTTTCTACAGTTTAAGACCACATACATCACCAATTATGAAGGTGAAGGAGATAATATGTCATGTTTTGAAAAAGAGACCTAATGATGTGAATTAAACAAGATTACAGGGAATTGAAGATATCTATCGTAATATTGGAATATGCAAATCTAGGGTGACATTTTGTTTCGGAATCAACTTGAGGGTTATATACATTCATATCTGTCAATGAGTCAGTATTGACATTTATTAGATGGACAGCGGTAGACCCCAATGCTTAACTTATATGGTAATGAAGTAATGAAAATGATTATGCAGGTAACATGAGAAGTTTTAAACACAACAACGTGTCTGTATTTGTAAAGCAGTACCTGAAGCAAAGAGAGATCAACAGCTAGTTGTGATAAAATTCCTGCGACAAAAGCATCCCCAGCACCAGTGGTGTCCACAGCATCCACCTTCAAACCCTTGACTCTCCCGCTGAACTCCTGCACAAGTATATCACCTTCCAATTCTAAGTACTTCTGCCAAACAATCTAGAGAACTTCAACGGTGTGATTTGCATGTTAGAAGACTTGTGTGGTGATTTTGTTTTTCCTTTTTTCTATGAGAAACTGACTAAGTAGATCCCATGGCTGAGTCAGAAGAAAAGCCTTCTTCATCAATAAAATATAACTAGTCCAAAAGAAGTGCATGAGCGCTGAATGCCAAACTTGAACTCACGAAAGTTAATCAGAGAAGCACAAAAGTTGTTTTTCTACCATATAGGTTCAGTCACCGTACAAAAGTTTTTTTTTTTTTGGGTCCCTTTTGCTCAATCTATCCTCCAAAATGAGGATTTGATCAATTATTGTCCTGGGAGTTATCATCATTAAGTATCCCTCTAGGCTTCAATGAAATTTGACACTTTCAAAGGCGCTACAGTAAAAACAAGTAAAACACTATCATTCATTAGATACAAATACATGTACGCATGCGCATGCACGCATAAGGAGTTAGAGATCGAGATCCATGAAGTGGAAAAGAGTAAAAAAGAATATTCAGAAAGCCTACCTTGGTGTAATACCTGCAACCATCCGGGCCCTCAGTGACAAGGAGTAGTCTAAGATTCGGATGAAATAATTTGCGAACAACAGCATCATCATATGGATCTCCCCCATTAGTTAGAAAAGAAATCTCTTCTTCGCTTATCTGATCATTGAAATAATCAGAAATTTTAATCTCGCATTGCCTTGTACCTCTGTCTTCTAGAAAGGGGACGCAATTAAAAACTACAAAAAGAATCAATTGTGATTTCTGAAAAGAGTGACAACCTTGATAATATCTGCAGCTTCCCATATGCTCAAAATTCCTTCCCTAGCACTTTCTGCAGAAGGCCATAATGGGAGCCTAAGGTTGGGATCATAGGACACAACCACACCAGCATCCTTTGCAGCTTTTGCTGCAGCAATGTGTGCTGACTTGCATGGTTCAGTAATAAGACTGATAGAACCATAATGGAAGATTTTTGCCTGCCATGGGAAAGGGGGGAAAAGATGCATCAATAATTCGCAGATCCTTGGGGATGAATTAGGATATGGGTAACAAGGACATCAAACATAAACGTGGGTGTCTATTTTGAACAGAGGAAAGCTGCAAAGGATTGACAAAGGTGCTCTCAAATAGTCAAATTGAAACAAACATAGATCCTTGTGTCAGTTGTGAAAAGGATGTATGAGATGCATGCATGTTGGAGAAATGATTTTAAAAGAGGCTCCCTGTCACATATTGTTGATGGGGTGTAATTAAAAGTTACTTTATGTATCTTACAAGAAAAAACTGAGTTAGTTTAAGTATAACAAATTAGTTACTTGATCAAATCATTCCTACATGAACTACCTGGTTCTATTAGATATAATAGCTATTTTCACTTACCTTCCTAATTAAATCGAAATCAAGCTCATCTTCGCGAAGCAACATATCAGCACTAGGGTTACGGTAAAACATGAACTCACGTTCCCCATCGCTCCGCAGTGTAACAAATGCTAAAGCAGTTCGTGCACCAGGATCAAAACACATCCCTTCATTGTTTACATTATTCTCCTTTAATATATCAGCAAGCATGTATCCAAATTCATCTTCACCAACCTGCACACATTGTATATAGAATAAGGGGTAGGAGAGAACACGGAAAATAAATGGATTTTTGTTTTTTGAATAATCATATCTGGAAGTACACACGAGGCAGGTATCAGCATATCACTTCAACGTAAAAGTGCGAAGTACTAGATGTGTCAAACTATGGAAACAGGGAGTGAAGAAATCATAACTGCCTAGGGTAGACATGATGACAAATTTCAAAGTGGGCATACAGAGTACAAGGGTACTCCAGGGTGCACTTCTCTAATATTTCACTCGCTTGGGAAGCAAGAGGTACAACGATCATCGAATCAGGCAGTTCCCTAGTATTTTGCATTTTCTAATCTAATGAATGAAAACCGCGGACATTTTTGCAAAACCTTGCTCTACTTGAGGAGCAAAGTACTCGGGAACTATCTTATTGCTGCTGGTCTGAAAATCTTTCTGTTTTCCAGGACAGATGATTACTCAAAACAAAAAAACTCGCTTGATATTTGATCTCAAGATCTCCTACAAGTATAATCAGCCATCAGAGAAAGAAAACCCATATATCATATATGGTTGGTAGAAAACAGTCAAAGAAGGCAGACTGAATTCAGAAGAAGACACATTTGACATTAATGATCGGGTTCTCATGGTGAACAGGGTAATAAATCCAAACCCACATAGAGGAATTCCTTTAGACTACAACATGCAGACACCACATAAGGACCAGGAAGTGGAACCGGGGTAGGGGAGGTCGACCTAAAAGTAAAAGTAGCCACATTAACACTCGAGCATCAATTATTATTGCTGCTTTCTTACACACTTAGAAACCATGAAAGCTAAGAACCACAGCGAACAGAATACTAAGAACAATACCTTCCCTATGAAAGCTGATGAGCCACCGAGACGAGCTATGCCAACAGCAACATTGGCAGGTGCACCTCCTGGAGCTTTTTTAAATGCAGGTGCATCAGCCAATGAAAGACCACTAGTGGTTGGAACAAAATCGATCAGCATTTCCCCAAAACAAACCACCAGGGAGGATTCCATTGTTTCAGGCAACCCGTCACCCGAAAATGCTTTTCCTAAAATATATAAAAGTTGACAAGGGAGAAGTTTAGGGTGCTTTTAGCCTTAAGAAAATATACATAGAAGTAACCAGGTCATCATAAACTGTAGGGTAATCATACCAGAGCCCTAAGATGGAATCCTGCCTTCACCAAGGATGCGGCAGGGGTAGTTCCTTTTTTGTGAATTGTGGCCTTATGGGGCCCATTCTAACGTAGAGAGAAAAAGACTGATGTATACAGGCACAATTATATTTTATGTCACTTGTACAAACTACTCAGGCCTAAGGAAATGCTGTATGAGATACTGGGCGTCCTTCCTTTTTTTTTTTTCTTTTTCTCTCTCTCTCTCTCTCTCTCTCTATATATATATATATATTTTTATCCTAAGGGAATCCTTAATGACTGGGTATAGGATCTCGATTACATAATAAACGGGAGCCGAAACAACAGCGAGAAGCGATGACGGTGCCGCTTACTTGAAGCGTATGTTGCTAACGCCAGTCCAGCAGTAAGGCATATGCTGCAATTGCCCCTTGTTTGGGCAAGTCCAGCAGTATTGCATCAGTGATAGTTGTAATTGCCCTTTGATGGATTCTAGTTCTCCAACTCATTGGACTTTCCTAAACAAGGTTTATAACTACCCCATACTACCAGCCTTCTGTTGCAGCCCCTACATCTCCCCCCGATGTTAAGGTTATTATTGTTTTGTTGTCCTTTATTAACACAATGTAGTTCTTAGACAGCAGAATATTGTCAACATCAGAGCGCCCATGAAATGGCCAAGTTGAACACACACTATTCACCGATTATAACTCCCTTCAGACCTAGATCAATCAAACCGTCCCTTTTCGCTTTTTTTGTTTTTCAATGGTCAACTCAAGAAAAGAAATACAGTAAGTAAAAGCGCAAAACAGTACCGAGAACTAAAAAAGTACCTTGCCAATTCAACCGACTAATCGAAGCAGGCGGCTGGCAAGAAAAAGCGAAACCCGAAGCTTTGACGGCCCGTTGCCGGTAAAATATCACCGACTTACGCGGGCCCAAGGCTGCGCTGTTGAAGCAGAAAGCACCTGAATGAAGAGCCATCAAGCAAGCGAAACAGTGTATGAATCTCGATCTCAAAAAAGGCACTTCTTTTGTACGGGGAAAAGTTGCAAGAAGCGAAAAAGCACTTAGTCGGGATGATCAGTGGTATAGTTTAAGAACGCGTTAGAATTGATGACTAGGGAATGAAGACTCGGATAAAGGATGGGTGTCAAGCGGATTTGGCATGGGATTCGCCACGAAATTGAACAGCAAGTAGCTAGATGACTTTGTGCGAGTGTGTCTCAGAGAGGGAGAGTGTGTAGCGGAGAAAGCAAAGGGACAGACGGACAGCGAACTGAGAAACAGTTTGTCATCGTTTCTTTTTGTTATTTCCGTTTTGGACGCCCAACGATGTTTGCTTCTCCGCTCTTTAATTGCCACCTGGACTCAAAATATTCCTAATCAATACCATAGGTTTCATTTGGGGATCTCACCTGTCACAGCTTTTTTTTTTTTTTCTTTAATTCCCCCCCCCCCCCCCCCCCAAAAAAAAAAAACAAAAAGAAGAGATGAAAGCTAGAATTGAGACTAAAAAAATTACAAGGTTTGATTGCTTGCCTTCCGAAGAGAAAAAAATAAATCATTACTCGCGGAGATTGATTTCAGCAGAAGAGTCCATGAATACTTTTTATATATCCGTTAGGCGTTAAGGTCCAAGGATGCCGTTTTAATGCTATTTAAACATAGTTTTGTTTAGATGTTTATTTCATATAGATTGTTAATATTTAAGGAAATCAATTTCATTAATTTTTCGGTTTTACCCTCGAATGCTGGAGGATCTCAATCTCGAACTTTTTTGGGTAAGCAATGCCAGCAGTTGGATATAAATTAGGGTGTATTAAAGTTGTATTGGGATTCTTTGCAACAATTTTTTGTCTTTATAGTGCAATTTAGAAAGATAGACATAATAGATAGACCAACTAAATTTTATTTAGACAATATTAAATAATTTAAAGTCCACTTATTGTATCTATCTTTTATAAAATTGACAATAAATTATAGAAGATCCTGATATGTTAAAATTCTCCGATTGAATGAGGTGGATTTGTAGGTCTCAGTCAATTTTATTTCAAAGTTTTATCAGCTTATGTTTTTCAATTGATGCTTCAAGTTTCGTCCAGCCAGGGTCTGAAGGCGGCTCAATATTTTTTGGGCCTTAAGTAAGTTATAAAACTAAGCCCTTTAAATTTAAAAATTAAAAAAATTAAATTAAATCATAAATTTACTTCTTCCCTTTTTAGATACAAAATTACTAATTACACTTTTGTATTCAATAAATCAATTTCAATAAATAAAATTGCTAAACTCTTACTAATTGAATGATGTTATTATTTTGAAAAAAGACTTTGATAGTACTAGTTTCTAGGATGGGTTTTTTTATTTTCAATTTCAATTTTGTAAACTAATTTTTAAATATTCATATTTTGCAGGTCTTTCATTAAATTTTATCTAAAAAATTTTAAGCTTTTTTCTTCTGCTTCTTAATTTTGATTTTGCTATAATAAGGGTCTTCAAAATTAATAAATTTTAATTTTGCTATAATATACCACCTTTATAATTAGGGAGTTTTAGGCAATTGTCTCACCTGCCTAACGGGTATATAAAAAGTATGACCCTTGCTAGCAAAAGGATAAATAAACGAAATCAATCTCAAATACGAACCTTGGTAGAAGGATAAATAAACGAATAATTGCTAGCAAAAGGGATTTCACAAATCAATCTCAAATATTTTGGGTAAATTGTGATATGTTAATGAACATGATCACAATTAGTAGAAGCCTAAAATTCGAAATAAAAGAATATAAGGGAATATAAAAGAGTTTTCTATGTGATCCTACAGCCGAGATCTGAGGTCTCTAATGATCCCACGATATATCACAACTAGGTTTTAGAAAAAATATAAGATATCTTTTTCTAGATATTTGACCATTATGACTTTGAGAAATGACGACTGTGAGGCATGGAAGGAAAAAGACAGAACATTTGGGTTGCTCTATTGTCAAATTGAACATTTGACCTCAGATCCTACAGCCGAGATCTGAGGTCTCTAATGATCCCACGATATATCACAACTAGGGTTTAGAAAAAAAATATAAGATATCTTTTTCTAGACATTTGACCATTATAACTTTGAGAAATGACGACTGTAAGGCATGGAAATGAAGAAGACAGAACATTTGGGTTGCTCTATTGTGAAATTAAAGACTCAAGGTATGAGATCAAAAAGATTTGAAGATTATTGAAAATTAAAGATTCAATCTCAAATAAGTTCAAGTTCGTTTATCAAGATTAAGTGAATATGATAATTTTTGCAAACAAACTTTGGATCTGGGCATTTCAGCAAATTCTCATAATTTTGAAGTCAAGCACCTAACAAGAGGCATCAAAAAGACAACACGGGTTCAAGATGTTTTTGGTCCAACCGCTTTTCCAACGACATTCTAACTGCCTTACCTTCCGTGGGACTATGAGTGTAAAGGTGGGACTATGAGTGCATAGGATCACGCGTTTGCAAACCTTTGCCTATTTGAGTTTTGGACCCTATCGGATCTGTTTGCAAATTTTAAAAAATTTAAGAAATACTGTGAAAAACGAGGAAATTGAAATTTTATTTAATTTTGTTTTAAAATAGTGTAAAATATTGTGGTAGGTAAGTTACAGAATTGTTAGACTAATAATTAGAGGTGTTAATAATGATTAGACTTAATTTAAAAAGTAGAAACAAAATTTAAGTGTGTTTTTAAAATTTGAGATAATATCGTCATTTAGATATAATTACTAAGGATTAAAAAATTCAATTAAATTGAATTATTGAAGAAAAAATTTCTAATGTTTGCTCGTGAATTTCTCGTCTTGAAAACGCGTGCTAAACTTCATCTGTCCCATCTACTACGCGCTTAGAAGATGAATAAATTGAATATGGAGGGCATACTTGCAATTAGGAATCTCTCTCAGACATATATAGCTGAAATGACATGGATTTGTTTTAAAGTTAACGCGTTAACAGGTACGTGTCCCCATCACTCACGCCAACGATGATGCAGATTTGCCTTTAAAGAGAGTCCTTGCGTATCATTCACAAATTGAAACGCGGTTTGTACACCGCGTGGAACTTTTTATTTTTGTACTTGAAAGGGGCGTTTGTTACCGTAATTTTAAAGAATATTTTTAAAATTTTGAGAATATTTTGAATGTTAAAATTTATTAATATACGTGAAAAGTGTAAAATATAAGTATAAAAATATGAAATTTATTGAATTTATAAATATATATGATAAAAGTTTTAAAACTAAAAAAAAATTAAAAAAACAAACGCCTCCAAAGGCTGAAGTCCATAAACAGTATAAACTTTGGTGGCTGTGAAGTAAAGGAACCCTAAAAAATTCTCCTTCTCTTTCTCTGTGCCTCTGCTTTCTTACAATGGCTTCCAGAAACGGGAGTCGTTATTCTCTTGGCCCTATGGAGGAGGTCAAGAAGGTCTTCGACAAGTTCGACAAGAACGGCGATGGGAAAATCTCGTGCGACGAGCTCAAAGACATTCTCCATTCGCTCGGGTCTGGGACATCGTCGGAAGAGGTCAAGCGCATAATGTCCGAGGTCGACCAGGACGGCGACGGGTTCATCAACCTGCAGGAGTTCGCGAACTTTCATCTGGGCGGTTCATCGTCCGACGACTCGCAGAGTTCCAAAAAAGAGCTTCGTGACGCGTTCGACTTATACGACCTCGACAAGGACGGGCTAATATCCGCCAACGAGCTCCATGAGGTGCTGAAGCGGCTGGGCGAGAAGTGCTCAATGGGAGACTGTAGCAAGATGATCAGCGCCGTCGACACTGACGGCGATGGCCATGTGAACTTCGAGGAGTTCAAGAAGATGATGAAACTTGATTAGGTTTCACACCCGACGGTAGGTCATTTGGTCCTCCGTGGAAATCCAGTAAGGCTCCAAATCAACCATAGCTAGCTTAGGTAGAATTGACGTAGTTCGTAATTAGTAGTACTTTTCCTATTTTTCACTGCTGTATGATTGTCAAAGCAGCAAAAATAGGAATGGAACTAGAGGTAGGGCTGTCTGGATTTAGTTGTTCATAAGTTTTAGTTTTCGTGGCTATTGAATTAATGGTTTCATGATAATGATCTTCTTTCATGGTTTGATGCTTTGTGGTTTTTCCTGATGCGAGTTGCTTATTTCCACTTCTGCCTTTTCTGTTTGACTAACTTTGACCGCGGCCTAGACGTAGTGGGAGCAATTGCCAATTGGTGATAGCTTTTATTTAATTGCTCTTCTGATCTTCTGGTTTGGTAGTTGCTTGTGAATCTCTTCCTTCTTTTGGTTTTTTTGTGGTACATGTTGCCTTGTTGATGCAACTTGGTACTTCGATCCACTCTGATTTTGCTGTTCGGCTAACTTTGACTTAAACTTTTGGGTGTGGAAGAAGTAGAAAAGTTATTGCCCGTGATTAGGAAGGGCTTGAGAAGTTGTTGCAGTGTGATATTGTTGTGAATCTTGTGATTAGGAAGTGGTGCGGGAAAATTGTGGAGCTGTTTGATTTGTTGGGTTTCGTGGTGGAGTACGGGGCGTTCTTGAGACCATCCTCAATGCTGCGCTCAACGCGGAATTGCTTTGCTTGCCGCGATCCCCGTCCTTTCGGGGAAAGCATTCTGAACTCTTCCGTCAAATAGCTTTCTTTCCAAGACTTCTATTCCGTGGTTTGACCGTAGTATTTATTTTAAACTTTCTTTTGTGTTCCTACGGAACTACGTCGTATTCATTTTCGACTATTGTTAGTAACTCAGCACGCGATTCTTTTTTATTTATAATTTTTAGTATTTTAAGCTTGTTCAGTTCTTTCAGGAAGCTAATAAATACAACCAAATATCAATTCTCTCTCTCTCTGCCTCTCCCTCTACGTCCTTTTACAGGGTCTATCTTTTTTCTTTAGCTAATAAGTCTTCCCTAAAATAAAATAAACAGTAAAATTCATAGGTATTAGTGTAGACAAGTGCAGTAGGGATGCAGAGGGTGTCTTGAGCAATTCACTTCCTTCGGCCCGGTAATTTTTCTTAAGCCCGCCCCTTTGCCCAGAGCAATTGTGCCCCAAGTGGGCTTGAGCAATTCACTCCCTCAGTCAAAGCATGGTGGCTCAAGATTAATAAAAGTCAATGAGTTTTTTTATTAGGCTCAATCAATTGTGTTCTAAATTACCCTTATTTTGATTCATGGCCCTGTTTGTATATAAACATTTATCTTAATCGTGGACTTTGGCCGGTTATGTTCGATAGTTGATCAAATTGGCTTTCCTCCCTTTATAGTGTAGGATCCCTTTTGGTGTTTTCGTACTACTTTGCTCCCTTGCATCTCTCTTCCTTATCCTCAGAAAAATAAAAACTTTTATAAGAAAAAAAAATATGGCATTGTATGTTGAAATTAAAAGGCATGACATTCTTTATTCTAGGCACAGTCCCTCCCTTTATAGTGTAGGATCCCTTTTGGTGTTTTCGTACTACTTTGCTCCCTTGCATCTCTCTTCCTTATCCTCAGTCATTTCTCACACCTGCACTAACTTTTTTTTTTTTTTTTTACATGTGTTTTGTCCTTATTTTTTTTTTATATAAGTTTTTGTCCTTATTTTGAATGAAATAGAATTGACTATTTTATCCTATTTGAATGCTTTTGTTTGATGTATGTGTTTTCCGTTGTGGGTTAGGATAAGTTAGTGACTGTACTCTTTTAAAAATTTTCAAAGCAGTTTTTGTGCAATATTTGCGTTTTTTACCGAGAAAGTGAGGGGGAAGATATGTATTGGGATGTTTTGGGTTTCTCATTTTTATGATTTGAAAGATGGGAAATTTCTAGACCAACCAAATAATTGTACTCAAAATAAGTGCTAAGTGGATTTCTTTTTCAGTAAAAAATGGATATTTTTTTACAAACACAATTCTCAGGTTCTTAGCAAAGAAATGTTATGACTTATGAGGAAGTTGAGTCTTTGACTTCTAAATTTTCCTAAAAATTGAGTCGATTTTTATTTCTAAACATATTTACTTATAGGTGCTATGCTGTGTATATTAAGTAGATTTCATCCTAAATGCTATGTTCATCAATTGACTGTCCATGTCAAAGCCATGAAGACACTTTGTGAACTTAAGCTACAAATTTCAGCTCAATCAAGTCTATGCTGAATTGGATTTTGAGATTGTTTATTCACACATAGTCAATTGTGATTTGTTGAAGGTTATTGTTCTTAATTTTGATTAGTGAATTGGTTGATGAACTTTCGTTTTGTTTTGTTTAGATAATGGATAAGTTTTTGATAAAAAAACTCAACCAGCGTGGAGTCGTTTAATACTCATAATGTAGGAAATTTTTTTAAAACTTTAAGACATTTTTTACATTACATAGGAAAAAAAAAAATTTGGTCATTTCACCTTAAGAGTTTGCACCCCCCGATTAACTCGAGTCCTGGTTCCGCACTTGGCATGTGTGCGTAAACAGACTTTTATTAAATTGTAGATCAATCTATTTTTCAAAAAGATAATGAATTATTTAGTCCTTCACGCCAGAGTTCTTACATTAAGGAGAGAAGGATCGTGATATCCTTGAATGCATGCTCATGATCATATAGTCTAACTAATGTCGAAACCATTAGAGACGAAACAGTACTTGCTGTAAGAGACATCAGCCTACGAGTGTTGATTTCCACTTTTGAGGAAGGAAATTCGTTTCAATGAAAGCCAAAAGGGAGATCAGCTGCCAAAAGGAAATTCGTTGCTTAGTTCAAACCTGAAGAGCGCTTCTTCTTGGCCAACTTTGGTGAAATTGAATTTGTTGTCATCAAAGGGCTGAAGTACCTGGTCGACCCGAAACTCGGCGGACCGTTTCTTCAGGTGGCGTCCTAAGTTCAGCTGAGCAATGAATCCGTATTTGCCAGGGATAATCTAATTTGTCTCATAGGTGATTACGTCATACGAAAAAGGCCCTGGCTCATGCGATCCTCCCACTGACCAAGCAACAAATTGTGCAGGAAGGATCTCAGACGAATTCACACTTTCATCTTCAAGAGGATCCTCTCCGTGGATCTTGAATGCATACAGGGAAAGCTTTGACACTAAAACCACGAATCAAACCAATACAAGCAAATTACTCAGAAAAAAGTTCGCACAAAAAAAGAGCAGAGGGCTAAGATCAGTGTCAATCTGGAAAACGTCAGAAAGTAAAGAGAACGTGGCACTCAAGTGTTACGCCATTCATAATTTCGTTCTGCTTGGGAATAAGTGCCGATTGAACTGAAAAGCGTGCGTTAAATACCAATTGTTTAGGCTTATCAAGAGAACCTTCTAAATATAACCCAATAAATAAATCCATCGAATACAGCTTATATAAAGATTCAATTTTCCTTTCTGAAGTTTCTTGTACCGCAATCAAAATGGAACTTAGTACAAGATGATTCAATTTCCCTGAAAAGTAGTTTACGCTTGTCAATTGGAGGTGTTTGTTTGCCAAAATTTTGAGAAATATTTTCGAAATTTTGAGAATCTTTACTTTATTAAAATTTATTGAGATTTGTGAAAAGTGAAGTATATATGTGTAAAAGTTAAAAATTTTAGAATGTATTTATTTTGTTAAAAATTTTGATACCCTAAAATATTGGAGAAACAAACACTTCATGCCGATCGAAGTATTTCTAAATCCACTTAGCCAACAAAAAAGAAGTACCTTTAACTCCTGTAAAATACAAACAACTTTTTCCACCTGAAGCTTTCTTTTTTCTCTAGTACTTTTCTTTAGGAACAAAAACTGATCCATATTAAAAGGGGCAAAACCGCACGAATAACTTGCCCATTAGTTTATTTCACCAAAAAAAAAAAAACTCAGAAAGTACCTTCGCTGCTAAAAACAATCGAAAAGAACAATCAACCAACTAAAAAAAAAAACCGAATAAAATTGTAAAACACATGCATGTACCAGGTAAGCAGCACTTCCCCAGGCAATTCCGACGGCACGCCAATCTTCGAGTTTATCTCCTCCTGGTAATTCGAAAGGACCGTCGGAACCCTTTTGATTGTCAGCGTATACGCCACTTCATATATTTAGAGATGTCTGCGTACCGAACGGGTCAGTATCAAAAAAAGAGGGGGAGCAAGATCAGACCGTGACGCAGCTGCCACCGCCTACAGTGTACAGGAGCTCCTCTACTACTACTGCCCTTCTTCTCTTTCTTTGGTTTGGATCCGTGAATTGGTTTTCAAGGCGGTGGACCCGTGGGGTACTGGTGGATACGTTCCTTTTCTTTTTGCACGTAAAAGGAAGTCGTGTTGGCTGGGGAGAACCAAACTCTACGCTATTTTCTCAAGGGTGTCCGTTGCGCTCTCTACTTCCCTCTTTTATTGGTTTCTAGGCGGCTTAGTTACTTGCCGCCCCTCTTTCAAACTCTCATTCGATTAATATACCTTGGTGAAGATCTAATCAAAAAAATTAATAAACATTTAAAATTAATTGTACGTTATGAAGCTGTGGTAACGGTCTCTTATTTTATGAGTTTATGACTAATCTAAATATTCCAAAAGGGTAATAGTCATCATTCAAAGAAGTAGGCTAAGCGGGTCGTCTTTCTATCTTATTTGCTTAGAAAAAAAAAAACAGAAACAATATAATACAATTTTAATAACTAAGCTTTATATGAGTGCAATTGAAAAAAATGATTATTTGAAACGTAATTTGCAATGTACAATTTCTTTGTGGTATATATTATAAAAATTGCTTATTTTACAAATACAGACAGGGGATCTTTGCTTTTAACACCTAAACTGTGATTCAAATAAATATATAAAAAATAGTTTATGTAACACAATTTCGACCATTTTAAGAGCTCAAATGTGACAAAATTAGCTTAGTAGTAGAAACATCAAACCTCCAATCAAATGACTGAACTTGGTAGATTGACGACTTAGAGGGCTGATCTCCTGATCGCTGAGCTGGCACCTCACCAAACCATCTGAATTAAAAATAAAAAGTACTTCCCTGTTGCTTGTTGGGCTGTCCAAACCTGTGTATATAACAAATGGATCGGCGGCCCAAAATAAAAAAACAAATGGACCGGGAGCTTTGTCGGGAGAGTCCCTCGGCTGATCCGCATGTAAACGTGATCCGCATGTAAACGTGCAGAATATGTGTGCATCGAGGAAATATAGGAGCGGACTTCCTTTCCTCTACAAGTAAAACCGAACGTTATGGGTTAATTTTCACATAATTCTGGTGGTTTTGATCAGATTCAAATAAATGAGCAGCATTGATTTTTTATTTTTGAGTTCTGAAAATTTTGAAGGATCAAGGTGGTGTTCGGGGTTGGAAATTTCCACCCTTCAAAATTTCTATCCATATTAAAAAATTATAAAATAATCTCTCTCTCCACTTTAACTTATTCTTTTTTATTATAACATTCATTTAAATTTCTCTCTCTTCACTTTTTCATCAAATTTCATCAAATATCTTTATTTTTTCACAAATCCCAAAATTCTTAAAATTTCTAACCTTAAAATTTTCACTCCCGAACGCCTCCCCAAATGTTCATGTCTAACTCAGACAACTAAGTGGAAAAAAATAAGCTTGTCTAGAGTATGTAGCCTTTCCCCAATACAACAAGCCACGTGATCAATGCATGCCGAGGAATCATCTTCTTAATGTCAAAACACTTGGATGCCACATTATATAAGGAGGCCTCGAGAGCAAATGTGGCCAAGTAATTGTCCTTCACATTGCTCATCCCTTTTGTGAAGTAATTAACAGGCCGAATATTTGGGGCCGTCCAATGCAGCAATGCTTCTTTGTTCATATGCCGAGAGAGACCGGGCCACCGAAAGCAGCTTAAAATCTGTTTCCATCCATTCAGCCACCGATCTATCTACAATCCGAATACTCGATTATATGGCTTCCACCTTGGGCAACCTTATCCACTACGTCACCAAAGATCATTGGAGTATATTTTGCTTTCCCTATTTTGGGGCTTTGTGTGTGATGATCATTAGCCTACAAAACCTGCAGATTACCTTCTGTCATTTCTAATCCAATAAAAAAACTAGATATTGAATACACGAGACTGTGACATGGAGAGTTCAAGAAAAAGAACGAAGGGAATAAGTAGAAAGTAGCCATTTTAGAGCACTTCCTGCATGCCAAGGTGGGCTACATCATATAGAGGTCCCAAAACCCACTTGTGGATTGTATGAAGTGCCAGTAGTGAACTTGCAGATTACCTTCTATCATTTCTGATCCAATAAAAAAGCTATATATTGAATACACGAGACTCTGACATGGACGGTTCAAGGAAAAGAACGAAGGGAATAAGTACAAAGTAGCCATTTCAGAGCACTTCCTGCCACGGTGGCTACATCATATAGAGGTCCCAAAACCCACTTGTGGACTGTATGTAGTGGTCATCAGGCCCATATGGAAATGTTCTGAAGGATTTGCCACCAAAGTTTTCAGCTTAAAAGCCGATGGCCTCGATACCATCGTCCTATAGAGGATATTTGCTCGAGTAGCAAAAACAGCATGGCTCAATTAGGCAAGCTCCAGCTCAAGGTGGCTATCAAATCTCCCGCAGATAAGTTTTTTGGCTTCTTCAAAAACAATATGACTCGTTTCGTTCAAATATTCCCAGAATATTTTAAGAGCGTTGAAATTCTAGGAGGAGGAGTTGAGATCGAAGAAGGTTCTGTGGTTAGCTCAAGTATGTCCTTGGTAAGTTTTTAACTCGGGAAATTTCTTGTGGAAGAACAAAAGACAAGTAGCTGATCATAAAATTTTATTCTTTTTTTTTTTTTTTTTTGCATTCGTAATTATAACTGATTCCGATATGCATATAACCGACTAATTCATATTTTCTAGTCAATCGGTGCTAACTAATTATCACTTACTTGCATTGCCAATGCTGTTTTTGGGTGAATTGGTGACAGGGAGTACTCCGATGACGGCAAAAGCAAAGTTTGGAGATGTAGACAGCGAATCTCGGTCGATGACTTTTACTGTAATCGATGGTGATATATTAAAGCTATACAAAACTTTCAAGGCAAACCTTCAAGTCACGGGTTCTGGCTACGCAAACTGGGTGATTGAATATGAGAAGGTAAATGATAGTGCTCCCGACCCAGAAATCTACAAGGATATGTCAGCTAAAGTGAGCAAAGGGGTCGACGCGTATCTTACCGGGGCATGAAATAAGTTATTGCCTGTTCATTAATGTGTTATAGTGTCGGGACTTTCTTCTGTTTGATCCGGTTAAGTGTTGTCTTGTGGAAGTTAATAAGCATGTATATATGTATATGCAACTGTATGCATTCAGTATCATTTCCTAAGGTTTGCGTCCCCAAGTTATTGCAACCTTCTGGCTTCTGTATCAAAACAATGACTGCAGGTTGTTTTGCTATCGATATTTTGAAATCTCGGCTTGTGTTCTGTGACGACGTAGAGCTTTACCCACAGTGTATGTCCGGTGGCGGACATGGTCCTTTTAGATAATTTCCTCCTAAACCTACGTTACATATGTTGCCACATAAGAACAAAGGAAACACATGCATGCTGCGATTCATGAACCCACGGACCCAAAAAAAAAAAATCTCAAATGGCATGGGGAAATATTTAGGAGAACTGTTCCCTTTTTCACTAAGAGAATATACAATAGTTTTTGCATGTTTAAAATCTATCCCGTCTATATTAGAACAATGACAAACTAAATCAACAGAAAAAAAAAGAGAAAATCAAACTCCAATCACACACAAGAGAAAAACGCTAGCAAAAAAAAAAAAAAGGCTAAATATCCTCACTAGTTCCTAGAGTTTAAGCTTTTCCCTGATTGGTCTTTAGAGTACATTTTTCCCTACAAGTTTTCCTGAGGTTTAGACCTAATCCCAATTCCATTCTGACATCAACTTATTTAACGATTAAGCACGTGTGGAAATGGACAACTTGTTAAAACAAATTATAATTAATTAATTAGACACCCACATGTAAAATCATGGAACCACATGGTCCAAAATCCCCAAAGACCCTAACAATTCGCTGAACCCTAACCTCCCGAACATGGCAGGTGCTGTGGATTTCTACAGCAGCAGACCTCCTTTTCAGTCAGACCCCTTTGGAGGTGGGCTGATGGAAGCACTTGAACCTTTTATGAAAGGTGCTACCTCAGCAACAACCACCAGCTTCCCTTCAACTAGCTCTTCGTCTTCATCACCTTCTCTCACCTCTCCTTTTCCAACTCATCTCCTTCTAATTATGACTACCACCTTTCCTTCTCTCCCTCAGTCCCAACCCACTCCAATTTCTACCCAGATGGTTGCTCCCCCTTGACGACCCACGTGTTTTTAGACTGGTTCTCGAACCAAAACCAATTGGTTTTCCACAATCGGGCACACTTGGGCTAAACCAGCTAACATCATCTCAGATCCACCAGATCCAGCTTCAGAACCAACAATTTCACCATAAAAAACACCCACATCATCAGCAACATGATATTAGTACCCTTAATTTCCTCGTTCCCAAACCCATCCCAATGAAGCATGTAGGGTCTCCTCCGAAACCTACCAAGCTCTACGAGTATTCGGTTTTGGTGCTAAAGGGATACATGCTGAGGAGGATGTTGAGCGAGATGATGCGGAGGGGTTTTTGGGGAATTGTTAGGGTTTGGCAAATTGTTAGGGTCTTTGGAGATTTTAGAGTTTTTGGGGATTTTGGACCGTGTGAGTCCATGGTTTTACACGTGGGCATCTGATTAATTAATTATAATTTGTTTTTAACAAGTTGTCCATTTCCAGGCGTGCGACGTTATCCACATGTGCTTAACCGTTAAATAAGTTAATGTCAGGACGGAAGTGGGATTAGGTCTAAATCCCAGGAATACCTGTAAAGAAAAATGTACTCTAAGGACCAATCGGGGAAAAGCTTAAACCCCAGAGATTGGTGGGGATATTTAGCCAAAAAATAATAATAATTTGGGGCTATCAGTGCCACCCGAAATCCACTAAAAAGAAAAACCTTATAAGCAGTAATTCGGAGACTAAAAAATTCCTTTGTCGATTTTGACAACCCCGATGTAATAATTCAAATTAACCCTACTCGAAGCTGTTCCATGCATTACCACCTCAAACTCCTGAGGTTCTTCTTATAGACTCTTCGTGAATGATCTCATTCTTGAACACTAGAAACTCTGGCAACCAAACTCCTTTAACACTTTGAAGGCTTCAAAATCGAAGGCTGTTTCAAGCTGATTGGATGAAAGAAAAACTTAGTAATTTAGATATGAAATCTCAAAAGTTTTTTTCTCTCTTAAATGGAATGGGGACTCAAATAAATAATGAACGGCCACCCTAACATAGATGATGTTTTTCTCACTGACAACAGACTAATAGAAAATATTATAATGCTCCTAAACTCTACATCTCGAGTATCACAAGTATTTAAAATTATTCAATAGATACAATCTCATGCATGAGTAATCGAGAAGAATATGATTATCCTCTTAAACTCTAATTTATTTGATAAATAATTACAATTCAATATGTACTTAATTTAACATGAAACTACACCAATACTCAAATACACTAATAATACTAATTAACACAACAAAGCCCTTGCCGCACTAGGAGAAAATAGAGATCGTTATCCGTTATTATGGATCGAGAAAATCCCATACGTCCAAATTAGAAGATAACTCAGCCCAAAAGCTCGGGCCGAACTCATCAAGAGGGCTTCCCACTATCTCAGCCGGCGCTGCTTCAGCCCACCGAAGAGTTGCGATGGGCTCTTCATCTAACCCACCTACATCGCATGGGCCTATTTCACCACCAGTTTCCTTGTCATCGAACAGGTTTTCCCACCATTTTATGCTATCCTCGGATGACAACGGTGTTGGAGGTAGGTCGCGAATAACATTGTCCTTTGGTTGAAAGCTCGCTGCCATTATCGTAGGTTTCCCACTGAACCAAGTTAAATTTTTGGCGAAGGTCCGGGGTCGAGGTTTTATTACGTTCACTTTCAACGTGTCGTGAGCTTTTTCACCCCCGTCTTTGATGCGAGAAATTGCATTCTTGCGCAGGTGTGTATTCCAGAAGTTCTTCACATCGTTCGCTGTTCTTCCTGGAAGCCTACCAGCTATCATTGACCATCTGAAAAAATAGACAGTACAGATTCTTAGATACGTCAACGTTCAGATTTATCACATACACGGCCATGAATGATGCTGGAAGTAACCAAGGCTAGAGCACTGAGGAATGGTCCTGTACATGTTGTTGAACTTGTTTCAGCGTATCAAGAAAAACGAATAGTTTAAGAAAACGGCTTCTTAATCATCGATGATGACTCTAGATGCTCAGAAACAAAACAATAAAAGAAAAGAAAAAAAATACTCTAGGATCAGATCTTATCCATGAACGAGTTTCGGATAGTTGGGAGTAGTTGAAAAGGAATGTGGGCACTCAAGCTCAACACAATAATTTGTTCATCTCTGTCTGCACTGAAATAATATATATATATATATATGACTGAATCATCAATTATAATTTCTACTTATCAGTTAGATCAGTGAGCATCTTTTTATTAAATAGCTACACAATATTAGCTGTAGGTATACTGCACTGAGAAGTGTAATCTTCAATAATCCTCAATAAACTTCACCCTATAAAAGCCAACTACATAGGAACTCGACCTCAATTTTTGGAACAAGAGATACAAAGGAAAAGTAACAAGCAAAACTTGAAGGAGATAGCTGGGTGTATATATCAAAAGACTGTTTTTAACCTCTGGAAATCGTTTTTGGCTTTTCCAAACAAATGGAGTTTTTTTTGGATAACAAGTGAAATCCAAACGCCCCTTCTATATGAGAACGGATTTAGTCTAAAGGAAGATTGTGCAAATGATTCAAAGTGACTGTAATTCTAAAATAAACATTTACGAGTCATTTGAAACAAAATGACTGATTGACTTAATGACTAAATATTAACTCTGCTTAGAAAAAAAAAAGACTAAATATTAACTCTTAAATACTTATTTTAAAATCATAGCAGTAATTTTGAATCTCTTGCCTAATCATTCTTTAGATCAAAGTCTTTCTCACCATCACCAGAACTCTGTATTTACACTAATTAGATTGAAAAAAAAGCAAACAAAGTTAGAATTTACTTTAAAGCATCCACGTCCCTATCAGCCTTGTCCGAATCTAACAAGTAGTAGATGGGGACAAATGAGCCGACAGAAACAGCTCTATCAATGGTCCAGGAGCCCATAAGTACTTAAAACGGCATGTAAAGCGGGCAACAGGAAAACTATCCAGGCTGCCAGCAGCTTAATTGGTCTAATTAATGATATTCGCCTACTAAAAAAAATTCACCCTTTTTGCTAAAATTTTTTAATATAAAAAAAATTACTAAACTATCAAAACAGTCTCATAGATCATTACACACAAATTTTAATATATTTTTTTTAAATCTATCAAATAAATTTTCTTTTTACTTTCGTACCAAACTCAATATTTTTTATTAAAAAATTTCATCAAATTATCTCTATCTACAATTTTTACAAAATTCAATAAAAATCAATCTACAATTAAATATCTTAAAAAAATTTACCAATTTTTATAAACCTCAATAAAATTACAATCTATCTAAATAATTTTTTTTAAACCAAAACATCAGAAATGTAGCGTGGTCTAACGAATCTAAACAGAGAGGGAGTAGTCTGAGGATTTTCGGGAGGGATGGCTGGACGAACT
Source organism: Morella rubra (assembly GCA_003952965.2). NCBI lineage: Eukaryota > Viridiplantae > Streptophyta > Magnoliopsida > Fagales > Myricaceae > Morella > Morella rubra. The sequence goes on from CM025854.1 coordinate 27,174,165, forward strand.
GTTTTTTCTTCTTCTTAATTTATTGACAACAAGAATATACTGTCCATTTTAGTATTTCAGAGACTTATTTGTGAAAAGACATACCACAGGAATATATAATATAATTAAATCTTTTTTTTTTTTAATGTAACCAAATGATTCATGAAACTCTAAATGTTGTCAAAAAGTCGACAACGCATGGTCTTGGCTTCAAAGTCACATGTTGTAACAATTACTATACAACACCTCTAAATAATTTAGAAACTTTATAATTTGTTTTAAAGTGTATTTTTTGTTTCTTAGCAATTAATATATTGTTCTCGAAGGTGTCAAGCAGTTACCGACACACTGACGAACAAATTAACTCAGGGGTACATCTTTCCGTCCTTTCTCTTCTTTTTTTTCTCCATTTTTTCTTCTCCAGCTTGCACGGATACCCTTTGATCATATACAGTACGAGGCGTATAGTCTAACTATATAATTAGCTTTGATAATAAAATAAAATAGTCTGACTTAGGCCGTAGCGTAGAACACCCACCAATCAATGAAATTTTGATCCCATCTTGTTAAACTACAACTTTCTCTTATGAGAAAAGAAACCACTAATAGTTCTTAACGATTGTCGGCTGCGCAAAGGACTTATTGCTCTATGTTTGGAGTTTAATCTCGTAAAACGGAGCCTACTGTTGCATCCTGAATGGTCAAAATAACTAGGCATAAGTCCAGTCAGCCCAAAAAGGACAATATTGGACCCAAAATGGACAAAACTCGAAATTAGAATATTTCATCCAAAAACAGAATATGCTGTTAACTGTTACGGAATATGCTGCCGATGCTAACGGTTTCTGTTACCATTAACTTGGCGAGTTGACCGGCAACTCGAGTGATTCAGCTAGTTGACTCAGATGACTCGATCAAGAGCCGAACTCGAATCTCGGACCCACACCGACCCGGAGAGTTACTGGAGCGTGCAACCTTGGTTTGGCCTCCAGTTGGTACCGTTGTGCTCTTCTCGATCGTCACGAGGAATTTCCAGATAGGTCTAAAATTAGATTTGGACATAGATCGGATCTCGGCTGAATTCAAAAATGAAACTTTTAGCCACTTGCTGGCTCTGATATCATTTATTGAGCACAGAACGAGAATACCAATTATACAGAGACTAAAATTTAACGTGATTTGACAATTTTTCTACGTTCACAGAGAAGAAAATTTTGATTTCAACAAACTAAATGTTTACAACTCAGCCACTTTTTTTACCACCTCTCTTTCTCACTATTTCAAATTCATTCACTTCACTTCGCACCACTCTTCTCTTGATCGCGTTTCTGATTTATAGAAGAAAAAAAAAGGAGTGTGAAAACAAGATCTGATGTTCGGTTTGGTAGTTTTTTGAGAATTTTTTGTGTTTTGAATTTTTAGGTGATATTAACTTTCTTGGTATGCGTGCTGTAATTATTTTTAGGTGATGTTAAAAAACATGTTCGGTTTGTGTATTCTCAGGATTCAAAAAAATCCTGAAAATACAAACAAACCGAACAGCCCTAAGTTTGTCAAGATTTGCAGCTAAGAGCAGATCTTGTTGGGCTACTGCAATTAATGAAGTGCACGCCTGACTTCAGCATTAAATGATGAAGTACACGCCTGACTTCAGCATTAAATGGAGTTGCATGCTGCAAAATTTGCCAGCTGCAACTCTTGACTTGGGTATGGAAACTACGGAGCCTACAGAACACCCACCGATCAATGAAACTTTGATCCCATCTTGTTAGACTACAACTTTCTCTTATGAGAAAAGAAACCACTGAAGTGAAGTGAAGTTCAGTGGACTTGCCTGTTACCTAGGAGCTTATGAAGCCTGATCATTAGATCCACTTCGTCCGCTTTAAACTCTCCTCTCTTGATGTTGGGCTTCAGATAGTTCAGCCACCTCAGTCTACAGCTTTTCCGGCATCTATTTAAGCCTGCAAATTGCGACAAACATATAAAAAGCGTCAAGCTCCGACAAAGATTTCCTAAACTTTTTTTTTTCCCACTTGGAATGATGAAAAAGAGAAGTAAAACAAAAGAACTTGCCCCGCCGGAGAAAAAAATAACCAAATAGTTAATCTCTCTCTCTCTCATGCACTACCTGCTCTGGGAGGAACTTGGTGCCACTTCCCTTCTCCGTACTTGTCAATGTACTGCTTCAAAAGGGTATCTTCCTCTTCAGTCCATGCGCCTTTTCGTACACCTAAAGAGCCTTCCATGGAGCCCGAACGTTGAGAGATCGATGCGACAATGCTACTGCGTCCTAGTTTTAAAGTGCAAAAATTAGGACACGCGAACGTACGTGGTCTCTGTCGGTCTACCAAAATTGACGGTTTTCGGATCGCCAACGCACGTCTCTTGTTTTTAATATTTTGTCCAAGGGCCAACGTGCATGTTTAATATCCACACACCCATGTGTGATGTGTGTTTCAGGCCCGACCAAGAGTTTGTATTTAAGTAGCGTTTATTTATCTAAAATTTTGGAGTATCGAAAATTAAATATACTTTAAAATTTTAAAAATTTTAAATCTCAATTGTAAATATTTTTAAAATTTTAAAATATTCTCTAAAATTTTGATAATCAAATAACACCTTAAGCTTTGAAGCCGTACACGTAGACGCTGGAGATTATTTTCAATGATCAATCACTTTCTTAACTTTTAGCGTAGGCATGCAATAATACGCTTGAAAGAGATTGAAATATACTTTTCGAGAGAGGAGAGAGAGGTAGACCGTTCCGGAATTAATTCCGTCGCGATATTAATTACTTTGAAAATAGACTTTTCGGGAAAGCATGGCAGACCATGATCGGGTATTAATTCTGTCACGATTTCATAGTATTTTTGGGTAGTAACTTGGAATAGATCACTTCTTATAAATAAATACAGACTTTTTTTTTGTAAAAGAAGCAAAAAAACACTAAAAAAAAAACAAGTGCTTGCATCTTCAAACTATCACAGTATTTGCATTGTATATATACCACAAGCAATTGACCTGAATACAGTGCTTTTATTGAGTCTGACTCATAGGGATTATTTATCAGGGAATGACTTTGGTTATCAAATAATTGAATAAAAACTATCTACCGAATTATAAGTTCCATATACACATCCTAATAGCAGAAAGAGGGATATATGTTGTTAATCACAACTTTGTGGGCGCAAAGAAAAACCATAAATTATATAATAATGTATAATATTTTTTCTTTTTGAATTACAATATAAATTTAGGGTAGTGATAAAAAAAATAACCATAAATTATATGATAATGTATAATATTCTTTATTTTTGAATTACAATTGAAATGATTTAATGGTGATTTTAAGGATAAAAGAAATTATAGTAAATAAAGAGAGATAGAAGAGATAAAAATAAGATAAATTCATTAAATAGTGTATCATTTTATGATTTTTTTGTGAAAATTTTTGTGTCTATTTGTATAATTTTTACCTTTTAAAAACATGAAAAAATATAAAATGATTTATATTGTCATTTGGTTGTGATTTAGAAGGGTAGACTACAAGAGAAATTGGCTACAGCCACGGAGCCTTTCCGTTTCGTCAATAAAAGATTCGCTTTTAGTGACCAAATTCTTCTGTTGGTCACTAAAGATACAAAGTGTGCGTCCCCTTGTTACTCCCGTTACTAAAAAGTAAAACTACTGTTACTAAAAGTAAAAAAATCAAATCAACTTTCGCTTGCCATTTGCCGCTTCTTGCTCCCGTGACCATTGCCCTCTGTCATCGCTTGTTATTCTTCTCTTTGCCAACCGCCTCACTTCTCTCTTCTCTTCTCCCCTTTTTCTTTCTCACTATCTTTCCTCTTTCTTTCGAGTTCATTGCCATTGCCGATGTGATTTTGAGACCAATTAATCTGTGATTGGAATAGTATGAAGATTTTGAGACCTATCTTTTAATCTGTGATTGGATCGGTGGTCGTTGACCCCTCTGGCAAATCGCTGACAGCTGAGCTTCGCCTCATCAAGAGCTCCTCCGTTTTTGGGCCTGACATTCCCAATCTCAGCTTTATCGCCAGGTATATATGCTCCATTAATTCCCAACTCCTCTGCGGAGAGATCTTATCTTTAATCTTTGGAAGGGTCTCGGGATTTTAGTTGGGTTTTAGGGTTTCCTGTCTACTTTTCTTGATTATTCTTTCCTTTAGTAAATATTTTCTTCAAGGGTTTTCGATTTAGGCAGTGCTGATGTTTGAATCGATATTGTCATCTTTAGATTAGAGTAGGCAATTGTTCATGGGCTAGCTAATTTTATTTTCCTTTCGGTTGAAGAGAAGTCTTTGCTGCAAAAAGCGCAGGCAGTGAGATTTAGTCCATGTTTGCTCGTTTCTAAGAGATATTGAATTGTTCCAGTGAGTCCTGCTTTGGAAAAGTTAATCTGCAAATTCCTGATGGTGACATCTTTGGACCTTATGAACTTCTGAACTTCAGTCTCTTGAGCGTTTATAGTGATGGTTTGTCCCAGAACCCTCATTGTCTGATAATTTTTTCAAAGTTGGAATTGATGCTCTTTCACCCACTGGAGAATTTTCAACTTTTTCTCTCTGCTTTACATTTGTATTTCCTTTGAAATAATCCATACTTGAAAAGCTAAGCTTAGGCATGTGGTATTACCCTCTGTTACTGGTGTTTGTGTGTGCAGAATGCTAGCCTATTCTTGTCAATCTAGTGACATGGTGGTGTGTGTCTGCGAGTGGCATATTTAAGCGGAGGTAGCCTTTTCTTTTGCTGCCAAATCCTGTTGAAGATAGGCTTTATCTATGCAATTCTATGCTTTCACTACCCTTAGGCTGTGTCAAGGTGTTTTGATACTGCAGAGCTGTAGCACATTTGCCTTCTATCTAATTCTGTAGGTAATACTCTATGTTTCCAGGCTTCTGAATGGAAACCATTTAACAGGTCCCTTACCTGAAGAGCTTAGTTATCTTCCAAACTTGGACAGAATACAGATTGACCAAAGCAACATATCTGGACCGCTACCTGTATCATTTTCATATTTAAACAAAACGAAGCACTTGTAAGTTTGTTTCAAATTTTCTGTTGTCTAAAATCAGTTCTAGAATGATTAACACATGTACTTCATTTTTTCCTTTTATTTTTCCCTTTTGTGAGCAGTCATATGAACAACAATTCAATTAGTGGGCAAATCCCACGGGAGCTACTCAGATTACCAAGTTTGGTTCACTTGTAAGTTGGTCATTGGTCATAGTTCTTGTATTTTTAATGAAGGTCATCTGTCTGTATAATATATGACATTAGTGACCATCTTCAAATCTGCACCTGCAGGCTTCTTGATAAGAACAACTTATCAGGGTATCTTCCACCGGAGTTCTCCGAATTGCCAATTTACTGATTCTGTATGGTTTCTGTTCCCTGGAATGTAAATATATTTCTGTTGATCACACAATGTCATTAGAGTTTGAAGTTATGAACTTGTTTTCAATTGCTTTTGCTTCTCATCTTGAAGAACGTTATAACTTCTAAATTTCCCTTTTCCTATTGTGTATACTACCCAAGCACCCTTTTGTCCCGTTTAAGTTGCTGAAGTTGTAAGTGCATATTATCATCCTGTGTTTGTATCAAAAGAAAACGCAGAGTAAGGTGCTAACCTTGAGGTCCCAATTTGAGCCAAATACCAAACCTTGGTTATTTGTGTCACTGTACTTTATTCTAAATCTATGAGCTTTGTGCATTTGTATCCAATTCACTTTGTCAACTTTGTTTATATCATATTCTATAAATTTTTCAGAGACCTAAGTTCCAATGTCAAATGGATCCATACCTGCTTTCAGAGAATATATGTAAGATTCTCCATCTTCTGGATGACATGTCATTGCATTTTGTAATTTTCTTTGAATTGATAGCTACATCTGTCATATCTTTCAGTTTTCAAAGATAATTTACAGTGACAAACTTCTGAAACCTCTTATTTGTGCAATACGCTTACCAATTTCTGCCAACTTTTCAGGTCTTCCTGTTCTTCAAAAAAGTAGTCTCCACTTGCTCAAATCAGCATCACAGCACACAGTACACCTGGCCCATTTGGGCAAAATAACAAACATGTTTGGTGCTGAAATATTCCTCTGTTTTGTCACAGCAATGAGGGACTTCTTGAATATGCTTGCTTGAGCTTGGTCCAAAGCTGAACCAGAACCATTTTAGCCTTTGTTTGCATTTGACATTAATGAGATTCATGAACAGGCCTTTTGTGATCATTAAATATGTTGCTTTGTCTCAAAAAAATCTGGCATTAGCTGCATGATATTCACTTTGTTTTTTAGCTAAGTTGACCTAAGATCAGTCAAATGGATCCATACCTACAGACAGGCTTTCAGAGAATATCACGACAATGTAAGATTCTCCATCTTCTGGATGACATGTCATTTGCATTTTGTAATTTTCTTTGAATTGATAGCTACATGTTTAATTATCTGCAGTCATATCTTTCAGTTTTCAAAGATAATTTACAGTGACAACTCCCTTGACTTCTGAAACCTCTTATTTGTGCAATACGTTTAGCAATCTATCCATCAACAACCTTACTAGAACAATTTCTGCCAACTTTTCAGGTCTTCCCGTTCTTCAAAAGTCGTAAGTAGTCTCCACTTGCTCTTTCAACCTTTTGCCATCAGCATCACAGCACACAGTACACCTGGCCCATTTGGGCAAAATAACAAACATGTTTGGTGCTGAAATATTCCTCTGTTTTGTCACAGCAATGGGAGAGAGGGACTTCTTGAATAAAAGCAGCGACAAGAGATGCTTGCTTAACAGGAGCTTGGTCCAAAGCTGAACCAAGTAGAAGAATTAAAGGAAGAACTTGAAGGGTTCTGAGTTGTGTAATTTATAGCTGTAAGAACTTACATGTTTGCATTCGAAAATGACAGTGCTTTTTTAATGATCAATGCTCTGTTCTCTTGCAATCCATTTCTAACATTCAATACTTATATTCATAGACAAAAGAAATAAAATTCTACAACTTTTTGAGAAGATTTTTCTTATGCAATATTTGTCTTAGCTAAGGAGCAAGGTGTGGGGGAAAAGAAACCCAGTAAAAAAATCATCAAAATAAGAAAAAATAGAATAGAAACAGAGTTCGTAGCCATCTGGTTTCCAAAAAATGAAACCCACGAATAAACAATTATTGAACCTACAATCTGGTCTCGATATTTAAGCTATGGTCAATGTGAAGCTCCGACGACATTTGTGGTTGGTAAATCTCAAAGGCGACGAAAGAGCTAGTGGTCACTACAGTGCTCTTACGACGGCTTGCTGCGGTCGACGATGCCAATCCATTGCCGACAGGAGAACGATGGTCAAGGAAGCGCACAATGCTCTTGCGACGGCTCACTGGGGTCGACGTTGACAATCCATTGCCGACGGAGAAGAACGGTGGTCAAGGAAGGGTAACGACGACGCGGCAACCTCGACCAGCACTCGACGACCGAATCTCGTGGCTGAACACCATCTTCGACGGATTTTCCATGTTTTGTCTACAAAGTCTACCGTCGAGGCAGCCCAGGTTTCTTGTAGTGGTAGAGATCTCCAAGATATAATCCTTTAGTTTTAAATTTAAAGAGAAAGATAAAAATCTTATTTATGATCTTATTTAGGTGTAAAAATATTTTTTTATAAATTAAGTTAATTTCCTAAAGATTGCCTAACATAAGATTTGTTGGGATTTTTTTTTGAAGTTTATGAGGGGTAAAAATGTAATTTTAATGAAAAAAGTTTTGGTTTTGAAATGGATGTTGAATTTTTTTTGAAATTTAAGGGGGTCAAAATGTAATTTTAATGAAAAAAAATTCTACTTTAGAGTGGGTGCTGGAATATTTTTGAAATTTTGGGAGGTGGTGGTCTCCGCCCTGACGGGTAGAGAGGTTATCATTTCATCAATTCTTCTGCGTGATATAGCTCCATATAAATTATGCATAGTTGCGGGGTCCACTTTTACCCCTCCACTGAATGACCAGTAGTGTTACTACTTTGTTAACCCTACGCACAGAGAATATGCTTCGTCCAAACGCCCCCGTATGTGGACCACGCATGCCTCTGTTTCTTCAACCTGTGAGCTGGCGGGCCTCGCGTACGAACAGCTAGCCTTCTATGGACTCAATCGTGAGACGGAGCACCATCAATATTCTGCAACACTGGGGCCTTCTCTGTAAAAAGTGAAATGTTCAGCAAAATCCACTTGCAAATTTAAGGTGCAATCCGTGTTTTCTCCGAACACATTTAATTTATTTTTATACCTCTTTCAACAGTTACAATTATGCATTATTGGTTCAAAAAGCCTACAACACCTACCACAATATTTTATATTATTTTCTTACAACATTTAATAATTCGTTAATCTTCCTAATTTTCATAACATTCTCTAATCTTTTGAGATTTTTAAATTTTATGAGCACAGCTTTTGAGCCCCTTGATTCATAAAACTGATGACGTGTGCATAGATTCGAAAAACAGTAAATCATTAACTTTTACTTTATTTTTTCTATGCCATTCGTACGTATTTGCTGTAAACTGTGCATGTCTTGTATACCTGGCCTAGTTGCATTTGCTGGATCACTTGCCTGTTACCCGCGATCGAGTGTTACCTAAGAGCTTGTGGAAGCTGAGTATTAGATCAACTTCATCCGCTTTGAAGTCTCCTCTCTTAATATTTGGCATTAGATAGTTCGCAGCTCTTTCGGCGTCGGTAGCTGAAAATCAGCGAAGGAAAGAAGTGGCTATTTAAACTTGTATTTAGCTGAGTTTTCAGGTGTTATTCTAATGTAAATTTTACACAAAATTGGCCCCTCCAGAAACAATTTCCTAGCTTCGCCCATGTTGGTAGGCTGGTAGCATATGACCATCGGCAGTGGCATTTGTCAAGTTACTTAAAAGAGATAAAAGATTGAGAGTAAAAGAAAAGCAATTAGCTGTTAAAAGAAAAATCGTTCTTCAAAAATTTAAAAGTTTTGATTTTGGTGAGAGACAACCTAATTTAAGAAAAGGTGACAATATTTACTCTAAAAAGAAAATTTCAATTTTAAAAACCTTCGAGGCAATATTTTCTTTAAAAAAAACTTTCAACTTCAAATACCTTCTTTTAAAAGAACCTGAGTTTTTGTATTTCTAAAACTCTAAGTCAATACATTTGGGTAGAAAAATAAGAGTTCAATTGAAATTTCAAATTTAAAAATTCTTTAATTATAGGAATTTTCTTAATATTAACTAATTTTCTTAAAATTTGTGTAAAGATGAATAACTTTTCAAAAATATTGGGAGAGGATAACTAGTGGAGGGAAATTTTTTCCAAAATCCCTTTTTAAAAATTTTGGGCCCCCCTCCCCTCCCCCAACTGGCCAACTGTATCAGCCTCTGCCCACCGGAAAAGGACAGCTGCCTGTAATTTTTTTTTTCTAGGCAAAGCAGACCAAGCTGCCAGTAATTTCTAGCAGACAAACGCGGATCAGGTGATCCCATGCATCTAAAAAAGATCTGAAACGTGAATGGTGTTGGAGAATCTCGTCAACATGACGTACATGCATGATCCTACGATTTCAATTTTTGGCCTTGATTCTCTGACGAAACCGTTGACTCGCGCGCTTGTCTGTTGTAACAAATTGGAGGGGTACCGGGACCATTACAAGCAGTGGCGAGAATAAATTTGAAGGGGACGAACTATTAAGTAAAAATGATAAAAAAAAAATTATTATGTAATGTAAAAAAGTGTTTTAAAGTTAGAATATTGAAAATTAAGGACTACAAACATTAAAAATGTATTATATTGAATTACACGTACCGTACTATTTGTTGAGACTCAGAGGTGATAATTAGATCCTACGAGTTTGCATCTTCTAAAAATGTTACAAAACGGTTTCGTTCTCAATAGTTTCAAAATTTCTCTCTCGATATAAACCATCATACTATTTATCTCTCATTTTATTACACATGTCAGTCTTCATACCTGACAAAGAGTATTATTGTACATTTATTAAAAAAAAAAAAGAGTATTGTTGTCAACTTACAAGTCATTGGAAGCATTGTTGTTATTATAAAGTGTAAAACACTAAATTTTGTGCAATTTCACGGAAAAATTAGATAGAGGTTACTATGTTTAATATTAATAGTTAGAAATTATAATATATTAAAACCGATAGTTTATAATATAATGAGTAAAAATTATTTACAATTGATAAGTGAAATTTCATTTATCTCAAAAAAAATACATTGTCGTATTTGGTTACTTATAATGAATTCTTTATAATTGCTTACAGCCACCGCAAAAAGACTTTACCTTAGTCTTGTATCTAAGCTTAGGGTTGAAAAAGTATAAACGTAGAAAATCTGATGCCTGATAAATACACATAGGATTAAAATCCCTCAAGTCACACTATTTTATTAAAAATTTGTGAAAGAAACTAGGATAATGTTTACGATAATAAATAATTAATATTAACAATATGAATCGAGCATGTAATATATAGATTTTGAAGGTACTTACTCTTAAACAAAAATATTAATGAAGTACTGGTTATTTTACTTCAAGATACCTTTGTTGTATCTGTAGTAGTTAATAGTTATAATAATATAAAATAATATTAAATATTAAAAGAAGTAATTTATTGTATCTAAATATTTAATAGTTATCAACCAATAAACAGTTGTCTCGATAATAACCAGTTTGAAAATGTTAGCTAACAGAGCGACTCACGAGAAAGACAGAAGAAAAAGTATGGGTGGCGTGAACACATTCAAAAGAAGACAACGGGGATCATTAAAAGCCTCAGCACTGGGTCTAAGGGGGGCGGCTTGTGCTTAACCCATATAAAAAAAAAAATTGAACTGATTTTTGAGCTGCTCATTCCGCCTGTGATTAGAAGGCAACATGTTCTTAATCCGCATTTATATCTTAATTCACTTGAGACGGTTTATTTATCAAACCTTCACGGGTCGGGTGTAATTGGAATTTTGTATTTCTATTCAATGTGAACAACAACAGCCGATTACATAGGATTTTTTTTTTTAGTCAAAACAGCAAGCTTTTATTAAAATCAAAGAGATTTGAAAACCTCAAGTACATGCTCTAAAGGGCGTATCAGACCCTCCAGAGAGGTGACGGGCCAACGAGCAAAGGGGCCAAATGGCCTTACAAACCCAAGCCCAAAAGGACGGGTAGAGACCCATAAAGGGTGAAAAGCCCACGAAGGGCAGTAAGCTGAGACGACCAGTGGAAAAGGAAAGGTGATGGCAGAATATGGTGGCAAGACTAGCAGCTGGAGGCGACTAACCGGCTAGATCGGAAAAGGTGAAGGCGTGTGAGATCCACGCGCCGCCCGGCCGATCATTGGAAATGACCACGAGGAGCGCTTGGACGTCCAGATGCCAACCACCTGGTGCGTGTATACCGAAGAGGACCATTGACTGCTGAAAAATGAAGAGAAAGGAGCGGGCGCGAGTGAGCACACGCGTTGTCCCGTCGCTAGCTGGCTAGTGTAGAAAGATTCTCCAGTCAATGTAGATGTCATCCCTGCCGGTCGTGGTCTTCAAAAACCTCTAAAAAAGCGTAGATTAATCACCAAATCTGCCGGAAAAAATCCCCTAAAAGGAGTCGAAAATAGGAGTTTATTGATGGTTCCAGTCACAGAGGGCAAGGACAGAGGAGAAGAGGGGAGCGGGAGGAGCAAAAGGGGGAGGAGTGGGTCAGTCGGCCAAGGTGCACAACGACTTTCTCTAGAGAGAGTCCTGGAAAGAAACTTTAGAATTTCGATTACATAGGATATTTAAAAGTATAATATCTAGACTACCGTATCGAAGGCAGAAGAATATTTGTATATAGAAACTATTAAAAAATGAATATTTGCTGAAATTTTTATGAAATCTCCCCCTTCCCCGGCGTATCCGCCCCTGACGAGTAGAGAGGTTATCATTTAAACAATTCTTCTACGTGATATAAATTATACATAGTTGCGTTTTGTATAAATTCTACGTGATTCTTCTACGTGTTAAACTTCTTTCGGTTTTGTTAATTTGATTTGGGGATATGAAATTTTTGATGGGCAGATTCGGTGATTGGCAAATTCGGTGATAATTTAGGCACCAAGGTATGATTATTTTGTCTAACCTAAGCTGCTATTTGGAAATTAGATGATAAAACGTGGGAATTGGCAGATTCGGTGATAATTAGGTGATTGATTTTAGTATTGTGATCGGTGATTGCAATATTATTTTGCTGAAGAACGCTGTTGAGGTAAAAGCCTATTATTTTATTTGTTATGCCCAAAACTGTGTAGTTGTGGTCGAATTACTTTGTCTTTGTGCTTTTAAAAATGAAGGGGCTTTTCTGTGGAAGTTGGAACTCAACGTTGGGCCGTTGCCATACTTTATACTTCGTGTTTTTTGTCCAAGTGTTTGTTTAGAACCAACTAGGCAACATGATATATTGATATCTTTTATTAAATAAGACATGTCTCGTCCTTTTTTCATGTTCGATCTAAAAGAGGCTGCTTGTTTTATTAGCTCAAAAAATGTTCTTTTCCTTGCCATATTTATTGTCGACTTTACGAATGTACAGAAGCAATGTTTGTGCCAAATAACCGAATGACATCTCCATGTGTTCCCCAAGTTCGTATTAGGAAAATGAAGTTCTGTTTGATTAGTTTATCTTGTTAATGATTATTGTGAATTTGTGATTTTCAACATCTATGTAACTGTTGGTTAATTGATTTTCATTGTCTATTTAATTGTTGGTTAATTGATTGTGAATTGATTATTTGGTTGTCTTAATATTTCTCTTATAAATGTTTTGTTTTGTTTTTGTCTGTTGTAGAGATGGAGAAGCTCAAAATGTTGGATGAACAATGAAGCTTGAAATTTTAAATTTGGATGTTCTTTAATCTCTATCTTTTACTTGTTTTTTTTAAATTTCAAAGAACATTATAATTTTAATTTTGAGTTTGAGTTTGGCTCTTTCAATTTGGATTATTTGATGAATGTTTAGTTGTTTACTTTTTTGTATGGTTATTGTTTGTTTAGTTGTTTTTAGTTTTTTTGTAATTTGAATTTAGAGTTTATTTTGGCATCCTAAATATTGTTTTGGAATTTAGTTGTTTAGTTGTTTAGTTGTAATTTTAATTTAGAGTTATTTGGCAATGTTTATTTTGTTTTGGACGACAATGTTTATTTTGGCAGTGTTTTGAACTTTTGGATTCTGAAATTTGGAGTTGGACGGTAGTGCTATGCACCGGTTTATTTTGGCAATTGGGTCTTCAAATTGCCTCTCACACTACCTTAATTCCGGCTCACAAAACACAGAACTTTAAAACCTCATTTTTGGGCCAATAGGCCCAAACCAAATCTGGGCCTTTTAGGCCCAGATAAGAAACTGGAATTTCCGATTTGCGGTTTCATTCCAGTTTATTCCGAAATAGAATCGGAATGAAAATCACAGTTCTAGTAGGTTTCGGAATTGGAATGGCCAATTCCGATTCCGTCTGTTCCGATGCCCACCCTTACTTATAGCTCTTTCAGCGTCCGTAGCTGAAAATCGGCTAAGGAAAGAAGTGGCTTTTTAAACTTGTATTTGGCTGAGTTTTCAAGTATTATTTTATTTTTGGGGACCTAGACTCGTGTAGCTTAATTATAGGAGAGAGGAATGGAAGTGAAAATGAAAACAACAGAATCTCTAACCATGGTATCAGCTTATTCTTCGAAGTCAATTTACAAGTCAAAGGGAATTTATTAGTGGCCAATTTAGGATTGTTACCTAATTAGCAGCATCATATTATTCTCGTATCTGTTTATGTGGGGACAAGTATTTTATGTAATTTTCTTCTTAAATTGCATTATGTAATATTCATCTTATCTAAAATTTTTAGACGGATAATATTAAATAATGTTAAGTCCACTTATTATATCTAACTTTTTTTAAAAAAATTATAAAGAAAAAAAAATTTAATAAGTGACGTACGCAGATTTGTAAGTGACATTTGTAAATTTAATCTATAGTTGGAGTAAGTGACATACGTAGATTTGTAAGTGACATTTGTAAATTTAATCTATAGTCCTTTTTCTCCTTCTTTGGTTTGGATCCGTGAATTGGTTTTCAAGGCGGTGGACCCGTGGGGTACTGGTGGATACGTTCCTTTCTTTTTGCACGTAAAAGGAAGTCGTGTTGGCTGGGGAAGAACCAAACTCTGCGCTATTTTCTCAAGGGTGTCCGTTACGCTCTATACTTCCCTCCTTTATTGGTTTCTAGGCGGCTTAGTTGCCGCCCCTCTTTCAAACTCTCATTCGATTAATATACCCTTAGGTGTTTAAGATCTAATCAAAAAAATTAATAAACACAGGATAAATTGGTTCGGGGATTTAAAATTAATTGCATCTTTATGGAGTAGTGATGGTCTCTTATTTCATGGGTCCGACCTCTATCTTATTTGCTTAGGAAAAAACAACAACATAATACAATTTTAATAGCTAAGCTTTAATATGAGTGCAATTTAAAAAAAAATGATTATTTAAAACGTAATTTGCAAAGTATAATTTATTTGTGGTATATATTATAAAAATTGCTTATTTTACAAGTATACAATAGGGGAATCTTTACTTTTAACACCTAAACTATCACTCAAATAAATATATAAAAAATAGTTTATGTAACACAATTTGACGTAACCATTATTAAGAGCTCAAATGTGACAAAATTAGCTTAGTAGTAGAAACATCAAACCTCCAATCAAATGACTGAACTTGGTAAATTGCGTACTTAGAGACTGATCTCCCGACGCTGAGCTGGCGCCTCACCAAACCATTAGAGTTAAAAATAAAAGGTACTTACCTGTTGCTTGTTGGGCTATCCAAGCCTGTGTATATAACAAATGGATCGGCGGCCCAAAATAAAAAACAAATGGACTGGGAGCTTTGTCCCGAGAATCCCTTGGCTGATCCACTTGTAAACGTGCAGAACATGTGTGCATCGAGGAAATACAGGACCGGACTTCCTTTCCTCTGCAAGTAGTAATTTTCACATAATTCTGGTGGTTTTGATCAGATTCAAATAAATGAGCAGCATTGATTTTTTATTTTTGAGTTCTGAAAATTTTGAAGGATCAAATGTTCGTGTCTAACTCAGACAACTAAGTGGAAAAAAATAAGCTTGTCTAGAGTATGTAGCCTTTCCCCTATACAACAAGCCACGTGATCAATGCATGCAGAGGAATCATCTTCTTAATGTCAAAACACTTGGATGCCACATTATATAAGGAGGCCTCGAGAGCAAATGTGGCCAAGTAATTGTCATTCACATTGCTCATCCCTTTTATAAAGTAATTAAAAGGCTAAATATTTGGGGCCGTCCAATGCTTCTTTGTTCGTATGCCGAGAGAGACAGGGCCACCGAAAGCAGCTTAAAATCTGTTTCCATCCATTCAGCCACCGATCTATCTACAATCCGAATACTCGATTATGGCTTCCACCTTGGGCAACCTTATCCACTACGTCACCAAAGATCATTAGAGTATATTTTGCTTTATATATTTTGGGGTTTTGTGTGTTGATCATTAGCCTACAAAACCTGCAGATTAGCTTCTGTCATTTCTGATCCGATAAAAAAGCTAGATATTGAACACACGAGACTGTGACATGGAGGGTTCAAGAAAAAGAACAGAGAGAATAAGTAGAAAGTGGCCATTTTAGAGCACTTCCTGCCAAGGTGGGCTACATCACATAATGGTCCCAAAACCCACTTGTGGATTGTGGTCACCAGGCCCATATGGAAATGTTCTGAAGGATTTGCCACCAAAGTTTTCAGCTTAAAAGCCGATGGCCTCGATACCATCGTCCTATAGAGGATATTTGCACGAGTAGCAAAAACAGTATGGCTCAATTAGGCAAGCTCCAGTTCAAGGTGGATATCAAATCTCCCGCAGATAAGTTTTTTGGCTTCTTCAAAAACAACATGACTCGTTTGGTTCAAATATTCCCAGAAAATTATAAGAGCGTTGAAATTCTAGGAGGAGGAGTTGAGATCGAAGAAGGTTCTGTAGTTAGCTTCAAGTATGTCCTTGGTAAGTTTTTAACTCGGGAAATATCTTTTGGAAGAACAACAAGTAAGACAAGTAGCTAGCTGATCTTGTTTTTTTTTTTTTTTTTTTGCATTCTTAAAAATAACTGATTCCGATATGTATATAACCGACTAATTCATATTTTCTAGTCAATCGGTGCTAACTAATTATCACTTACTTGCATTGCCAATGCTGTTTTTGGGTGAATTGGTGACAGGAGTACTCCGATGACTGCAAAAACAAAGGCTGGAGATTTAGACAACGAATCTCGTCGATAACTTTTACTGTAATCGAAGGTGATATGTTAAAGCTATACAAAAGTGTCAAGGCAAACATTCAAGTCACGGGTTCTGGCTCCGCAAACTGGGTGATTGAGTATGAGAAGGCAAATGATAGTGCTCCCGACCCAGAAATCTACAAGGATTTGGCAGCTAAAGTGAGCAAGGGGTCGATGCGTATCTTACCGGGGCATGAAATAAGTTATTGCCTGTTAATTAATATGTTATAGTGTCGGGACTTTCTCCTGTTTGATCCGGTTAAGTGTTGTCTTGTGGAAGTTAATAAGCATGTATGTATGTATATGAAACTGTATGCATTCAGTATCATTTACTAAGGTTTGCGTGATTGCGTTCCCAAGTTATTGCAACCTTCTGGCTTCTGTATCAAAATAATGACTGCAGGTTGTTTTGCTAGTCGATATTTTGAAATCTCGGCTTGTGTTTTGTGACGACGTAGAGCTTTACCCACAGTAGATGTCCGGTGGGTGATGTGGTCCTTTTAGATAATTTCCTCCTAAACCAAAGTTATATATGTTGCCACATTAGAACAAAGGAAACACACGCATGCTGCGATTCATGAACCCACGGACCAAAAAAAAAAATCTCAAATAGCATGGGGAAATATTTAGGAGGAACTGTTCCCTTTTTTCACTACGAGACTATACAATAGTTTTTGCACGTTCAAAATCTATACGGTATAGATCTGACCAATGACATATTAAATCAACAGGAAAAAAAATAAATCAAACTTTGATGACTGATCACACAAAGAGACTGACAAAGTGAAGAACTTTTGAAACATCTTTTAAAAAAAAATAATAATTCGGACTATTAGCGTCACTTGAAATCCACTGAGAAGAAAAATTTCATAAGCGGTAATTCAGAGACTAACAAACCTCTTTGTCGACTTTGACAACCCCAATGTAATAATTCAAATTAACCTACTCGGACTTGCTCCATGCGATAACCACCTCAAACTCCTGATGTTCTTCTTATAGACTCTTCACGAATGATCTCATTCTTCAACACTAAAACTCAGGCAGCCAAACTCCTTTAGCACTTTGAAGCTTCAAAATCGAAGGCTGGTTTCAAGCTGATTGGATGAGAGAAAAATTTAGTAATTTAGATATGAAATTTCTAAAGTTTTTTTCTCTCTAAAATGGAATGGGGACTCAAATAAACAATAAACGGCCTTAACATAGATGATGTTTTTCTCATTAGACAATGATGTTTTATCTCACTGACAACAGACTAATAGAAAATATTATAATGCTCTACACTCTATATCTCGAGTATCACAATGTTTAAAGTTATTCAAGAGATACAGTCTCCATGAGTAATCGAGAAGTTATGATTATCCTCTTAAACTCAAATTTATTTGATAAATAATTACAATTCAATATGTACTTAATTTAACATGAACAACGCCAATACTCAAATACACTAATAATACTAATTAACACAACAAAGCCCTTGCTGCACTAAGAGAAAATAGAGATCGTTATCCGTTATTATGGATCGAGAAAATCCCAAACGTCCAAATTAGAAGATAACTCAGCCCAAAAGCTCGGGCCGAACTCATCAAGAGGGCTTCCCACTGTCTCAGCCGGTGCTGCTTCGGCCCACCGAAGAGTTGCGATGGGCTCTTCATCTAACCCACCTACATCGTATGTGCCTATTTCGTCACCAGCTTCCTTGTCATCGAACAGGTTTTCCCACCATTTTACACTATTCTCGGATGGCAACGGTGTTGGAGGTAGGTCGCTAATAACATTGTCCTTTGGTTGAAAGCTCGCTGCCATTATCGTTGGTTTCCCACCGAACCAAGTTAAATTTTTGGCGAAGGTCCGGGGTCGAGGTTTTATTACGTTCACTTTCAACGTTTGTGAGCTTTTTCACCCCCGTCTTTGATGCGAGAAATTGCATTCTTGCGCAGGTGTGTATTCCAGTAGTTCTTCACATCGTTCGCTGTTCTTCCTGGAAGCCTACCAGCTATCATTGACCATCTGAAAAAATAGACAGTACAGATTCTTAGATACGTCAATGTTCAGATTTATCACATACACGGCCATGAAAGATACTGGAAGTAACCAAGGCTAGAGCACTGAGGAATGGTCCTGTACATGTTGTTTCAGCGTATCAAGAAAAACGAATAGTTTAAGAAAACGGCTTCTTAATCATCGATGATGACTCCAGATGCTCAGAAACAAAACAAGAAAAGAAAAGAATACTCTAGGGTCAGATCTTATCCATGAAGGAGTTTCGGATAGTTGGGAGCAGTTGAAAAGAGTACGGTCACTCAAGCTCAACACAATAATTTCTTCATCTCTGTCTGCACTGAAATATATATATATATGACTGAATCATCAATTATAATTTCTACTTATCAGTTAGATCAGTGAGCATCTTTTTATTAAATAGCTACACAATATTAGCTGTAGGTATAGTGCACTGATCAGTGTAATCTTCAATAAACCTCAATAAACTTCACCCTATAAAAGCCAACTACGTAGGAACTCGAGCTCAATTTTGGAGGAACAAGAGATACAAAGGAAAAGTAACTTGAAGGAGATAGGGGGTGTATGTATCAAAAGACTGTTTTTTTACCTTTGGAAATCGTTTTTGGCTTTTCCAAATAATTGGAGTTTTTTTTGGATAACAAGTAAAATCCAGACAACCGTTTCATGAGAACGGATTTAGTCTAAAGGATGTTTGTGTAAATGATTCAAAGTTTCTGTAATTCTAAATGAACATTTAAGGATCATGATTTAGCCACCTCATCTAACTGAGTTATATGTGACAAAATAACTAATTGCTTAGTGCTAAATATTAATTCTTGAATGTTTATTTTAAAATCACAGCAGTAATTTTGAATATCTTTACCTAATTTTATTTTATTTTTAGATCAAGTCTTTCTCACCATAACCTACTCGATTAGCAGAATTAGATTAGAGCAAACAAAGTTAGAATTTACTTTAAAGCATCCACGTCCCTATCAGCCTTGTCCTAATCTAACAAGTAGTAGATTGGGACAAATGAGACGACAGAAACAGCACTGTCTCGCATCCATCAATGGTCCAGTTGCCCATGCGTACTTAAAACGGCATGTAAAGCGGGCGGACAGGAAAACTCTCCAGGCGGCCAGCAGCTACTTAATTGGTCTAACTGATGATATTCGCCTACTAAAAAAAATTCACCCTTTTTTGCTAAAAATTTTTAATATAAAAAAGTTACTAACCTATCAAAACAATCTCTTTCATCTTTACACAAAAAGTTTCAATATTTTATTAAAAATAAATCTATCAAATAACTTTTTCGTTTTTATTTTTCTACCAAATTTTAATATTAAAAAATTTCATCAAATTATCTCTAACTATAATTTTTACAAAATTCAATAAAAATCAATCTACAATCAAATAACTTAAAAAAATTTCACAATTTTTATAAACTCAATAAAATTACAATCTATCTAAATAATTTTTTTTATTTTTAAATCAAAACATCACAAATGTAGCGTGGTCTAACGAATCTAAACAAGAGAGGAAAGATAGTTTGAGGATTTTCGGGAGGGGATGGCTGGACGAACTGTTTTTTCTTCTTCTTAATTTATTGACAACAAGAATATATTGTCCATTTTAGTATTTCAGAGACTTATTTGTGAAAAGACATACCACAGGAATATATAATATAATTAAATCTTTTTTTTTTTTAATGTAACCAACTGATTCATGAAACTCTAAATGTTGTTCAAAAAGTCGACAACGCATGGTCTTGTCTTCAAAGTCACATGTTGTAACAATTAAACAAAAATACAATACAATACCTCTAAATAATTTAGAAACTTTATAATTTGTTTTAAAGTGTATTTTTTGTTTCTTAGCAATCAATAAATTGTTCTCAAAGGTGTCAGACAGTTACTGACACATAGACGAACAAAATTAACTCAGCGGTACTTCTTTCCGTCCTTTCTCATTTTCTTTTTTTTTTCTCCAGCTTGCACGGATACCCTTTGATCATATACAATACGAGGCGTATAGTCTAACTATATAATTAGGTTTGATAATAAAATAGAATAGTCTAACTTAGGCCGTAGCGTAGAACACCCACCAATCAATGAAACTTTGATCCCATCTTGTTAACTACAACTTTCTCTTATGAGAAAAGAAACCACTGAAGTGAGGTTCGCTCAGTGGACTTGCCTGTTACCTAGGAGCTTATGAAGCCTGATCATTAGATCCACTTCGTCCGCTTTAAACTCTCCTCTCTTGATGTTGGGCTTTAGATAGTTCAGCCACCTCAGTCTACAGCTTTTCCGGCATCTATTTAAGCCTGCAAATTGCGACAAACATATAAAAACGTCAAGCTCCGACAAAGATTTCCTAAACTTTTTTTTTCTTTCCCCCACTTGGATTGATGAAAAAGAGAAGTAAACAAAAGAACTTGCCCCGCCGGAGAAAAAAAAACCAAATAGTTAAACTCTCTCTCTCTCTCTCTCTCTCATGCACTACCTGCTCTGGGAGGAACTTGGTGCCACTTCCCTTCTCCGTACTTCTCAATGTACTGCTTCAGAAGGGTATCTTCCTCTACAGTCCATGCGCCTTTTCGTACACCTAAAGAGCCTTCCATGGAGCCCGAACGTTGAGACATCGATGCGCGACGATGCTACTGCGTCCCAGTTTTAAAGTGCAAAAAGCGATCGCCTACCACGATCTGTGTCGGTCTTTCCAACGTTAGTATGTCCCATGAGATGTGGCCCCACCTGTAACATGCCGCCACCAATTGAGGGTCTTCCGATCGCCAACGTGCACGTTTCTTTTTTTTTAATATTTTGTCCAAGGGCCAACGTGCATGCTTAATATCCACAGACCCATGTGTGACGTGTGTTTCAGGCCCGACCACGAGTTTGTATTTAAGCTTTGGAGCCGTACACGGAGACGCTGGAGATTATTTTCAATGATCAATCATTTTCTTAACTTTTAGCGTAGGCATGCAACGGAAAATTAATACGCTTGAAAGAGTTTGAAATATACTTTTCGAGAGAGGAGAGAGAGGTAGACAGTGCCGGTAGTTATTCTGTCACGATTTTAGTTACTTTGAAAATAGACTTTTCGGGAAAGCGTGGCAGACCATGTTCGGGTATTAATTCTGTCACGATTTCATAGTACTTTTGAGTAGTAACGTGGAATAAGTAGCTAGATCACTTCTTATAAATAAATACAGGCCTTTTTGTAAAAGAAGCCAGAAAAAAGAAAGAAGAAGAAGTGCGTTGCTTCTTCAAACTATCATAGTATTTGCAATGTATATATACCACAAGCAATGACCTGAATACAGTGCGTTTATTGAGTCCGACTCATAGGGATTATTTACCAGGAATGACTTTGGTTATCAAATAATTGAATAAAAACTATCTAACGAATTGTAAGTTCCATATACACATCCTGGTAGCAGAAAGACGGGTATATGTTGTTTATTATCAGGCAATCATTTGTTAATCACAAACTTTGTGGGTTCAAATAGGCAAATATTAAAAAATTTGAACATATTTATTGACCTAGGGACTATGTCCCTAGTGATAAAAAAAAAATATATATATATATATAATAATGGATAATATTCTTTCTTTTTGAATTACAATTGAAATGGTTTAATGGTGATTTTAAGGAAAAAAGAAATTATAGTAAATAAAGAGAGATTGAAGAGATAAAAATAAGATAAATTCATTAATAGTGTATCATTTTATGATTTTTTTGTGAAGAATTTTGTGTCTATTGTATAATTTTTACCTTTTAAAAACTTGAAAAAAATATATTGAAAAAAATATAAAATGATTTATATTGTCATTTGGTTGTGATTTAGAATGGTAGAGATCTCCAAGACACAATCCTTTAATTTTAAATTTAAAGAGAAAGATAAACATCTTATTTATTATCTTATTTATGTTTTAAAAATATTTATTATAAATTAAGCTAATTTCTTAAAGATTGATTTGCAGGAATTTTTTTTGAAGTTTTATGAGGGTAAAAATGTAATTTTAATGAAAAATGTTTTTTGGTTTTGGGATGAATGTTGGAATTTTTTTGAAATTTTAGGAGGCGGTGGTCCCCGCCCCTGACGGCCCGGGTAGAGAGGTTATCATTTAATCGATTATTCGACGTGATAGCTCCATATAAATTGTACATAGTTGCGGGGTCTTCTTTTACGCCTCCACTGAATGACCAGTAGTGTTACAAACTTAGAGTCAGAGAACATGCTTTGACAAAAAGGCACCCATAGATGTGGACCATGCATGCCTCTGCTTCTTCAGCCTTTGAGCTAGCGGGCTTCACGTAGAGAGGTTTAGCAAAATCATTAACTTTAACTGGCTGCTACACTTGGGTCGTCTTTGTAAAAAGTGAAATGTTTAGCAAAATCCACGTGCAAATTAAAGGTGTCATCAATCTTTTCTCCAAACACATTTAATTTCTTTTTCTACCCTTTGTCACCAACTACAATCATGCATTATTTAATCTCTAATTATTGGTCTAAAAAGTCTACAACACCTACCACAATATTTTATATTATTTTCTTACAAAACTCAATAAATCAATTGAAGGGTGAAGATCCTTAGGCAGAGAAGGTTTGTGAAAATTTTCAAACACGTTGTCTGGGAGACAGTTTAGCGAAGAATTCAGAATCGTTAAACTTGTGCATATATCTATGATACACGAGTCTACTGCTCTGTTTAAAGATTTACTCCAGGATCGTTTTGGCAAAGAGGTGACGACAAAAATGTTTAAGGGCTGACAGATAAATTCATTGACTGCATCAGCCTCTGCACATCGGAAAAGGTCAGCTGCCAGTAATTGCTAGCAGACAAACGCGGAGAAGGTGATCCCATGCATCTAAAAAAGATCGGAATCATGAATGTGTTAGAGATCAGTCTCTCTCCCCCCAACAACTGCATCAGCCTCTGCCCACCGGAAAAGCACAGCCGCCAGTACTTGCTAGCGGACAAACGCGGAGAAGGTGATCCCATGCATCTAAGAAAGATCTGAATCATGAATAGTGTTATAGAATCTCGTCAACATGACGTACATGCATGATCCTACGATTTCAATTTTTGGCCTTGATTCTCTAACGAAACCATGCATTGACTCGGGCGCTTGTCTGTTGTAATAAATTAAAGGGGTACCGGGACCATTAGAAGGCAACATGTTCTTAATCCGCATTAATCTTCACTCGAGACGGTTTATTTAACAAACCTTCACGGGCCGGGTAATCAGATGGCCTTATGGATATTTACATATATATACATAGAAGAAAATTTTAATTGTAACTGGAATTTTTGTATTTCTATTCAACTTCAACAACAAGAGCTAATTACATAGGATATTTAAAGTAGAATATCTAGACTACCGTATTGAAGGCAAGAGAATAATTGTACATAGAAACTATTAAAAAAATAAAATGGCCGTTGAAGCCTTTTTTCAACAAAATGAAATCCAGTTGAATTGGCTAACGCAAATTTGTGGCACTTTTGACTTTGTTAATACTGAGCAATAAATGAGGCAAAGTATTATGGAGAATGTGATCTTGATTTTCGGCAATGAATAGTCCTGCAATATTTTCTCCTATCTTGATTTTCGGCATTGAATCGTCCTGTAATATTTTCCCCTTTGAATCAGATTATCTCTCTCTTGAATGAGTTGTATTTGAATCTTTCTCATTACTAGACAATATATCCACTGATTGAGACTGATCTTGGGGATATGCTGCCTTATCTGTCCATGATTTTGTAATCGCCTTATCTCTCCAAAATTCAACCTCAAGTTGCTCTGGTTCTGGTTTTTGTACACTGAGCTGGTTTGTGTTAATATGCATAGCTTTAGCCTTTATGTTCAAAGGGTCGAGTACTGGTTATATTTTTTACTATCTTCGTAGCCAGGGGGCTCTAGCTCAAATCTCTATCTAGACGAATCACATTAAATCTCTCAAATTTTTTCTCTTCCTCTCATGGTCTATACTAATAGAAGCTTTCTCTTATGTTGATCAAATTTTGATTAACTTGTGACATAATTTCGAAAATAAAAATCGCCAAATCGATCATAAAATTAAGCAATAGGTTGATGAATATTTAATTATTTATATACTTTTCGAATTGAATCGTATATATACAAAATATTAGCAAACACACGACATCACCTTAGCCAGGGTTTTTGTTTTGGAGGGGCCAAATTTTTATGTGTGATATTTATTTATTTTTATATATATAAAGCACAATACTTTATAATGACGAATTTGCTAATATACGAAACTAAATAAAGTTCATTATTGAAGGAAGCCATGAATAGAGTCTTATAAGAAAAGTAAATCAAAATTTGCTTCTAAATATTTATAGTGAAATTAACTCTAATGAAATATTATGTTAGTAATCACTTAGTATTGAGGAAGAAAAAGAAGAAAGGTTAGTAGTTGTTGTAAGAGCAATTTTTTTTGTAGTTGGTTGCTTGCGATTGAATGAAGATGAGGAACTGTTTCCGCAACAACATGTTTGGTGAGACGAGATAAAGAAAATCTAAGAAGAATATCAGAGAGACCTAATTTAGACTTTATAAGATAGAAATTTAAAGATTGAAACACAAGAAAGTAATGACTAAGGAGAAAAGAATAAAAAGGGCTAGAGATTCACCTATCAATCTAATAAAAGAAAACAAATTAAGACAGAACATGTTTCATGACTTGGGACTACTTAAAAATAAATAGTAGTTTGACTTAGCGCATGCAACTAAAAACAATTGTACGTCGGACATATTTATTTATTTTATTATCTTTTAATATCCAATCTTAATTTTCTTTGATTAAAAATAAAAAGACACTAGAAGATTGAGTCTAGGACCACACATTTTAACTGCACCATGGATTTGCATTCGTTTGGGCTTTGGTTTGGGCGGGCTTTGGAGTTCAAAATCTACATTTTAATTATAGCACAAGTCTAAAGTATGTATTTTATTTTTGGGGGAAGCGGTGGCACCACCCGTCCCTTGGCTTCGCCACCGCATGTACGTAACCCCACCATCTATAGGTATATATATCATTGTCATTCATAAAACTATACAAGACGACGATCAGAGGCCAGTTCAGCGAAATTGGGAGAAAAGTAACCAAAGAAAAAATAAAAAACCAAATGGCCAGGGCCAGTAGTGTGATACCCCGAATCTCACATGGAGTGGGAGAAGAGAATGAATAAGAGATTGATTTTATAAGGGCCAAGTCCCACATTAGGATTTTACTAGGTTGAAATGGATTTTATAATGATCCAAGGAACTTCAAGATCAACCTTGTCTAGTCCTTTTAAAATCAAAACACAGATGTGGAGGACCTAGACTCGTGTCGCTTAAATATACGAGAAAGAGGAATGGAACTAAAAATGAAAACAACATAATCTTTAACGATGGTATTTAAAGTTTATATTGTTTAAAATTTTACACGAATAATCCTAAATAATTTAAAGTTTATTTATTATATTTAACTCTTCAAAATAATTATAAATAAAAAAATTTAATCTATAATTAGAGCAAGTGATCATGTAGAGTAGACTTGTAAAAAAATGTATTAGAATTTACAAAAAGGGCGTCCTGCTTGGCCGTATGGGGACGACGTTTGTCAGAGAAATATCATTGCACATGTGATGGAAATGTCCAACTACTTCTCAACAGTTGATTTTACAGACACGACCGCTAATAATTGAACGGTCCCGGTTCCATCCGGAGCTACATTGTTCAAACTTTCGTACCCTTGACAAGTCTCAAAAGACAAAAGCTCGATTGGTTTCTTCATTACGATGGAAAAGACATCGTTCTTGACTGAGCATGCTGCTAAGTGAATTGTATTTCGATTTCTGGGAACTAACGTCACCGCTTATCCGAAATAATGGCTGTGTGGTAGGATTGCCAATTGGGATTCCTTATTAGTCTTTTTCTAGGCAGTAGAATTGGGATTCCATTCACAAACGAATACTCCTTTTCTTCCCCAAAATAAAAACTCCTTTCCCCTTTCCTTCCCCTTTTCTTCCCTCAAATAGCACGAGATTGGAAGTAAACAGTGCGGAAATCCCGCACAGAAGACTTCCATTGGTAATGACAGAATCCAGACACCTGTCTCTTTTCATTCTTTATATAGACAGAATCGTACCGTTGCGTGAGAAAAGGAAAAATATGGAATTGATTATCTACATTCCGCAGAGAAGTAAAAAACCTAGTTGAAATGGCAAGACGGGAGGGAAGACAAAGTCAACAAATCAGTGGTCGAGATCTTCTGCATGATTTTTGGAGTCCTGTAAAAAGCAATATCACCACCTCCGGCCAATTAACCGGACACAATTCGTTATAAGAGCATGTCTCTTTCTTTTGGCCAACTTATAACAGCATGTTCTACGTGTAACTCTCTGGAGGCGATGAAGATAATAAGAGCCGGATTCGCATCATGAAGGATCGAGGGTTCATATTTATATAATGCCAAATTGCGGATTTATGACATATCACATACACATATATACACGCAATTGTTATCAAATTTAGGTGCCAAACATATCTTAAAGGTCCAGATTGGAGATCAGTCTTTACTTGGACAACAGTATCCTCATAGACACGACATAGCCAATCACGTGAAATTTAGCTGCCACTATTAATACTAAGACAACCTAATTAATTGAGGTGATTAGATCAGCGCTCCTTCTTCGGCATTGAGAAAATCCCAGAGACCCGTTTCGGAGAAGTCAGCCAAACAACTAGGGATATTCATATCCTCATCAAAAAAGCCCCCAATTACTTTTGCTTCCGGTGCTATCTCATTCACCCACAGATTTGGTTTGGGCTCCTCATGTACCCCACTTTTTTTGCACGCGTCTGTTTCATCACCTTCCTTGTCATCTAATAAGCTTTCCCACCACGCAATCAAATTATCCGACGACGTCGGTGTCGGATAATTGTTGATAGTATTGCTATTGGGTCGAAAGCTTTCTGCACTTGGAGATTTCCCACTCAACAAAGTCAAATTCTTGGAGAAGGTCCGAGGTCGGGGTTTTATTACTTTCACTTTCGCGACGTCTGGCGCTTTTTCTTCCACGCTATTGCTGTGACAAAGTACCTTCTTACGCAGGTGCGTGTTCCAATAGTTCTTCACATCGTTAGCCGTTCTCCCTGGAATCCTTCCAGCAATCAGCGACCATCTACACGGACAAGTATATAAATATCAGGAGGATGCTAGGCAAACGATTATGCACTGAGGCCTGAGCAATCAGTTTTTTCACAAAGGGGGAACAGAAGAAAGAAGTTTTAGCAGCTACTCCGTTGGCTCTCATAATAAATCTGCTATAAATAGATTGATCAGCGGAAAAGACCGCTGGCATTTCCTTCCGCAGTTCCGCTCTTATACTAAAAAAAGAATGAACATCGTTCATAACCAATTTAGTAAAAACGTGAGCCGGAACTCATGAATAGTATCCTGGCACGTAATTTCTTATATGCAACGGACGTATCTTTCCGATAGCTGGGGTTAAGTTATTTGCTGGATCACTTGCCTGTTACCTAAGAGCGTATGGAGCCTGATGATTAGATCAACTTCATCGGCTTTGAAGTCTCCTCTCTTGATATTTGGCCTTAGATAGTTTAACCACCTTAGTCTGCAGCTTTTTCGGCATCTATTTAAGCCTGCAAATATAGAAGAAAACACATAAACCCGCTTAAGCTTCTACCAAAAGTTATAGACTAGCTAGCTTTCATTAAAATAGGAACTTTTACAATAGAAAATAAACCATGTCACAGACATACATAATTTCAAAAGTGGAATATTTGCTGAGGATACACATTAATACAATTAAGTCGTTTTAAAGATTAAGAGTGCAGTACTATAGCAAAATTTGTGGCTTGGATGCCAATTTACATATCCTCTCTCAATGTTTCAAGATAATTGATAAAAAAAAACGTAAGAATAAAGTCAACTAAATAGCTAATTATTTCGATCTCTCGGCTGTAAACTCTACCTGCTTTTAGAGGAACATGGTGCCATTTCCCTTCTCCATACTTGTTGATGCACTGGCTCAGAAGGATATCTTCCTCTTCGGCCCATGCGCCTTTTCGCACACTGGAGGAGCGCTCCATGCAGTGCCTAAGACTGTTCTTCTCACCTAAATGTTCAAAAGAGCACGTGGGCAGGCGCTGCATATATCTTTTATTTCCAAGTCGCATGGGCTTACAACTTTTTTCAGTAGGCCGCAATGAACTAAATATATACACACCTATCGGAGAATACGTGCAGGGCCAATGTCCACGGAATCCACTTGTGTTTCTGGCTTCACCACGAATTAATGTAGACAGACTTCGTGGGTTATGACAACGTGGTGTCCTATGCGTAGCTGGACTTCATGTTTTTACTTCCCGATGAATGTCACTTTCAATGTCTAACGTCTGGAATTAGTAAACCTACGTCTGTTTGAGGCTTGCTGTTCGAGTTGAATTTTTTTCTTTTTTACTCGGACCGAGCTCTACGGCATCTATTTGCTGAGTCTAATATCCAACATCGCCTCTCCTGCCCTTATACTCATCAGCAAATGGGCTCTGTCGGGCGTAAGCATCGACATGTGGTCGAGACTGGTCTTACCTTACTCACCCCTGCATCTGTTCCTAAGGAGTATTGGCCTGAGGCCTTTAGCACTGCTGTGTATTTGATTAATCGCCTCCCTACACCAGTTCTTCATGGCAAGACACCTCTCAAGTGTCTGTTCGCTCACGCACCTGACTATCCATTCCTTCACGTGTTTGGTCCGGTCTGCTGGCCAAGCCTTCGTCCTTTCAACAAACACAAGCTCGACTATCGCTCTGCCCTCTGCATTTTTCTGGGCTACAACCTTGATCACAAGGGCTATCGGTTTGTCCATCGTTCCGCCGGACACATTTATATCTCTCGAGATGTTACTTTCGATGAGCAGTCCTTTCCTTTTCAGCTTCCCTTACCCGTGCTGGGGCAGCTCTATGGTAATTGGAGCCTTAATCAAAATTCTAAAGTGACGCATTTTATAATAATTTATAAAATAATATATTTAAAAATAAAATATTAATAAAAATTAGTTAAAAGTATTCTTATAGCTTTTTGGATGTAAAATTACTTATTAAAGTGTTATATTCTAGATTTGTTAATATATTATTTTCAATTAATAATATTACTAATCATTTAATTTTTCTTGAGTCATACTTGATTTTAAGTAAGATTTTATTAATTTTAATGATACCTAAAATAAATACAACTTAAAATAAATTAAAGTAAAAAGTTTAGAATAATAATACCTAAAACTTTAGTGAGGAAAGATAGGAGTTGAGAAGCTCCAACAAATGATAAGAATAAAAAACATAATGGTTGAGAGATGATTTTCCTATATTTTTGATACTTGACAATATTGTCTCAAATAAGTTTAAGTAGCTAGCAATATCTAAGGTAAAAAATTAAATAAATAAAGAGATTGAATTAGACTTTATAGGGTTTCTTTGAATTAAGTATAATTATTATCTTTAAACAAGAAGATATTATAGGATTGAATGCACACTTTATAAATACCACAAAAAGTGAAAAATTAAAACTCCTTCAATTAAGGAAATTTAATAGGCATCTTCAATTAATATACTTAAGTTAAGTTTTTGAGGCCTTAATATTAAATTTTCTTTAAACATAACATTAAAGAAAATTTTGAACTGAGGCCTCCTAAATTTGGGAAAAAGTTAATGCTCATTCAATCAAGGAGATTCAATAGGTCTCTTCAATTAATATACTCTTTATTGTTAAGTTCTTTAGGCCTTAATATTAACTTTAAAAAAAAGAAAAAGAAAATCCATTACAAAAAAATTTAAATTAGGGGCCTCCTAAATTTGGAGACTTTAGGCAACCACCTATGCTGCCTATAGCTAAAGCCAACGTTGCCCCCGTGTTCCTTGGACAGCTCTCCCTCTGTTTTGTCGTCCTTAACTTTTGATATTGTTGTTCCTACCGAGATACCCCGTGTCCCTTCCCTTCGTCCTCCTTCAGTGTCTACACCCCTGGTGCCTCTATCGCTACCCCAGTATCTCCTGAGCTCATTGCTCCTTCTCCACCGTCATCCCCCTCTCCTATGCCCCCACCACATATTGCTTCTTTGTCTTTGCCCTCTGAGCCTCATGTTCCACCCCTTCAGCACACTATGGTCACCTGTTCTCAAACCGATAGTTTACACCCTAGCTAGTTTCGTGATGGCTCTGTTAGGTGGCCACCTCCCCGTGCCCATCATACTGCCATTACCTCTGTTCCGGATGACCCTAGTTGTGTCACTGAAGCGTCTCGCTTCCCTGAATGGCGTCGTGCCATGGAATTTCATGCTGTTATGGCTAATGAGACTTGGTCCCTTATCCCATCCTCTTATGCTTAGAATATTGTTGGATGTCATTGGATCTTTAAGACCAAGAGATGAGCCAATGGCTCCTTGGAACGCTACAAGCCCACTTGGAGGCTAAGGGGTTCCACCAACAACTTGGCGTTGACTACAGCGAAACTTTCAGCTCTGTAGTTAAGACCACCACAGTTCGCCTTGTTCTTGCCATTATCGTCTCCTCCGGTTGGACTTGTAAGCAACTTAATGTACATAATGCATTTCTTCACGATGAACTCTTAGAGGAAGTTTATATGCAGCAGCCTCCGGCCTTTGTTCATCCCGACTTTCCACATCATGTTTGTCGTCTTCACAAAGCCTTATATGGTCTCAAGCAAGCCCCTCGAGCTTGGTTCTCCAGCTTGAGCTCTCGGTTACTTGAACTTGGCTTTTCTGCATCCTGTGTCGATACTAACTTGTTCATTTATGCAGCAGGCTCACAACTTGTTTATTTTCTTCTCTATGTTAATGATTGTATCATGACAGGTTTGTTTGCTCATTTGGTTAAACACTTTATTCAGCAACACAGTACTGACTTCCCGATTAAGGATTTGGGAGCTTTTCACTACTTTCTGGGAGTTGAGGTTCATCGTACCTCATCTAGCATCTATTTTTCTAAACCAAAATATATCCAAGATCTTCTCTGCAAGACAAACATGCTTCTTGCCAAACCGGTTTCCTCTCCCATGGCTGGCTCTCTTTGTCTCTCAACATTTGACGGTGCTCTGTTTGATGACCCGACGCTATATTGCAGCATGGTTGGCTATCTTCAATACCTTTCTTTCACTCAACCTGATGTGTCATTCGCAATCAACAAAACCTGTCAGTTTATGCATGCTCCAAAGAAGCCCCACAGGCAAGCTGTTAAGCGTATATTATGCTACCTGAAGCACACGGCTCAATTTGGTTTACATCTCACTTGGTCTCCTGTCTCTCGCCTGAGTGCCTTCACAGATGCTGATTGGGCCGGCTACCATGATGATCGGCACTCCACCGGTGGTTTTTGTCTCTTCTTTGGCTCCAATCTTAATTGTTGGTCCTCCCGCAAGCAACAGACGGTTGCTCGCTCGAGCACAGAGGCTGAATACAAGTCTCTGGCCAGCACCGCTGCAAAGCTTCTTTGGGTTTCGTCGCTCCTTTGTGAGCTTCATGTTTTTCTTCCTAAGGCTCCTACGCTAAGTTGTGATAACCTCGGGGCTACATATTTATCTACTAACCCTCTGTTTCACTCTCGCACCAAACATGTGGAAATTGATTTCCACTTTGTTCGTGATCGGGCGGTTGCAAAAACATTCGTTGTTGCCTTTATTTCTAGCAAGGACCATCTTGCCGATGTGTTTACTAAGCCGATTGTTGCTGATCAGTTTCATCTCTCACCGTCTTGCCATCGCCGATGGACTCGTGGGGGGCTGTTAATACATCATCACCAGCTCCACATATATCTACCAGTTCAACACCGAATGATCTTAACACCACGTCATAGTAGATTCATCTAGATTGTTCTCGATTTCTATTCTGTTATTTGTTATTTGTTATACATTCGGTTATCGAGATTCTCGGGATTTCTATTTTGTTATTTGTTAGACCTTCGGTTACCGAGATTCTCAGCTCTTGTACGTAGTCTATATAAACTGTACAGCACAACAGTAACATACAACGTGGAGAAATATTCTATAATTTCTGAACATCTTTAGTTTTATGTCAAATTAAGGACTGTTGTATCGATAGTATCGTACCATCAAAAATGGACAACCAGTTGCTTAAACTAAACAATCACATAGATGATCAGATGGTTATAGAGTATGCATGATGATCAAATGGTGTCATGATGAACGAAGATTTCATAGTTTTGTGTTCAAAGCTTTGAGTAGGGCTGATATCCGGTTGTACGTGTAAATATATATCTTCAAAGCCGGGAGCGTCGTGGCCGTAGGGGGGATTCCCAATTTTATTTATTTATTTATTTATTTATTTTTATTTTATTTTTTCCCGAATCCAGCTCCCTCTAATCTCCCTTAATTTGGCTTGTTGATTAAAGACATGAAAATCATGAATAAATACCGCCACCACCTATGTACAACCCTATTCTCTTTTACTTTTCTTTAGGAACAAAAACTGATCCATATTAAAAGGGGCAAAACACACGAATAACTTAGCCCATTAGTTTATTTCTTAAAAAAAAAAAAAACACTTAGAAAGTTCCTTCGCTGCTAAAAACAACCGAAAAGAACAACCAACCAACTAAAAAAAAAAACCCGAATAAAATTGTAAAACGCATGCATGTACCAGGTAAGCAGCACTTCCCCAGGCAATTCCGACGGCACACCAAGGCGCTCTCCGAGTTTATCTCCTCTTGGTAATTCGAAACGACCGTTGAAACCCTTTTGATTGTCAGCATCTTGAATCTTTCCCGATCAATCACACAAAATCAGAGACCTCCACCTCTGCCACTCTAAATCTGTATCTATATGACCTCTGCGTATACGCCACTTAATATATTTAGAGATGTCTGCGAACCGAACGGGCCAGTATCAAAAAGAGAGGGGGAGCAAGATTGGACCGTGACGCAGCTGCCACCGCCTACAGTGTACAGGAGCTCCTCTGCTACTACTGTCCTTCTTCTCTTTCTTTGGTTTGGATCTGTGAATTGGTTTTCAAGGCGGTGGACCCAGGGGGTACTGGTGGATACGTTCCTTTTCATTTTGCACGTAAAAGGAAGTCGTGTTGGCTGGGGAAAACTAAACTCTGCGCTATTTTCTCAAGGGTGTCCGTTGCGCTCTCTACTTCCCTCCTTTATTGGTTTCTAGGCGGCTTAGTTGCCGCCCCTCTTTCAAACTCCCATTCGATTAATATACCTGTTTAAGATCTAATCAAAAAAATTAATAAACACAGAAGTTGTATCCCAAATGGTTCGGGGATTTAAAATTAATTGCACTAAGTTGTGGTGACCGTCTTTGATCTTATGGGTGGCAGCTACGACTAATCTAGATATTCTACAACAGTAATAGTTCTCACCCACACTAGTCTAAGCGGTCGCCCCTCCATCTTATTTGCTTAGAAAAAAAATAATTATATAATACAATTTTAATATCTAAGCTCTAATATGAGTGTAATTTTAAAAAATGATTATTTAAAACGTAATTTGCAATGTACAATTTCTTTGTGGTATATATTATAAAAATTGCTTATTTTACAAGTAGATATTGTACAATTTCTTTGTGGTATATATTATAAAAATTGCTTATTTTACAAGTAGATATTGGATATCTTTACTTTTAACACCTAAACAGTTACTCAAATAAATATATAAAAAATAGTTTATGTGATATTGACGATTAGATCATATAATAAACTAATATTAATAAATTTTAATTATTTAAAGGCTCAAATGTGACAAAATTAGCTTAGTAATAGAAACGTAAAACTTCCAATCAAATGACTCCAACTTGGTGACTGATCTCCTGATCGCTGAGCTGGCACCACACCAAACCATCTGAGCGTTGAAGTTCTACGAGTTGAGATTGAAGTAGGTTCTGTGCATGGTTAGCTTCAAGCATGTCCTTGGTAAGTTTTGAACTCAGGAAATATCTTTTGGAAGAACAAAAGACAAGTAGCTAATCATAAAATTTTACTATATGTTTTTTTTTTTTTTTTTTTTGCATTCGTAATTATAACTGCTTCCGGTATGAACATAACCGACTAATTCATATTTTCTAGCCAATCGGAGCTAACTAATTATCACTTACTTGCATTGCCAATGCTGTTTTTTGGTGAATTGGTGACAAGGAGTACTCCGATGACTGCAAAAACAAAGGTTGGAGATTTAGAAAACGAATCTCGATCAATAACTTTTACTGTATATTCGAAGGTGATATGTTAAAGCTATACAAAAGTGACAAGGCAAACCTTCAAGTCACGGTTCTGGCTACGCAAAGTGGGTGATTGAATATGAGAAGGCAAATGATAGTGCTCCCGACCCAGAAATCTACAAGGATTTGGCAGCTAAAGTGAGCAAAGGGCCGGTCGATGCGTATCATACCCGGGAATGAAATAAGTAATTGCCTGTTAATTAATATGTTTTAGTGTCGGGACTTTCTTCTGTTTGGTCCTGTTAAATGTTGTCTTGACTCTTGTATGTGAAAAACCGTTTGGCATTTTTGTCTTTTTTGTTGTTTCTAGAAGGGAAAAGAAAAAGGCTGGTGTTACAGTTCATGTGACTCTTTAGTGAGGGCCTTCTTGTCATTTCCTCATATTTTAGAAGAGGTAAGAAATGAAGCTGCATTCGGTTAGCCATTGACGCATGAAAAAAACCGCCTAACAGATGGGTTTTTCTCTTTGATGAGAGACACACAATTCCAGCATCCAAGACTAAAAACGCTCCAAGATTCTAGTTGCTTCAAGATTTCGTTCAGATTGCTTCATCTCTTTCTTGATATTTACTTGCTGATTTTCGTGAAGATCCCCTTTGATGAAGATGGAGTACCTTAAGAGAGTATAGATTCAATCACTGTATTCTCCATATCGCTTCACGAAGTTAAAGATTTAGATGTTCTGAATAATGGTGGCTGAAGGTTTATGCATTAATATCAAGAGTCGTTCAAGATCGAGGTTTCCAGTTGGACTTAGAGGTTCTACGTCCATTTGTGATTCGATTTATGGTAAATCGGGTTTGATTCAAAGTGTTTTTGATAAGCTAGGTTAGTCGCTTCAATAGATCACCTTGTAATCAATTGAAACTAGTGGATTTGAACGGCCTACGGGCCCTGAGAGTTTTTCTCTTTAAGGACGTAGGGAGTTTCTCTTCGTAACCATTCTCAGTGTTACGTGTCTATTATAGTTCTTAATTTGTTTCGTTTATTCTCTTACTAACCAAGTTTGTTCTTTAAGTTGTAAGTTTATATTCTTGAGCCTTGACAACCTTCATTCACAGATCTGGTTGGTAAGTGATTAATTAAGATCTCAGTTACTGATAAGATTGATCATTTGATCATTTGATTTTATGAATCTGAAAATTATTATTTCTGCAAGTTGAAGTTACTTCGGAGTTACTTGCAGCTTTTTCGGATTACCCTGTTTTACAGATTCGTGTTTAATTGTTTTTCTGTTCATATATTCATATATGGTGATTAATTAGGACTTTGAATATTGAGAGAATTGTGTTTGGGTTGATATTATTGGGAATAGGTTTTAAGTTTTAAAAGAAATAGCTAATTGATAATTTTTTAAATATACCTATTCACCCCCTTCTAGGTATTTTCCGCATAGTTGGGTATAAATTAGATTGTTAATTGTGAAAGTTAATAAGCATGTGTATATGAAACTGTATGCATTGAGTATATATCATTTAATAAGGTTTGCGTCCCCAAATTATTGCAACCTAGCTTCTGTATCAAAATAATGACTGCAAGTTGTTTTGCTAGTCGATATTTCGCAATCTTGGCTTGTGTTTTGTGACGACCTAGAGCTTTACCACAGTGGATGTTCGGTCGCGAACATGGTCCTTTTAGATAATTTCCTCCTAAACCTACATCATATATGTTGCCACATAAGAACAAAGGAAACACACGCTGCGATTCATGAACCCACGGACAAAAAAAATTTCAATCTCAAATAGCATGGGGAAATATTTAGGAGGAACTATTCCCTTTTTCTGTAATAAGAGAATATACAGTAGTTTTTGCATGTTCAAAATCTATCTAGTTTAGCTCATAACTTTTGAAGCACTCTTCAAAAGAAAAATAATTAGAGGCTATCAGCGCCACAAAATTCTTCAAGAAGAAAAACCTCATAAGCGGTAATTCAGAGACTAACAAACCTCTTTGTCTACTTTGACAATCCCGAAGCAATAATTCAAATTAACCCTACTCGGACTCGCTCCTTCGATAACCATTTCAAACTCCTAAGGTTCTTCTTATAGACTCTTCGCGAATGATCTCATTCTTCAACACTAGAACTCTAGCAGCCAAACTCTTTTAGCACTTTGAAAGCTTCAAAATCGAAGGCTGGTTTCAAGCTGATTAGATGGGAGAAAAATTCAGTAATTTAGATATGAAATTTCAGAAATTTTTTCTCTCTAAAATGGAATGGGAACTCAAATAAACAACGAATGGTCACCCTAACCTAGATGATGTTTTTCTCACTGATGACAACAGACTGATAGGAAATATTATATTGCTCCTACACTCTATATCTCGAGTATCACAAATGTTTAAAGATATTCAAGAGATACAGTCCCATGAGTAATCTGAGAAGATTATGATTATCCTCTTAAACTCAAATTTATTTGATAAATAATACAATTCAATACGTACTTAATTTAACATGAAACTAAGACAATACTCAAATACACTAATAATACTAATTAACACAACAAAGCCCTTGCTGCACTAAGAGAAAATAGAGATCGTTATCTGTTATTATGGATCGAGAAAATCCCAAACGTCCAAATTAGAAGAGAACTCAGCCCAAAAGTTCGAGCCGAACTCATCAAGAGGGCTTCCCACTGTCTCAGCCAGTGCTGCTTCGGCCCACCGAAGAGTTGCAATGGGCTCTTCATCTAACCCTCCTACATCGTATGTGCCTATTTCGTCCCCAGCTTCCTCCTTGTCATCGAACAGGTTTTCCCACCATTTTGTACTATTCTCGGATGCCAACAGTGTTAGAGGTAGGTCGCTAACATTGTCCTCTGGTTGATAGCTCGCTGCCATTGTCGTTGGTTTCCCACCGAACCAATTAGTTAAATTTTTGGAGAAGGTCCGGGGTCGAGGTTTTATTACGTTCACTTTCAACGTGTCGTGAGCTTTTTCACCCCCGTCTTTGATGCGAGAAATTGCATTCTTGCGCAGTTGTGTATTCCAGTAGTTCTTCACATCGTTCGCTGTTCTTCCTGGAAGCCTACCAGCTATCATTGACCATCTGAAAAAATATACAGTACAGATTCTTATATACATCATTGTTCAGATTCTACACAGCCATGATACTGGACGTAACCAAGGCTGGAGCACTGAGGAATGGTCCTGAACATGTTGTTTCAGCGTATCAAGAAAAACGAATAGCTTAAGAAAACGGCTTCTTAATCATCGATGATGGCTTTAGATGCTCAGAAACAAAACAAGAAAAGGAAAGAATACTTGGATAAATTTTTGGATTTCAGATCTTATCCACGAAGTAATACGAAGAGTTTCGGACGGTTGGAAAGGAGACAGGAGTGTGGGCACTCAAGCTCAACATAATAATTTCTTCATCTCTGTCTATACTGAAATAATATATATATGACTGAATCATTAATTATAATTTCTACTTGTCAGTTAGATCAATGACATCTTTTTATTAAGATAGCTCCACAATATTAGCTGTACGTATCTTGCACTGAGCAGTGTAATCTTCAATAAGCCTCAATAAACTTCACCTTATAAAAGCAAACTACGTAGGAACCCGAGCTCAATTTTTGCAGGAACAAGGGATACAAAGGAAAAGAAACAAGCAGAACTTGAAGGAAATAGGTGGGTGTATACATCAAAAGACTGTTTTTGACCTGTGGAAATGGCTTTTAGTTTTCCCAAACAAAAGTGAGAGGTTTTTTTTGGGTAATGAAGTAAATCTAGACACTTGTTCCATTCCATGAGAACGGATTCCGTTTAGAGAAAAATTGTAAAAATAATTCAAAGTCACCGCAATAATTCTAAAATGAACATTTAAGTATTAAGATTTGATCACCTTATTTAATGAGACATATAACAAAACAACTAATTGACTAAATATTAAGTCTTTAATGTCGATTTTAAAATTACAGCAGATTTTTGAATCTCTCCGTGTAATCTTTTAAATTCAACAGCAAAGCAAACAAAAGTGGAATTTTTTTATTTTTTTTTATTTTAAGTAGAATTTACTTTAAAGCATCCACGTCCCTATGGCTATCAGCCTTGTCCTTATCTAACAAGTAGTGGGTTGAAACAAATGGGACGACAGAAACAGCACGGTGAATGGCAGCCATCAATATCGGTCCAGTGCCCCATGCGTACTTAAAACGGCTTGTAAATCGTGCGACAGGAAAACTTTCCAGGCGACCAGAAGCTCAATTGGTCTAACTAGGATATTCGCCTACTATAAAAAAAATTCACCCTTTTTTGCTAAATTTTTTTAATTTAAAAAAATTACCAACCTAACGTTAATCTCAAAACACTTAGCACCAACTCAAACATCTTTTCACGGAAATATCATTACTTTTTTTTTAAAAAAAAGTATTAAATCATTTCTCTTCCTACTTATCAAATTTCAATATCTTTTTATTAAAAACTTTCGTCAAATCAACTTTATCTATATATTTTTTACATGATTTAATAAGAATCAATCTACAATCAAATAGTTTTTAAATTTTTTTCCAACTTTTATAAACCTCAATATAATTACAATCTATCTAAATATTTACACTGCTATTAAATTTTCTACAAATTTTTTAAAATCAAACATCACAACAACATGTTGCGTGGTCTAACAAATCTAAATAAGAGAGAGAGAGGTACGAGGATTTTCGGGAGGAATGGCTGGACGAATTTATTTTTTCTTCTTAATTTAATGACGACAAGAATATATTGTCCATTTTAATATTTTAGTCTTATTTGTCAAAAGACATACTACAGGAATATAGAATATAATTAAATCTTTTTTTTCAATGTAACCAACTGATTCATGAAACTCTAATGTTGTTCAAAAAGTAGACAATGCATGGTCTTGGCTTCATGTTGTAACAATTAGACAAAAATACTATACAGTAACTCTAAATAATTTTAGAAACTTTATAATTTGGTTTAAAGTGTCTTTTGTTCGTAGCAATTAATATATTGCTCTCGAACGTGTCAAACAGTTAAAGTGTCTTTTGTTCTCTCCGTCTCTCTCTCTCTCTCTCTCTCTCTCTCTCTCTCTCTCTCTCTCTCTCTTCCATTTTTTCTTCGTCAGCTTGAACGAATAGCCTTTATTAACTTCAAATAAATTCTTATAATAAAGCAAAAAAATTCTATCTAATGCTAGCCACCAATATAGTAAGTAACAGCCATCAACTTTGATCATATACAGTACGAGGCGTATAATAGTCTAACTATATAATTAGGTTTGATAATAAAATAGAATAGTCTAACTTAGGCCGTAGCGTAGAACACCTACCGATCAATGAAACTTTGATCCCGTCTTGTTAGACTACAAAATTCTCTTATGAGAAAAGAAACCACTGAAGTGAGGTTCGGTGGACTTGCCTGTTACCTAGGAGCTTATGAAGCCTGATCATTAGATCCACTTCGTCCGCTTTAAACTCTCCTCTCTTGATGTTGGGCTTTAGATAGTTCAGCCACCTCAGTCTACAGCTTTTCCGGCATCTATTTAAGCCTGCAAATTGCGACAATGATTAAAAAAAAATAAAATAAAAAAACGTCAAGCTTCGACAAAGATTTCCTAAACTAATATTTTTTTTTTTTTGCCCACTTGGATTGATGAAAAAGAGAAGTAAAACAAAAGAAATTGCCCCGCCGGAGAAAAAAAAAATCGAATAGTTAAAAACTCTCTCTCTCTCTCTTCTGCATGCTACCTGCTCTGGAAGGAACTTGGTGCCACTTCCCTTCTTCGTACTTCTCAATGCACTGCTTCAGAAGGGTATCTTCCTCTACAGTCCATGCGCCTTTTCGTACACCTAGAGAGCCCTCCATGGAGCCCGAACGTTGAGACATCGATGCGACGATGCTACTGCGTCCCAGTTTTAAAGTGCAATATTACTATACGCGAACGCTTAGCACGATCTGTATCGGTCTTTCCATCTTTAGTATGTCCCATGAGATGTGGCCCCACCAATGGACCGTCTTCCGATCTCCAACGTACACGTTTCTTTTTTTAAAATATTTTGTCCAAGGGACAACGTGCATGATTAATATCCACAGACCCATGTGTGTTTCGGGCCCGACCACGAGTTTGTATTTAAGCTTTGCTGCCGTACACGGAGACGCTGGAGATTATTTTCAATGATCAATCAGTTTCTTATCTTTCAGCGTAGGCATTCAGCGGAAAATTAATACTCTTGAAAGTAGGGGTGAACAGCAGCAGAAGTGAAACTTGACATTTTGACATTCGGTCTGTTAGCTAGCAGATAATCAAAATAAAATCTGCTTTCGCTTCCATTTCTAACTCTTAGCAGACTTAGCTGAAGCAGATCATAGAATTCCGACAATGATTTTGAGCCATATTTTTTTTGTCCCATTTAAACATTTTTTATAAAAAATAAAAATGTTATTCATTTATCACAATTCACAAATATAAATATCTCTAATATGTCTGAACATTAAAATATACAACCTGGTCTTCATAAGAACATTTCTCAATTTATTACAAAGATCTCAATTATATAAATGAATACAACAAGTATACAAATGAAAATTAAGAATTTACATTTCACTTGCAAAGCCCTAAGACAATGAATGATAGGGACAAGTAGAAGGAGTTTGCTGCCAATTGTGCTGCATATTACCCTTTTGGTGTTGATGTATTCTTATCCCAGCGCAAAATAGATCATATAGCTCGTTTTGTGGAACTCCCAGCTATTGATTCTTTTGGAAACCTCCCACCTATCCTCATTGTAAATGTCCATGTTCACCTTCTTTCTCCTTTTGATTGCTCTGTATTGTTAAGCTTGGCAGCATGTGTTCAATGCGTATATATGTTTTTCTTTCTGGTAGGTAGAGATTGAAAATGGAGTTAAAGCTCTGGAGAATCTTAATCCCTGCTTGTGGATCTGACCAGTCTACACTTGCAAGAAGTCTGCACTTGCATCTTTCAATAAGATAAACTGATAATTTTTCCTTTGATTGTGGTTGAACAAATTATTAAAGAAAAGTTATAAATTTTGACTGTGGAAACTACTTCACCAAAATAATAATGTTTCATTCCTTTCCCCCTTTCTGCTAAGGAGTCCAGCCTCAGAGATATCCAACCAATCCCTGTACCATCTGACGAGCCTCATGCAGAAAATACATCTTGCTTGTTTTTATAAGTTTTTACCCCTTCTCCTGAGAGCTCATCGTATTTTGTATTTCAAGTTCCTGAGAGCTCATCGTATTTTGTATTTCAAGTTCCAAAGTGATTCATAACAATGGAATTTACAAAATCAATAAAACATAAACATAAGAAATTAACAACTCCAAGACATAACATAATAACTAGCTATAATTTTTTATTCACAACACAATTCATTTGAATAACAGATTCACAATCTAAAAAAATATAGTAATAGATTCACAACAAATTCAAAACTATAGTAACAGATTCACAATCTAACAATGCAATATAACATTAACAAATTTACAACTATCTATAATAATTCACAGATTCACAACTATCTATAACAATTAACAGATTCACATAATCGACAAAGATCAGAGAGATAGAGAGATGGAGACAGAGAGACATACTGCGATAGAGAGACAGAGAGAAGCAACGGAGGACGGAGGGAGTTATGTCACCAGAGAAGATCTCAGCACACAGAGAGAGAGAGAGAGAGAGAGAGAGAGAGACTGTAAGAGAAGAGAGAGAGAGGCGGTAAGAGAAGAGAGAGAGATAGAGAAATGGAAGTTACAGAGACTGAGAGAGAGCTGAGGGAATGAGGTCTGGCCGCTTGAGAGTGAGAACGTCGAAGTTCGAATAGAGAGTGAGGGCTGAGGGAGGTTGCGAAGGAGAGGGGAACTTAGGGTTTTTGGAATCAAATACCGTGGATCAAAACTGCCCGTTTTGATCCACGGTATTATATTTTTTTTTTTTCAAAAAATTAACACCTAAACGACGTCGTTCTATTTAAAATAGAACGACATCGTTTTAATATTTAGTTTAATAAAATAAAAAATAACTGAAACCAATTTTTCGTTGAACTGGCGGAAACTTCTGCTTCTGGTTTCGGTTTCGGAAAAACTCAAAAGTCACCACCGATTCCAGTTCCTAGAATCTACAGACCTTATCTTCCCGAAACCAATAATGAAATCGGAGTTCCGCCAGAGGCCGGACTGGACTTACACCCCTACTCAGTGGCGGAAGGAGAGAGTAGCGAACCAGGGCGGTCACTACCCATTCCCCCGCCCAAAAAAAAAAATTCACATATAATTTATTTTTTTTCATTACTTGGCCTTGGCCCCGATACCCATTGGGCCCAGGCCAAGTAGAGTTTTATCTTGGGAGCCTGGGCCTCGATACCCATTAGGCTCGGGCCCTCGACCCTTTTTTATTTTTTTTAAGCAGAAGGTGAAACGACGCCGTTTCACCTTATGCATGAAAAAAAAAAATTAAAACAGGGGTGAAACGGTGTGTTTCACCCCTACTTTGAAAAATCTCCTGCCCCTTTTTTGTGATCTCCCTTCGCCTCTCTCACAATTTCTAATTTCTCTGCCCTCTGCCGTTGCATAGGCCCCAGCTGTCGTTGCCTGTCGCCGCCCGTTGGCCGTTTCCCCACCGCCGCACCATCGCACCAGCCACCAGGTATAACCGCTCTCTTTCTCTCTCTCTCTCTCTCTCTCTCTGTGCGTCTCTGGCTCTCTTCGATTTCTTTTCCAATTTTCCAATTTGTTGTTTTTGCTTTTGGATTCTCTCATTTTCAAAACTGTTTTTGCTAGCACTAGCAGTCGAAGATAGTCTCTCAATCTCGAATTGGATCATTGCCTCATTGGTGAGTTTTTGTTCCTTTTTTTCGGTTATTTTGTTTTAGTAGTTTAGGATTTTAGGCAATGAGTGAATGAGGTAAATTTCTTTATT
This sequence comes from Morella rubra, assembly GCA_003952965.2. NCBI lineage: Eukaryota > Viridiplantae > Streptophyta > Magnoliopsida > Fagales > Myricaceae > Morella > Morella rubra. The sequence continues at coordinate 27,217,718 of CM025854.1, forward strand.
TGAGCTTTTATGTGAAATGGATTTTCAGTAATTTTTATTGGGTTATTGGTTGGATTATTAGTTGATGGGTCTATAATTTCAATTTATTTGCAAATATATTGTTTTGCTGTGAATTTTTCCACTAGGAAGTTTTCTTTGTGAGTTGCAGAGTTGGTGTTTTTTTTTTTTTTTTTGTTCATATTGCCTGTGCTAGCTCATCTTTGTTAAATCTATCGATTTCTCCTATTTGTTAAATATACATTCCAAGTTCAAATTGGACACAGTAATCTGCAAAATTATTGCAACTACATGTTTATTTGCTGAGTGATTATTGATTGCATTTCTTTATTTTATTAATGTAGATAATTGATTAATGTTGTTTAATTTGCTGAGTGATTATTGATTAATTTTCATTTTTATTTTGTTTAAATAATGGATAAGTTTGTGATAAGAAAGCCACGCAGCGTGGAGTCGTCTAATACTCCTAACGTGGCTACTAGTTTTGAAATGGATAGTAGTTCAAAAAAACCTCGCATTATGTTTAATCCGGATGATATCGTTGCTGACCCAGAATTACGTAAACCCATTGAAGAATATGATCTTGGGATTAGGGATCAAGTTCGTAGGGAGTACTTAATAAAAGGTCATTTTCAACCGCGTGGTCATAATTTTTCCAAGAAGGAATGAGGGGTTTTAGGGAGACATGGTTTAAAGATTTTAATTGGTTGGAATATAGTGTATCAAAGGATGAGGCGTGTTGCTTGTAATGTTATATGTTTAGGCGACCTAGAGGAGAGAAGTCTGGGGAGATAAGTTTACATCTACGGGCTTTAGCCACTGGAAAAAGGCAGTGGAGGTTTTTGTTGAACATATTCGTGCACATGGTAGTGCTCACAATGAAGCTAGAAGACTATGTGAAGCACTTGAAAATCAGCGACAAAGTGTGTCGCACATGTTATCCGCACACGGGCACGATCAAGAGAATGCTTATCGCATTCGTTTAACAACGGTTTTAGATGCATTCGTTATCTTTTGGGGCAAGATTAGCTTTTCGTGGTCATGATGAGTCGAGAGTTCAATAAGGAAGGGCAATTTTCTTGAGCTTTTGAATGTGTTTTGCCAACGTGATGAAAAGGTTGCTAAGACACTTAACACTAATGCTCCTGGAAACAACCAAATGACTTCTCCAAAAGTGCAAAAGGAAATGGTGAGTGCTTGTGCAGCTAAAACCACACTTGCCATCATTAAAGAAATTGGGGATGGATTTTATTCTCTTATGGTTGATGAGTCTCGAGATAATTCAGTGAAGGAGCAAATGACAGTGGTTTTGAGATATGTAAACATACGTGGACATGTGATTAAAAGGTTTCTTGGTGTGGAACATGTTCCTGATACTTGCTCTGAATCTTTGAAAAAAGCTATAGATAAATTGTTTGCAAGGCATGGATTGTCAATATCCAGATTGAGAGGTCAAGGGTATGATGGGGCATCAAACATGCGAGGCGAGTTCAATGGGTTGAAGTCGCTCATTTTGAGGGACAATCCTTCTGCTACTATATTCATTGTTTTGCTCACCAACTTCAATTGGTTATTGTGGGTATTGCAAAGAATAACTTGCAAGTTGGTGAGTTTTTTATTATACTTATAAGATTGTGAATATGGTCGAGCTTCATGTAAAAGGAAAGATGCTCTTCGGCAAAGTTGTCATGAGAAGATAGTGGAGCGGTTGGACAAGGGAGAGATTTCTAGTGGAAGGGGCAAAAATCAAGAAACCAGTCTCACACGACCAGGTAATTATTATATTTCATTACAATACTAATAGACCATTTAGTTTTTTTTTTTAATTTGTTTATAGTTTTGTAATTCCTATAATATTGTAAGTGACACTCGTTGGGGTTCATACCACCTTACAATAATCCGTCTCTTCACTATGTGGTCATCAGTATTGGAAGTGCTTGAACACATAAAAGAGGATGTACTCTATCAGAACAAAGATCCCTGGCTATGGGTTTGATGGATAAGATGGAAAATTTTTGAGTTTGTATTCACTATGCATTTGTTGAGGAATATAATGGGAATTACAAACGAATTGTCACAAGCCTTACAGCGAAAAGATCAAGACATTGTTAATGCTATGAGTTTGGTTGGAGTTGTGAAGGAACAGTTGCAATTTGAGAGAGATAGAATGAGATGAATTTTTGGAAGAAGTTAAAACTTTTTGTGTTGATAACTCTATTAGTGTGCCGAATATGGAAGACATTATACCAATTCGTAGTCGTTCGAGGCGTGGAGGGCAATTTATTACTTATTTTCATCATTTTCGTGTGGAAGTGTTTTGCCAAGTTATTGATTTGATCACTCAGGAGATGGATAATCGTTCACAGAAGCAAGTACGGAATTACTTCTTTGCATAGCATGTCTTGATCCAAAAAACTCATTCTCAGCGTTTGATCATATTAAGTTACGTCGTCTTGCTGAGCTTTATCCAGAAGATTTTACAGTAGATGATCATTTGATACTTAAAAATCAGCTTAATACCTATATTAGAGATAATATTAGAGATGTTAGAATAAATGATGTTTTTTCTAGACTTCAAGATATTGGAGATCTTGCTGTGAAGATGGTTGAGACAAAAAAGAATACTCTATTTCCATTAGTTTATCAACTTATTGAGTTGGCATTGGTCTTACCAGTTGCGACTGCAACCGTTGAAAGAGTATTTTCTGCGATGAAGATCATCAAGAGTGATTTGCGTAATAGGATGGAAGATGATTGCATGATAGTGTACATCGAGCAAGAAGTTTTTAAAACTATTGAGAATGAAGCCATTTTGCAACATTTTCAGAAGATTTAAAATTGTAGGATACAATTGTCATCTTTCAATTATAGTACATAGTACGGTACATGTATTCTAATATTTTTAATGCTTTTAATCTTTAATTTTCGACATTATAACTTTAAGATAATTTTTTGAATTACGAAAGAAATTTTTTTTCTTATCATTTTGTCTTTAAAGTTCGACATTTATAAATTTAATTCTGATTCTGCCACTGCCCCTACGTGAAAGAGATTGAAATATATTTTCGAGAGAGGTAGACCGTTCCGGTATTCATTCTGTCGCGATATTGATTACGTTGAAAATATACTATCACAGTATTTGCAATGTATACCGCAAGCAATTGACCAGTGTCACTACTTTGTTAAACCTCTCTACAAACGGAGAATATGCTTCGTCCAAACGCACCCTGCGTATCATACGTGGACCATGCATAAATACCTCTGCTTCATCAACCTGTGAGCTAGCGGGCTTCACTTACAGCTAGGCGCTAGCCTTCTGTGGACTCAATCGTGAGCCGGAGCACAATCAATACTCTGCAACATTGGGGCCCGCGTGTTTGTACAGAGGGAAATCAGGGAAAACAGTGAAATTTTTGGCAAAATTGGAGAAGCAAAAAGTAAGAGTGTCTCTTTCTACCTTTTTCATGCATTATTTAACATCCTAATTATTAGTCTAAAAAATCTACAATACTACCGACCATAACATTTTATACTATTTTCTCACATAACTCAATAAAATTATAATCTTCTCAATTAATTTCATAAAGTTGTCTAAATTTCTCAGGGTTTTAGAGTTTGCAACACACCTTTGTGCCCTTTGATTCACAGAACTGGTGACGTGTCCGTAGATCCGAAAAACAGTAAGTCATTAACTTTTACTTTATTTTTTCTATGGCATTCGTATTTGCTGTAAAACTGTGCATGTCTTACATACAACGGATACATTCGTCCGATAGCTGGAGTTGTATTTGCTGGATCACCTAACTGTTCCGCGTGAGTGTCACCTAAGAGCTTCGTCCATGTTGGTAGACCAGCATATGATATGACCACCGGAAAAAGACAGCTGCCAGTAAATGCAAGCAGACAAACGCGGAGAAGGTCCCATGCATCGAAAAAAGATCTGAATCATGAATAGTGTTAGATAATTCCGTCAACATGACCCTACGATATCAACCGTATTGTATATAGAACTATTAAAGAAAGAAATGGCCGTTGAACCCGTTTGTCGCGGATTGAAGCATTTTTTCAACAGAATGAAATCCCTTGAATCGGCTAAGGCAAATTTGTAGCGATTTTGACTTTTTTAATATTGAGTAATAAACGAGGCAAAGCATTATAGAAAATGCTATCTCGATTTTCATCGATGACTCATCATCTTATAATATTTTTCCGATTTTAGAGATATATATATACAGTGACGGATGCAGGAGTGGCCCTAAACGACTGTCCTTATTGAAAGGCAAAAAAAAAAATTTAGACATAAATTTTTTTTTTCTTTTTTTAAAATTTATCTTAAAAATCACCTCCCTTCACGTGAGTCCCACCACTATATATATATATATATATATATATATATATATATATATGCCTTATCTCTACATGATTTTGGAATCAACTTATCTGTCCTGCTTGGCCGTATGGATTTTGGAATCAACTTATCTGTCCTGCTTGGCCGACGTCGTTTGTCAGAGAAATATCGTTGCACATGTGATGGAAATGTCCAACCACTTCTCAGCAGTTGATTTTACAGACACGACCGCTAATAATTGAACGGTCCGGTTCCATCCGCAGTTACGCTATTCAAAGTTTCGTACCCTTGACGAGTCTCAAAAGCTCGATTGGTTTCTTGATTACGATGGAAAAGACATCCTTCTTGACTGAGCATGCTGCTAAGTGAATTGTATTTAGATTTCTGGAAACTAACGTCACCACTTATCCGAAATAGATCGCTGTGTGCCTGTGGTAGGATTGCAAATTGGGATTCCTTATTAGTTTTTTTCTAGGCAGTAAAATGGGGATTCCATTCACAAACGAAAACCCCTTTTCCTTCTCCTTTTTTCTCCCAGAATAAAAACTCCTTTCCCTTTTTCCTTCTCCTTTTCTTCCCCCAAATAGCACGAGATTGGAAGTAAACAGTCCGGAAACCCCGCACAGAAGACTTCCATTGGTAATGAGAGAATCCAGACACCTGTCTCTTTTCATTCTTTACATAGACAGAATCGTACCGTTGCTTGAGAAAAGGAAAATTATGCAATTGATTATCTACATTCCGCAGAGAAGTAAAAAACCTAGTTGAAACTTGAAATGGCAAGACGCGAGTGAAGACAAAATCAACAAATCAGTGGTCAAGATCTTCTGTATGATTTTTGGAGTCCTGTAAAAAAAAATATCACCACCTCCGGCCAATTAACCGGACACAATTCGTTATAAGAGCATGTTTCTTTCTTTTGGCCAACTTATAACAGTATGTTCTACGTATAACTCTCCGGAGGCGATGAAGATAATAAGAGCCGGACTCGCGTCATGAAGGATCGAGGGTTCATATTTATATAATGCCAAATTGCGGATTTATGACATATCACAGACACATATATACTCGCAATTGTGTCATGTTGAACGAAGATTTCATGGTTTTGTCTAAATATATATCTTCTTAGCCAGGGGCGTCGTGGCCGTAGGGGGGTTCCCAAATTTTTTTTTGCGAATCCAGCTCCCTCTGATCTCCCTTTGGCTTCTTAATTAAAGACATGACAATCATGAGCAAAGGTTGCTTCTAAACGTACGGTTTCAAAAATAAATATCGTGTTATGGAACAACAAATATTCCAGCCAAAAGGGGCAAGGCTACTTCCACGCTGAGATATGGGTTGTACGTACCAAATGGAAATACCCATATACTATAGGAGTAAATAATCGGTCTTGCTAATTATTGTGTGAAAAAAATTTGGTATATAAAAACTTGTCAATATTCATACCTCAATCGAAGTTGTGCATCCTGCCACCTCAATAAATTTTTTTGGTTCTACAGCTGCCCGCGTAGTGTTTAATAACTTTTATTGAGGGTGGATGTCGGGAGCGTTAAGTACAACGGAAGAAAGGGCAGCCAGTCACTAACAGTAGTCACAAAAGACTTGGAAAGGGACCGGAACGAAAAGATGCACATGGATCATGACCCTAGGTCCCTAACTAGGATATCATCAGACCCTAATATAAGTTCCTCCACCGTTCTTCCGTGATGGCTTTAATTGTTATTCATGAAATGCTTATTTCGTTTTAACTCAAACGGAGAGCTCCGACACCGATAGAAGTAAATCAAATTTTTTTCAATTTTTTAGATTTGTTCTTAGATTTTAGTTTTTAAATATTTAAGCTTCCTAATTTTAATTTACGAAAAAAAACTAAATTTTATATTTAAATTAATGGTAGTAGCCTAGTAGATTCCATTTTCAATTTATTTTCATATTTAGGTAACGATATTAATTTCGATTTGTATTTTCGTGCGAAGGGTGGTAGCCTCGACTAGAAAAGCTGACCATGCTGATGGCGTCCTTCCACAGTTCCACTCTTTAGCTTTGAAAAAAAATAATATATATATATTCCAAAGCCATGGTCTCTTCGTTTAAAAGCTTTCGCCTCGTGGTCCTGTGGACCATGAGTGCCGACGGTTTGGCAAATTGGCAGGTTTGCCAGCCGTCTAGGTTTTCACAGTTGACATGGCCGAACGGGATGGCTTTCTCTTAGTTACCTCTGTAGGCCCATTTGGTTAAATCTGTCCGAGGCATTAGATCTTAAACCTGAGACACGCTCGTTTTGGTAAAATTTTAAATGTTGATTTTGTAAAATTTTAAAAATTTTAAGTACAGTGTAAATATTTAGGTGACGTATTATTGATATTTGAGTAGAAGAGGTTGAGTTGATATTGATGTTTCTAAAGAAAAGTACTACTAGTTTCTGTTAGGATTTTATTTTTTAAAATTTTTAGATAATTTTCTAAATTTTCTAAAATGTTACTAAATTTCAAAACCTGACCAGCTTGCCTGATTTGGCCAGATTTTCTGAAATTTTAGAAAAGATGAAATGTTTGAAGTAGATAAGTAAGATTAATTTTATTTTATGGATTAATAATGAAAAGTAAGTTAATTTTACAAGGAGTTGCTGGAAAAAAAAAAAAAGATAATTCGATAAAAAGAGAGATGATTTTATATTTTTTTTTGAGTTTGTAAATAAGAATTTTAGAATAGAGAGAATTTTTTGGACGCTAATGTTTTTGATATTAAGTGAATGGACCTATTTGTTTTTGTAAAGAGAATTGAGCCCAACTGGTTGAATCGGCCAGGCCTGAAAGTATTCCAATAGATATTAGTCGTTGGGCTTAAGCTCTAAGCAAAGTTTCGGTCTGAGGCCTATTGCGACTTACTATGGGCAAGAAGGCTATCCCCTTATCTCTTATTGGTTAAAAACCTCGGCTTGCTTATCTGGAAAATTGTTGCCCTGGTTTCCGAGAAGAGAGATTGGAAATAGTCTACGACCCAAGAAGCAATATCTAATCGTCCAGTGGCTAAGGCACAAGTGCGAGAGGAAGATGCAGATAATTCAGCATCATTATCAAGCATTCAGAAGCTTCTACATTAAATTTCAGATTACATCACAGGTTCGTTTGACAAAAACTTATCTCGATATGCCACAATTGTCTACCACAATATGTCCACCCTTTACACAGGCTTAAATCAAAAAATGTGATCTACAAACCACGGGATCCAGGAATGTCAACCCACTGCAACTGAAGTTCCACCTCCCCACACTCAACATTTCGCAGTCTAAGAACCATATCTTGAACAACCTTGCCATCAATCCACATAATCCGGCTCTCTTCCGCTAGGCAGTTTTGCCGGTTTGCCTCTACTCTCGAAACTATGGTTCCACTTGGAAGGTCTTCTAAGCGGAGCTTTAATGCTGCAAGAAATGGGCCGATCTCAAACTCAGCATCACCCATTTTATCATCCAGAGAAAATGTGTCTTTATCGTACACAAACTGCAAACAAAAGGAACCCATAAGTCTTGAGTACCAATATTCGAATGTTTGAGAAGTCCCTCATTTTGAAGTAACAAAGTGTATGACAGTACTTCACAAAATCTCTTCATGCGTGCACAATCAGGATCTAAGAAAAAATGGTGACTTTTCCCTCATTTGAAGTGACAAAGTGTTTTGACAGCTCTTAGCAAAATCTCTTCATGAGTGGACATTCAGGATCTAAGCAAAAATGGTGACTTTTTCTCCTTTAATTAATGGACCTCAATTAGAGTGTAATTAATGGAACCCATTTTACATAGCGAAAGATCTAGTACATTTATTGGTTTGTTATCATGCTGCAACTTCATTTCCTCTGACATCTCGAGTAAATCATGTTACTACCTACTTTTCCACTAATTGAGCTGAGCATCCAATAGCACAAGATTTGTAACACTTACAAGGCTAATTGGAAGACTTGAGTCTGTAACAGAAAGAGTCAAATCATCGTTCCACTCGGGATTGAGATTCTTTTTCACTACACGAGTCTTCAGCTTCTGCATCAGGGGATATAGTGTTTAATGATCAATCAGTATAAATACTAGCATTCAAAGCCGCCGAGGACAAAAAACAAAGAAGAAACAAACTTAGCATACAAAGCCTTAACAATTGCTCCATTTTGCACAAGCTAAGCCTAAACAGTTCGTGCAATCAAACATAACTTGTGCGTGAGCTAATACTAAACAAATTGCTTCTTGAGGCAACATATATTAAAGGATTCGACATTCAGGACACGTTTCTCACACTTCAAAATACAACCAAAAAAGGGTTTTTCAGATAAGGACTGAGTCATTGATTTCTTTGGGGGGAAACCAAACACAAAATGCCTTTATCACGCTTTAAATTTTTGAGATCCAGACTTGATCATCGGGGCGTAAGAGTCGTGTTCCCTAGCACTAAGAGAAGCATGAATCATAACAACCCCAAGCGTAGTTATAGATCTTCAACCAGAGAAAAATTCAACAATTTTAGTGTTTAATTTGAAAAAAAAAACAAGAGACGAGTATATCATAAGGAATCAGTTTGCTGATCTTAGAAACGAAAGCCAGGACGCTAGGTGAGGTAAAAGACAAAATCCTCTGTTTTTAAAAAAGGCGAGAACTAGGGACGTCGGGACGAGGTGCTGATAGAGGTTCTGACAAAGACGAGTCCGATTAATCGAAAAAGGAAGAGAGAACAAAGGTAAGAGACTGAGGGGAAAATTAACAATTTGAAAACCCCGAGAACAGAGCCAATAGGACCTGCAAGGCTGTCCGCTTTTCAACAGAAAAAAGGAAAATATTCTCTGATCTTGCTGGTAAAATGCTTGGAGGTACGATATTTTCAATTGGATAAACCCTTTGCCGTCGTAAACTTCAGAATGAAGTCCCCGAGACTAAGACAAAACAAGTATCCCACAGTTCAATAGTTCAAGCACCAAATAGCCGAGATATATGACAATCAGAAATCGACAACCCAGACATGTATGGAGAATCGCAGACAAAAACCACCAGAACAGCTTAAATGCTTTTCTTACCTGCTTTCCCATCTTGACAATAACGTAAGGGTCACTGCTTCTTACGTCCCTGACTGCAAGGTTCACCCCTCTACGGATATGGACTCTAAGCAGACCCAAGATATTCTCCATCACAGAAAACGACGGAATTTGAAGAGAGTAGGAGGGTACGAGGGATAGGAGAGAAGTGTTTGGGATTCTGGCTTAGGGCCTCTCGGGACTCTTGTTCTTGATCAGACTGGTGAAGCAGTCGACAAAGTTTGATACCTATGAACGACTATACCATTCAGCGCATATTTATTCCCAGAAAGGACCCAAACCAAGTCTTTGCTTTCGCAATTTGCAATATTTTAGATACGCGCAAATTGCGATTTCACGGCGTAAACAGTAAATCCGTTGCTTGCAGAATCAAACGCGTCTGAAGGACTCTGTCTGACTCTCTCGGATTGCGTGGTTTAACATGTCCCGTCGCTTTAAAAGACTAACTGACATGTCAGGAGAAATGGCGAGTCTTTTTGGATTTGGTAATGGTTTTCGGCCAGAATTGACTCGGTGAGTCCATCTTCCCTTTTTCCCCGTGACCATAAACTTTAGAAGCTTCTACTTCTTGCTTTTTCTAATTCTCGAGGCTTTTTTTTTTTTTTTTTGGCAGTTCGTTCCAGTTTAATTTATTCCTAGAGTCTCTCGGTTAAAAAAAATTTTTATGATTTTTTTGAATCTTACGGTACACAAAATTTTATAATTAAATATTATTTTTAATATCACATAAAAATAATTACAACACATATATTAATAAAATTAACATCATTTAAAAATTTTTAAAATATAAAAAATTTCAAAAAATACCGCAACGAACAACCTCTTAATTTTATAAGTCAGCTAAAATTAATCCTTATCGACCAGACTGTTTGATTGGGGTCTGAATGGAGGTACACTTACCCCTTAACGTTGTACATATAAAAAATGGGTGATACTGACGTTAGTCCATCAAAAAGTGATTTTAATTGTGACCTCGAGCATCATGACTTTTGGGATAGGAATAAAAAAAATTTAAGAATTTTAAATGAGTGGTAAGAAATTTTGAGAGTTTAAATTTTTGTTAAAAAATAAGAAGAGAGCAAGATTCAATTGAATTTTAATAAAAAAATAATAAAAAATTTTGGATATTTAATATAATGTTTTTTTTATGAAAAAATATTGAAGTTGGTATAGAAGTTGAAATTTATGTGAAAATTTTGAGATTTAATTTTAAAAATTTGACTTTTTTTGAAAAATTTCTTTAGTCAGATGGCAGATAGATTGGATAGAAAGTTGAAATTTTTTTGGAGGTGTTAGAGACAAATTAGTTACCATTAGAAACTAGATATATTGCTTTTTTTCCTTAAAAGCCCATTTAAAGGGCTAAAATTTAAAATATACAAAATGATCCTTTAAAAGCACAGTTCGTAGATGGGAAATTGTCACGTAGAAGAAATAAATTATCGGATCTAGATAGTAGACACTGTATTTACTAGAGGGGCATAGAAAGATTCACTATTCACAATTATCAACACCAGCTAAGAAGTATTAACCGGATCCCCTCAAGTTCTTTATATGCAGGAACAGTAGACCCAATCAATTGGTTTCCTTAAATGTCCTGGATTTTGATTAAAGCAAATAAAGAGACTGCGTAAATGAAATTGGTCCTTACAGCAAATAAAATATTTGTTTTATATTTGTTCCCTTTTAATTCTTTTGTATATTTTATTATCTAATTTTTTAGATAATAAAAAAAATTTAGATACTCATTCACATGCACTAAACTCTTGACTAATTATGTTTAATGCAAGGATGAATTTCGGACACACTGACTTCTATTTGATAATCTATTTTCAACAAAGAAAAATAAAACTTTGTGCGGAAGTCTTTCAATTGATTTATAATTCTTATATATTTTAAAAAATTAATTATATTTTATACTCACGTAATTTAAGACCTTAAAAAAGAAAAAAAAATTTCGTGTACAAGTTGCTTTCTAGATGAAATCAAACCGAAGTCATGCACGTATCTTGTGAAATCCTAATGAAATCAGCGACGAATAAACGTCTAGTGCTGAATAAAGGCAACTCTATAGAGCTGGACGTTCAACTTGGTCCAATTAAAGTTTTTTAATTCCGAACGCCGTTCGGCAGAGATGGAGAGATCTGACAAAGTTAGGGATACATGTATCTTTTCTCATTTGAAAAACGCAGGTCCATGTCAAGTTCAATTCAGGCTGCGAGTGAACAGGCTTAATCTGAAGCGCGTGGATAGATATATGTGGCCTGCGGAAATCCGAAATCTGGATGTTCGTTTTCCACTTCTGTAGGATGAATTCTATTTTATTTTTATAATTTAAATATTATAATATATATTTATTTTTATATAATATTTTATTATTTTTTTTATACACATCAATTCATTTTAACAATTTTTATACATATTTTTATATAATTTTAATACCACTTAAATATTATAATTTTATAAAATCTTAAAAAAGCATAAAAACGAGCATTGCCCAATATTTCTGCCGTGAAGGACAAAACAAATATAAAAAATAACGGGAAACAAAAAGAGCACCCAGCACTCGATCAGTTGGTTTAGGTGCAAGCATTCATACGAACCCTGTTTGGGTCCAAGAGTCAACGGAGATGAAGACCTCAACAGCCAATTGCCACCCTAGTCAACACGCAATAACCTATTATATTGAGTATTTTTTTTTTTTAATTTCTGCTAAAATTTTATATACGAATCTATTACATGCCATCTCGGCGGGATACACTACACCGCACCGACGGAAGCTTAAAAAATAAGAATAAAATTGTATACATTTTAATTTTTTTTAAAAAATTTATGTAAAGATGGAAATTTTCTGTGATTGGAAACGCTGTACAAAATATAATTGTTATGCAAAGCCTGGGCAAGAAAACTATTTTTTTGTTTTGTAACTTCAAATCACTGTTTTTTCATGAAACGATTGAAAATCATTCTACTGATAAGGCTAAAAGAGCACTGGTTCGTTGAAAACGGGATGCGTTTATAAGCCTTAACTATATAAAATATTTAAGAAATATTGTGAAAATTGAGTAGATTGAAATTTTATTGAATTTTATGAGAAAGTAGTGAAAAAAATAAAATTTTATTAGAGTGAATAAAAAAGTAAAGAAAGAGAAAAATAATTTTACAGGAATTGATGAAAAAATGAAGAGATGGATGATTTGAGTAAATTTTTTTATATTTATTAAAATAAAAAGAAATAATTTGATGGATAGAGATATTATTTTGACCAATTTTTTTATTTAATTGTATTTGCAAACCAAAATTTGTGAATAGAGACAAATTTTGAATAATTCGTGAGTTTGCAATCGCACCCCAAGCCAACTTGGTCGAAGAAGCAAATAGAAATGAGGAGAGAAAAAAAATCTCAAAATGTCACTTGATCAGATCTAACTTATTTGCGATAGGCGATTATCCAAAGAAGGTAATTGTATTTCATTGCGCAGAAGAAGCAAAAGCGAGGAACGGACGGCCCCAAAACTGCAAGACAATAATGTGGTCAATGACACTTGAAGAAGTAAACCGTGCCTTGCATGTGGGCGGTTGAATTCAAAAATGTCGAATGGTGGAGCGGCCATTATGCCTAAATTAAACAGGTCCCCTGCTCGGATGGCGACTGCCCGTGCAATCAAATCACGTCGCCCTTTGAATTTTTAATTTGTTGTAAATTGGGATGATCATAACATTATGGAGCACATATTCAAACATAATTAAACTAAACTTTACAAATGGGCCTTCCCTAGATACTATTGACAGATGAGTTTTCTGAGAAATTAGTTTTGACTATATGTCTCTTAAGGTCGTGATAGACTGAATTCTATATTTATTGGCCAACTGGGGAGTCGGTAAACAATAGACAAGATTTGGCTACTTGTGATTTAATTGTGATCTGATGACGCTTCCCCCAGGCCCCAGGTGCTGGTAACTGATTTGATTTTCGCCTTCACACAAGCTTGTCAATTCTACTGATGGTGCTGCTCTGAGTCTGGATGCAGCAATCAAAATGGTGCATACCCGTAACATATGGCCGGCTGTCCAATGGAGTGAGCTTGTCCCTCTCAAATTCCCCGCTCCCCATCAGTTAAACTTAATCAATGGGTGACTTCATCTGCACCTCTGGTTTTAAAGAGTCCTCCAATTTCTCTTAGCGTGGAATTGGGTGCTACTGAAAGCGGGTAGCCGAATTGGATAACTTTGACAAACATTACTGAAAATTTACCATGGAACAATCTTCCCCATCTTCAAAAGCTTTTACATACGCCCGAAAGAACCCACTAGCAAACTTCCTCATCTAAGCACATCTGGATATCTGTTTTGGATCGTTTTACTCAGGAGCACGAAACTCCATACACCGACGACCAACTCACCAACAGTCTTTGTTTTCCATTTACTTTTTCTGAACAGGAGAATTGAATATGTGGTTTCCAGATCAGGCCGGGCCCAACTTCGTCTTCTTCAGGCTCGCCCCAAAATATATGTTTACAAGAATATTTGCTTAGCCCACTTCCTCTTCTGACTAGATGGGCCGGGCCATCGGTAGTCCCATCTCCGCCCTGAGAACCCCATGCTCCGCATATTCCCGTGAGCCACGCGGCTGGACTTCCTTCTCACACCTGCCACTTTTGCGGGATCACCACCTATCTCTGCCACACAAGAGATCCTCATTCAGTGACCAAGAGGACTGTTCCCGAAGCAGCTACTACCTAAAGATTGCCCTTTTGAAGAGTCTTTCTCAAAATCTCCACTTTGTAAGTATTCGAACTTGTTCTCTGCATTTAATTGACAGTAAAAGCACACCGTTGAATAAAATAGTATGTGTTCTGTTTCTTTGCGTGTGAAATTTCCGTTGAATGTGAACTATTTCATTGTTGCTTAATATATATATATATATTATATATATATATACGAATTGATCGAAACAGAGTTGAGTTTAAAGATTTTTCTTTTATTGTTGAAATTGCTTTTGGGAGACAGAAGCCCCATGTGTTCGAGTGAATGCTGTACCCATAAGAACTAGGATTGTTGATTCTTTTGATTGACTATGAGAAGTATATTTCGGCGGTAAAGAACTGACTAACTTTCAGTAGGGAGAGGGACATGGAGATGGGTTGCTAGCTGCATCTTTTGAAAGACCGACCATTTCTACGATTTTTAGAGATTCTTTACCCATGGTTGATGCTTGGTTTGGAATCTTCGAGTGAAACTCTAACGGTTGAAATGGGTTCTTTCTCTGTCTAAAAATATATTTGCTATATGAATTGTATGAGATATTTTGTCTCAGACAACTTGGGGTATGTACTAGAAGGAGGAACGTCTTCTCGGATAAAAATGTTTGTAGGATTAATAGTTGCGGGTTTTCTGTTTGTCTTTCTTGATGTTTTGGAACATGGTATTAAGCCTTTTGTCATTGTTTTTTCTTTCAGGATTTACAGTACTTGCTGCCTTGTGTGAAGAGCTAACCGTTATCTTCTCGTGACATCTTTTTCTCAGGAGGAATCTTCAACATGGACATACCTGCTGCAAGGTAACCATCCTTGACATTTATTTCATACATGAGATCAATTATTTCGTCCAGAAATTCATTTTATGAACTTAGCCAATATTTTTCTGAAAAATTAGTTCTGTGGTAATTGTTTTCCTTATTATTATTTTGTCTCTGCCGTTCTTTCGCTTTTTGTTTTGTTTGGTCACAAAAGTTTTACAGCGGCCACAGTAAACTGCTACCTCCAAACTCATTGCTAGGGGGTGCACATTATGACCAACTTTCTTTATGGTCTGGATAGGTGTTGCCTTGACAAGCACGTTTCATGGTTCTTAATGAATTCAAGAGCACTAGGTTGGGAAAATATTCACAAACTTCCATATAATGTAGCTGGTTCGAATTTACGGATAGGCTGTCAAAGGCTGGCTTATCCGCAGCAATCTTCTATAAAGTATCCCATGACTCGCGTGTTCTGGAGAACATATTCAGTGCCTGTGAGTTTGGAAGAATCTTCATCAGTGCAATTGGAAGACCATTCTAGTAAGGATGCAACGGAGTTGCTAGAGGAGGTTCTTGCTCAACCACTAGGGAGTGATGAGGTAAAATTACAGTTTCATTTTAAGGTTGTTTTAAGAAGAGTAGGAATTCTGAAGGTTAGGAAATTGCAGCACTTCTTTTTTTTGGGAAAGTATAGCTTATCTTGATCTGTCTAAAAGTTACATTGTTAAAGCTCAACTCCTGGCTGTGATCAACACAAGCTTGGAGATGCAGAGTAAATGAAAGTTCATGGCCCTCATTTTCTTTTTCCTGCTTTTTGTGACCAACTATCTTCTTCATTACATATCAGCAGAAGTCATTTATCCACACAGTAAACTTGAAGTAAACAAACTGAGGGGGATCCTTTGGATTGTCCTTGTGATGTGTCATCAAGAATACGAAGTAGGCTGGTTTTTGCTCCTTGAGCTTGAGATTTTGGGACTCTGGCTGAGATTTCCTCAGGTGTTCCAATGAAGTACAATTTGGTGATCCAAAAGTACTTTAATCTCACATCGGTGAAACACAGGAGCTAACTTTTTGGCACATTAAGGACCCAATCATCCAAGTGAACATGTAGTTATCATTGTTGAGTTAGTGTTCTGACTAAAACACTTATTTCTGCTTTTAGATCTTTATAGCTTATGCATATGATATCTGTATGTCAGTTGAAGTCACTGCTGGCTGATTCTGAAAGAACAAGGCTCATTCAAAAACTTAGTGAAGCAAATCAACAGAATCGCTTCCTCAAACGACAGGTTTGTATATGTTTACATGTTGAGTTTAGGATGAATCTCCAGTTTCATGATTCCTTTTAGTGGAACCACATTCTATGTTGTTGCCTTTTTTTCCAATATTTTAACTGGTTTGGTTGGAAGATTCTTCCTTAGCAATCCAATGATTTTGGCTAATGCTTCAACCGGTAGTAATGAGTAAATAAATAATAGCCGAACATGGAAAAAATTATTCCAGGCTTTTAGCATTGATATGAGAGGTGAAGCATGTTTAATTTGATAAGTCAAGATAAATGCCCCTTACACCTGCTGCTTCTCACATCTCGTTATGCTAGTATTTTTAACTTTTTGGTGATGATGCTTATTATTTATCCTGTCATCATGAGACTTATGTTGATTCCTGGTTGTTTTTCTAACATAATATAAAATATAGAAATATTAGTCCGATGATAAATTATATACTGTGAAAATTTGCGCCTAGCATCTCCAATTTGGAAGGGTGCACTCATTACCTTCTTAGAGCAGCAGAATTTTTTTAGGTTATTGTTAATGGAAAGGCATTTAGACTCACATATTTTAATAACTGAACTCTACAGTTGCACATAAAGGAGGATGCATTGGTAAATTTCAAAAGTGAGCTTGCTGTGATGGAACTTGAAATTCAGGTCAATTTTCAAGTCTGGAGTAGATCTACATTCTAAATAACATCTAGACATACATTAGAGAAAAAGTAACATCTAGAAATTTGATGTTATGATCCGTCTAATTGTTCTCATCGACAGGCTTTAGTGACACTTGCAGAAGAAATAGCTAAGTTTGATATTCCACGAGGTTCAAGAAAGATCAACGGAAAATACATTCAATCTCATCTTCTTACCCGATTGGAAGGTATGATCATGTCCCGGTCCTTGCCCCAAATTAGGTTTCTTCTCTTCTAACTGACCCCTGTCAATTTTACTTGCTGCTTCCTTATATGATGGATGTGACTTGTATTCATAAATAGGAATATATATATATATATATGTGTGTGTGAAGTGTAAGATTCTTGATCTCTCATGCGTATGATGCACCTAATCACATGAGTGGTTTTCTTGTGAGTTTTCTATATTATTGGAGTTCACAGAAGAATTTCCCGTCCTTATTGACTCTCTGGGGAAGGAAGACAAGTTGGGCCTGGTTAGGTTTCTATATGAAGAGATTATATAGCCTTACTTGATTTGAAGGACAAACTCTTCCCAAAAAAAAAAAAAAAAAAAAAATTCAGTAAAAAAATTCTTCAAATTTAAAGAAATCACGTTGTTTCTAGAAATTGTTTCCATCTTCCAACGGAATTTCTCTCTTTATGTCTGTGTGTAAAGCTGTACGTGGAAAGCTGAAGGAGCAGATAAAGGATGTAGATACTGCACAATCCAAGCAGGTTCCCTTATTCTGGTGTGGCATGGCTGAGGTAAGTGTGCTGTTCATGTACACTGGATTTTCCTTTGCTCATGATAATGGGTGGCGTTTATGATAATACTAACCACTTCAACTGGTTGAACTATAATCTTGAAATCTCTGACCATAAATATGCTTAGCCCTCTGATCTAATAAGTTGGAAAAGGATGGCTTAGCAAGGAGCTTGGATGTCTCATCCTAAAGCAATAGGGATCTCCTCATTTGTTGTTCAAATGGCACCTCTACCCCGTACAAATAAAATAAAGGCCATTGTACATATAAAATAAAGGCCATGGTCAGAGATTCAAAACCCCCTAGAAAGATCCATCATACCATAAGTAGAGAGACCTTTCAAGCACCTTAGGTTTGATCAATGCATAATTGGCTTTTTCCTTTCGTGGATCAGAGCGTGCAAGTGATGGGAACCTTCGATGGGTGGAGTCAAGGGGAGCACTTATCACCTGAATACACTGGTTCGTTCACAAAGTTCTCAACAACATTAATGCTTAGGCCTGGAAGGTACCATTCAACTGAGTCGCTTGGATTCTTCTTCTTCTTTTTCACCTTCTTATTCTGAACTACGAATTTTTGGTTTGAAGGTACGAAATTAAGTTCTTGGTGGATGGAGACTGGCAGCTATCCCCAGAACATCCTACTGTTGGTGAGGGGCTAATGAAAAATAACTTGTTAACCGTGGAATAAATGCACGACTACTGTTGTCGGGAATCTTGCTAATACAGAAAATGATTGACCTCTTTTTCAGTGTGAGGTTCTTTGAATTTGTTCATGGCATCTTGTTTAGTTGTTTATCTTTAGTGGAGAACCATCCTCAAGGGATCTCAGCTGGAACTGCGAAAAATGTAAATTGTTGAAGAAATAAATGAATCTGTCACTATATGGAGAGAGAGACGGAGAAAAAGAATGCCGCTCCACTTTGCATGACGCAGGGCTCGAGAGCAATACCAGCATGGCTTAACTAGTTTAATGTTTCATGAAGAACGACGATGTTTTTAATACCCGTAATGTTTTTCACAAGATTTATTCAAAGCAATCATGCAACATGCTGAATTTTTTAAATGTTTCGAATCAGAGACGGAGACGATACGTCATGAATTAATACAAACGAAAATGAAGAAAACCCAATTTCCAGAGAGTAGGAAGTATTTAATGACCGGCAACCCCAGATGATGATGTTTCTCTTGGTTCCACCAGTAAGCGAAGTGGTTGACTTGGTTTCAGATAAGGATAGCAGGAATCTGAGTTCGAGGTTCTGACTTTATGCTATCCATGGAAAAATTTTCTTTTTCTTTTTCGGGCAGTCCAAGAACTTGTTCAAAATGCCCATCTGGTGGAGTTTCTAGCACGACAGTAAGCATCTATTTCTGTGGCTCAAAGATGACATTTAGTAACAAAATTTGGAAGACTTCTAAATGTGTTGGGAAGAGGAATGAAATGTGCGATGACGCCTAAATGCTTAGTATTATCACGACTTGTCATTTTAAACAAATGGCAGTGTCGTCAGAGTCTAATGTCAAAGGTTTGTACCTCGTTAATTCGTCAGAGTCTTAATGTCAAAGGTTATATCTTATATGTCCTGAGTTGGTTAGTCAAAGAATACACCTACATACAGCAGTATCCTACCATCCTCTCGTTTGTTACTTGGTATATATATATATATATCATTACCTATAAAATAAGCATCAAACATGACGTTAAGAGCGGTCCATATACGTATTTTATTAGGTAATTATAATTGCGCTTATTTAGTCAACTAGTCTATAGTGTATGGCTGGATCTCAAATTGGTTCCTAGAGTTTTTTTTTGTCCTATACTAATTTTGGAGAATCCTTCATGTTTTGGAGTGACCATTATGTCAACTCAATTAGTTTCGAAATAAATTTCGCATGGCTAGCAAAAACATGTAAACACCAATCGCAAGCAACCACGTGAAGTCATCCTAATTGCCAAGTTGGACCGGCTAATGTTAATTTAACATACATATCAAACTGTCTACACTACTGAGACCTAAAATGTTAGCTCAAAATGTCATTTTGGACATGTCTTTTGTAAACTTGAGTGACTTGGGGACACCTAACTATTTGCGATTAGTGGTGATGTGTCCTCATTTGCTACATGAGATTTATCTGGTTAATGGAGCCAACTGAATTGATGGAATAACCATTCTAGAACATGAAAGATTTGCATGAGACTAAAAATAAAGTCTAAAGACTGTTTTGAGATCCAGCTATACCTCATGAATTATTGAATTAATTAAGCCTGTTTACGTTTCAATGACCGATTGCTAGTATGTTTAATCAAAGGGAAAAATACATTTTTTACCCACAAACTATCGGGATAGTGACATATTGCACCCCAAACTACCATCTTTAAGACATTGCACCCTCAAACAACCAATGTTAGACACTTTGCACCCTAAACTACCCACTTTGACACATTACACCCTCCAACTACTAATATTAAACACTTTGCACCCTCCATTTGACAATAATACCCTTGAAAAATTAATGAATTGACAACAATATCTTCAATAAATGCAAAATGGGTCAAGGTTATTATCATCATTTTAGTCTAAAAATTTGATAAAAGGGTGCAAAGTGTCAAAAATTAGTAGTTAAAGGGTGTAATGTGTCAAAATTGATAATTTATGATGCAAAGTACAAAATCTATAGTAGTTCGTGGATGAAAAATATATTTTCCTATAGAAACTTAAATCGAGACCCAAGGCCTTAAAGCAAAAGGCATGCTGCCACGACACCCACTACCTGCTCTCCCCTCCTGAAATCAGCATGAATTCAGCACCAAATGTATGCCACTGGCTGTACATTTAGATTACATCTAAATACTACCGACACACAAAATTAGAAAAGGATATTAGAAGCCAGTGAGCTGTGGCTCAGTTGTCACCTCTTCCCTTTGGGGAGGGCTAGATCCGGGGGTCGAATCCCCCTAACCCGCAGGCTTGCTACTGCTTATTTGTCTAGAGAAAAAAAAAGAGAAAGAAATAAAGGATATTATAAATATAGGGAGGAAGGCAGTATATATAGAGTGAAAAGTAGGCTAATCAGCCAACTCTTTCGAATCGGTTGGCAACTCACTCCTCGGTTTTCCTTTTCCTTCCCATATTCTTCTCCTTTACACAAGCCCTAAGCCTCTTTACTTTCTAGTGATTCTTGCGTTTTTTTTTTTCTGAGCTGATTCTTGCGTTCTTGAATGGTGGAAACACCTCGTTCTTTCATGCACTTTATCCCTCCTCTCTCTCCGGGGGCAACTGCGCGTACGCTACACGCGTTGCCCTCCTCTTACTCCTTCTGTTCCTCCAAACAAGCCTGGTACTATCGCTGCCTTGGCGTCGACCCATAGAGCCCTCACCACCTTTTCACCCGCTCTCTCCCTCTTCGAAACTCAGCGTAGCTAGTTTAGTTCCATTTTCGTCTTTGAAAAACGGGAGAAATCTAGAGTTCAAACAGAAAAGATTACAAAAAACAGGGAAGAAGAAGAGAAACGAAAAGAGATGAAGAAGAAATTCTCGGAGAAGCTCGGGAAGACTAATAACGAGACTCAAAACGTGAAGAGTCCAAAGGGTAGTAAATTCTTGATCACAATCAATGTTCTTGGAAGCGCAGGACCGCTGAGGTTTGTCGTGAATGGTGATGATCTTGTTGCTGGTGTCATCGACACTGCTCTCAAATCCTATGCCCGTGGAGGCCGGCTTCCGGTTCTTGGTTCTGATGTCAATGACTTCGTTCTCTATTCCGCGGATGCTGGTTTTGATGGTATTATCACGTTTCCCTTTGCTAGAATCTCAACCCATCAGTTCTTTGCGTCCTACGTAGTTAACAAAACTTCTGCTTTCTCGACATTGATGAACAAAATCTTTCCACGAATTCTCTGGTTTCTATTGATTCGCATAAATTGCCTCCTTTTTATTTATTTTTTTCGTTGGGAACTTTTTGTAGCTTTAAATCCGAACGAACGAATAAGTTCCTGTGGGGGAAGGAACTTTGTGCTGTGCAAGAAGCAGAGGCAGCCACAGATGACAGAAGCGAGGTCGGAGATGATAGCTCAGAAGCGAAGTGGAAGCTGGAAAGCCTGGCTGAACAAGTCCTTCAGCAAAAAGATATTGTCCAATTAAGCTATCTTTGTCGTTCGAGGTTCTACTTTCTTCTACAGAGGTTAGTAATCCCAATGGCGTTTGATTTCAAAATTTTATCAAAATTTTAATTATTAAAATTTTATGTTAGTGTTAAATAAAAAGTGGTATTGGAATTGCTACGTGAGTAATAAAAATAAAAGTAAAATTTTGAAGTGTATTTAATAAAAGTAAAATTTTATTAAAATTTTGAAATCACAAAATTTTATTATCGAGGTTATGAATGTGATCACAAGCCCAAGTCGTTCATCTTCTCAACGAGCA
The DNA here is from genome assembly GCA_003952965.2 of Morella rubra. Lineage (NCBI taxonomy): Eukaryota > Viridiplantae > Streptophyta > Magnoliopsida > Fagales > Myricaceae > Morella > Morella rubra. Next base: position 27,239,791 of record CM025854.1, read on the forward strand.
GATTACCGAAATTTCCCCGGTACCTGAACTTTAGAATGCGCAGGCATCTTGTTTGGCATATTACCTTTTGTAATAATGTAGCTATATTCTACTGGTTTATTGTTTCATTGTTCCTTGTGGTTTTTGCAAAGCAACGGTTTTTATTATTCAGTGGAGCGACTCATGACGAACGTAACTGGGGGAGGTGGGCGATTAAAGTAGAACTTTAGGCTTCAGTTGAAAACGAAAGGAAAAAATAAGTTCACTTTGTCAAAATAGAGGCCCTAAGACATATACTTTGTCGGCCACGTCTGATCGTCCGAGTTCGAATTACTTTTGATTGGTGCCGAGGTCAGTTAATCGTCTAAGGAGACTAGGAGAGTGGCGTGAACCGACAGACCTACTGGATGCAAACAATGCTCGGGAAAGTAAATGTTGCCTATAGCTTCGAAAAAAAAAGAGTAAATGTTGCCTATAAAAGAAAAAGAGGGCGCACTTTTGTTATTTTGTTTCTTTTGCACGACTCTGGTGCACCTACTGGGGAAGCATCTGAGTCAAACAATTCAAGGGGAAATTGATTGATTAGTTTGTCTAAAATTAAAACGCTAATCGTCCACCTTCCTCACAATCCCGAAATATGAACCCCTTTATCTTCTCTTGGCATGCAGCAGGTTGATTATGTGATTGTGAGGACGTTTATTGATGCTGAGATGGCCCTGATCCCCAGGAATACTCGATGCTAGTTTGGATCACCTGGCAATACGCGTTGAAAATAGTCGCCCTTAGCTCTTGTAGTTGGCTGCATACTGTTGGTTTGGTGCAGATATTGAGAGAAACATGAAACACAGAGATCAGTGCGGAATGAAGCAGCAATCTGCTGATTTTATTCCCGGATATTCCATTGCTTTCTCAGTTGTAACTTGTTTGACTGTGCGAATGGTATTGTATGAATATAATGTTGTTATGAATTCTTAGTACATTCCAATACAATCAAACAGACTAAGAAGTACAACGAAATTAAGAAAAATGTTGAATTTTGTGAGCAACATCGAAGTGAAAATTTAAGGGAATAGGTTCAATTCAGAGCCATCAGAAGTGATCAAGAAATTCCTTAGATTCATGACACTTTCCGTGGGTTACGACCAGTGGCGAATCAAGATGAAAATCCAAGGGGGTCGAACTGTAAAGGCGAAATGACAAAAAAAAAAAATTTTCTTCGTAAGAGAGAGAGACAGAGATTGGTGAGAAAATTTGAATTTAAAAGAAAAAAACCGGCTGTTAATGGTTATATACCTGGTGAGTAGCGACGGTGTGGCGGTGGAGTACGAGCAACTGAGAGAGAAGCTGGTGGGCTAGTGGCTGTGGTTGGAGCAAGAGAAACTAGTGGCTAGTGTGGCGATGGGCAACGGAAATCAGAGAAGCTGTGAGAGAGAAGGAGAGCAAATTTGAAGAGAGAGAGAGAGAGAGAGAGGAGTTTTTTCAAAACAAGGTGAAACGCATCATTTTACTATGTTTTGATTTTTTTTTTAAAAAAAAAAACAGATGGTGAAACGACGACGTTTTACCCTCTGCATATTAAAAAATAAAGGGTATTGGCTTAAGGGGCCCAAATCGTGCAAAATGGTTAGAGCCACTGGGTTCTAGTTGGCCTGGGCCTATGGGGGTTAGGCCTAGGCCAACTTATGAAAAAAAAAAACACACACACACACATACATGTAATTTTTTTTTTTTGGCGATGCAATGAGTGGCGGCTGTCCAGGGCCGTTACCCCTTACATCCGCCACTTGTTACGAGGAAAGTGCTGAGAGGTGAAGGCAATGACATCCCTGCATCGAGTACGTATTGGAATACAACTTTAGCAAAATATTCATAAATAGTAAAAAGCTCAAAAATATCAATCTATAAAACCTTAGGCATTGAAATTTCCATTAGTATATCCAGTATTTTCCAACCTATAAGAAGGTTTTCTCAAAAGAATTCTAATAATAACTTCCTCAAAATTAATCTCCAAAAGTATTTTTATAAAATACGCCTACGAAACACAAATATATCTGAAGCTCCTCTAGTTCTATCAATTCTGAAAAATATAAAAATAAGTGGTAAGCTATGATTAGCTCAGTAAGTAACAAGGCAATGAGGTTGGGGAAAAGATAATTTTTATCACAAATATCCAAGGTCACGCAACATAAAAAAATCACCAATAGTCACATAGACCTCAATAGTCACAAAGACCGCAATAGTCACACATACCTTAATGTACTACGAGGGATGCAAATATTAAGAAGATTATCACAAGGGCAATGACAGTTTATCTTAATAATATATCTCTATCCACAATTTTTAAATTTAAACAATAAATCCTTATCCTACCTTTAAATTCAAATATAAAGCACATCTCTATCTCATCACTTTTAAATTCAAAAATACTATAAGACTCTGTCCTTCTGTTTTTAAAACTCACAAATAGGATTATGTGCTTATCTCTTATTTAAATTAAAAAAATATTCATTTAACACAATTTTTCCGGAACGGGGATTACATGTTTTCTCTTCAACGAAGTATTTCGACTTATAAGAGCAAGGTGGTGTAAAGTACGAGACCCACCCACCACCGCTAGCTCAAGCCTTCCCGTTAGGTGCAGAACTGCTGTCGATGACGGCCTTCCGAATCACTTGCAAACGCTCCATTTGAACTGCCCAGAAACACACGAATCCCTTTTTTTTTTTTTTTTAAGAAACACACGAATCCTTAAAGAAAAAAAGGAAAAAGCTGGATTGGAATGGGGAACTGGGTTTCGATACGAATTTTATGCACGTGTAGCGAGCCAGGCCCAAAAATATTTGGGCCCACGTCAATGGGCGCCTCCAGCACAGGCTGTATTAGATCTCTTTCAAAATGAAAGGCAACTATCGGATATGGGTTGGGCTTTCCGGTTAACAAACAGATTGGTAATGTTAGGCTTCCAAAATTTTAACAATTTTAAATATTTAATTTAATAAAATAATTTTAAAATAATCTCTCTTTATCAAATCATTTTTTTTATTAAAATAAATATAAAAAATTTACTTAAATCATCTTTCTTTACTTTTTTTTTTATCAATTCTCAAACACAACAAAATTTTAAACCCCCAAATCTGGCCGAACTATTTCAGGTAGTTATAATCCGAATGCCCAATTCATTGCTGACGGCCTTCTCTTCTTCTTTTTTTCTTTTTCTATTTTCACCGTGAATTTCAAAATTTTCTACTGGTCTAGATTATTTTTTTCTAGTAACGAATGAGCCAAATAATATTGTTATTCTAATAAAAAAAACTGCTCCGTCGTTTGCACCAAGCATTAAAAAAGAGTATCTAAATGGCAGGCTTCATGGGTAGTATAATTAACGATCAAAATCTTAGACAAGTCAAAATGTTTCAAGACAATTGAATTTCAGGTTAATTGAAATGTCTTTGAGTACTAACTGCAGATTCTATGAAAGTAAAAGATAAATTGATGATTGAAAATCTAGAAAAGGAAAAATACACTAGAAAATATTCCAATGAGCGGAACCCAAAATAAAGAAATTGAGCAGCAATCCAATAGTCACAGAACAACAAAAAGAAGAAAACTGGAAAGAACCTGTACACCATAATCATCTGAAATCTGAAATCTTAAACAGCATCAGAGACAATTCTATATGTCCCTCAGGCCTCAACTCCGACCCTACCAGTCTCACAAGTTCAGAACAACCGGATTTTTCCTCTAGTAGGCTTGATGGTAGAGGAATCTGAGCCCTGCCTACCACGACGAAACCAGAAGATGTCCTGGGTCAAATATCGAAAACAACCTTACTACCTCCACGATCAAGAACCCACGATATTCCCCAGGTTTGCCGAGTAGAGAGCATTAATGTTTCCATAGCTAAACGGGATCCAATAAGCTTTCGACGCGCTGCTTCACGTACTTGGTATGGGACTCAACCCAATATACAACATGATAAATCCTTCTACCAACGGAGGGGTATCTAATGGGGCCGTCGAGGCCCTGGGTACGGTTGATGCAGAGGGCCAAAGCAAACCTTGGAGTCTTCTTCCATGACTGCAATACTCTTAGTTTTGTCGCCAGTTGTTCCAGCACATTTACGTTCTTCCTCTTTTTAGTCTCCGCTTACTCTTTCTTCTCCAGGTTGAAGTTTTTTCCTTCTTTGAGGGTTGCATAAATAAACAAAACAAAACAAGACAATTACCTCGTGCAGAGTCACAGTTCTCAGTAAAATTAGTAGACAAGAAGAGGATGGAAATTTGTTGATTTATCAAGGGCCTATTTAAAAGTCTGATTTGATTTTTAAATTCATCAAGATTCAATGTCGGCATAGATACAGTACGGTTTTACTAATACTAAAACTAGTTTGAAAGGTATTTATCCAAGAGCTGTATATGTAGGAGTTATACGTCCAAAGTCAATGAAAATTGAGCGCAATACAATAGAAATTTTAAGGGGTGGAAGAATTCAAAGTATATGTCCTATATATATATATATATATATATATATATATATAGAGTAATATTCGGTGTCCTTTCTAGAGAATCTGAAAAAAATTCAACGGCTCAAGATTAATTTTAGAAATGAGCCCTACACACTTAGAAATTCTGAATCGTTGGATTCTTTCCAGAAGAACCTGGAAAGAATCCAAGATAGATACAGAGCATTTATCATATATATATATATATATATATATATATCCTAGTGAACCTTTAGTCCATCATACTTACTTTTGTCTCATTTGATCGCAGATTCGCAATCAGGAGAACAATGGGTGATTCATATATATAAATCCAGGTACCAATTATATTTATTTATCAAGTGCATGCATTGCAAGAAATATGCGCTTCGCTAATTCCTGAATGTATAGCTACGATATGTATAGGACTCCTGACGCTTAATTTAGACCGAAATTCTTGTAGGGGTGGGTAGGGGTGGGTAGGGATGGACGTGCATTTTTCAAAGCACCAAATATCACATCATTATAACTTCGGCCTGTTGGTCTTTTATTTCTGAGCGAAAAGACGATGAAGAAGGAGTGCCGTGTTAGTCTTTCCCTTGCCTTCTTCGAAGTTGCGTGCATGAAGCCATGAATTCTGCCAAAACCAGCATGAAAAATACTCTGTATGTGTCTCATACCATAAATACATGACAGGATAACACCTAACCAAAGAGTAGAAACCTAATCAAATACACTACTTCCATGCATCTATATATATATATATATATATATATATATATCATATATGGCGAATAGGTAATAGGAGGCACTCATTAAAATAAAATAAAATACAATTTATATGATGGACAAGGCTCTCTCTTTTGTTGCAAACCAACATTGGCTGCCTTTTTCCCGATCCGTTTCCATACAAGAAAGTAGCTCCTTTCTCTTTTCTCCGCCGTAATAGGAGATTGTGAGTGATTGTTCAAACATCTCCTCCTTTCATGCACTTTCTCCATCCTTTTTTCTGTGAGAGCGTTCGCTCACTATCGTTTTCATGCACCGTTTTCCTTTGGTTCCCGTAAAGACGCCTGGTACTATCGTTGCCTCGGCCTCGACCCCTGATCCCATGGCACCTCCTCAGCCGAAAGCTTCTTTTGCTTTTGTTTTTTCGTTTTTGTTTTTTTTTCTGGTGTAATTATTTGCGTTATTTCACGAAACAAATAACTCTAGCTTTCACCAACTAAACCTTCTTTGTGGTCTCTCTTGAGTTGTTCGTTCTCACTTCGATCAACGGAAAAGCAGAGGTTGAAAAAACAAAACAAAAGAAGAAGAAAAAAAAGCAAAAGAGAAGATGTTGAAGAGGAGCGCGTCGGAGAAAATTTTGCCGCAGATGCACAAGAAAACGAAGGATAGTCAAAGTGTGGAGAAGGTGAAGAGGAGTCTGTCCGAGAAAATTGAGCAGCAAAAGGATAAGAAGATGAAGGATAGTCAAAGTGGGAAGAACAATAGATTGTTGATCAAAATCGTCGTTCTTGGAAGCGCAGGACCACTAAGGTTCGTAGTGAATGAGAATGATCATGTTGCTGGGGTCATTGACACTACTCTCAAATCATATGCACGTGAAGGTCGGCTTCCACTTCTCGGTTCCGATGTCAACAATTTCCTTCTCTGCCCCATAAATGCCGGATTCGAAGGTACTCTCGCCCACTGATTTGCATTACTCTTTTGTTCTTGCAATCAAATCGTGATGGGATGCTTCTTTTTAACGGGTTTGTATCCTTTTAAATTTCGTTATATACTAATCCAATGTCGTGGTTTCCTTCTGTATTGTGCTTTCAAGCTAACAAACGACGGTAACCCACCAACAGTACTGGTTCTTCTCGGTGCTGTCTTGATGGAAATCTTTTACCCAGAGAATCACTAAATTATACGAAAACCAATAAACATGATTATTTGTTGAAAGATTGATCCTCCGAACTTTTCCTGTATTGAAAGAACACTTGGCCTATATTTTTAGGCTAGGCGGAGAACTCTCCATTAGAATTTAAGTTCAATTAATTATTTCTCTCATTATAGAATAAATTTGTGTATAATTAAAACTCTATAATTAGTAGATTTGTTATAGGAACAAATTTTTAATCATCCAAACTAGATTAATTGAAATTTTATTTTAAATATTTAATTCGAAAGTGCGAAATTTAAGCATTTCTGCCTAGGACCGTTCCTTTTTCATTTTTTTTTTTAACTTTTTCCCCATTGCGCAAACACACCCTTAATTTTGTGGTTAGATCGTACCTTAACGTTAGGAAATGATCTTCCATAGCGGCTCTCGAAATCTCCGAACCTATTTGTTTTGATTCTTTATGGTCGCCAGATTCTAATAATTTTGCCTGGAATCTTATCTAAAACGCTTTACTATAGCTTTGAATCCATGGGAACGCATAGGATCTCACTGGGCAAGGAACTTTGTGCTCTGCAAGAAGAGCCAGGCAGAGCTTACAAAAGGGACGTCGGAGATGATGGCTCAAAAGGCAAGTGTTACTTCCAAGGATTGGGTTAACATGTCCCTTACCTTATGGATACTGGCTCATTGAGATGTGAGACCTCTATATCTTGTCACTCGTCTCTACACTCTCAAACTTTACTGCTGTTTGTGTTGTAATCGGAATATATACTGTTTCAATGCTCTTAGTGGATCCTGCAGTACTTGTAAGGAAGGCCAATATGATCTCAATGAATAAATTCAAACTCCACGTTTAGGGAATTGGCGTCTTGCTATGAATATACAACTGACAAATTAAATTAAGCCCAACTTATGGCACTCGATCGAGAGCAAAAGTATTATGCAGAGTCCATTGCTAATTTGCTACACACTCAACCTCGATCCTCCACTAGACTTCCTATATCTTGTATTGAACAAAAGGGCCAGTTCGTTATCTACGGCGACTCAAATTCTCCAGCATGAAGTTTCGACGCCATTTAAATGGGTGGGCTTGGGCGCGCGACTACTTGATCAGCATCAGTCTTCGCAATAGTCAAATTATTCGACGCCGCCTTCTAGACTAAGTAGTGTAGACTTTTGTAGGTAGTTCCTGTGGAAATGGAGCTCCGTGCACTTTATCATTTGGGCAAGCAGCTATAAAGCACTTGTGGAAGTTTGTAAATATTGACTTTTCAGGCCACCATAAATGGTTAGTTGCTTGGATTCCATATTTTGACTATATCGTGGAATAGTTTTGTTCACATTCAAATTTTCCTTTGACATAAATCCCAGCCAATTTATTAATTATACACGTAGAAATCGCATGGCACTATTCGTCACAAAATGCACAGTTCAACTCTCACATAGAATTCGACTGCGAAACTAACGGAGACGGATCAGAGGTGGCTAAATTAATTAGATCATGTTTTTTTAAAATAAAATTAGAAAAACAAAAACCTCTTAATTAGGTGGATCTAGCTTAATTTGTTCGATTCGATTATTATCTTATGTATTATCTTATTTCCCTTTCAAACATGTAAGCCATAAAGTGACGCGGTATCCTTCTTTCAGTGACAGCTGTCTGTAATGATGAGAACCTTTCCAAGATCATCAAGCTAGCTAAACCCAACATTAATCAATCTCATAGAGCTTTTGTAGAGAAATAGTGGAGACGCCCAGCAGGTAATAACTTGCAGTCGTGGAAAGGGCGATTTTAGTAGTAGATTGTTGTTGAAAAAGCCTTTGCACTTAAGGTGTGGTGTGTGAAAGTGAGATCTTACGTTTGGGCAGAGAAGAAAAGCTACTACGCGTTTTGCGTAGTTTTCAAAATGAAAGCAGCTACTGGTCGTTGTCAAGACCCCTCACTATGGATCCAAGCAGTGGCTGCGCTTAATTGAGAGATAGCGACTCTAAACCAATCAGATTAACGACACTATGGAAATGGATTTGACAGATCTAGTGTAGTTTGAAGGCAATGCCTTTCACACATCAATTACCACCTCAGCTGCCAAAGCTTCCACACCAAGCTAATTGTCAAGATCGTCTTTGATTCGCAAGAGAAACCAACTACAATTAGTGTGAACAACTGAAAACACAGCATTGTCGATAATCAACTAACACACTCTCTCTCTCTCTCTCTCTCTCTATTTTCCATAGAGATAATCATTTTCTTTCTCGTCACTAGTAGATAATATGAAGAGTGATTTATATTATTGAGATGTGTTGTTAAGATAAATTTGAGAGGTTGTAATCTTTATCTCGAATTCTTCATCTTATCACTTGATTTAAAATCTATAATTATTTTGTAGTTATCTATTTAGTTTTTTCATATTATAAATGGATGCTCTCGTCATTCATACCCTCACCCTCACACTGAACTGATCGCCCATTTGATAAGAAAAATTGAATTCAAGCTGACTGTGCGCCTAACCTACAAAGCGTCAAATATTGCCTTCACGACGAGGTTACCAAAGGTGATCAGTCATTGTGAATTGCTTTTCACTCTTATATATTAATGGTCCTCTTTGTGCTAGCTCAACATGCAGAAAAAGCGATGGCTTATTCGGACCATCGCACAAAGAGCTACAGACATGAGTCATGACATTGTTTTGGTTTCATTATGAAATATCAATTTATTAATCTTGTAATTAATTAGGGATTATTATATGATGTAGAACTTAACAACTTATAGTCACGTGATCTACAAATCACGGCGAAGCTCTTCTTCTTCTTCTTCTTCTTGCCGAATGTTTTTTGGTTTGGTGGGCAAGCTGTCTTCTTGGTGGTCCAGTACTGGAGCATGCACAGCGACGCTTTAATTTGTAATAGACATACTCAATAACTGGTTTAGTTGCAGACATTCGGGAGCAAGCGCGCCCATAACGGCGCAGTCCGTAGGCTCACAATTCTGAATACACATGCCTACTAACCTTGGGCACTTGCCTAACTATCTTGATCAGTGATCACCATTGGGCAGACCGTGACACGTGTTCTGACTTTCTTTCCTCCCAATCACTAGGCACTACGCTTTTCCCTAGGCCTCGTCACGCTTTGGATAACCTTAAAACTGGTGATCTTCTCCCTCATGCCTATCGTATTTGGATTGAAGAAAGCTTTGATTTTTTCCGGCCTGTTTTGGGTGTTCCCCCATGCAACACCTAAATTAGAAAATAAGCGGTTACGTACTTATAATTAACATTAGATAAATTTTATATTTAATTTCCTTCTCTTAAACCATCCTCATTATTAGCAGTTATCTCAGATCGCTTCTACTTAGATTTTTTGTTAAAAAAAATAAAACAGCCTAAAGAGCGAAGATTTAACTATATATACTTTTAACAACAAAGTTATCATTTCCAAAAATAAAATACATAATTAGTTGAGTTGAGCTCCAGTTTTTAGATATTTCCTACCGAATATTCAACAACTCTCCCACGCTAAAATCCTTTATTCGACTGTATATATCATGCATATAGGCTTACAGCACCATTACTGCTGAAGAACCTGCACTTACGGGTTACCACAAGTTTGTCCGGGATGTGGGCTCGGTTCAGGTAAGTATATGCATGGTTGTGCAAAAGACAGTACTATTCCGCTGAGTTATCGTCAATCGTGGAGAAGATGTGTTGTCCCCCGGGCGCATGCCCTACACCGTCATGTGATAGTGGGGCATCTCTAACTGGCAAACAAATAATTCAGGTAGCTTCAGAGGAGGAAAGGTTTCAGAGTTAGAGAGGTATAGCCCAATTAATATATATTCAAGACTCCTAAACCAACCCATCTTCATTGATCTAAAGTAGCCAAAACTATGGAATGGAAAGCATCAGTGGGGACTGAAGAGGCCTGGGAAAAGATCAGTTATCGGAGAGAATTAATAGAGATTGCTCAAAAGTTTACTCTTTGTGGCTATTAATTAGAGCTTGGACATTGGGTGGTTTAGGATGAATTTAGCTTCGTAATAAGCTAACTAGAAGTTTTTACCCCTTTCGTGGGATTTTACCCTTTTGATGTTCGACATGGGTGGTTTACAATCAACTTAGATAAAATAGGTAAGTAGCTAAATACATTCAACCTTCGTCACTTGAACGTGGAATCCAACTTTTTACTAAATTGCAACTAGAGAGTTATTTGAGGTAATGTCTACTCTCGGGGGGGGGGGGGGGGGGGGGGGGAAGGGGGAAAAGACGCCTTTTTCTTTTCTTGATCTTAGGTTTTATTTTTCAAACTTCAGCAAAAGTGAACCATTTTTGTCAGCGAAATACCGGGAAAAGATATAACTGGTATTTAATTCAAGATATTTTATATATTAAATTAAAAAATTACGAAAAATAAATTATAAGACCGCAGTACGACACGTATGTGTCCACGTGGGCTTATGTGCTACCGTATTTCTTTTATAAATGTTCGGTTTATAGTAAAACAGCAACATACAAGGAGATCAAAGAATTTGTCCTCGCGTGGGATTAACATATAGCTAGCAAAGCAATTATGCTCCAAAAAAGGTTGATTTGATTAACAAGTAAGATTACTCTTGAAACTCGAATTAATCTCCTCACTGAACTGCTCCCAAAAACTTCAACCTGGGAAAAGAACAACGGAGATATCTAAGATTTACTTATATTTCATATAATATTACGCTTATTTCATTATCTATATCTGATTTCTGCACCCCCAAAATATTATTAAACAAAAAACGTGTTTTCGTTTAAAAAATGTATATACATAAACCAAATGGAGAACTTGCAGGGCATAACCATAGTGGGAAGCGCCTGCCCCAAGAAAAATTATAATCATGCTCGCCATTTATTAGAAGTTAACTATAGATACACATTTTCCTCGATCCAACCCAAAACTAAAACCCTACTAAATTACATTGGCTGGGCCTTCACCCGAGTTAAAAATTAAATCCTTCAGAGAATTTTAAATAAAATAAAAAAGAAGGTAGGTTAAAAAGATCTAAGAGTTACACACTTGGAGGAGTGGTTTTAATCTCTCGCTCACTCGCTCGTCTAACTCAGCTCGGCATTCCATAATTCATATTCCAATTTCTCGGGGGTTCTTAAAAAAAGGTTTTTGAGTGGGGACTTTCGGTTGCACATAACTCACTCAACTGAGTTGACTCATTAGGTATTCACGGCAGCAAGTTGCCAAGCCGAGGTGGCGATAAGCGGCCTAGTGTGCCAGCCAAGCATGAGAGACCCATGGTTCTCCTCCACCCTGTACCCATCTCCACCAGCAAACAAGGCCAGCAACATGCTAGCCTGCTTGAACGCGTTGGATCCGAGGTGCACCGGCTCAAACCCGGCCGTTCCCATTCGTGTCCGCCACTGAGTCAATGTCTCGTGCCGTTCAACTCGGTCCGGCCCTTCAGACGCCACCACGTTACATATCTGCCTCCCCAAGTACACCTCGGACATAACCAGGTCCTGAGTTGGGGGTACAACCCCAGACCCTTCCAACGAGTCAAACAGGCTCGAATAGTAATGCAAGGCCTCCGTGAAACGGTCCAGAAAAACCGGTCCGTTGTGATTCGCTTCTTGCTCAACCAGGGTGACAATCTTAGGCCTTATCGCCTTGATTGTGGACAAGACCTTCTCGATCGCACTAGGCCGAGCCAACATGCGGTGAAGCTCGAATACAGAGTTCACAGCCACAGCCTCCACCTCGGAGGGGCTGATATCGAGCATGGACGGTTCGATGTCCGCCAAACTATTGGCGACGAATCCGCGGAACTGGAATTCGACGCCAATAGTTTCGGCCAATTGAGCGAGCTTCAACCCTACTTGCTGCAAAGCGTCAGTGTTGTCCGGCTGGGGAGGGCCGATTCCAGTTAACCGAAAGGCGGGTGGTCCACCAGGCCTCAATGCAAGTGCTTGAATTAGTGCCGGCCATTGCATACCCTGCTTTAACCCGAAATCAATAACGTGAACTCTGCTGGCAGTGGCAAATGCTTCTAGTATCGCTTGGTTCGCAGTGAAATGCGCGAACTTGAGGTAAGGGCAGGTCTCGTAGAAGTGCATCTGTAAGACATCGGAGTAGGAAGCATCAAGGCAATCTTGTGAATAGATTTTGTAGATTCGGCGAGCTAAGGCTTCGGCGAAGTACGTGGCGACCTTTCTCATGGCGCCCACCTGCGATGTCGCAAGCAAGCCGATGTGTTTGACAAGAGCATCTGCAAGCTTTAGATTGTCTTGTTGGACCGCATCGGCGCAAGCCATGAGGCTGTGGACGAGACGGACACCGGCGTCCTGTGAGTCAACCAGAACTACGGGCCGAGTCGGCTCGGACACAGTCCCAGCAGCAGCAACTCCACCCGATGGAGAAGAGGATGGCAGCACTGGAGCCGAAGGCGCAGAATTAGGGCCACTTGAGGTTTTCATTCGCTTTCTGCTGCTTTCCCTCTCATGTGTTTGTGGGTAGGCAGCAGAACCCGGAATAGCTCTCAGATCGTACTCGGAGTCGTCGTTGTAAATCCGGGAGGACTGGGTCCTCTCAATCTGCCGCTGCTGCTGCGAATTCGAAAAACCAAGGCCATTAACGGAAGCGGATTCAGCAGGAGCGAGAAGAGGATCATCGATTTGCGGGCTCTGAAGCAAAGGATCGAGAATACCATTGGGTGCTGGATTATTGAGCTCGGAGAGCATGCTCTGGACCCACCCTGAAAGATCGGACGGATTGTAATGGACGGTGTCACAGGAAAGATGTGGAGCTGCGCCCATGACCATCTCCAGCTGCTCCAGCTTATCAGCAACTTCGGCCATCTCGGAAGACCTGACCTTGTAACCCAACATCGCCAGTAGTTCATCCATGCCTCCTCCTCCTCCCGCGTCCTGCTCTTCCTCCCACATCTTGGCCTTACCACTCGATGTTGATGAACATTCGGCTTTGCCTGCAACACCGGAGGTCCCTTCGTGGTTCCTCTTGTGCATCTTTCACTGCAGCTCAACAACAAAAACAAGAAAAGAAGAAGAAGAGGCAACTTTAGATGTTGTTCATGGGTGACCAATTGGGTACTTGTTTCTCTTGGATGGCACTATGCAATTTTCGTTTCTTCGTTGTGTTTTTTCTATTTTATCTCGGGGAAAATGAGAAGAAGGGGTTGTGATGGCCGATGGGTGGGAGGTCCAATGAAGGAACGGGATGAGGAGCCGAGCTACAACTGGAAGAGATAAGGAACAACGGAGACCCTAATAATGGTTTTTTTTTTCTCTCTCTCCCCTCTGGATTTTTGAAATTAAAAACTTGTTCTTTATTTAATTCTTTCTTCTTCTTTTTTTGGTCCAGGCAATTATTTATCTAATTCATGTGGTGGTTGATTGGGTATTTTAAGGTGTGAAAACTGAAATAAATAAATATATATATATATAATATATTATAGCGCGAGCCCCCGGCAAGTCTACATAAAAGCAACGAAGAGCCGTGGCAGCACCGCAATGCTAAAAAAGATGCTGATGAGAGTCCACAGCTCCCGTATAGCGACGACCACACACTAGGAAATCAGGTAGCCGTACGCTTAATCTATTGAGGGTTCCGGGGACCGAGAATGAAATGTGGGGTCCAGCTCTGAATGGATATTTGTTTACAGACGGCCTCACTTTCTTATCCCCACGGCCGTCTACTGGGCGCGTGTTCCACTCCCTTTTCAACCTAATTTTTCTCTTCTTTTTTCGGTCCTTTACTTCAACACAACTTTTAATCAAATGTCACTTCCCTAATTTTTTCACTCTGTTCGTATAACAATTATTGTTGAATGGAGAATTGCCTAGTTAGCAAAATAAATTATCCACTTTAATTCGTTAGATAAATTAGACAGTATAATTTGAGAAAAGAAAAATATATTGTATATTAAATATTGTGAGATTCGCGTTACCTTGTAATTAAATAAGAATAATATTAAATATTATAAGATTAAAACTATGTGTCTATTTTCTATTAGAATTAGACAATCTAATTAAGAAAGTAAACATGATTCTCTCAAATAGTCCCGCTTCTTTTTTAGAGGGATTCCAATTTTAAAAGCAATGGATATTTTCTATTAGCATGTCTAGGTTTGTGGGTTAATTTCAGTATTTAAACTCCTAAAAACATATTCACTAATAAAATAGGGGTGATGGGATGTTTGAGTACTTGTAGGGATTAATCATAGATGGTCATATAAAAGAAATAGAAAACTTCCACAATCTGAGAAAATCACCAAAAAGAAAAAGAAAAAAATCTTCCATAATCTTTAAAGTTTCCAAGCCGTTAACCTATAAAGTTGAGTCTAATTTCATATTCATTTTAGATAAATTGTTAATGCCTCTTCCTTTTATTTAATAATTTTTCTACCTCCTTAATTCGTTATTTTTACTTATAGACTAGCAACTAGGCCTTTGAAAATGGCGAGAGCCAATCTTGCTCGGAGAAAAAAAAAAAAAAAAAAGTATGTGCTAACTGCTAGGTATCAATACATCATAGCTCAACATATTCTACAAAATATGTTCGTAGAATTTTACAAAAGCATTCTAAACGAAAATGAGAATTAATCCCCCAAATATTATTCTTGAAAGAATGCCTTTTAAGAAAAAAAGTTCGAAAATATAAAAAAAAAAATAAAAATTACGAGGCAATCACTTCGGTATGAGTTACGGGGGAACGTGTTTCGTACCCGCGTTTGGTCGAGTGGAACCAGCTCTGTTCGTATACGACCCACGTGAGGCGAGAGATCGATGGGTCAACTTTAAGTGGAACGCAAGTTCATGGCAAGTACTGAACCATGGCCAATAAGGGAGAGCTTAGTGTCCGCTGGGATACCACGCGGTATCATAGTATGCCGCGTGTACTCCAAACGCCAGATGTGCAACGTTTGATAGCTAACCCCCACGTCCTTGTATATAAAAATGTTCTATTGTGGGTCCCCACGATGAGGGAGAGTGGGGGAAAGAGAGAGAGAGAAAGGGGTGGGGAGTCAGACGTCAACATCGATTTTAGGACCATCACACTCTATGGGACCCATGCATAAAAAAAAAAAAAAAAAATTACGGAAAGAAGGGCTGGCAGAACGTAAAAGTTAACGGCGTTAAAACATACGGCTACTGCCGTTTCTCTGTTTTGGATCAGTTTGATATCTCCCCGTCGTTTAAGAGGGCCATCCCCATCTCTATCTGGACGTGACGTTTGGAGCGAATGGGGCATCCGTCTTTATTTAATTTAATTTAATTTTCTGACATTGAGACCAGGAGAAGCCGCACAGCCGCACTGACACCTCCTCCCTCGTATTGGTCTTTCGCCATGTGATTCTGCCACGTTTCCCAGATTCGCTTGGACAAAATTTTTAAAATTTTAATTTTGATCAAAATAATTTCTTTATCCCGATCACATGGCATGGAAACTCAAACGAGATCTGCTGAATTTATAAATATAACCTTTGGCCTAGATAAAAATAAAAAATAAAAATCATAACCTTTGTAAAAATATAATGGTCCATACAGACACATATTCTTTTAAACTGATAATGAAGTAATAATCTCAAGAAGGGATGTCAGGATAATTATAAATATAGCGATTATATATTATTCCAATTAAAGATATTTTAAATTTTGTAGTTAAGGATTATATAATTAATGAAAAAAATATATTTTATCCAAGGATGATGATAACGAGAGTAGATGTTATCGAGGAAAAAGTGAAAAAATGGCGACGGTTCAAAATGTAGCTCCTATGTAACCTAAAGATGATAGTTGAATTTTAAAGCTTCTTGTAAGTTGTATGCATGACAGAGTATCCCAAGTAGAGATCAAATTGACTTAATTATTGTTTTCAAATTTAAGTTAAGGTATAATGCATGTGCTACTCTCAAACAATAACTAGATCCAAACTGTATACGCTTATTTAACTATGTATATCAAGAGGCAAAGCTTTATTTATCCAATTTTTAATTATTTGTATTGACAGGCAAAGCTTTTATTTATCATTCGGGGCAGATGGATTGGTTCGAAATACCTCTTATACGAAGTTAGGTTAGATAAACAAAGTTTGGGAGGCCAAAATCTAAAAACTACAAGAAAATCATTAAAAATAGGCTACTTGAAAAAAAAAAAAAAAAAAAAAAACGAATTGGAGGTTAGGGACAATGACCCCTCTAATCCCCTAGTTTGGTCCTTGCCCACAACTCTTAAGACTATGGTATGTATGAAGATAGATTCATGGATTCATATCTTCTGTAATTTCCTATCTGAATTGTATAGTAGAATTCAAAAGGAGATAGATACAATAGGTAGACTTCATTGTAAGGTCCATATTGCCTCAAAAATTTAATATGGACATATATAAGCAACATTAAATATTGTAAAGTCCATGTGTCTATCTCTCCAAATTTTACTATATAATTCGGACAATGAATTGCATAATATCTTGATCCTAAATTCATATATAGATACTCAAAGGTTTTATGTAAGTGCAAAAGATTGATGCAAGATTTCCATAGTCACCTTAAAAAAATGCTTTATTATTTATGTTCCCAAAAATATTTAATATGGAAGAAAATATTAAGTTGGCACCCCAAAATTTTGGTCTAATATAATAATAATTATAAAAGATTATCTTTTTCTTTCATTAAATCATAATTTTTTACTGTAATAAATATAAAAAAATCCATTCAAATCACATTTTTCTTCACTTTTCATAAATTCTAACATGGTGTTTGGTAAAATTTTAATAAATGGTGCAAAAGTAAGAGAGATAATGAAAAAGTTAGTGAAAAAGTAAAAAAAAAAAGAAGTAAAGAGAGAAATTGTTTGTAATGATGATACAATTTTAAAGAATAATTTTTTAAGAAAAAAAATGCTATATAACACTCTAAAATTAAAAAAATTTAGGGAGCGTTTGTTTATCGAAATTTTGAGGAATATTTCAAAATTTTGAGAATCTTTTGAATGTTGAAGTTTATTGGAGTTTGTGAAAAATGTGAAGTGTATATATAAAAGTGTGAAATTTCTTGAAATTTGTTAAATGTGTTTGGTGTGGTAGAAATTTTATACTCCAAAAAATTAAGCAAACAAACACCCCTTTAATCACCCAAAATTTTAACTCTCAGGCGCCACGTTTGAAAGGAGCATAGAATCTCGCTCAAATAAATTGGCTGCCTCGAGCAGCGATGGCTTTTCCCTGACTCCAAGTGGCTACTAGCGCCATGCTAGTTTCTTAGCAAAAGAATCTTACGTCGAATAGGTTAATATATGATTTGTTTTTTTTTTTTTTTTTATTCTAAGTAGTACTACTAGCATATATATATATATATATTCATCTTCCTGCGCCACAGGTACGCATGTAATTTGTAGACTTCAGACTTCAGGTTTGTTGCCCTAATAAACCTATATAATTAATTTGTTCTACCTGGCCAGCCCTAGTTCAGAACAATTCCCAACCCCACTCTAAACAGCGTTAGAGCCTAAATACCATCCCCAGCTGTAAAACACCAAAAATGGGACTAGAGTTCCCCCAAAGAGTTACCAACAACGGGTTCATGGCTAGTTCTCAATCATATCCTTCCGTGTCGGTGTCGTAGAGTTCAGAGGGATAAAATTATGTGAAAATTCTATCTGCCCTCAGGCCCCTCACCCTCCGAGTCTCCGATAAGACTTCGGGCTCTTTCGGTCAACTCGGAGATCTAATTATTTAGTATTTTATTTTATTCAGGAGGTGGAATCTTTTGGGGTAGCTACTAGCTAACTAAGCTAGGGCTAGGCCTAGAACCTACTCATCTCCAACTAACCCCCATCCAAAACCGTAGAAGCTTATAGGGTGGCCCCGCTGGAATAATAATACAGCATGCCATTATGATTCGATTTAATGGGTTTGCAGAATTTATCCACTCAAACCAAGAAGGCAAGAATAATTCTTTCCCCAGTTCGTTTTTTTTTTCTTCAGTTTCTCGGTTTTGTTAGATTCACGTAAGAGTTCGTTTCGTGAAAAAATTATAAGATTTTTTAGAATTTTGATATAATTGTGATTATTTATATAGATTGAAATTTTATAAATTTTTATGTAAAAATTAGTGAAAAATTTTAAAGATATTTACTTTTTGTTGGAGTTTATAAAAAGATATAAAGAGATGATTTGATGTAATTATTTAATAAAAAATTATTAGAGTTAGGTGAAAAATTAAGGAGAGAGGAGATTTGTTATAATTTTTTTTAAAAAATATTAGAGTTTGTGTGATAAGTTGTTGGAGATTGTATAAAAGATATGGTGTTTGTATATGAATTTTTAAAATTTTAAATGTTCTTTTGTAAATTTTGTTGAATACTTTTACAAACGAATATGCTCTTGAACGTTCTAACCTAGCTATGACCTATTCCTACTCGTAACTCCTGCATGAGGAATATCCTGAAATTCACTATAAATGAAAAGTTAGACAAAAAGAGGTTCTCATTTTTTCAGACACAATTGCTAAAGAAAAAAAAGTAAAGAAAATTTATATTTATAGGGGGCCAAAAGGAGAATATAAGACCAACCCATATAAAAGCCTCTAAAAGTACCTAATCCTTAAAAGAGTGATGAAGTTGAAAATTTAATCTTGGATTGTCGTTCGTCGGCTATGTGGGACAAATATTTTTACTTCTATGTGAAATTTTTTCCCCGTTCATTGGATTCTTTCGAGAAAGGAGAAGAAAAATAGTCAGAATTTGATAGTTCAAATCAAACTGAGTGGGAGTGTGCTGATTAATTTGTTCTCTCGCAGTTGACATGGATATACAGTTTAGAGAAAGCGGGGAATCTAATCAATTAACGAGCTCCAAGGAGGAAAGATTCCTTTTTTCCTCTCGTTGTTTTACCCAGCACAAATTCAAGTAGTTGGTACTATAGTTTCTGACAATTTCAATAACCAGTGGCCCATGCCGGTTAGTGGGTTCGGACAACCGCGAATAATAATTGTATAATTTAAATAATAAAATATTTTTCCTTCTAACAATTTCAATTTTTAAGACGGAAAATAGATTTACATAATATTAAAATTAAGATCTTAAATTCAAGATTTGAGTATCCATATTCATAAAAATCAATACATTAGAAGTTATACATATTCTCTCGCGATCTCTTTTTTTTCTTTTCATAAGAATCTTTTTATAGAAGTATTCAAAAAAATTGTTTTATATATATATCACATGCTATGGGAGAATTTATTCGACTTGTCATGACACCTCCTGTTACGTACAGCTATTCCGCATCGTTTTTCCTTCCTATGTGCGTTGAGCTCCTCGTTCAAGCAGAAGTCAATAAGATTCCTAATTAAAAACCCAAAAAATTATTTTATTTCCCGATCTCGGTGCACCTTGCTATTATTATACGCCATTACGATATAATTAAACAAATGAGGCTTTGGTTATTAACATCATTGAAGTAAGTAACCTCGACCGGAGCTTAATCATCTAGTGCTGGCCGTAGGCCATACAGCCAAGTACATACCACCAAGTGATTAATAGTTAGACAATCACACATCTTAATCTAATCCGCAATGATTATTCCCACTTGTCGCGTAATCGTTTGAAATAATTATTAAGATAATCATTGTTCGCATTAATATTCATGTGGTAATTGATAAGCTCATTTGAAAGCAATAGCGAAATGACCTTCAGAAAGCTAATCATGAGACAAGAACTTGTCACCCGTTCGCAGGGATTCTTTCCCTCCGGTAAATCACTAAAAAGCCTTTACCCAAAAGGCTGCAGGTAACTATTTATGGCAATTTTCCTAAATCTTTGGGAAAAGGGGAAAA
The DNA here is from genome assembly GCA_003952965.2 of Morella rubra. Lineage (NCBI taxonomy): Eukaryota > Viridiplantae > Streptophyta > Magnoliopsida > Fagales > Myricaceae > Morella > Morella rubra. Next base: position 27,259,972 of record CM025854.1, read on the forward strand.
AAATAGCTAAGATAAGATTCTGATATTCTGCAGCACCAAATAAAACCACCTCAGGCTTACTATAATTGGAAGACTGTGCACGCCACTATGGTCTCCATCCGTGGGAGTTCGAATTCAGTATTTCTGATTCGTCCTCCTTAATGCTCTATGCACAATTCTCACCGTTAATTCTTCTGCTTTCCTTAGTCAATTAAGAAACGACTTCCGAGCCATTAGTGTTTGGGTGGAACGAAACAGAAAAAGGTTCCGGGCCAGACCTTGTATGCATTGTTGCGTCCGACATTAGTGAGTGGTCCTAAAGGTGCTCGAACGCCGGTCATGGTGACGAGGATGATGGCGATCAGTGATAATGGAGCTCAGAGGTAGTGAGAATGACGTGCAAGTCGTGGAATCGCGCTGATTGTGCCACGAATTTGTGTTCGTACAAGGCATAGGCATGATTGAAAGGAGAATGATATATTGCTCAAAACCAAAAAAAGAAAACAAAGAAAAGAAAGAAAACTGTGAAAATGGTATTTTGGTATTATATATTATATATCGTAGTTGGAAATACTAGCGATAGATGTCATATATAGATGTTGCATTTGGGAATTCGAAGAGTCACATTTGTGAAGAGTTACATATAGCAAAAAAATCAATGTACCTAATCGGCTGTGGGGTCTTACGCTTATAAGATGGAGGAATAAACGATAACATCCAGCTATCACATAGTTCGTTTTTTTTTTTTTTTTTTTTTCTCGTAGTTCGTTTACGTGATCAGCATTTGGCCGAGCCAGAGTTCAAGTGTTATCCTGCCATGGAGTGTCCAAAAAATAACAAAATGTCGGTGAAAGTGAGGACTCAGCCGGTGCAGGAGAGCGTTTCAAGGACAAAGTGGTGTCAAATCAAAGTGCATCATCTCTGAAGGTTGGTTGGTACTGTTGGATTACAGAGGGGGTCGAAGGACTGGGAATCCCATGTGTGGTCCTGTCCTCCAACTCAATGCCACCGTCCATTCCGTACAACAGCAAAATCCGGACCCCCATCATGAGAAGGGCTGCATGTGATCATGTGAGCTGTCTCAGTATGGTGCGAGCACCTATGTCATGTAGTATGTTGTATTGCAGAATTGTTCATCATGGTATGTTTGTGTGGGAGGTATAAGTGGGAATAGCACTGCAGATTTCCGGAGACGTGGGTCCGATATATGATGAACGCTAGTGGGATCCTATGACTTCTTTTACGGGTTTTGGGTTGAAAAACAATTTAGTTAGAAAACAATTCTATTTGGGTCTTTCAAAATGCAGTAGTTTTGCCCTTTGGAGAGAATGAAAGGAAGGAGGTTTGCAGCACTAATCTGTTCATGTCCTTTAACGTCGATAGAGTACTTGAGTGGCGCCAAGAGGCGTGATTTGCGAAAAAAGAAGATGAAAAAAAACAATCTCCCCGACATAAAAAACAAATGATTCTCTTCTTAGTCTCATAAAGTCCAGGATACCATAAGAGTCACTGTTATTCTTGGCCTATTAGCACTCCTGTAGTCTATATTGGTGATTGGCAATGTAAACCGTCAAAGCTTGCGAAAGAACAGTCTTTAGCGTGTGAGAATAACAGCACAATTAGGACAGAAAGAGGACGATCTTTTTTAGTCCAAGAGTGTGATATAGTCGGCCGGTCCAAAGGTCAATATATTCCCAAAAGTTTCGTCGCTTTACATGACGTTAATAACTAGCAAGATTCGTGGAGGCTATATATCCTTGTTTTCCAGATCGCAAAACAAGGCAATTTGAAAAGAAATAGAGCCAGATCACAACGACAGAGCCACAGAGGTATTAGACAAGTAAAGAGAAATCTCAATAGAAGCTTAGACGTTACTGATACCCGTCAAGGTTTTAGATCCACACGTTTCAAAGCGGAGAGAGGGTCCCCTACTGCTGAACGTGTGGTCCATTACTTGGTCGCTGATGGTGAACCAGATATTCATATGTAAAGAACTGCAAGATCCCTTGTAGGATATAGAAATACGTAGCTTGGGAGGAAAATAAACTCTGAACAAACTTTTACCGAAGACATGATGGCAGCATTACCATGGCGAGGAAGACAATTCAAGAACGCAGTCTAAACTACGTGAATGACCTCTCTGAATGGAAGTCGAAGTTTCTGACTCAAAATAGTCTCATAAAAATTCCTTCTTTCGGTTGAATTAATTGGATGATCGAATTGCTTTCAGTACTCTTGAGATCCACTTCCAATAACTTGCTATTTGACATTTTGACCATGGAATTTAAGTCGCCTGGAAGATCTACTACTTGGGGAAAAAAAGGAAAAGAAACATAATTGTTTTCCCTCTTGTTCTTTTTCTTTTGAACCAACAAAATGCAGAACATGGAATAGTGTGTCGGACAAGTGTCATGCACATATATATGCCTCGGTGGGGCATACGACAATGAACACAATCTGTCCCACGTGCGTCGTGTTCCCCTCATCCAGAAGAATGCATGAGGGGAACACGATGGCAGATGCAATGTCGTTTAGACAGCGTGTTCCATATCTTACATAATCATCTTGTTCTTGTGCTACTGTGGTTTAGACTTTAGACAGCGCTGCCCTTGCCCCCTGGCAAGGGGAAAGAGACACGGATCACGGATGATGGACTAGGCTTTTACTCTGAAGGACACGCAGTGCTTATTAATCCAAGCTACTCCCACGTGGGTTCCCTCGTGATTTTGCAGCATACAGTCCCATTTTTCTACGGATGAATTTGGTAGGAGGACCCAAGAGCAAAAGCTATATTTTTCAAGGAACATTTTATTTTCTCTCTGAGCAATTCCATTACTATTCTTATTTAACCCACTCGGTGTTGTCTAAGTGCTTAGCGCACACCTAAAATTGTATGATTAGGCATACGGTCTTGGGTTTGATTTCTTATGACAATAAAATCAATGACTTACGTTGAGAGGGCCGTGGACTGTGGACCGCCATGCTAGTCTCCTAAAGATTTAGTGTTTGGCAAACAAAAATTTTAACTCCTAAAATTTTATCATCATTACAATTCTTTCTCTCTCTTCATTTTTTTACAAACTTTTTTCACCAATTTTTTCATTCTCTCTTCACCTTTTTACCAACTCTTAAAATTTTACTCTAAAATTTTATTCCTAAACACCATGTTATTTGTTAGTTAGGTGAGCTCACTCTGACAGGCTTACCGTATAAGATTCTTCTCGTTACCCAAAATAAAAATTGGTTCCTATTTGATTCACTGCTGAAGAGCCTCAAAGAATGAAGCATTCCTTGAATTCAAGATTATTAATGGGCCTAGAAACAGGGAGGTCTTAGCTAAAACGAACTCAATAACATGACAACGAGCCTTGGGCCGTCGAAATATCACTTTCCTTCAGTCCGTTGTTTGGAGAAAGTCGGATATTTAAAAAGAGGACGATGTTTGGGCTGAAAATTGGTGATATGGGCCTTGCTACCAGGAAGAGAGGCTAGTCCCTTACTTGGAGATGTGTGGGAAAAGGGAATAGAACACTTTTCTTGAGTCTGTACGGTTCAGATGTGGTGGGATCAAAAGCAGGAAAGTTAGAACATCCATTGTTCATAAAGTTAAAATGGGGAATTTAAAGATGAGTCTAGAATGTAATGTGTGTACGGTTCAGATCTACCAGAGTTTATTGGATAACCTATCAATTATATTTCTGAAATCATGGATCAGACTGCGTCTAAGCTCGGCAGGAAAGTTCAGGAATCATCCATAGACTGTAAAGCAGAAAGTGGAGGGCTTAAAAGGAAAAAGAAATAAATGCAGCAGAGGTGGCCTATTTACTAGATTTTTAGTTTTTTTATTACAAAAGGGAGAAGAAAATCTGTAATATCAAAATATTCGGAAAAGAGAAAAGAAAAAGGTAAAGCCATTCCACGTGGACAACAATCGAGGATGGTACAATGTACATGGACGTTGTTCCTTCATCGTTACCTCACAAAAAAAACGAGGGAACCTCATCGTGTGCTAACGAAAACCTCTCACTTTTTGACACGACCCAGCAGAGCCCATAAGCGAAGAACAAATTCCCAGTCTTCGACAGTCTCTCCCTGAACAGAGCCAATGTCGACCGCCAGAATTCAACCCACCGCGTTTGCGCTCTCGTCGTCATTCAGACACCTCGGTCTCTTCAATCTTCGGCTCCCCCAAAGTGCAGCCGTTTCGTCTAACTGCTTCGGCCAGTTGAGAAGCTACGGGACCAGGAGACTTGCGGTCTCAATGTCTTCCGTTTCGTCTTCCAACCCTCTTGAAATATGCGTCAAAGCTTCCGTCACTACTCCCAACAAGCTTGGCGACTGTAAGAAATCTCTGTCTCTCCCCCTCTTTTATTCCGTTTGGTTACCGAGGAAATGCCTGAAAGAAAAAATGAAAGAATCTGAATGGGCTTCTCAAAAACCTTTCTTTCGTCCCCGAGAAAGTTAATAAGATGTTGCGTTATATTGATAATCATCATAAAGTAATAGGGATTAGCTAGAATTACACGAGGATGTTTTTCAGTTTGTTTTGTGGAGATTGAATATGATGAGCATCTACTAAAAATTCCAGTCATTATCCAAGTCGCTAATAATGAAATTGAAATCCATCTGTTCAAATGTAATTCTCGTCGAATACCGGCAGCCTAAACAACCCTAATTAAACTTAAACCATTGAGGGCTGGCTACAACTAAAACAAGCTCACATAAGTATCTAACATAATCCTCACCAGTCACTAGGGTGCAAGAACATGAGTTAATTACACAAACGTGCGTGGGAAGCTATTTCTGACTCATCTTCACAGGTCCCTTTTGCCAAAGGGTGTTGCTGACATTGGAGGAAAAGCATCTCCCTTATGACACGAAGTTGGTAGATTTGGGAAACAAGCCTGAATGGTAATTATCTGACTTCATGTTTTCTATTATATCTCCCTTTTTTTTTTTTATCATATAGTGGATAGAATCCATCTATTTGATCAAAATCCAGTCTTTTGGTCTGAGATTTATCTTCATCTTTTATAACGTCTTTTTGCTTGCGTATCTAGGTTCTTAAAAATTAATCCAAACAGTAAAGTCCCTGTAATTAAACTTGATGAGAAGTGGATGTCAGATTCAGATGTTATTACTCAAGCGCTGGAACAAAAGTACCCTGATCCACCACTGGCAACCCCACCCGAGAAGGCTTCAGTGTATGTATTTCATTTAGTTGTTTATGCTTTTAGCATATGATTATACATGCTCATTCGTAGGAAATAATTAGAGCTTTAGTGCTCTTTGACCATCCACAGTGCATAATGGCAATTTTGTTTAACCTGTGCTGGACTTCCTAGCTCCAAAAAGCAAATGTGCAGGAGTCTCCCAATTGGTAGTGAGATTATGTTTTGGTTTAAACTTGGACAGTGGTTGTTGTAGCAGAAAAACAGGTTATTATTATAGGAGCAGAATGTTTTTGCTATTATAACAGACCTTTATCGATAATCAGGAGTTCCAAAGTGAGGAATAATGGATAGCTATTTTTAATGCTGTCTTGTAGTGGGTCAAAGATCTTCTCCACATTTATTGGTTTCCTCAAAAGCAAAGACCCTAGTGATGGAACAGAGCAAGCATTACTCAACGAGCTAAGTTCTTTTAACGATTATCTCAAAGAAAATGTGAGTGGTTTCTTTCTCCCTCTCTCTATCTTTTTATTATTCCTTGTGGATTAGACCAAAGTATTATCTATCAATCAACTCTTACAAAAAATTGTCAAAGTCCTAAGTTTGGTTTCTTTGTAATTGGTTTTTACCCCTGAAGGGTCCTTTTATCAATGGGAAAGAAGTTTCTGCTGTAGACTTGTCACTTGGACCCAAGCTGCATCATCTAGAGATTGCTTTGGGGCATTACAAGACTTGGTCAGTTCCAGATTCTCTTCCTTATGTGAAGTCTTACATGAAGGTATGTCCACTATTAACAAAATGATAGATCTTACTAACTATCACAAGCAGCCATGTGTTGTAATTACCTATACTTCAATGGCTTGAAATATGGACCCGCAATCATAAAAATACTTGCCGTTTGTTAAATGCTTTCAAAATTCGTTTGAGCTTATTCTAAACTGAATGGATTTCTCTTATATTGTTTTCATGTTCCGGTTGTGTAGAAGCTCTATAGAACTAATTACTGAATTCCTGACATGCAGGCTATCTTCTCAAGGGATTCGTTCATTAAAACACGTGCACAGCCAGAAGATGTAATTGCAGGTTGGCGTCCAAAAGTTGTGGGTTAAAGTCTTTAGCTCCCGTATAGGACTTTAGAGGGCTAAACCCCTAGCCTTCGTTACATGTATCATAGCCTAGAACGCAAATGAAACACTTCATTTATTGTTGACTATTGGATTCAATTCAAATAAAATAAAAATAGTTCAAAATAAAGTATAACATATTTAATTTGATTGAATATTTATTTTAGGATTTAGATTTTGGATAAAAATTTTATATTTATTGTTAATTTATGATTAATAATTAAAAATACCGAAATTTTCGATTCTATTTTTTTTAGAGCTCAAAATAAAGTATAACATATGATGAGTATATAATTTGTTTGAATGTTTATTTTAGAATTTAGAATTTAGTTTAATGTTTTATATTTATTGTTAATTTAAGATTAATAATAGAAAAATCTCTTAAAAATTCGATCTAAAAATATTTTTAGTTCGTTCGGATCAAATAAAATATGTCCACAAAAAAGTCCATATGCCGTTCCAATTTCATTCCAATAAAATGCCAGAATGGATCTGAAATAAAAAAAAAATTATATTCTGGTGAATATCTAGAATTGCTCATTCCAGTTACATTTGTTGTTCCGATACTTACACTTAAGTTAGCTCCATTTCAGAAATTGCATTAACAATCTTGCAACTCAACGCCTGATTATTGTTCATGCGACCCACTGGCTCCTAAGCCTACAACCTGATCTGAGCACGCCCGCACTGGTCTACCCATCTTCAACCTAACCTAGCCCTTCGTGTTGACGAAGCCCAACATGCAGGCATTCCTGATTCTTGACCCACCAGATCCCAATGAGATAGTCCAGACCCAAACTCAACCCTTGCACAATGGTTTCTCGTCTCGGATCTGGATGGTCCAAGCAAGGCACTGACGGTTCATTCCATCCTCAAGTCAAGTGCGAAATGAAAGGAGACGAAGAAAAATAAAAAAACTAATAGCAAAGGAAACAAATTTATTTTGTTTTTTCCTGCACTGGATCAGAAAAGTGAGGCAGTCGATGTGGCGAACACCACATGATACGACCCCAATCTTTACCCTCCGTAATCAATTAACAAAAAGTAGACAGAGTCTTCGGTCCGCTCTTTAGGCACCCACAAAGCCACATACCCCCGCGCACGCGCACAAACCCTTACGCACCGGAGCCATGGACTCCACCCCAGCTACACCCCAACCCGAAGGCCCCCCTCCCATCTCCATCAAATCCTCCCCTCGCAAGCTCCCTGTCAAACGCAGAACCCCAGATTCCTCCACTTCTAAACCCACCGCTAACTTTAATTTCGTTTCCCCCAAACTCGAGTCCACTCTCGACGAAAATGTCGCTGCCGATGCCGACGCCAGGCCCCCGCCATTCAAGTTCCACCGGATCTGGACCGAGCCCGACGAGATTCGCTTCCTCCAAGGCCTCCTCGACTGCGCTTCTCAGCGGCTTTCATTTCCCAGGGACCTTCACGTCTTCTACGACCGCTTCTCCAACACTATGCCGCAGCCCTACACCAAGTCTCAGCTCTCCGAGAAGCTCCGCAGGCTGCGGAAGAAGTTCCGGATCTTATCGTCGCGCGTCGCCCGTGGACTCAATCCATCGTTGCTCTCGCCGCAAGATCGGGCGCTCTACGAGCTCTCTGAGAAGCTCTGGAGCCCCGAATTCTCATCCACATCACCATTCGGTAACAACTCCAGCGATCACAGTAACAATAAAGAGAAAAACAAGAAGAGCGAGAGCAATTTGGTCGGGGTAAAGGTTAGCTTCTCGCCGACCCTTCCCATTCTGAGTTCCCACTCGAACCAAAACCTTAACTTTAACGAACTCGATAATGCGGATGACCAGAACGATAATTTCGACGATGAAAGTCAGGATGGAGATGTGAAGATGAGCGAGGTGAGTGTTGAGAATGACGAGGAAGATGGGTTCGGAAGGCAGAGTGACGGTCTGGGGAGTGGTGGGCTTGGTGGGGTGGCGGCCAAAACCGTATTGGATGTGTTTGATCAGTGTTTGAAGGAGGTCCGGATGGTTCTTGTTCGGCAGGGGCTTTTTTACTCTGATACTAACAATTCTTCCAAGCCACCAGATTTCGATACTCGGTGGCAACAGCAGCGGATAGCGGAGTTGGACGTCTTTGCCCGGCGCTTGAGGTTGGTTCTCCACAACTCTCTTCGTGGGCAGTAAGTATGGTTTAAGGAAATGCGACATGGAATTGGGGGCAATGAGCCTGATTTACTTGTAAAAGAAAATGCCTCGTGAAGTCGGAACTCGGTTTGTTTCTCCTTCTTTGTGTTTCGTTTCTTTGGGAATTTGTACATGCCGGCCGCTGTAGATAATTGGTTATGTTGGCTTCGCAAATTTTTGTTTGTTTATGAAGTTACATATTGTGTCAATGGATATTATCCCTTCTTTTTATATTTACATTTCATCCACTTGAATGAACAAAATTCAGATAGTGAACTGTCCATAATCCTTTACCTCTCCATGTTGAATTGTACAAATTATATGGTGCACAAATTGGTTCTAGTGGTTTGTGAACGAGCTTGCAATTGACTGATTTACTCTCAACTCTCAAGTATAGTGACTCTGTTTATGTGCGTATCAAATGATAAGCCAAAGGGACGAGAGGTCAGTCATTTGAGGCCTGAAGCCATAAGTTGCTTCATGGAAAGTGCCCAACGGGTTGGATGTGTCCCTGAAGCTCATGTGACACGCATTCAGCCCGCGTCTGTGTGCGCAGGAGACTGGCACCAAGCTTCTCTGTTTCTGATTGAACCAGAAATACTATTCCTCATTCTTAGGGAAAAAAAAAACTATTATTCCTCATCTTTTGGGGACTATTTCCCAAAACGTGTTACTTGACAACATGGTGAAAATCACCAGCCGCAACGTGGTAGTTTTAACTGGAGCAACATGTTATGGAACTGGCCTTTACTTCAAGCCCAAGATAGTCCCCAAGACATTCCTTTGGACTTCAGGTTCTGTTTTTTGATAGGGTCGACAAGGCCTTGTGTAGTGTTGTTTGGGCTTTGGCTATCTGTGAAATAAATCCTCCCACACTTCTCTATCCTTCTCCTCTCCTTAAAAATGCAAAATTAACGATAAATAAATAAATATTTAATTGTATAACAAATTTTGAAGACATGAAGCCTCAAGTATTTGCTTGTCACGAGAAAGGAGAAAGCAGAACTGAGGTGACTATAGATTTTGATGAATGGGAGACCCGGTTCTATTGGCCAGTGTGTCGTTTAGACAACAACAGTACTATCCTGAACGGGAGAAGTTAATTTGCAGCTACCAAAGAACTAATCATGATGGGAATAGGCCCTTAGCACTTCTTTCGCTAACCTAAGAGCAATTTGCTTCAAAGGGAGCGTTGTCACAAGGACCCACTACCGAATGAAGATGGGGGAAACGAAATTTTGTTGACTTTACTTCACTTTTTCAGAAAAAACAAGGATTTGGTAGATTTTTTGGATAGGGAACCCGAACTAGTTAATGTGAAAGGGATTGCCTTGGACTTCAGAGTTTGGGCCATGCTCTTATCCAAATCACCCACAGGGATTCGAAAAGAAAGCGTTACGCAATTTGACAAGTTAACTTTTCCAAGTTGTGGACTTAACAAACGTGGTCTTTGTTTCATTCGTTCTCTTCTAACTAGCGTCCAAATTTCCTTCAGAGCAATGTCGATCCATTTGCTTTATTCAAAGACAAGAAAGGGAGGCTATGAAGTAAAATCATCAAATATGTCGATCCATTTGCTTTATGCATGATTTTTTACTGCAACAAACAAGACCAAATTCGTGAGTGGTTTGGTTTGACTGTTTTTCTAACCAAATTCCCGCCGTCTTTATTTATTTATTTTATATGCCCCAACCATCTGTCACCCATATCTTCTTCCTTAATTAGGACAAAACGACACCACTTCATGCTCCACAATCTAGTAGAGGTGGTACGCATTGTTGAGCCGTTCGATTGAATATGACGGACCTGATGCCCTGGGCTGACGTCCTAGTTTGAAGATCTGACGACGACTGGCACTGAATTATTGTGGGTCTCAAGTTGTAAATGTGGCTTCGATGGAGACCCATCGTTGTCGACGAGGGCGTGATCCAACTGAAACAAAAAAACAAAAACAGTCTCTTCCATGGACTCTTGGCTGGGTCCCATAGAAACATAAAAATTGCATTCTCGTTGATATCGGGTATTGCTCTTTTCCAACTAAACCCTTCAACCTTCCTTAAATTACGAGATGCTTTGTTTTTTCTAATACCCCAGTGTGAAACAAATCAGTCCCAATTCCCAAAAAAGTCAGAGAGCCCGGAAGCGAAAAGTTCTCTTTTGACCTTCTGGGTTTCCTATAATTTAATTGGTTTTAGACTGCGGGAAGCTAATGGAAATCTTAAACCCCAAAAAAACAAACCTTAATGGAAAGCAAGATAAATAATAATAATTCTTTACCACATAACAATGAAATGTTAGTCGTGAAATAGATCCGTACTGTCGGACGCGCCTTCATGTTCATTTGTAAAAATATTATAAAATATAAATATATTTAATAAAATTTATAAAATAAATATTTAAAATCTCAAAAATTTATACATAAAGATTAATATTTTTACACAATTTTAATAATTTTTTTACACAAATTTGAATTTTTTTTAAAAAACATATATAATAAATCTTCTCTTTTTATATTTTTCACCTAACTTTAATAATTTTTTATTAAACAATTACATCAAATCATCTTTATTTATAACTTTTTACAAATTCTAACAAAAATTAAATATCTTTAAACTTTTTATTAACTTTTACACAAAAATCTATAAAATTCAATCTACGTAAACATTCACAATTATATCAAAATTTTAAAAATCTTACAATTTTTTATAAAACGAAAATCCCAAAATATACTATGGGTTTCTAGAATAGAAATATAAAGTGTGCACTCTTGTTAATTTTAACAACTTTTTACTAACTTTAATAAAAATTAAATATCTTTAAAATTTTCATTAATTTTTACACAAAAACCTATAATACTCCAATTTACATTAATATTCACAATTATATCAAAATCTTACAATTTTTTACAAAACAAATATCCCAAAATATACGATAGGTTACTATAATAGAAATCTAAAGTGTGCACTCTTGATAATTTTAAAACCTATTTCCTCTTCTTCTTTTTTTCGAGAAATAAATATCAATACAAATCTATTTTAAATCTAATGTATTTTTATCTTCTTCATTCAACTCGCCTGCAGTTGTAAAGCCCACTGATGAAATAGTTGTTCGTAAAAAGAAAACGAAACCTGATTCTGTTCTTTTCTTTTTTTTTTGTCAAGGATTTTATCCTCCCCTCTTCCCAAATAAAACACAATGTCTTTCAGCCAGGACGGCCTATGGGCCTGTGAATATAGGGCCGTGGAAAGTCGCCTAATACTTAATAGTTACCTGTACTATTGTTACTATGGGTTAATTTACCAATATCAAGGCCCAATTCCAACTACCCAGATTAAAGCATTTATTGTGACAAGGGTCAAAGAAGAATGTAACACCCAAGATTATGTTTCAAATAATCTCAATTTTTGGCATTTTTCTTTAAAAAAAATAATCTCAATTTTTAGAATATATGTATCTAATAGTTTGATAAATGAACAGACAAAAAAAAAGGAAATGAAATAAATATAATAATTTGAAACACCTGCCTTTCATGTGATTTTTTACTTTTATGTGCGCCTTAGTGGATCCTACTCACGGCATTGGATGCTACTATAAGATCGGAATTCCATTTCATATAGGTTGTCTAATTTCCCAATACACTTAATACAGGTTACCAATAAAAAACAACGTAATGGCATTGTGTAATTTTAAATAAAAATTAAGGTGAAAACGGACTCAAAGAACTTAGAAACCCACGTGTCGTTTTACACAGAGTGTCCCTTTCTCTGTCCTCTCCTTCAAAACCCGGACTCGCACTCTCCCATTTCTCTCTCTCTCTCTCTCTGTGATATCTGGCTCTGGCTCTGGCTCTCGTCGACTGGGAAACAGAACTCCACCTAACTAAACGCACCGGTTCGGAGAAGCGTAAGTGTCACCGTTTCGAGTGTCTTTGAAGCCATGGACGAGAATTCAGCAATCATCGAAGCGATTCTGAGAGAGCAAGAGGAAGAAGAGCAAGCAGAGAGGAACAAGAACAAGAGCAAGGACAGCCAAAAAGGAAACGAATTCAGCTGGCAAACGGTTTCGTATCCGAAGCGCAATAGGAAGGCGTCCAAGCCGCCACAGGCAGATAATTCAGCCGATCTCCCGAGCTACCGTCCCAACGGCACCGCCGCCTCTGCTGATGTCTTCCGCTCGATCGAGCAGCACTCCGAGGAGCGCCGTCGCCGAGCTCTCGACGCTCAGCTTGCCGCCAAGGATGCCGCTGGGGAGAGATCGAAGCGGCATTCCGACGACGATGAAGACAGCGATGCTGAGGTTTCCGTCGCCGCCGCTGAGAATGGAGAAGTGAAGCCTAAAAAGCAGAAGAAGCCAAAGAAACCCAAGGTGACCGTGTCTGAAGCCGCGTCGAAGATCGACGTCGGTGATCTCAGCGCTTTTCTAATTGATATAACCGTAAGTGCTACTATTTCTTCAAATTTCACTTCTCCATTCTTTGTTCTGTTCGATTCGTCATCAATTCGATTCTTTTCTTGTGCATGATGTGGTGAAGGAAGGTGTAATTAGTGTTTTTGTGTTCGTTTTCTATGTCCTGCTTAGTCTTCGTACGAATCGCAACAAGATATCCAGCTAATGCGATTCGCAGATTACTTCGGCCGCGCCTTCGCGTCCGTCAGTGCGGCTCAGTTTCCCTGGTTGAAGACATTCAAGGAGTTCAGTGTTGCAAAGCTTTTTGATGTGAGTTTTTTCTGCAATTTTAAATTTTTTTCTTTCGGTTTGTGTGGTGGGGGAAAAGTTGAATGTATGGGTCTTTTAGCATGAAATTGTAGAGATGTGTAAGGATTAGGTGTGAGAAGCAGAAATTCAAGGCGAAAAGACTGGAGATTGCGGCTTTTTGATGTACGGCGCATAGGTTGTGAAGTACGAATATGGGAATATGCTTTGTGGTGAAAAGTATGACTTTTTTTTGTCTGATTGATTAAAATGATGGAAATGATGTATTTTTATCTTTTATTTTTTTGCATGCATTTGGATTTTAGTTTGTAATGAGAAATGTACGTTGGGATTTTGTGATCTTGTTTCGGGTCCAACTTTTTAGTCTTTCCATCGAAGTTGTGATGATATTGTATCTGATGACCGCTCCTTTATATGTTCTGATGCTCAATAAAGTGACTTTATGACGAGTCTGTTTGCTTGATCTCAAGCATACTGCGGATAATTCCTTATCCTGTTACAATAATTATTTTTCCTGATCTCAAATTTACTGATTTCTTTTACCTCTGGACTGTCTTATGAGTTATGATTACTTCTTATGTCTTTAGTTTACTATGGAAGTGACTTGTTATATTTTAGAGAATTTCTTCCTTGTTAATAATTGCTGGATACTCCAACAGATTCCACTTTCCAGTATATCTGAAGACGTATACAAAACATCTGTTGACTGGATTGGAAAGCGGTCTTCTGAAGCACTTGGGTCCTTTGTGTTATGGTCATTGGATAGCATATTTGCTGACTTTGCAAGTCATCAAGCAGCCTCCAAGGGATCCAAAAAGGCAGTTCAGCCAGCATCATCGAAGTCTCAGGTAGCGTTCCAGCTTGTCGATCATTATTCCTTTATGACCTATTATGTTGGCTGTGGTAAAGGCTGTAATTCATTTTAGCTGTTGCATATGCAATGCTTTAGTTCACACAAAATTGTCACAGAAACAATGATCTAAACGGTAGAGTACAATTGAAATGCAAAGAGCTACTCATTAAGATTCATGGACACAGACACGAGGATCATCTTTCCTAGAAATGAGGCTGAACTGGAAAGTCCCCAAGATTGGGGCGCATGCTGTTAGATGCGCCATTGATGTTTGCTCATCATAGGAGCAATATAACATGCTTCCCTAGGATTCAATAGGTTATTGATTTGTGAGGCATTAGATTAATGTTCGAATGGACACTCTTAGAAATTGGCTGATGCTTTTTGTGCTGAACTTTGAGAAGTAGTCACTGTGGAAACCATTATAAGTGGCTGGAACATGTGACAGGTTAAAACTTAGGGGCTATTACCATTGCTGATAATTTGAAGTTTAATAGGAACTTTAAAAAGACCAGAAAGTCTGGATAAGGGTTCCTCTCGGCATTTCGTAGCTTTACTTCATTTGAATTCTGTATTGATCATTCAATCGAATCATTCAGTTGAGGTTATTGTGCACAATGTGCTGGCCTTAGCCGTTTAGGTTTTGATGCCATTCCCACGAGTCGTCATTCTTTTGTTGAATCTGCCATCCAATCGAATCATTCAGTTGACATTATTGTGCACAATGTGCTGGCCTTAGCTGACAGCCGGTTAGGTTCTGTTGCCATTCCCATGAGTCGTCATTCTTTTGTTGAATCTGCCTTTTGTTGCTTGGTGCTGTAGATCAAGGGTTTTCAAAACTTGTTCTTGAATTGAAGCTGTAACCTGTAATTGATTTGTCTTTGAGGCTTCCACAAGAAATGTGAATAGCTCACTTTTCTGTATATGTCGTTTGGGGGCTCAAAACTTGGCTCATTTATGTTTGGCCTTCGCATGTTCCTATTTAAGATTAAAATAACCAAGTTTCTGAAAGCAATGGTGATGGTGATGGTCCTTCTGAATACTCATTGAAAATGGTGTCTGATTCGCTTATCAGTGCTAGTGAAATGGCTCTAAATTTCTATACTGTTCTTGTACAATTTGATCCTACTGTTCTTGTACAATTTGATCCTACTGTTCTTGTACAATTTGATCCTTTATTTAGATGCTGTCAACTTTCTGTCATGGCCACTGACAGTTCATATGTGTTCTAGTCACCTGAGCGAGTAAGCAAATTTTGAAATAGTAAAATGCTGGAACTGCAGGTTGCCATATTTGTTGTTCTAGCGATGGCACTTCGACGAAAACCAGATGTGCTGATTAGTTTATTGCCTATAGTAAAGGAAAGTCCAAAGTATCAAGGGCAGGATAAGCTTCCAGTTACTATTTGGGTGATTGCTCAGGTGAATGTTGAAGCCACTGATAATCTCATGTCCCTAATATATATTGTTGTTTCGTTGTTTCTTTAGTACTTCTTTGGTATCATATTTAATTGGATTTGGTTGGTATAGGCATCTCAAGGAGACTTAGCTGTTGGGTTGTACATGTGGATTTATCTTCTCTTGCCTCTATTGGGTAGCAAGTCAGGCTGTAATCCGTTATCCAGAGACTTGATCTTACAGTTGGTGGAGAGGTTAGACATATTTGAGATTGCATATATTCTATAACTGTGATTACCATGGTGTCATTCCTAATTGCGCAGCTCCTATTCTCCTCTCTCTCTCTCTCTTTTCTTTGAGGTTTTTTTTTTCCTGGTTCTGATTTTCACCCCCTTTAAAGCAGAATTTTATCTTCCCCAAAAGCTCGCACTATTCTATTAAATGGTGCTGTGAGAAAGGGTGAGCGAGTGGTCCCACCATCAGCTCTTGACCTTTTGATGAGAGTTACCTATCCAGCACAATCAGGTCGGCTAAAGGTGGGTATCATTGGAACATGTGTTTCTCGTGATATGTAACTTTCAGTGCGGTTGTAATTTGTGTTTTTCTTAGGCAACTGAAAGGTTTGAAGCTGTATACCCGACTTTGAAAGAGGTCGCCCTTGCTGGTTCCCCAGGAAGTAAAGCAATGAGGCAAGTTGCACAAGAGATTTTAAACATTGCAATCAAAGCCGCTAGAGAAGGTAGGAGCAAACCATATGTGCTCTTCTCATTCTTCGTTATTAATGTTCTGGTATAAAAGAGTTAAGGGGGCGGGGTTCCCGTTTCTTTTTTCCCTACTAGAGTAATTTGAAGAACGAGAATTTCCTATTACGACTTCGTGTCGGAGCTTGATTAAAATCGCCTGCAGGTATCCCTGACTTATCAAGGGAAGCAAGTGGAATTTTTATTTGGTGTTTGGGTCAAAACCCCGAGTGTTACAGGCAATGGGTGAGCATTGAAACTCATTATTTGTTGTTCTTTTCTATTTGCAACTATTATCCTTAATTGTATACATACTATTTGTCTCTGTGCTTTGGAAATAGGACATGCTTTATCTGGATAATCTTGAAGCAAGTGTTGTCATCCTGAGAAAGCTGTCCGAAGAATGGAAAGAGCACTCTGCCAAACATCCTACTCTGAACACTTTGAGGGAAACTCTTCAGAGCTTCAAGCTGAAGGTAAACCTTTTGCAGATATTCTGGACAAGATGACATTGAAGTCCCTGTCAACATGTCTATATTAACTTTTTTTCTCATTGCTTAGAGAAGAAGTTGCATAGTGAAGTGGTGGAGTCCCACTATATATATACTGGATTAGTATGCGGTGAATTGTTGAGTAATATGGCCTTAGAATTGCAGCATGTCTAGTATCCTGTGATTATTCTCCTTAAACCACCAAGCCCCCCTCCCCTCTTTACGCAAAGGGGGCGTGAAAAGTGAAAAGTACTTAAGAGTGTTTGTCAACTAGTGTTGTCATGGTTTGCATCTTAATGATTACCTTGTGTAGTTCCTAATTCCCTCTGCCAATTGATTCCTGATGCTAAATTCATCTGGTATGAGTTTCAACTCGAAAATCCAGTGGATTTGCGATGTCTCTGAAAATTTAAATTCATCATAGCTGCAGATCATTTGTGAGTGAAGGTTACTGATACTGCTGCTCATTTGTTTTATTCTCCTGGTGATTCAGAATGAGAAGGCATCGGCAAAGGGGGATGAGGGGGCTCACAATGAACTGCTGAAGGATGCAGACAAGTACTGCAAGGTGATTTTGCGGCAATTGTCTCAGGGCCATGGATGCTTGAAGAGCATGGTCTTTGTTTCTGTTGCACTGGCTGTTGTTGCTGGAATTATGTCCCAAAACATGCAATTCTGGGACTACAGGAAACTCTCAGAAATGCTGAACCTCCAGTGAAATTTTCCGAGCTGAGTCTTGTGCTGAGGTTGCCAGCATTAAATAGCGCACTCTACTGCCTTTTAAGCTTAGATTATATCCGGCATACAACTGTTCTGCAGGATGGCCTTTAAAAGAGGGGCCCGATGATGAGTAAATTTATTTCACTATTGTCGCCAAATTCAGTTGGGTTTATAGTGATATTACATTAGGGGCAGCAGCAGCCACCCGAAATTCATGGGCTGGTCATTCACGGAGTGTTTATGCGTCTGGTTTTCAATTCTGGGCTAGGTCAATGACTTGTTTTCCTTTTCATAATGACTACTTTGTTGTGGCTTGTTTTTCCCTTAATTTTTGAACGTGCAAAATGGCTATACAAAGATGGAAATGGATGGTGAAATCAATACATGCTTAAAAAGGAGTTTTTGACAAATCCGCTCTTCTTTCTTTTGATTTTTGATTTTTGATTTTTGATTTTTGATTTTTGATTTTTGATTTTTGATTTTTGCATGTACGTTCTAAGTTTCTACTATATGCAAATTTTAGCTTTAACCATCTATTATGGGTGACGGAAAGAGAGGCCTGACCTTCCGCACGAGGATAAAACCTGGGTGGGCAGGGGTATTTTGACTCGGGCAGCTGTCGGGTATGATCTTTTTAAGTACAGTCGTAGGCGATGATCTGCCGTATTGGTAACACATTAGGACTCTTGTCAAGGTAAAGCTGTGCCTGTGGTCGGGAAAGAAGAAAGTACGGGTGTGGTACGGTTTGGAAGAAGTTTCAGTTACTTGGCAGCACGCAGCGAGGGAATAGGCCGTGAGACTGAAGATGTCAACCTTTTCCGTGTTTTCGGCAAATGGACTTGCGGTAAATTTCAGATTTTAAGTTTAGGTCACATGTACGGTGACTTCTACGGTGCCGATGGCTGCAGTATTTCAGCAGCCAATATGTAACTTTGACAGTGGAAGAGATTTCACTGTCTCAACTCCTAGTCTGGTGAGAGGTGAGGGGTCTGTCCGGAGAGAATGACTATTGGGGAATCCCCTTCATCGGGTAGATGGCACTCCCTGTAATAAGCAGTAGGGTGTCTAGTAAGAAGTCATGTTTAGTCCTTGAATCCCGGCCGAAGCCTTAAGTTGGCATAAAAAGTCTGCAACTTGCAAGAAATTTTCCCACTGGAGCCTTTGAAAACGCTGATTCACTTGGACTTTCTTTATCAGCCTATTCCAAAGCTCAAAGTTTATTGTAGAGAAAACTTTAATTAAAAAGACAAGAAACATGTTCAATGAAAATTTACCCACGGATCTTGTCGATGCATGGTTCCACCCAACAGCTTTTGAAAATTCATCTCGGCCGCCCCACTCGGCCTAAAGAACGATTTTGCCGCCGCTAGATACTTTTGTCAAATCAATGAATCACGGCCTAGAGTATTTCAACCATAAATGCCGGTTTGTAATTAAGTCCATTAAGGAAGGTTGGAGCATTTAGATTGCCAGAAAAAATGCAACATGGTCTACGACTGTTCTGGATAATCGTGAACATCGGAAGCAGAAGCTAAAGTTCGGTGGAAGAGACGAAAAAGTTCGTCTGTTGTTAGTATTTTAAGCAGAAGCTAAAGGCACGGATCTCTGCTGCTGGCTAATGGAAGAAGAATATCGTAATTCTGTTGATATTACTCAGGCACGTCCATATATTTGTTTTCAGCCCCTAGAGTCATGAGTGACCCGGACATGGGGATGGAACGTGCTGCCTAATATGCACGATCCCGTACCAATAGTCAACAAAAATAGCTCGGTGCTAGTACTGCTGCAGGAGTTGCTGCCTTTATAAAATCATGGCCCCATAATTATAAACTATTAGTCGGTGAGTTATTTCAAACAATCGTGAAAAGCCATGGCCATGTTCTCATTCAGTCATCCAACAAAAACTGAAGGCCATGTTCTCTCACATGCCACACCAACCGTACCATTCAGGACATATAGATCCGCAGCACATGATTCAGATCCTGTTCAAATCTTAAAAAGGCAGCAACTTTGCACACTTCAAATTGAAAGAAACCAGGGGAAGAAGAAGGCACGGAGAGAGAGAGAGAGAGAGAGATCCAAGTGCCCAGTGGTAACTATTTAACTACCTCTTGGGAGGATAGAAAAACAATGATGAGAGAGTACAAATTGCAGAGCATCTAAAGGAAAGAAAATAGTTGAAAAGGACATTGACGAACATGTGAAAGTTGACAAAGGAAGCCGAACAAACGAAACATCAGACACGCCGCTTATGACGCTAACTTTCTCACGAAAGCCCCCACATGGGTTCTCTGTGCCCGCATAAACTGCCCCAATTTCTCGCCTCGAATAACGCAATCTATTCCTTTCCCTGATTGCAGTTGATCAGCCCCCTTAATTCCGGTTATAAATAAACCTTCCATTCCTCGACTTTAACTTCATCGACTTGAAGAACATCTCTCCTCTTGCGCTTGTCAGAGGTTTTAGATTGGTACAGAGTGTAAGCAGTCACTGAGAAGAGTGTCACAGATATGGCAGGACGTCAATACAGCTCACTCTTGTTGGTGTTTTCCCTGCTTTTCATAGTCGCATTCTCAGGCGTGGCCGAGGTATAAAGCTTTCTAAAGTTTGTTCCCCCGTATGTTTTTCTTTTAGTTCACTCTGGTAAAAGATCAAATGAAGTCCAAGCTGAAGAAGATATTAGCTCTGACTTAATTTCCTTGTGGATGATTTTTGAACAGGCTTCCACAAGCGGAAAGCTTCGTCCTTCAGGTACATATTTGTACAGTTCTTGTGCTTACAGATTGTGAAGAACTGCTTGATTTAAGCTTTATTTTCATGTTGAGCTATATTGAACGAGCTGATGAACAATCGGTGAAACTTTTGGCATACAGAGTGCAAACCGAGGTGTACCTATCGTTGCTCGGCGACATCGCACAAGAAGCCATGCATGTTCTTCTGTCTCAAGTGCTGCGCCACGTGCCTGTGTGTTCCTCCTGGCACTTATGGCAACAAGCAAATGTGCCCTTGCTACAATAACTGGAAGACCCAGCAAGGGAGCCCCAAATGCCCTTAGAATTCTTCCCCCATCTGTAATAAGCTTGCCAAAGCTATGCTTCTGTTGCATTACTCGCAGCAATTGGATATCTTAGAGACAATATGTGCCATTTATCTTTCTGCACATGCGCTTAAAGCCCACATTGACGCAGTGTTCTTACCTTCATCACTTGTGAAGGTATAGTGTTAAACGCTGTCGTTTAGGTTGCCATTTCATTCTTATATAGTTATATTGGTCCTTGTTTTCTTTTTTCTTTTTTCCTTCTATCATCAGAGCATATTGGTCCTTGTTTTCAGATTAATGATATGTTCGTCTTCTAAGAAATCGGTGTCGTTTGCTCTGCTTTAGAGTAGAAGGCTATTTGTCTTCCTGTGTACCCAATCCAAGAACTAATTGTCAATCGCTCAGGCAAACCATCCAAAAAAAAAAAAAAAGCCCATTTGTCAATCATATGACGGTAACCACGAGTACTATTTCCTTCTTGTTAATATCTATCAACCACCGCGCACATGGTAGCAGTTGTATTGGCTATGTTTATATGACTTCTTTTCAGCATCTTTTTTTTTTCTTTTCTTTTTTTCCTTCTTCTAAACCACGAATAGAAACCAAGTACATCGAGCTCACTAGCGTAAACTCGCTTAGCATAAATCAAGAGGAGACTATGATTAACTTTTAATTAAGAGAAAAATGTCACTTTGCACTCCAAAAATATAAAAATAATCTCAAGCATGGATCACAACTATTACTTCCTAACATATTGAGTCTTAAAATTACTATATTTTATCAATTTGGATTCATAAAAAAAATCAAACCGTCAAAATTATGTATCGTATATTATAAATGAGCTATGCAACACAGTTTTGAACCTCCGATTTTATTTTATGGCGCCAATTAATTGATTTTGAAAGTTTGGAGCTTTATGCGTCAAAAATTGATAGTTGAAATTCGTGTTTGAGATTACTTTAATAATTTGGGACACATAGTGACTTTTCTTTTAAATAATTAATAAATAAAATTGTGATGCTATCATGCTCCATATCAATATCATTTTGAAATTTGAGATTTGAGAATTTTTTAACATTTAAATTCCCCAAAAATGACAGCGTTATTGTGTAAATTCTGCGGCAATACATTATTTTGTTGGTATTAATACCCATGTTCATCCATCACTGCTGCAATGATTGTAACGACGATCACTATCATTACTATTATAATCATGATCAGTAAGTCATTATTATCACCATTTACTATCATTGTTGTGATGTAACTATAATCTTGTACCCTTAATATAATATAACCATCTAACCATCTAATTAGAGAATGATATTTTTCAAATATTATATTGTTTACTGTCATAGA
Source organism: Morella rubra (assembly GCA_003952965.2). NCBI lineage: Eukaryota > Viridiplantae > Streptophyta > Magnoliopsida > Fagales > Myricaceae > Morella > Morella rubra. The sequence goes on from CM025854.1 coordinate 27,281,706, forward strand.
GCTGTTGCGTTACCCATTTGAAAAGGTTGGTGCTTAGTTGATAGTTTGTACAATTTTTTTTTTAATCGGATAGTTTGTGCAATTACTAGAGCTAAGAGAATTTTATGAGAATGGTGATGATATTTAAAGATAAAAATAAGAAACAAAACACTAAAGACCTGCATGATAGAAAATAGTTCCCTACATGCCGGGTTCAGCTTAATATATTCAACAAGATCTTGTTGGAAGCTGTTCCATGAACTTCCTGTCAATTTCAATGGCGATGCTTTTTCTTTAATTGTGTTCTATTGAAGAAACTCGAAAGATTTGTGATCTTGATTGCTTAAAATTTAAATTACAAAGAAATGGCCCAAAACATATTAAAGAAAATCTATCGAAGCCCACGAGCTTCCGGGTCGTTACTCTTTTGGGCCAAATTCCGTTTGTGGACACATCGTGGGCTAACCCATACATAAGTATTAAGACTTATACTATTTATAATTGCAAATGTATACTATTTATTATTCTCGATACTCTGCTGAAATTACTCATAACAGGTGCAAATGATGAACATAATATCTCAAGTTAATATAAACACCCTTGAAATTATAAAAATAAAATATTATGTCTTTAAACGACCAAAACTTAAATGGACAGCGTTAAAAAAAAGTTATTACAAATTCCTTGTTCGATCTTGATAACCTAAGCGGGTGTACTTGTGACCTTTTCCTTAAGGTGGAGTAGGAAAAACCCGCTCGCCAAACTGTTCTAGTTGAGATTTATCCACAGTGGATAGGTTTTTCTGTCGCCTAGCAAGGGATTGGGAAAGCGAAGGAAAAAAAAAAAACCGAAATAATTATCCAGGTGACGTGGCGAGCTATGTAGCAATGCATCTGTAAGCAACTTAAATATGGAAATGCAGGGGTGCGGATATATGGCCCGGCAATGTGTGGGAAGTTCTGCTCCTTGTTTGGTAGCGCTGGCCTTCGAGGGGCCACAGGCTAAGCTTGTGGTTGCGGATTCTCTTCCCAATTCTCTTGGCCTTGTGCATCTGTCTCCTTACCAGTACAAATTTACCACCTTTCCCTTAGTTTTGTTCCTCCCCTCTCTCTCTCTCTCTCTCTCCCCCTCCCTCCCTCTTTTTCTCTCTCTCTCTCTCTCTCTCTCTGTAAAGTGAGTACTGCTCCCCACAGGTTAGTCCCATTGCTTTTCTTGCTTTCTGGACGGACTTATCAACTGTGTTATGCTGTTATTTTAGACTTTTACTTGAACGGCTACTCTTGTTTTCTTTGTTTAAGCTTCAGTTAGTGAGATTGTTTTTTTCTTCTTCTAAGCTTCAGTTAGTGAGATTGACTTGCGAAAGTTTTCCTTTACATGGGAGTTGGGACAACTCTGATGTCAAACAATTTTATAGTTTCAACCGTGTGAGTATGAATAGTAGCTCTTTTGGATTAGTTTTTCGGTAATTGGGCCAGTACCGTCTTAAGAAATGAAGTATGGAAATGATTCTCGACGAGCAGATGTGATCCTTCCTTAGTTCCTGTCATGCTCATAAGGAAGATCATTCCTGCTTGCACTAGAAGAGCGAAATGCTGGTGTTCAGGCTAATTGAGGTGCTTGATAAAGTGTTCTTTTATGATCGAATTGTGCATACGAAGAATAAGTTTCATTTTCATGTTCAATGCAAGCGCAACAGTTGTGTGAAACCGATTTGATAGTTAAATATTCGTTTTATCTCTATATTCTTGCCTATGACTTCCTACACCGTATGTGCACATACTGATAATTCCATTTTGGTTTAGCTATAGCTTTGAGCTTCTATGAGGGCGATTCTGGTTGAGATCATTTTATCCCTGTTTTGATTCTTCCCATGGCCCTTACTGCAAGCAAGGTTTCAAGTGGTCCAGTAGTGACTGATAGGACAAATGTGCTTAGATCACCTGGAATAGCATATTCTTTTGCAAAGTCACCACAGCATGAGAAATTACAGTTTACAAGTCACGGAGTTGAACTTAGGCAACTGAGTCATGGACACTTCTTGACAACGCAATCGAGGTTTTCTGACAAGGGTTTGTGGCGCATTTGCCAAAAACCTCTTAGTTTCATTGCGTCTCGGGGTGCTTCTCTGCTACGCCGCTCCACAGGAACACATAACACCAAAGAAAGGGAATGTGTTACGACTTGTGATTGCGAAGACCTAACCAGGTAACAATAAGGAAGTACTATTGATGAACTGTATAGTATCAGACATTCCAAACTTCCATGGAGATTCTTTCATATATTGCCAGTATAATATTACTGTACTTTAATTTGATTGAACCCTTGCTATTCCTTAATATTTTGCCTCGGTGCATTTTTAAGTTGCCTGAAAGGGGTATGATTTACCTTGATACAAAACCGAGAAGAGCTTGTATTCAACATGAATTTGAGGTGCTGGCAGTGGAAATTCCTTGGTGTCTAGACTGGGGAAATTGTCTGTACCTGTCTTTCTTTGCCAGACATTGCAAGGATATAATTGCTTTCGTGCCTACAAGAACCTTGAAAGATAAATATGAAGAAATTAGTGCTTTTCTTAGCAAAGGGCATAAAGTATTGGTTAGTTTCCTTTCCAGATGCAAATCCTTGTGCAAGTATCTAATATGTGTCAGGCAGGCATTGTGGTTGTCACCTCAATACATGTCTGCAAACCACACATTCCTGGGAGCGTTGTTGTGAATCAGTAGTTATAGCTCTTGCACTGATGCATTTTACTGTCTTATATTGCTGAAGAATAAGGTGATATGAACAAATTGGAAATTGTTAATGCGAGTAATCTTGACAACCTCACTGTTTTGCTATATATCAAGCTGGTGATTGTTTATTGTTTCTAACGGATCAGAAATTGTAATACTATTCAAAATCTAGCAATTAGGATAAGTATCTGTACTATTGATGTATTTCCATGATCCCTAAGGACTAGCTAAAAATGAGAGGTCAGTATCTATGTATAACTGGATCATGTTAGCTTTAGAAAAAGATTTCAATTCTGAAACTTGGTAAAATAGTATAGCTTCATATATTCCATTCCCTGTGCCAACACTTCAAATTCCCTAAGAACTCGTGTACTAGGAGTGGGAACACGAATACAGATTTAATATAGGCAGTTGTCGGATAACTCTCCGCAACCTGTTTCTCTCCTTTTCAATATATGTGTACTCAGAGATGTTTTATGAAACCACAATTTGTTAAACAAAACAGTTCTCTGAATTTCTTGTTTTTACACACGAAGTGAGTTGATTCACTCTTTTTTCTGTTCTTTCCATTTTTGTCTTCTGTAATCCTGTCCATTCTTTGTTTATTTTCGGACTGGCTTGGACTCTGATTTTACTGCATTTTAGCAATTACGTAAGTACTTCAGTTGTAAGTAGCAGAAGCACCTTATGCCTCTTTGCCACATGATTTTCCAATTTCATGCTTTCTGACATCAACTTTTGCTAAGCTTTCTAAAGTCAGTTGATATTTCCATTTCATTGAATCTATATTTCTGAAAATTCTGTGGTAAATCAGTGCACAAATCAGAGGCGAAGAAGAAGGGCAGCGAGTGATGCCTGAGAGTACTTGCTCCAGTATGGGCTTGACTGAAGCTTGTAAATTTGTCTACAATGATGCAAAGTTCGTAAATGAGAGAGCTCGTAATGACATTATCTTGCTTTCTCGGTAATATACATTTCTCTAATGTCGCGATCATTCATTTGAAAGAGCTTGCTATGACGATGAATCACATGCATTGTGAATGTCAAAAAATAAGGAATTTTGTGGATGACTTGAGATATATACGAGAAATGTGTAACGGTGATGAGTTAGTCATTATTTATGAATTTCATGCAAGTACTTCAGGTTGGGTGAGTTTTCATGCGAACTGTATTTATAAGTAGAACAGTCCGTGTAAAAGCTCAGATATGAGACCCAGTGGATCTGTTTGGATGCCTGTAGGTATGGTTTTGGTATTAGATTGGCTCAAAGTGTTATTTAGCTGTGATTTGGACACGTGCCTTTAAACTATTTGATTCTTCATACAAGGAGATTACTGCTCATGATGTACCACTTTCTCCAGTGGGATAATGAGATTGGATGCCCGTGCGCGTCAAGATGTAGCTATTCTTGGGTCACAGTTTCTTAAACTTGATGGTAAACTTTTTCCTCTGTCAGTTTCATAACCTGTTTAGATGTGGGGGTCCATTTTTCTGGATTGTAATCCAGTGGACATCATTTAACGGGTAATACTGCAAAGCATGAGTGCCTAGACATGAACCGATGGTAAATTTATTTTCATTGGTGGTGACAACTTTTCCTTTTCGTTCTTTTCTTCATCATCTTCTTCTTCTTTTTTTCATTTTGTGTTTTTTTTTTTTTGGGGGGGGGAATGATAGAAAGAGAACCGGAACAATATCATTCTACATGGTGTGCCTAAACTTGCTATCTTTTTTCTTCTATTTCCATGGTGTTTGTTTGTAAAATTTTGGGGGTGTTGGAGTTGGTGAAAAAAGTGAAGAGAGAAATGATTTAAATGAATTTTTTATATTTATTTGTAGTGAAAATGAATGATGTGATGGGGAGAGAGATAATTTTGTGTAGTTATTTTATTATGGCTAAAATTTTACAAACAAACACCAAGTTCATTTTGTCAAACTTATTGGAATTCACTATGTTGGCCTTATATTGTGTAGCTCGGGCAAGAGAAGATACTGGGAAAATTGACCGCGGTGTAAAAGAAAAAGCTGAACGACTTCATCATATTGCCACTGTACGTTATAGCAAGAGTTTTCAATGTTGATTTACTTGGGTTGAAGACATGATTTACTTGCTTGTTTCTTTGTGGCTAGTATTTTGGTGATCTTTGTAACTTGCAGAGATTGACAGACAAAGCCCAGTCTAAATTGAAAAAAGCTGCTGATAAGCATTGGAGTGATGGAGCCCTAGAGGTGCCTCTACTGTTCAATTTTCTTGCACTTCACATTTCACTATAATGCATGCCAAAATATCTGGAAGTTGCCTAAGTTTGAACTCTTTTGTCAGTTTAAACTCTTTTGTCAGTTTGTGTGCTTGGTGAAACTTAGATTCTTCTAGTTGGTAGCTTTAAAAGGGTGAAATCAAAGAGTATTGCGCACTGAATGTATTGAAATAAATGGAAGTACATCTTACATTTAGCAACTTACTCTGAGGTTACACATACGCTGCTTATACCTCGACAAGTGCAAAATACCTAAATTTCAGTCTATTTTCATCTCTGTGAGCAATGTAACTACATTGTGATTCAGCCTTGTTTTTGGAGTTTTTTGTGGATGCTACATGGTATATGACTTATATCTATGCTACTTTTTATGTATTTGTAGGCTGATTTGCGGCTTGCTGACTTCCGTGCAAAGCAACGTGCAATGGAAGATGCCCTAATGGCTTTGGAGGTCAAACTGATTCTTTTTGCAACACTGATAGCTAATAGGATGATTCTTTATATTCTTATACTGTGTCGTACATTGGAAAATGCGTGAATCTACTTTTCATGTTCCCTCTTTTCCTTTGGATGTATTATGTCCACTTTGTATTAATGGTTCTTAGAATTTTTTGTTCTTTTCATGTTGAAACTGTGCAGTTTGTGAGAAATATCCATGATATGATGGTGAGCAAGATGTACAAATTGTAAGTTTATTCTTCCTTCATAATTCATACAACCATCTTCCCCAGACCTAGTGGAGGGAAATACTAGACAGTAATGAAATCCTACTTTCTGTTATATTGCAATTCAGCCCACTGCATACGAAAAAAGGTTCTCTATCAGGCAATGATGTGATGAGGAATATAACGCTTGAGAAAAATGGCAAAACCCTTGATTTCTTCCCTGGGGAAGTGTCTACTGATCGCATTACAGCTATTCAGGTACTTCTTAATGTTGTGTAAAACTATTTACTCTATTAGTCGGATCAGGAGTCATGAAATTCACACTGCTCCCTTTGTTATGCACAGGAGGCTTACTGGAGAATGGCATCTGCTCTTTCTGAAGCTAATGGGATTGACTATACTGATCCCGAAGAGGTTGGAATTCTCTTCTGTTTGTGCTCCTGATCTTGAGGGAGCCATTAATTTTATTATGAATTTATCTACCTGCTTATTTACTACTCTTACTTTCTGGAGCAGCTCGAGCTATTGATTGCAACTCTTATAGATCTTGATGCAATGGATGGCAAAAGTAGTGTATCACTATTGGCAGAATGTTCAAATTCTCCTGATGTCAATACTAGGTAATTTATTTCAAGTACGTGTTCTATAGTTTATTAGAAGCATACAACCAAGTTTTGCCATATTCTTGATTCATCCGCCTCATTTCCATGGTTTCATGAAAAATTTACATATTTTCCTTTAGGTGGAAGTTCATTTTAAGCTTGTTATAGCTTTTATTAAAAATGTACATGATCCTGCACCTAGATCAGCAACAGTGTTACAGGCACAATCTCTTTTGCTTTTTTGGCATATCTTTGTTATTGGTTTATGTATGATCTCTTCTGTCTGCGGAAAACATATTTTGTTATTATAGAAAAGCATTGGCCAATGCATTAGCAGCAGCCCCATCCATGTGGACTCTTGGAAATGCAGGCATGGGAGCATTACAGGTAGGGGATCCCAAATCGGAAGAAATATGGTTAAATGGTTATGGATTCCTACCTTGAGCCGCAGAAACTGATTTCTCTAGTTTAATTTTCAGAGACTAGCGGAAGATACTAACCCAGCTATTTCTGCTGCGGCATCCAAAGCTATCTATGAATTGAAGAAACAGTGGAAGATAGAGGAAGGAGACAGCTGGAGATTTATGATGAACCAAGAGACTAATGAAGAAGGGAGCCAAGACGCTGAAGACAATGCAGATGCAATTTGAAGTACTTATAGAATTAACTGTAGATATTTCAGAATTTCTCAATAGTTGTACGATAAACCCTCCGATCATTAGAAAGTGATCGGTGACAGTGCCGGTGTAATGTAGAACGCTGTCGTATTCTTCCATATTAGCCTTTTGATTTTCTCTTTTCCCAATTTATTTTCCACCCCTCCGGCACATTATGGATCATTGCGGTGCGCGCACTTCCACTGGGTAATCTCGTGCCGTTTTGTGCTCTTGCTCTGGGGACGTCCAAGGCCGTAGCCGTAGGGTAGCTCTCGAGGTTTCCTCGGGTCAGGGCCGTAGACAATAGTCTTTGTAGGTGTCCATGAAATAAAATACACATTTATCAAATTCTTAGGCTAATCTGAAGTGCCTTTAACTTTGAGGCTTTGAACTGGGGAAACTCCTATACGGGCGTCGCATGGATCGAGGACTGGCAATCGCCACTTGGGCCCATAGCCGCAGGCGCAGGGAGAATACTAGTCCATATATAAGTGTCTGAAAAATAATCTCCTCATGGGCGGTAGCTAACTTTTCATATATTTCACCTTTTCTATTTCCTCCGATTAAGGTTTTAGATTGGTATGCTCTTGATAGATTCCTTGTCTAATATTCTTTGTTTCTTAAATCCAAGAACGAAGTCTTCAAAAGCCAAAGCTGAACCCAAAAAGCAAAAGGAAGATGGGAGAGACCTTGATCCCACAAAACATTATTATCAGCTTTATTCATACAAAGGACCTCAATTCACTATCACGGTCCCCCAATTTGATCCACTCTCCTCTGCTTTTTCTGCCCACTTTTTCTTTCTTCTTAGCCTTTCCATCATGCCCGCCACTCTTTTGACACCTTGTTTCATCATTCCCTGCC